>JAZKJV010002397.1:0-722226 GCA_037367405.1 Ottelia alismoides
TATCCAAGACTCCCCAGCACTTAGAGGACACCTTCAGGAATGTTTTGGGCCATCCCAGAGCTTCAAAAATGAACCGGACGTGAGTGCATCATCGGATCGAAGGTCGGGGACGGGGAGTTCTTCCCCGTTCTTTGTCCTTTTGTATCTGTCGTTCGATTGATGGAGGCCCCCAGTTTGAAGCCCAGCCGTCCGATGGAGCGAAGCCATCACCGTAGATCTCAGTCACGAGATCTAATCTCGTGCGCTCATCGGCGAAGCGGTGTCGGGCGTGGAGGAAGCGACACGTGGCAAGTGAGCGAGATCAAGCCGTCCGTCCGTGCGCCTTTTGGGGAGTCCCCTGAGCAGTTCGATTGATCGAGGCTCCCCAGTTTGAAGCACAACTGTCCGATGGAACGAAGCCGTCACCGTAGATCTCATCCACGTGATCTAATCTCGTGCGTTCATCGGCGAAGCGGCATAGGAAAACGTGGAGGCGACGCGTGTCAAGTGGACGAAGCCTCAACCGTTGGATCGTGCACCTGAGGGGTAATTTTCATATTTAGCCCCCGCCTTTTTTGTAATTAATTTTTAATACTGTAAAAATAAATATTACGTTGTAAAATAAGTGTAATTTTTGTAAAAGGATCCCTGCAGTTTATGGAATTACACAATGGTCCCTCCGCGCCTCACGTGCAATCCACGTGAGGCGCGTGAAAATTGCATGTAAACCCCTGGCACTTTTTGTAATTGTAATATAGTGCTTAATAATAAAATAAATGTTTATTTCTGTAGGTATTTTTGCACAGAGCCCCCTGCCTGTTATTTTATTTGTAAAAATACCCCTGTCATGCTGTTTTATTTTTATGTATTTTATGTATTTATTAAAAATAGATATTTAGCTCCTAAAAATCCACAAAAATTAGGTTAGGTGGTTCATGCCTCATACTCACACGCCACATGTCCATTTTGCATTTTTTCATTTAATCTAATTTTTAAAATTCAAATAGACCCTAAATAATTACTGTCTAATTTATAAAATACCAAAAAATATAAAAAACATTTTGAAAAATCACAAAAATATTATATATGTTATATTTATATATATATTGGGTCCATAAATGAAAAACCCTAAAAATAGAAAAAGAAAATATAAAAATTTCAATAAGCTCCAAAATCTTAAAAAATATAAAAACCCCTTTCAAAAAATACCAAAAATATGTTTTCCTATTTTATAATTATTTATATAGTATTATTTACGTATTAAAATTAATTTGGGTAATTTTGAGACTTATTCTATATTTTTTAAAAAAACCTAAATTATTTTTAGCCTATGTAATTAGTCCCTATTAGGGACATTTTTTTGGAATTAAAATATATAAATTAGTAAAATTCCAGAAAAATAATAAAAAATATAAAAATATAAAAAGCTATAAAAATATTAAATCTAATATATATATTTCATATAAATATATATCCTTATGTACTCCTCTCTCTTCTCTTATATATATCTCTTTATATATATCTATATATATATATATATTATATAATAAAAATATAAAAATAAAATATAAAAATATAAAATATAAAAAAAATAAAAATTATAAAAACGAAAATAAAATTATAAAAATTATAAAATTAAAAAAAATATAAAATTAAAAACCCACAAAAACAATAAAGAATTGGACATGAAACCAAGAATTGAATAATTGCGCAATCAACTCCACCACACAACCATTCGCCTCCTAGTGTTCGACCTCTACTCATGCTTATACCTATACACACTTGCATGTAGAGTTATAATAAATTTTAACTCCACATTTTTGATATTCATTACATATATTTCATTGTGGGTTAACTGTTGATTGATTTGGGGATTTTGGAGTGGTCAATTCAGCGACTGGATCTCTCGCCTTGTGAGATTTCTAGACCCTCCGAAACTCTCAGTCATCAAATGGCACCGTTGCCGGGGAGGCAACGGATTTTGTATGGTTGTTCATTCATTTATTTAATTCTTTGCTCATGTCCAGTGTCTATATTATTATTTAATTTATTTGATTACTTCTTGACATTATTGATTCACTGTTCTGACCTCCTACTTTCTTTGTTTTGATGCGAGGACCGCCAAGCGAAGGCGGACCTCCTAAGAGGACCTATGCACCCAAGCAAGGCGGAGTTGGATCTTCTCTACACCGGCCAACAGGAGAGAGCATTAAAGACAGAGGAAGAAGAAATTTTGAAGACAAACTATATTTTTTATGCATTTTATTTCATTATGTATATTTATGTGAGAGACTGACACTTGGATTGTAATAAAACAAGACTTTCAGACACTCCAGTTGCCGAGGTCCATTGCCTGAGGGATTGTTCCCTTGGGGGCCTGATGAATACCCATTCATCACTCTTTATTCTTATATTTTAGCTACAAAAAACCTTTGCAAATGCATGTATATTCATGTAAATACAAATAATTATCAAAAGCATGCATTGTATAAAGTTTAATAATTAGCATGTTTTTGTGCAAAATAAAAGAATAAAAGATTAAAAAGAAAAAAGAGGGAAATATTTAGAATAAAATATTGAGCAACCTAACCCAAGGGAGGGCTCAGCATGGGCCTGACCGCATAAAAGCCAAAGTAGAGGGAGATAGGGGCTCATGTGTGTAAATATTTATGTAAATAAATAAAAGTATTTTCCTCACAAAAGTAGGCTTGTAAATATTTGTATATATTTATAAATATAAAATCAATAGAAAAATTTAAAATTAAAAAGAAACCAAAAATCTCATTCATGTACATGATCACCTTGTACATAGTTCCATCTTTCCTATTTATTCATCCTTATAAATAAATAAAATTAATCTCCAAAATTTTTGTAAATATTCTATATTCTATAGTATAAATAAATAAAATAAAAACAATTAAAACAAAAACAAAATAAAAATAACAAAATTAAAAACACAAAAATATTTTGTAAATATACCATGTATATAAATGTATATATGTATTTATCTCACATATGTATATAAATAATAAAATAAAATAAAATGTCTTTTTATTCCTCATTTTATAATATAAATAAATAAAATATAAAATAGGAATAAAATTGTACAAAAATAAGAAATTAAAAATCAAAAATCAAATCCCATATATTGTATATATACCTATATATGAACCTACTATGTATATACCCTATTTTCACTTTGAAAATTAATTAAAAATCACTAAAAATAGAAAAAATAAAATAAAAATATTTTATGTTTTCACTTTTTGCTAAATCGGCCCCTAGCTACCCTAATTTTCACTTCTAAGATCCAGCCATGTGGCCGCTTCCTATTGGCTCTGGGGGATGTTGACCGCCCGGTCAACTTCCCCCCCAGACCACCTCTCGCGGGTCTGCAGCGCCCCGACTCCCCTTCTCGGATTTTTCCCAGGCAGACCCGACTCCCTCTCGCCTAAACCCCGGGTCCGACTCATTCACGACACACCCGAAAACTTTGCCGGAGCTACCGCATCGAGATCCGCGCTCTTGATTTCCCTACCCGCGCGCCTCTTTCCGGATCATTCCCCCACGTATAAAAGCCCAGCTCCGCCTCCTCATTTCTCATCTTTGGCTATTCGATTCCACCCCCTGTGAGCTCCGGTGTGTGCGTGAGAGTGACAGCTCACTGCCCGTGCTGTTGAAGCGAGGAGAGGGACCGGATTCCATCGATCCGGAGAGCTTCGCCGCCGTTGCTACGCCACCAGCAGGAGCTCGAGCCTCGGAGGGAGACGCTCCTCGAGGCGAAGACCTAGAGCTTCCTTAGCTCATCCCCAGTCTCCTCGTCCATCCAGGTAATCCCTTAGACCCTTCTTTTCCTTTGATTTTCCATTACGCCCAAATCGCCTCTTCGCCGTGTTTCGCCGATTCCGTCCACGACCGACCCCCAATCGATCATCGGGTTTTACCATCGCCCTCGCCTCCTTCCCGCGCACCTTCTCCATATCCCCATCCAACCCAGCTCGCATAGGAGCTGGGATTCGAGCTCCACCGTCCCCACTTCGCCGGAGCTCGTCCGCTGCGACCCATCGTTCACCGCCACCCCACCTAACCGGGTCGAGGCAGTTGCCCCTCGACCCGCGAGCCTTCTGGACTGTTTTGCAGGTATAGTAAGGGCCATCTGAGGTCCTTCGACATCGAGTCAGGAGGCGTACCTCCACCGACCTCACCGGAGCTCTCCAGAGCCCAGTTGGGTCATCGGAGCCCACCGGCAGACGCGGAAGCACCCCACGCTCCTTCTCCGACCTTCAGCGTGCTTCCAGGAGGATCCTAGCGCACGCCCGAGGCCGGCGAATCTCGCCGGCGAACAGTTCATCCAGCATCCTCCATCACCGTCCGATCGCCTCAGCCCCTCCAGTTCTGATCCAGACCGTCCATCTCAGGAGGCTCCTGCTCCGCAGATCTTTGGAGAGGCGATCCCAGCCCGTTGGTCCAGTGAAGGGTTTGGCCACTGACGTCCTCGACCGTTTGATCAGACACGTGGCCACGCCCCCGCCGTTGGATCACCCCGAGGAGCGCAGCGTTGGACCCCCAGTCGCCCACCACCGTTCGATCCCACACGTGGCGTCCATCCTGCGGTCCGCGTAATAAAGGGTAATTTACCCTTAGGCTCCCTTTGTTATTTATTTCTCTTTTAGTCTTGTAAATACCTAGCGTAGTTGTTTAGTTTTGGGATATTTGCATAGAGACCCGTGTGCTTGCATTTATTTACTGATATGCCCCTGTGTGTGGTCTGACACGTGCATCGACACGTGATCTTTTGGGCTTTTTACATTATATACCATGTAGTTCTGGTTGTTCCTTAATGAGTGAAAGTTTTTAATTATTTACATTTATACCCCTGTGCGTATTTCATTTGAGCATGTGCGTTATATATTGGGTGATTTGCAGATAAGCCCTTAGGCTTTTGGTACATGTTACCAAAAGGCCCTCGGAACTTATTTTCTCACATCTGGGTCCTTGAGTGCCCCAAACACGCGCGTAGCACGTGTTTCGCTGGGTTAATTGCACCAGACCCCCCCAGACTTTCTGGTATTTGCACTTGGTCCCTGTGCATTGTACCCCTTCTTTATTTTTGAATAAAATAGCAAAATACCTCCAAATCCAACGAAAATTGGACACATGGCTCCTGCCATAGTGTAAAATTTTCGAGGATTTTTTTAGGACATTTTTGTTTTCATTTGATATTTTTAAAAATCCAAAAACATCTATTTTCTTCACTATCTAAATTTAAAAATTACAAAAAAATATTAAATAGTGTCTAAAAATTACAAAAAAATTGTCCACTGTTTGTTTTGTTGTGTTAGATTTTCTAGCCAATTTTGGCTATTTTTCATTACTGAAAACCACTAAAAATTGAAAAACACCCAAAATCTTATAAAAAATTCTAGTAAATCAATTAAAAACCCAAAAACAATAAAATAGGTGCCTAAATTTTCCTTGTGTTATTCTCTTTACAAGAAAATTACCTCCCAGCTCATTTGGGGCCTTTAGATATTTTATTCAGGCTCTTTTAACTCGACTGGACAGTAACTACTGTTTAGTTACTTTTTGATTTTTAGAAAATCAAATAAACATCATAAAATTCTCAAAAATTCACCAAAAACACTAAAAATTATAAAACACATAAAAACATTTTGTTTGAATTTTTGGCTGAATTTTAGTGTGTTTAATAATTTGTTGAAGTGTGTAGTTCTTTAACCTTTATTATTTTCTTAATTCATTAAAAATCCAAAAAAAAATATAAAACAATTAAAAAACCACCAAAAATATTTTTTATTTTATTTTATTTCCTTTTTACTACTTCATAGGCCGCAAGGCCAATCCGTGCTCCTTGGTGTTCGACCCTGGTCGCTATACCATATTAAATAAATAGCGAGACCGCTAGCTTATTTTTGATTGATTTTTATCTCTATTGGTGGTCTAATTTTCTTGATTGTTCGCACTTGATTGCTTGGGTCACGACGACCGATTAGCACCTTTATCCGAGTGGTCATTTTGCGTGACGTCAGGGCCTCGGCGGTTTTGACGCTTTTTTCTTTTCTTTATTTTATTTTATTATTTTGTGTGAATGACCCCTAGCTTAGGAATTGCTTGCTCGTAGATTAGGTCCAAACACCTTAATATCTTGCATGTACCTATAGTACGCTTTGGACTTAGTTCAAACTTGAAACAGTCGCCTCATCATCTTCAAGCCTACGTGCCGCGAGCCCACCCTGTCAAGCGCTACTCCTGAACTCGATGTGTCGAGAAGAGGAGGGGTGATCCTAGACCGGACTCCTGAATTGAAGATCGGTGATCGACTTGTGGTGCTTCATGATAATAGCAGTTATTATCCTAGGGCAATTTCTTCGGCTTGCATTTGCATATAGCATAGGTTTCAAATTCTATTCTGCATCCCGCATGGAGAGAGCTGGAGGCACTGTAAGTCTTCTTACTTGGCATGCATCATCATTTTCTGACTTGCATGGCTTTTCCGACCTTCTCCCTCTGTTTTTGCCAACCTAGGATGCTTAGTGGAAATTGAAACCTCTCAATAGGCACGTGCATTGAAAATACCCCAAAAAAGTGGTAACCTAAATAAAATTGGGATTGTTAACTCTATTGGACCTAAAAATAAAACATAATGGACTTCCTTATCTTGGGGAGAGCAACCCCCTCATTGTATGTGTTTTAATTGCTCACGTACACACTAAGGAGTAGAGCCCAAATCCTATCAAGCCTCCTAAGTGTTTGTACAACTTTGTAATTCTCTCCTAACTCTAAAACCAAAAAGATAAATGATCGTCATCTGACGGTCTTCACTGTGTCGAGTAGGTGAATCGGGTGTTTGCCTTGTGTATTGAATGTGACTTGGAGTCCGTTGTGTTTTTCATTCATTATTAGAGTAGTCGGTCCCATCGTGTGAGTCATCTTTTTCATCTTTGAGTCTCTCTACCTCTTATATATATATATATATATATATATATGTATGTATGTATGTATCCGTCCTCATCTGCATCGAGTCGTGGTATTGGCGCTTGAGCTCAATCATTCTTCTCCAAGTCCTTCGTTTCCCTCTTCTTCACCACCTTCCTCGTATCCACCGTACCATCTCCATCTTCTCAGATTCGAGGAGAGCATGCTCTTCGGACCACCATTTTTACAGTGTTCCCGCCTCGTGTGGAACACCCAATTTTGTCTATGTCCCGATCTTCTCGCCCGCCCTCCTCGTCCCCTCTGTATCACTTTTCTATTACCCGGGAATGCTATGCACATCGATGAGGCCCGCATCAAGGATTTTATTATTACCTTGATTATTTGTGTAAGCCGGGTCATTGATTGAGGATGCTGGTATGAGTGTGCCCTTCGATTGTGATCAGATACGTGCATGTTTTTGAGGTTATTTGATTTTGGGCACAGCATAGGTGTGATGCATTATTGACGAATTTTTGATTTCGTACACCAGATTGAGGGTATGACGTATTTTGATGCTTCGATGAGGAATTCATGTGACCTGATTGATTGATCTACACATTCGGTTCGGCCCGTATGGATTCGGATTTTGATTTGACTATCTTTATACATGCTTCATGATGACGGTGCCCCGAACCCCCATGAACCTCCTCATTTTCTTGATTGACCCATCCTTGATCTCCTGACTCTTTGATCCACCCATGGCACGTAGAGGACTCATGATTATCGCTTGTGCCATCTCAGCTGATTAGAGTAACTTGAGGGGTTGTATTGTGATTGACATGATTATTTGCTCCCTCACATGATCTTATGCCCTCCGGATGATTGAATGATTGAATGCTTTTGAGGACCTGAGATGACTTGCCAGCATTCCCATGCTCTACATTGATCTAGCTCGCATACCTCCCCGAGGACTATCTGCGGGAGAATGCGACAAATTCTAGGACTACGGTTTCATCCACTGCTTAGTCGCCATTTTGATGGGACTCGAAACCGAGTCAAATGATATGCTTGATTGGCCTCCCCCTGTGATTGTGTACCTGACTTGTCAGTACCCGAGGCCAATAGTCTGATTGCTCCCCTTGACGGTCCTCGCAAGGACGAGCCCTAATATTCCAATTGCTCACTGCCTAGTTCATAGTTCTCCGAGGGTTATCTGCGAGAGGATATGATACATTATAGCTCTCTTGGTCTCTTCTGCTGATAGACGGTCTGTCATCTACCGAGGCCACATTCTTTGTGGATCTGTCTGATGGATCCGGCTCCTTTGAGCCCTCCTCTCTCCTTGACGACCCTCACAAGGACGAGATGTACTCTGATTATTCACTGTGTAGCTCACATTCCTTCCCGAGGACTATCTGCAGAAGGATGTGATACTTTTTTTACGATCAGCTTCACTCATTGCTGGTGCCTCCATCTGTTGGAGCACGAAGCCGATTCATCTGTTATGGGCGGTCGGTCTCCCTTTCTGATTATGCACCCGATCTATTGGGGCATGAGACCGACTTGCCCTGACTCCTTTGAGTCTGCTCTCCTTGATGGTCCTCGCAAGGACGAGATCTTTTCTGATTATTCCTTGACTAGCTCGTAAGGGTTATCTGCGGAAGACTACGACATATTTCCGATCTGATTGGTCTCCTCTGTTGGTAGCCGAGTTGTCGACTACTGAGACCACTATATGGATCTGTCTGATGGATCTGGCTCCTTCGAGCCCTTCTCTCTCCTTGACGACCCTCGCAAGGTAGAGACACATTCTGACTATTCCTCGCCTAGATTGCATTACTCCCCGAGGACTATCTGCGGGAGCATGCAACGCTCTCTTTATGCTCGGTTCCCCCTGCTGACTGTGTCTCCGATCTGCGGAGCACGGAATCGAGTCATCTGATATATATATATATATGTATGATTTTGGTCCCAACCTGAGTTGCCTATCCGATCTGCAGATCATGGGACCCATCTGATTAGACTCCTTTGAGTCTGCTCGCCTTGACGGTCCTCGCAAGGCTTAGCTCCTGATATATGCTATTTCCATGCCTAGCTGGTAGCACGTTGCCCGAGGGTGATCTGCGGGACGTTGCCACATTCTCTTGATTATTCAGTCTCTTCTGCTGGTAGCCGATATGTCTCCTATCGATACCGTACCTGATGATCCGTCTGATGGATCACTGACGCCTTTGCGTCCGCTCGCCTTGAAGACCCTTGCAAGGTTGAGTTTTTGTCTGATTATTCGACGATTAGCATGTACTACTCCTCGAGGGTTATCTGCGGGAGGGTACATCATTTTCTAGGTACTCGATTTCATTTCTGGTGTCTCCTATCTGTTGGAGCATGAAGCCGAGTCTTTTGAGCTGTGTACTCGGTCTCCTTCTGATTGGGTCTCCGATCTGCGGAGCACGGAGCCGATTTTACTGATATATGTACTTGGTCTCTTCTCTAATTGTGCATCCGATCTACGGATCACTGGACCAAGTCTTCTGATTATTCTATGATTCCCGACTCCTTTGAGCCTGCTCACCTTGACGACCCTCGCAGGGTTGAGTCATGACCACCGAATACCACGATGTCTCTTGTTCCTTACCTTTCCATATCTTTCTGAGACTCTGATTGACCAGAGGAATCTGTACTGTTCCTTCTTCCTCTCGATCTTATAGTATCGGCTCTATTCCCTCATGCTGACCCCATGAGCTGATTGACTGCTTCATACTACCGGACCTGATATCTGTCCTTTCTGATATGTTTGTCCCTGGTAGCCGACACCCACCTGACTGTCTATTTGGGTGTCTTCCACTGTCTGACTGCGTCCTCGTTCTCATAGGGAGACGAAGACGAGAGCACGGTATTCACTTATCAGATACCAACCTGTACTTCACCAGTTCTTCACCACTTGTTTATATGTGTTGTATATTCTGTTCTTTCTTCTTCCATATGTCTTGTGTGCCCCAGATCTATCGCCATATCTCTGTGTGTATACTTAGGACGTACTATGTCCTAAGTATAGGGGGTACACATTGTGTTATTTTATGTTCTGTTTCATCACTCCTGTCATTGCTTATACTTAGGGATATCTCACCCTAAGTATAGGGGGAGTGATGAGTATATTCTCCACGATTTTTCATCTATCTGTATATATCTCTCTCTTTTCTTCTTTTCTACTTTTCTTCTTTTCTTTTCCATGCTTCTTTATCTAAATAAAAGGTGTCGCCCCTTTGTGTTAGATTTTCGTACTTAGGACGTACTTTGTCCTAAGTATAGGGGGGTCACACCTCTGATTCATTCATTGATCTATTTATTCCCACCCTTGACCCTCCCTACGTTGTGTACAGTCTGCTATACTTAGAATTATTTGATCCTAATTGTAGGGGGGACGGTCAGTCTCTTATTCATTTATCTTGTTATTCTTTCGTTTCTTATTCTTTTAGTCGTTGTACTATAGGCTTTTCTATACTCAGCACGAGTTATGTGTTCTCTTTTTCTCTTTGGCCTATGAGGACATAGCTCATGCTAAGTATAGGGGAGTCGTATATACTATGTATATACTTTAGCCATAACTCGTACTTTCGCATAATTATTAATAAATATGGCTAAAAAGATGATATAATTCATTGAAAATTAATTAGTAATGCTTCTTATTCCTCGAATTCTTTTTGTATATACTGATTAATAAATCAAGTTAAAAATATTTTTGCAAAATGATTTGAAAAATGGTGTGAACTGTTTGGAAAACTTTTTATGAAATATTTTCAACCTTTGTAAAAACATTTTGATTGCAAAAATTCTTATATTTGTGTGAAATAAAGGATTTGAAAACCTATTTGCAAATGGTTTTGAAAACATTTTGTAAAAATATTTTGAAAAAATGTATATATATATATAGTGTTTTCAAAATCTTTGCAAAATGGCTTTCAAATGTTTGTAAATATTTTCAAAAATTATTTTGTACTATAGTTTTCAAAAATGATTTTCAAATAAATTTGAGGAATAAAAGCATCATAATAAATAAAATAAAATAAATCATAAATAAAATACACAAAACTCGTTATAAATTGTATATACCCTAAATAAATCACTTTGATAAAACCTGTAAAGTCTTTAAGTCTTGTAAAATAAAGCGGTATGCCCGTGTAAATAGTTGTACATATTTTACACTTTGAGTGCCAAAATTCTTTTATTTGTAAATTCTTTGTGTAAAATTTTCTCTTTGTTTCAAATTCTTTGAAAAATTGCATTATTCTTTGCATATTTGTAAATAGCATTTGCATAGCATTCGTATTTTTATTGAGCTTGATGATTGAACTAGTCCAATAAAGTCGAAGATTGGAGCTTGGTTGGACCTTACCGCACCTAACTGCACCGGAACCTTATGGGAACTAGGTTTAAGGTACCTCAGGTCTATTCAGACTTAATTCTTTGAGAAATCAGGGCTGGGTTCACGTCACCTCAGTGGACTAATTATAACTTTTCGAGACACACGCTTGACTCTTGTCGGCTGTGACCTAACTTGGACACTTGCACCTTTCACTTGGCTCAACTCAGTTGGAGTGGTGAGGGGGTTGGATTTGCCAGTCTGAGACGCACACGAGTGGAAACATTCGTCCTCGTTGATGAATACCCATTCATCACTCTTTATTCTATTATTTTAGCTACAAAAACCTTTGCAAATACATGTAGATATGTGTAAATACAAATAATTACCAAAAGCATGCATTGTGTAAAAACCTATAATTAGCATGTTTTTGTGCAAAAATAAAAAGAATAAAGAGCAAAAAGAAAAAGAGGGAAATATTTAGAATAAATATTGAGCAACCTAACCCAAGGGAGGGCTCAGCATGGGCCTGACCGCATAAAAGCCAAAGTAGAGGGAGATAGGAGCTCATGTGTATATACTTCTGTAAATAAAACTATGTATTTTCCTCACCCAAAAATATGTTGTAAATATTTTGTATATATATTTTTAGAAACTATTAAAAACAAAATAAAAAGATGAAAAGCAAAAAGATCAAAAATACCCTTCCTTCACCATGTACATAAACCACACCATTGTATTTACTTAACCTTGTAAATAAATTCAATTATTTTCTAAACTTTTTGTAAATATTCTATGGCATATTTTGTAAATAAAATAAATAAAAAGAAACAAAACAAAAATCAAATAAAAATTACAAAATGAAAAAAATACCAAAATACATTGTATAAATACCATGTATATAAATGTATACAACTATTTATTTCACCCTTGTATATAAATAATTAAAATAAAATAAAAATATTCTTTTATTCCATATTTCATCTTGTAAATAAATAAAATACAAAATGAGCATAAAAATACATAAAAATAACAAATAAAAAATCAAAAATAAAAATCCATATAGTGTACATATACCTATATATAGAGCTACCCTATTTTTATTCCCAAAAATTAATTAAAAATCACCAAAAAATAGAAAAAAATAAAAGAAAAATATTTCATGTTTTGAGTTTTATTTAATTCGGCCTATTTCTGCCCTAAAATAAATAAACAAAAATCAAGTCCACGTGGCCGCTCCTGATTGGTCCACGGGGGAATGTTGACCCCGGTCAACTCCCCCGCGGACTCCTTCCTTTTCTGGAAGAGGCGCGCCACCCCGTCTTCTCCGAATTTCCCACGCGCCTCCAGGCTGTCTACCACGCATATCCCATGCCCGGATTCTTCGCCGTTCATCCCTCTCCCTCGCCGGATCCTCCGCCATCAAATCCACGCCTTCCTTAGCCGTCGAGCCTCAACCCTAGTCGCCGCTGTCACCTTATATATTCTTCCCTCCGCCGCCTCCGCGCCGCATCTTTGGCCCTTCTCCTCCTTCCCAGTGACCTCCATTGGCATCGCGAGAGTGACAGCAAGCATCTGCCCTTGTTGCAGTGAGGTGAGGAGGCGATTCCATTGATCCGGCGATCTTCGCCGTTCTTGCTCCGCCGCCGGCGTTGAGCATCGAGCTTCAGGCCTTGACGCCCTTCGAAGCTACGACCAGGAGCAAGAGCAGCTCCAGCATAGTCTCCAGCATCCATCAGGTAACCTTAGATCCTTCTAGTTTCTCCCAATTTCCGATTACACCCAAATCGTATCTCCGACGCATTTCTTTGATTCCGGCCATCTCGCGTTACATCTCGACCATCCGACCATCTCATCACCTCCGCCGTATCCCCGCGCACCTTCTACGCCCGTTCACTCAACCCAGATCGCACAGGATCTGGGAATCGAGCTCCACCGTCCTCCGCTCGCCGGAGCTCTTTCGCCCCACTGCACCGTTCACCTTCACCCCGTTTTCTTGGGTCGAGGCAATTTGCCCTCGACCCGCGAAGCTTCTTGACTACTTTGCAGGTCCAAAGGGAGGCGTCTGAGGCTTCCCAACTTCCAGCCAGGAGCTTCATCTCCGCCGACTTCGCCGGAGCTCTTCAGAGCTCGGCTAGGTCATCGGAGACTACCACCCGCCACGGAGCTTCACCGCGGATCTTTTCCGACCTTCAGAGGGCTCACCGGAGGATCCTAGCGCACGCACGAGCCCGGCGAAGTTCGCCGGGGAGCTGTTCTTCCAGGACCTCCAGCCGCCGTTGATTGCATCTCCTCGCTCCAGTTCAGATCTTGGCCGTCCATCCTTGGAGCTACCAGTACCGT
The DNA here is from genome assembly GCA_037367405.1 of Ottelia alismoides. Taxonomy (NCBI): domain Eukaryota; kingdom Viridiplantae; phylum Streptophyta; class Magnoliopsida; order Alismatales; family Hydrocharitaceae; genus Ottelia; species Ottelia alismoides. The sequence continues at coordinate 13,616 of JAZKJV010002397.1, forward strand.
CCGATCAGAGGAGGAGTGATCTGGAGCGCCCACCAGCCGCAACCGTTCGATCTACACGTGGCGCGCATCCAACGCTTCATTAATAAAGGGGTAAATATCGTAGGCCCCCCTCGTAGTTTGTTATTTTCTTTTTTAGTCCTGTAATTTTTAATTCAAGTTGTTTATTTTCTGGGATATTTGCACCAAGGACCCTGTATTTATTTTATTTGCATTTATACCCCTGCCAGTAGTGAACCACGTGCTTCGTCACGTGTTACTTTGGGTTATTTGCAATGTATGCCCTGTAGTTCTGGATGTTATTCATTGAATAAAAAGTTTTGTTTATTTGCATATATACCCCTGTGAGCATTGATTATGCGCATGTGCGTTTTATTTTGGGTAAATTGCATATAAGCCCCTGGACTTTTGATACGGGTTATCAATAGGTCCTTGGAACTTATTTTTATTACATTTAGGTCCTTGAGTGCCCCAGGCACGTGCCTGGCACGTGACTTCTTGGGTATTTTGCACCAGGACCCCAGAACTTTTGGGTATTTGCACATAGGTCCCTGTGCACAGTGCCCCACCTTTATTTTTGAATAAAATATCAAACGACCTCCAAATCCAATGAGATTTTGACACATGGCTCCTGCCATGGTGTAGGAATTTCTATGATTTTTGGGGACATTTTTGATTTCATTTATTATTTTTAAAAATTCAAAAACACATATTTTTGCCACTGTTTGACATTAAAAATACCAAAAAAATATAAAATCACCTTTAAAAATTCTAAAAAAATTAGGATTTGTTGTTTGCTGGTTGTTTGATTTTCCAGCCATTTTTGGTGACTTTTCATCTCTTAAAAACCCTAAAAATTGAAAAACCCCTAAAAACTCATAAAAATTATAATAAATAAATTAAAAATCCAAAAACAATAATTAGGGTGCCTAAATTTTCCTTATTCTTTCTAGATTATAGGAAAATTACCTTTAGGGCTTTTTGAGATCCAAGAGTATTTTATTTTTGGGTCTTAAGCCTTGCTGGACAGTCCCCTTTGTTTTTCGCATTGTTTGATTTTTAATAAATAATTTACCCATTAGAAAAATTCCAAAAATTCACCAAAAACAGTAAAAAACTTAAAAAACCTAAAAATCAATTTTCTGGAATTTTTGCATCATTTTTGGTGTGTTGAATAAATTGTTGAAGTTCCCTTGTTTTCCCTTTCTCTCATTTTCTCATAATTTAAAAAATCTAAAAAAATATAAAAACAAATAAAAACATTAAAAAAGGTACCCTCTTGGACTCTGACTACATCGTAGGCCGCAAGGCCAATCTGTGCTCCTTGTGTTCGACCCTGGGAGCTATACCAGGTTAATCCTATAGCTAGATCGCTCTTTCTTGTGCTTGCTTGTTTTTATCTGATTTGAGTGATTGATTTTCTTGATTGACTTAGTTGAGTGACTGAGGTCGCAACGACCTAATTTTCTGTACCTTTACCTCTGTCGCTTGGCGTGTCGTCAGAATGGCGCCGTTGCCGGGGAGCACGGCTTTGTAGTCAGTTTTCATTCTTCTATTATTGTCTCTCTTAATTATAACTGTTTTTTTTGACACTCTCTCTCTTTCTAATTTTTGTGCGAGGTACTGCGTGGAGAACTTGGAGTACACTTTTTGAGGACCCGCACGGGAAGAAGAGCAGGAGGAAGAGAGAGGAGAAGAGATTTTCATTTCTGAGAGAGAGAGAGAACAATACTTGTTGTAATAATTTAGACTTTGGACACTTGTGGACATTTGTAACTTAGCGGGTCTGTTTCGCTGAGCACCGGTGTGCTCGGGGGACCCATTCGGATTTTCGCGGCTTTTATCGTGGTTTTGATAGCTAGCTGCCTTTTCCGGTGTTTACGTGGTTTTTCTCGAGCCCCTAGATTTAGGAATTTCTGTTGATTGTGACGTAAATATCTAAGGCCCAACACTTAATAGAATATCTGTTCCTATAGAACGTAATTGGACCTTGATAAAATTCACTGAAAAAGTTAGTTTAATCGGATCTGAGACCACGTGCCGTGAGGAGTCACATACAGCGCTGGCAGGACCCGTTGTGGCGGGCACCGAGTGACTCCCAAGATCGGACTCCGGACTCAATTCCGTTGGCTAACTATTATTCTTCACGATCAATAGAAATTGCTCAGCTAGGACTCGGTTTTTCCTCGTTGCATCATTTAGGTAGTTTAATTCTGTATTTAAATTCTGCGCGGATCACTTGCATGTAGAGTGCTGGAGACAAGGTACGCATTTCTTTCTCTGCATGCATCATTGATTTTCTCGCACATCGGCTTTTTCGTCTTCTCCCCCTGTGTTTGGCTTAATCATCAGGAGAATCGGAAAAATCGTTAGGCCGCTTGTATTTATTTTGAAAAAAAAAAATTAAAAAGAAAAACAATAAAAATTGGGACTGGATAACATTATTGACCCTAAAAGACACTCACATTAAAAATTTGTCTTGGGGAGAGCAACCCCCTCATTGTTTGGTTTGATTGTGCGAGAGAGTGACCCGAACACTAGGTAAAGCCCTCCGGTGCTCATCTCGACTGATTACCGACTCTTCTGTGTGGGACAGTCGGTTGAGAGAGTATCGGGTATCCCAGCAGGTCACGTAATCGCTCTGATATCTTGTGTGTTCACCAAATAAAAATTGACAAGATAAATTGACCGAGCTTTCACGGTCTTCAGATTGTGTTGAGTTGGTGAACAAGGGGTTTGCTTTGCGATCATATTTTCTCCAGATCCCATCCGCCCAACTCGCCAAGATCAAGATGATGGGTAGACGATCTCTTAGGCAGCCTCTGGCTGCACCGCTTTCAGGCGCGTCGACTCCATCATCTAGGTTGGCCCGTGAGAGTCGAGACCAGCTCTCCGGACCCGAGTTCGATTCCACCCTGTTCCCCCTCGATCCCCTTTCTTTTCCTACTGAGAGACATGAGCCCGAGGAAAGACGAATTGATTTAACAGAACCTGAGTTGGGCTCATCTGATTTTGCAGACATCCCTATGGCTGGAGCTGGCAGTTCAGACGATCGCCAGCCCGAACATTTTGTCTTAGGCCAGGGAGCGATCAACTCCACCCTGATCGCATCATTAGAGACGGTTCAGCAGCAGTTACGCGATCAGGGGGCATTTATGATTGAGATGAGAAGGGAGATGGAGCGACTCCGAAGAGAGCGAGACGAGCCGAGCGAGCCTGAGGACATTCCTGACGCTGATGCAGAGGCAGCAGCCGCAGCAGCAGCTGCCGCAGCGGCAGCCGCCGCCGGAGGAGGACCACCGAGAACGATGCGGGAGCTACACAACCCCGGATCTACACTGATGCATCATTGGGTGGTGGTACCTGCTATCGTGGGGGATTTCAAGTTCCCTCCGAACACCCTGCAGATGCTCCCTCATTTTCACGGGCTTGCCACTGAGGAACCCCATCTCCATCTCCAGGAGTTTTTGATGATCTGCAGTACTGTCCACGACCGTCATGTGGACCAAGATACGATCCGAATGATGGCCTTCCCTTTTTCACTGGCAGATAGAGCAGCCGCCTGGCTGAAACATCTAGGGAAGTTTGTTTACACCTGGGATCAGCTCCGCACCGAGTACTTGAACAAGTACTATCCACTCGGGCGGACGAATGCAGCGAGGGCCCTGATCAACAACTTCTCCATGCTCCCTAATGAGCAATTTCACGAAGCATGGGAGAGGTTCAGAGAGCTTCTGGATAGATGCCCACACCACGACATCTCGAAGCCGAACCTAGTTCAGAGCTTCTTTAGTGGGATGACACCAGAGCTTCAGGGTCTGGTGAATGCTTCTTGCGGCGGGTCCTACTTTGCCAAGGACCACAACCAAGTCTGGGCCATCTACGAGGAGATGGCAGAAAATTACATGGTGATGTCCCAGACTCGGTTGTACACTCAGAGATCTCAGCAGCCGCCAGGACCCGTGCAGTATCAGCGAATAGCACGGGTTGATGCAGGTCCATCCAGTTCGTCCACAGTTGCGGCCGCACAGGCAGAGTCGGCCACTGCGGACATGGGGATTATCAGCGAGAAGTTGGACCGCATGGAAATCATAGAGAAGAAGCAGTGCCAGGGCATAACTCAGATGGAGCAAATGGCACAAACTCTGAGCGACATGAAGACCCAGCTCTTGTGTCTTCAGGAGGCACAGACGGCTCCTCAGCCCCGTCTTCTGTCGCGAGGCGATTCCGGCGGCAGCCGCAGCTCGTCCCAGCGCTCCAGCTCCTTGCAGCAGCCTAGACAAGTTCACCTTGTACAGGCGGAGCCGTACCAGCAGCAGCAGCCCTCTTACCAGTCACCACCATCTCCAGACTTACAGATGGTGGTATATCAGCCGGATCAGCCTCTGGCAGCACTGCCACCAGACCCCTTTGATGCTGAGCCGTTGATGGATGTCAACGGGATCTGGTATGACCGTCCTCAACCTGGAATCCGACGAGACCATCCCGGATTCAGGTGGGGGAATGGGGGTAACCAGTCCCAACAGCAGCCAGCCGGTCAGGGAGGGCAGTACTCCCAGCAGAGAGATCACCAGCAGCCTCCTGCATATCAGCCACATCAGCCATCATCCTTCGTACCTCGTCCCTACCAGCAGCAGGGACAGAATTGGAGACGTGAGCAGCAAGCTCACCAGCAGCAGCATTCTTCCTCTTACCCCTCTCAGCCACAGCAGCAGCAGGTCCAGCAGCCTCATTATCAGAGAGGCAACCCGTCGGGCTCCCATGAGAGCCCCGCCATGGATGATCTAGCCCGTCTCTTCACAGAGCAGCAGGCTACATTTAGACGGGAGATGGACGAGTTCCGCCAGGAGATGCGGGACCTGATGAGAGGGAAGGCCGCCATCCCTGCACAGATCGAGCCTAATCCGAATAGCTTGAAGAGAAAATCTGAGCAGGTAGTTCACACTGAGCCTACCACTCCTAGTAACTCATTTGATGATATGTCATCGGATATATTTGATGCTGATTTTGTTACACTTAGGAGCGGTAGAAGACCAGCAGGCGGCGCCTCATCTGAGCGACAACGCGAGGAATTATCCAGAGCGCCAGATGAGGAGGAGGAGAGCGGTACTGAAGCCGCACATCATGATGACGGTGGTACTGAGACCACCCGAGATGCTGATTCCACCGGCGGTACTGAGGCCGCCGTTTCACCACATAGAGGAGGTGGTACTGACGCCACCAGCAGAGCCGAGCCAGCTCGCGGTACTGAGGCCGCAAGACGTCTAGTTGTAGAGCCAGCTAGAGGTGGTACTGACGCCACCAACATTTATTCTTATAGAAATGTTGTCTTTCCTCGCATGAATGTATCTCAGAACTCTGATTTGAATAAAGGAAAAGGTTTAGTTTCTTCTGATCCCACTGTGGTGAATGATGTTTGTGAGGATCCAGTCATCGAACCGTCTAGGCCTATTCCTAGTCCTTCAGCTGAGAAGGACCCTGTGATCCCCTTCCCTAGAGCCCTTGAGTTGGGAAAGGGGAAGAAAAAAGAAAAAGATCCAAAAAAGATAGAGCAGGAGGAGTTCAGCCAGAGCATGATAGACCGATTTCACATCCAGCTGACCCTCAATGAGGCTTTGCAACACATCCCTCTTCTTCAGCGATCCTTGAGAGATAAGACCACAGTCAGAAGGACGAAGAGGAACAAGACCGCAGAAATACATGTGTTGACCAAAGCCACGTGTTACGCGATCCAGAACCATCTGCCGACTAAGAGGCCAGATTTAGGGGCCCCGTATGTCAGATGTCAGATTAGTGAGCAGAGGTTCAACCGTACTCTATTAGATAGCGGATCGTCGATCAACCTTCTTCCGGCAGCCCTTCTCGACCACTTAGAGTTGGGCACTCTTAGACAGAGCAGGACATACCTTCAGTTTGCTGATCGGTCTGTCAAGAGGCCAAAGGGGTTGTTGCGAGACGTTGTCGTCACGATTCAGGGTTTGCAATTCCCCGTGGACTTCGTAGTGCTGGACATGGAGACCCCTGACTCGTTGACCGATTCCCCCATTATCCTCGGTCGCCCGTTCTTGGCCACAGCCAAAGCGGTGACTGACCATGACAGTGGGAAGGTATTCTTTCGCGTCCAGGGCGAGAGTATACAAATAGAGACGGTTAAGGACCACAGAGCCAGAGCTAGATCCCGCTCAGAGGACAGTACAGATTCAGAACAGCTGACAGACACAGGACCAGACATCCACCAGGACTGTGATTTTGTGATCACAGATGATGAGGCAGTTTGGGCAGATCCTGCAGCACAGACCATCCTCTCATATTCAGATACAGCTGATGCGGAGATGATAGCAGAGGGTAGTCTGGAGAGCACAGCCTTGGTTCAGGATACCATTGAGTCAGCAGAGTCGGACCTTGATCGCGACACAATTTCCAGTGATGGTGGTACTGAGGCCACCCTGCTATATGGTGGTGCTGATGCCACCTTGTTCTCCGGTGGTATTGATGCCACCGAGTCTGATATAGATCCCTCGGATTCAGAATCTGATTGGGCAGATTGTGATGATCAGATGCCAGATCTGGATCCACCTGAGCCTATAGATGAGGAGGAGGTAGAGGCAGAACAGATCAGAGACAATGCAGAGGACCCACCTTCTCCAGATCCAGTTTGTGAGAGTTCTTTATCATTCTCCCAGGCAGATTTGGCAGAATTATCCGCATACACACATCTTCTTCAGAAGCCAGATTTGCCAGCACCCAGATGTCCAGAGCTGAAGCCGCTCCCTACTTCGCTGAAGTATAGATTCCTTGCGGGAGAGTCTGAGATGTACCCAGTCATCATCTCTGCTGATCTGACTGAAGAGCAAGAATCCCGTCTGATGGAGGTTCTTGAAAAGAACCGCAAGGCAATTGGATGGAGCGTAGCAGATCTCCATAAGATTAGTCCCTCATTGTGCTCCCACCATATCTATCTCGAGGAAGGGGCGAAGCCGTCGCGTGAGTTCCAGCGGCGTCTGAACCCCAACCTAAGAGAGGTTGTCATGAAGGAAATATCAAAATGGTGGAGTGCAGATTTTATTTATCCCATTTCCGACTCCAAGTGGGTCAGCCCCTTGCATGTGGTGCCCAAGAAGACGGGTATCACGACTGTGATCAGTGAGTCGGGAGAGGAGATCGCTACACGAGTACCCACCTCTTGGCGGGTCTGCGTTGACTACAGGAGACTCAACCAGGCCACCAAGAAGGACCATTTCCCCCTGCCCTTTATAGATCAGATCATTGAGAGACTGGCAGGGAAAAGCCATTACTGCTTCCTGGATGGGTACTCGGGCTACAATCAGGTGGCCATCGCTCCTGAGGATCAAGAGAAGACCACCTTTACCTGTCCCTTCGGTACATACGCCTTTCGACGCATGCCATTTGGGCTATGTAACGCCCCTGCGACCTTTCAGAGATGCATGCTGTCAATATTTTCGGACATGGTAGGGGAGTGTTTAGAGGTCTTCATGGACGACTTCTCGGTTTACGGCGACGGATTCGATTCCTGTCTTGACTGCCTAGACCGAGTGCTTCAGCGATGTATTGCTACCCGGTTGGTTCTGTCTTGGGAGAAGAGTCACTTCATGGTGACTCAAGGGACGGTGCTTGGCCACATCATCTCCAACAGAGGCATGGAGGTTGATCCGGCCAAGGTCGATGTCATTAGAAAACTCACACCGCCGTCTAATCTGAAGCAGTTACGGTCATTTCTAGGGCACGTTGGTTTTTACAGGAGATTCATTCATGATTTCAGCAAGATTGCCCGACCGTTGACTGATCTCTTGACGAAAGACACCGAGTTCCTTGTTGATGACAAGTGTCTTTCGTCCTTTGAGACTCTCCAGCAGTGTGTTATTGAGGCTCCTGTCCTTCAGCCACCCGATTGGTCTCTCCCATTCGAGATCATGACGGACGCCTCTGATTTTGCCGTAGGGGCCGTGCTAGGACAGAGGAGGGATGGAGTGCCATTTGCCATACACTATGCTAGCCGCACATTGGATTCCGCCCAGCGGAATTACACGGTCACAGAGAAGGAAATGCTAGCAGTAGTGTTTGCCCTAGATAAGTTCAGATCGTATATCATTGGATCTAGAGTGACTTTGTATACCGACCACACCGCCATCAGGTACCTCATGTCAAAGAAGGATGCCAAGGCCAGACTTACTAGATGGATCCTTCTACTCCAGGAGTTCAACATTGAGATCAAGGATAAGCCTGGAGTCAAGAATGTGGTGGCGGATCATCTTTCCCGACTAGAGCAGCCTGAGGATTCTGAGCAGATTGATCCCATTTGTGATACCTTCCCAGATGAGGCGATCCTTGCTATCGCCTCACTCCCGTGGTATGCCGATATTGTGAACTTTCTCGTTGCTGGGAAAGTCCCACAAGATTGGCCCAGGCAGAAGCTTGAGACCTTCCTTGCGAAGGCCAAGTCCTACCACTGGGAGGATCCCATCCTTTACCACGAAGGAGGGGATAGCATCTGGCGTCGGTGTATTCCTCAGGAGGAGCATCATAGTATCCTCACGTACTGCCACAAGCTTGAGGCAGGAGGACATCATTCTGGGAGGAGAACGGCACAGAAAGTGCTCCAATCCGGCTTGTGGTGGCCTACACTCTTCAAGGACTCTGATGAGTTCGTGAAGAGGTGTACTGACTGTCAGAGGATGGGCACTTGTGGGCAACGTGATATGATGCCGATGCAGCCCATTCATTTCTGTGAGGTTTTTGACGCATGGGGCATCGATTTCATGGGTCCATTCCCTAAGAGTCAGGGATTTGAGTACATTCTGTTGGCCGTAGATTATGTTAGTCGTTGGGTTGAGGCTATCCCCGCCCGAGCCGCAGATGCAAAGACAGTTTGCAAATTTTTGAAGAAGCACATCATCATGCGGTTCGGGGTTCCACGAGTTCTGATTTCTGATGGGGGATCTCATTTTGTCAACGACCAGGTGAAGGCACTTGCTAGAGAGTTCAGTATAGACCATCGTGTTGCCACTCCATACCATCCACAGACGAATGGTCTAGCTGAAGTGTCGAATAGGGAGATCAAGAATATTTTGCAGAAAGTCGTCCGCCCTGACCGAAAGAATTGGTCACAGCTTTTGGACTCGGTCTTGTGGGCATATCAGACGTCTTTCAAGACTCCACTGGGTACATCTCCCTTTCGCCTCGTTTATGGCAAGCCATGCCATCTACCTGTCGAGCTGAGGCACAAGTCACTTTGGGCAGTCACAGATATTCTTATGGATCCAGATGGTATAGGAGACCAGAGGAGGGCAGAGTTAGCCGCCTTGGAAGAGCTTAGAGATACAGCTTTCTCAAACAGCCTACATTATAAGGAGAAAGTCAAAGAGTGGCATGATTCTCATATCAGCCACAAGCATTTTGAGATTGGACAGAAAGTATGGCTATTTGATGCAAGGCTTAGATTATTTCCAGGGAAACTACAGAGCAAATGGAAAGGACCCTACTTGGTCAGAAAGGTACACGATAACGGTAGCATTGATATATCTGAGTTATCTTCTGAGAGTACCTTCCGAGTGAACGGCCAGCGGCTCAAACCATTTCTAGATCATGAGCCGCGGGACGTTATTATTGCCGCTATTCATTTTGCGTGAGATGTGGTCTTTTGACTCACATCTTTTACATCTCACGCCTGATTTTCACTGTTCCTCCGCCTGTATAGATCCAGTTGTCCATATCATTCTATTCTTTAGTCCCACATCCCGTCTCTCATCTTATGATTATGCTATACTTAGGGTGTACTTTACCCTAAGTATAGGGGGGATGTCGGACCTGTGAGTATTCTTTTCATTCTTTCTGCTCTTGTTTTTGCTGCCTATACTTAGGGATATTTCACCCTAAGTATAGGGGGGGCAGATTCTGTATATTCTTCTTCACTCGGCTTTCCCTTCATATACAGCTTTCTATACTTAGGATTAGTTAATCCTAAGTATAGGGGGAGACCACCGAGTTCCTCTCATTTTATTCATTTATTCGTTCCTGTACTTAGTCATTCCTTCTCACTTCCCTTTTACTAAGCACGAGTTATGTCTTCTTCATCGCTCTTGATCACTCTGAGGACATCGTTCGAGCTAAGTATAGGGGGGGTGTGTATATATTTCATATATACTTTAGCCATAACTCGTACTTTGTGTGAGTGTGTTAATAAATAAAATGGCTAAAAATCACAAAAATTAAAAATTTTTCATGAACATAAACCTCTTTTATTCTTGCACATACATAGCTAGTGTATAAAGTATTTTTGTAAAAATGATTTCAAAAATCTTTTGTGTAAAGCTTGTGTAAATATTTTGTATCAAAATTATGTATATAGTACAAAAATTTTTTCAAAATGTTTTGAAAATCAAAAGTTTGCTAAAATCTTGTGTAAATGTGTGTAAATATCATTTTGCAAAACTTGCACTTCATGCATCATTCATTCATGATTTCAAAACATTTTTCAAAAATTTTTGCATGATTGTAAAATATTTGTAAACAGCATCTTTTGTACATATATGTATATAGTTTTTCCTGGATGAGAGTTGACATGTAAACTAAGCCTGGAATTAAATTGAGAAATGGAGCTTGAATAAGATCTTAATCCACTTAACTTCAAGAGGAACCTTGTAGGACTTAGGGTTAAGGCTTTTCAGGTCCATAAGGACTTAATTCTTTGAGTCCACTAGGCTATGAGCATATGTCATCTTGATGAGCCTAAGTAGAGTACTTAACAACACACGCATGACTCTCAGAGACAATGGCTTCACTTGCACCTGCACTTTACACATGGCTCTCCACGGATGAGGTGGTGAGGAGGTAGTTTCCTTTGGCTTGGGGTAGCATATGAGGGTAGTACTTCTAGGCAGAACCTCTCTTCTTCTTATAGTGAAGGAAGTGCACCTCAACTCGGTCTAGTGGTGTTGAAAGCTAAAGACAGAAGCTGTGGGTTGCAATAAAGCTTCAAAAGAGGGATAGTCTACTGGCTCAAGGAGAAATTTCTTATATATGCTGCACCATGTAGATATGTGTACAGAAGTCTTGAAAAAAAAAATGCAAAAAGAACTCCAAAAAAGTGGTGGGTCGGATTGAAAATTTAATAACCCCACCGGAGTGAAAAGCAAAAGCTTATGGTATCATGTTACATCTCATGAAGCTTGCAGCGGGAGACTTAGCTACACTGGCTAAGCTTCCAAAACTCTATACTTCTACCCCCTCTTCTTGAGTCGGTTGCACTTGAACTTAGAAGGGAATACCCCGCTTCTCGAGGAAAGAGTTGCTAGACTGAGGCATTAGAGTTACCAGGTTGAGGGAGGTTGTTTCTTTGTTACTTCTGAGGTGGGGAGCCACATATCACTTACACTGCATGGAAAGATTCATGGTCATTAGAGTTTGTGTATGCAGACTTGTTCTGATCTGGTTTATTGAGGAGTCTTGTCCATAGACTGGTGGAACTTAGAGGCTGTTGAGTTTTAGTCTTAAGTCCAAATAAGGTTCCGACACATTAATAATCCAAAGATCTGATCAAGCTCCATATTTCAATTTAATGAAGGAAAATTTAATAAGTCAACCTTGATCCATGTACATCCTCTTTTTCTTTTTCTTTTTCTTTCTTTTTCACTTCTTTTTCAAATAAGTGTTTGCTAAGGGACTAGCAAAGTTAAAGCATAGGGGGTGATGAATACCCATTCATCACTCTTTATTCTATTATTTTAGCTACAAAAACCTTTGCAAATACATGTAGATATGTGTAAATACAAATAATTACCAAAAGCATGCATTGTGTAAAAACCTATAATTAGCATGTTTTTGTGCAAAAATAAAAAGAATAAAGAGCAAAAAGAAAAAGAGGGAAATATTTAGAATAAATATTGAGCAACCTAACCCAAGGGAGGGCTCAGCATGGGCCTGACCGCATAAAAGCCAAAGTAGAGGGAGATAGGAGCTCATGTGTATATACTTCTGTAAATAAAACTATGTATTTTCCTCACCCAAAAATATGTTGTAAATATTTTGTATATATATTTTTAGAAACTATTAAAAACAAAATAAAAAGATGAAAAGCAAAAAGATCAAAAATACCCTTCCTTCACCATGTACATAAACCACACCATTGTATTTACTTAACCTTGTAAATAAATTCAATTATTTTCTAAACTTTTTGTAAATATTCTATGGCATATTTTGTAAATAAAATAAATAAAAAGAAACAAAACAAAAATCAAATAAAAATTACAAAATGAAAAAAATACCAAAATACATTGTATAAATACCATGTATATAAATGTATACAACTATTTATTTCACCCTTGTATATAAATAATTAAAATAAAATAAAAATATTCTTTTATTCCATATTTCATCTTGTAAATAAATAAAATACAAAATGAGCATAAAAATACATAAAAATAACAAATAAAAAATCAAAAATAAAAATCCATATAGTGTACATATACCTATATATAGAGCTACCCTATTTTTATTCCCAAAAATTAATTAAAAATCACCAAAAAATAGAAAAAAATAAAAGAAAAATATTTCATGTTTTGAGTTTTATTTAATTCGGCCTATTTCTGCCCTAAAATAAATAAACAAAAATCAAGTCCACGTGGCCGCTCCTGATTGGTCCACGGGGGAATGTTGACCCCGGTCAACTCCCCCGCGGACTCCTTCCTTTTCTGGAAGAGGCGCGCCACCCCGTCTTCTCCGAATTTCCCACGCGCCTCCAGGCTGTCTACCACGCATATCCCATGCCCGGATTCTTCGCCGTTCATCCCTCTCCCTCGCCGGATCCTCCGCCATCAAATCCACGCCTTCCTTAGCCGTCGAGCCTCAACCCTAGTCGCCGCTGTCACCTTATATATTCTTCCCTCCGCCGCCTCCGCGCCGCATCTTTGGCCCTTCTCCTCCTTCCCAGTGACCTCCATTGGCATCGCGAGAGTGACAGCAAGCATCTGCCCTTGTTGCAGTGAGGTGAGGAGGCGATTCCATTGATCCGGCGATCTTCGCCGTTCTTGCTCCGCCGCCGGCGTTGAGCATCGAGCTTCAGGCCTTGACGCCCTTCGAAGCTACGACCAGGAGCAAGAGCAGCTCCAGCATAGTCTCCAGCATCCATCAGGTAACCTTAGATCCTTCTAGTTTCTCCCAATTTCCGATTACGCCCAAATCGTATCTCCGACGCATTTCTTTGATTCCGGCCATCTCGCGTTACATCTCGACCATCCGACCATCTCATCACCTCCGCCGTATCCCCGCGCACCTTCTACGCCCGTTCACTCAACCCAGATCGCACAGGATCTGGGAATCGAGCTCCACCGTCCTCCGCTCGCCGGAGCTCTTTCGCCCCACTGCACCGTTCACCTTCACCCCGTTTTCTTGGGTCGAGGCAATTTGCCCTCGACCCGCGAAGCTTCTTGACTACTTTGCAGGTCCAAAGGGAGGCGTCTGAGGCTTCCCAACTTCCAGCCAGGAGCTTCATCTCCGCCGACTTCGCCGGAGCTCTTCAGAGCTCGGCTAGGTCATCGGAGACTACCACCCGCCACGGAGCTTCACCGCGGATCTTTTCCGACCTTCAGAGGGCTCACCGGAGGATCCTAGCGCACGCACGAGCCCGGCGAAGTTCGCCGGGGAGCTGTTCTTCCAGGACCTCCAGCCGCCGTTGATTGCATCTCCTCGCTCCAGTTCAGATCTTGGCCGTCCATCCTTGGAGCTACCAGTACCGTCCGATCAGAGGAGGAGTGATCTGGAGCGCCCACCAGCCGCAACCGTTCGATCTACACGTGGCGCGCATCCAACGCTTCATTAATAAAGGGGTAAATATCGTAGGCCCCCCTCGTAGTTTGTTATTTTCTTTTTTAGTCCTGTAATTTTTAATTCAAGTTGTTTATTTTCTGGGATATTTGCACCAAGGACCCTGTATTTATTTTATTTGCATTTATACCCCTGCCAGTAGTGAACCACGTGCTTCGTCACGTGTTACTTTGGGTTATTTGCAATGTATGCCCTGTAGTTCTGGATGTTATTCATTGAATAAAAAGTTTTGTTTATTTGCATATATACCCCTGTGAGCATTGATTATGCGCATGTGCGTTTTATTTTGGGTAAATTGCATATAAGCCCCTGGACTTTTGATACGGGTTATCAATAGGTCCTTGGAACTTATTTTTATTACATTTAGGTCCTTGAGTGCCCCAGGCACGTGCTTGGCAAGTGACTTCTTGGGTATTTTGCACCAGGACCCCAGAACTTTTGGGTATTTGCACATAGGTCCCTATGCACAGTGCCCCACCTTTATTTTTGAATAAAATATCAAACGACCTCCAAATCCAATGAGATTTTGACACATGGCTCCTGCCATGGTGTAGGAATTTCTGTGATTTTTGGGGACATTTTTGATTTCATTTATTATTTTTAAAAATTCAAAAACACATATTTTTGCCACTGTTTGACTTTAAAAATACCAAAAAAATATAAAATCACCTTTAAAAATTCTAAAAAAATTAGGATTTGTTGTTTGCTGGTTGTTTGATTTTCCAGCCATTTTTGGTGACTTTTCATCTCTTAAAAACCCTAAAAATTGAAAAACCCCTAAAAACTCATAAAAATTATAATAAATAAATTAAAAATCCAAAAACAATAATTAGGGTGCCTAAATTTTCCTTATTCTTTCTAGATTATAGGAAAATTACCTTTAGGGCTTTTTGAGATCCAAGAGTATTTTATTTTTGGGTCTTAAGCCTTGCTGGACAGTCCCCTTTGTTTTTCGCATTGTTTGATTTTTAATAAATAATTTACCCATTAGAAAAATTCCAAAAATTCACCAAAAACAGTAAAAAACTTAAAAAACCTAAAAATCAATTTTCTGGAATTTTTGCATCATTTTTGGTGTGTTGAATAAATTGTTGAAGTTCCCTTGTTTTCCCTTTCTCTCATTTTCTCATAATTTAAAAAATCTAAAAAAAATATAAAAACAAATAAAAACATTAAAAAAGGTACCCTCTTGGACTCTGACTACATCGTAGGCCGCAAGGCCAATCTGTGCTCCTTGTGTTCGACCCTGGGAGCTATACCAGGTTAATCCTATAGCTAGATCGCTCTTTCTTGTGCTTGCTTGTTTTTATCTGATTTGAGTGATTGATTTTCTTGATTGACTTAGTTGAGTGACTGAGGTCGCAACGACCTAATTTTCTGTACCTTTACCTCTGTCGCTTGGCGTGTCGTCACTCGTCTAGGGAGGGAAGTGCACCCCAACCTGGTCCAGTTTCAAGGAAGTCGAATGACAGGAGAGTGTGGGATGCAATAAAGCTTCAAAAGAGGGATAGTCTTTTGGCTCAAGAGGAAAAAGTCCTTATGTAAATGCTGCTGTAAATAGTATGTTAAAAAAACTCCAAAGAAGTGGACAGGCTTGTAAATAAAAATAAAAATAAAAATGCCTGCCGGAGTATGTATATATGTTGTATAGAAAATAAGCAAGCTTGAGCATCAAAGTTATACCATGTGAGCCTGCAGCTTGACGACTTGACTACACTGATCTTGCATCCCAGGTAGCTATACTGGCTTCCGTCCATTCTCTTCTTCACCTCCTCCTCTTGAGTTGGATGCCACTTGAACTTAGAAGGGAATACCCCGCTCCTCAACGGTAGAGGGTTGGATTGGGGAATCATTGGGTTGTCATTCTGGAGAAGTCAATTCCTTTGTCATTTCAGTTGGGGAGAGCCACTATCACTTACACTGTACAAGTCAGCTTCATAGTCATAAGGGTTTGCGTATGATGTAGGCTAGTTCTGACTTGGCTATTGAGGAGATTTGAACCGAGTTCTGTGACTCTCGAAGGCTGTTGTGTTTTAAATTTGGTTCCTAACTAGGTTCCACACACATTTTCACACCAAGGTCTAACCTGAGCTCCAAACTTTGATTTTGTACAGATAACTTTAATAATCACAATCAATTCAATTTATTCTTTAAATTATTTATTTTTTCTTTTTCTTTTCTTCTTATTCTTTATTCTTTTTATACTTATTGCATAAGTATTTGCTAGGGACTAGCAAAGGCAAGTATAGGGGGATGATGAATCTCGATTCATCATTCTTTATTCTATCATTTTGGCCTTAAAAACCTCAGCAAATGCATGTAAATAACATCAATTTGTCTATCATAGCATTCATTATTTATTGTATTTATTGTACATAAAATAAGGTTTTTAATGCCAAAATTATAGAATAAAGAGAAGAAAAGAAAAAGGAATAAAATATTGCAAATATTTTATGACCCTAACCCCGAGACCAAGGCCAGTATGGAATTGGTCGACAAGGAATAAAGTAGGGGGAGATAAGGGCCAGAAATACAATAAATACCTCATTTATTTATTCATTCATTTATGCATTTTGACACCTATTTTGTATATAATTATTTATTTATCAAATAAAAATATTTTGTACATGAAAGTTGTAGATAATAATGTGAATAAAAATACAAAATTGAGTTTGTACAAAAATAATATACAGTGTACATTTTATACACAGAATAAAAAGTCAGAATCTCAATTTCACAGACCCATATCTTGCACATAAAATCTCAAAATCAACCAAAATCACCTTTAATTGTATATAGCTTCTCAAGAACTATTTAATAAAATTGGTTTCATAATTTTTGGAGTTCATCTGTAAAAGTTAGGTTTTTGGCCTTCATTGTATAGTCTGTCTGATTAAAATATTCATTATATTCATTAATCCTTATTTTTATAAATTTATATTTTTAGAATTTTGTAAATAATATACATAATGCATATACATATTGAAATTAGAATAAAACAAAAAAGGATTGTAAAATAAAATAAGTCTATGAAATACATAGACAAAAATACATATATCTCATATAAATAAAAGGGATTTTATTATTTATTCATCTATATTTTTTATTGAATTATAAATATTATCTATAATATGTTAAAAATTTAAATCCAAAATAAAACCTAATAAAATTCATTAAATAAATAGAATGTATATAAAATATAGGTAAAATACCTATAAGTGTACCTACATAGTATATATACCTATTTATTTAAATATGCAAATAAACGCAAAAAAATTAAATAAAAATATATTTAGAATCAAAAAAATAAGTTATAAATTTATAAAAGAAGAAAATAAAATAATAAAATAAAATATACAAAATAAAAATAAATTATATACATGTAAATACACTTATAAATACATTATTAAAATAAACCCATAATAAAATACATCAAAAAATAATTAAAAATAATAAATAAATACTACATTATTTAATAAACATTTTTTATTTTATAAGCAAAAAATAATAAAATCATTTATTATCTTAAATAAATTATTTTCGAATAAATACCTCTATTTTGTCCTGTAGTGATCCTAGGTGGACCAATCAGGATGCGCCCGAGTTGACCTCTGGTCAACTGTCCCATCTGGGACCTGGCGCGCCAGAAACATCTTTTCCTCGATTTTCCTGCCTTTTTCATGGGTGTCTCATCCATCCATCGCACTCGAATCCTTCATGAAAAATCTTCGTTGATCCATGTACATCCACACCCTTTTGTTTAATCCCTTGTACATAGCCCCTATTCTTCATTATCGGCCGGGTAATAAGGGCGCATCACCATGTTCATAAATAACCCATCTTCTTCCTTCGAACTTTTTTGGCCATTTTCCTAACCCTAGAGCTCCCACCTTCGGTCTAGCATACATCCAGGTGACAGCTGGAGGTCCCCTGAAGATCGTGGACGCTCGCGGAGGAAGGAGATGCGCCCAAGGCCGTCGTCGCCGGCGACCTCTGCTCCTTGGCCAAACAGCCAAGTTCGAGCAGCACAAGTTCATTATTTAGGTAGGTTTTAGTCTCAGCTTTCCATTTAAGTATTTATTTTGCTCACTAGAACGTAGCCCGTAGAACCGCTGTTCGTAGTTCGCCGGAGCTCTGCTCCGGCGAACAAATCCACCCATTTCCACGCTAATAGCAACTTCATCACTGGTCAAGGGACCTTCCCTCGAGCCGTGCGACTCTTTTCCTGCAGGTCAGGCGCCTTGAAATGCGCCAGGAGACGAAATCAAAGCTGCCGGAGGTATCTGGAGCCCCATCTTTTCCCCGAGCTTGTTGCGGCGCTCCAGTGCATCTCCTGCCGATCCAAGACTCCCAGCACTTAGAGGACATCTTCAGGAATGTTTTGGGCCATCCCAGAGCTTCAAAGACGACCGAACGTGAGTGCATCATCGGATCGAAGGTCGGGGACGGGGGAGTTCTTCCCCGTTCTTCGTCCTTTCGTCTCTGTCGTTCGATTGATGGAGGCCCCCAGTTTGAAGCCCATTCGTCCGATAGAGCGAAGCCATCACCGTAGATCTCAGTCACGAGATCTAATCTCGTGCGCTCATCGGCGAAGCGGTATCGGGCGCGGAGGAAGCGACACGTGGCAAGTGAGCGAGATCAAGCCGTCCGTCTGCGTGCCTTTTGGGGAGTCCCCTGAGCTGTTCGATTGACCGAGGCTCCCCAATTTGAAGCTCAACCGTCCGATGGAACGAAGCCGTCACCATAGATCTCATCCACGTGATCTAATCTCGTGTGTTCATCGGCGAAGCGGCATCGGCAAACGTGGAGGCGACGCGTGTCAAGTGGATGAAGCTCAACTATTGGATCGCGCGCCTGAGGCGGTAATTTTCATATTTAGCCCCGCCTTTTTTGTAATTAATTTTTAATATTGTAAAATAAATATTGCATTGTAAAATAAGTGTAATTTTTGTAAAAGGACCCCTGTAGTTTATGGAATTACATAATGGTCCCCCCGCGCCTCACGTGCAGTCCCACATGAGGCAAGTGAAAATTGCGTGTAAACCCTAACGCTTTTTGTAATTGTAATATAGTGTTCAAAAATAAAAGTTTATTTCTGTAGGTATTTTTGCACAGAGCCCCCTGCCTGTTTTTTTATTTGCAAAAATACCCCTACCAAGCTGTTTTATTTTTATGTCTTTTATGTATTTATTAAAAATAGCATTTAGCATCTAAAAATCCACAAAAAAATTAGGTTAGGAGTTTCATGCCTCATACTCACACGCCACATGTCCTCATTTTGCAATTTTGCATTTAATCTAATTTTTAAAATTCAAATGGAGCCCAAATAATCACTGTCTAATTTATAAAATACCAAAAAAAGATAAAAACATTTTGAAAAATCACAAAAATTTTATATATGGTATATATATATATTGAGTCCAGAAAATGAAAACCCCTAGAATATAAAAATTTCAAGAAGCTCCAAAATCCTAAAAAAATATAAAAACCCCTTCAAAAATACCAAAAATATGTTTTCCTATTTTATAATTATTTATATAGTATTATTTACGTGTTAAAATTATTTGGGTAATTTTGAGACTTATTCTATATTTTAAAAAACCCAAATTATTTTCAACCTATGTAATTAGTTCCTATTAGGGACATTTTTTGGAATTAAAAATACATAAAAATTAGTAAAATTCCAGAAAAATAACAAAAAAATATAAAAATATAAAAAGCCAAAAAAATATTATATCTAATATATATATCATATAAATATATATCCTTATATCTCCTCTCTCTTCTCTTATATATCTCTCTTTATATATATATATATATGATGTAATTAAAAATATAAAAAGAAAATATAAAAATAGAAAATATAAAAACAAAATAAAAATTAGACAAACAAAAATAAGATTTAAAAAAATATAGAATTAAAAACCCTCAAAAACAATAAAGAATTGGACATGAACTAAGAATTGAATAATTGCGCAATGAACTCCACTACACAACCATTCGCCTCCCAGTGTTTGACCTCTACTCATGCTTACACCTATACACACTTGCATGTAAAGTTATAATAAATTTTAACTCCACATTTTTCATATTCATTGCATATATTTAATTGTGGGTTAACTGTTGATTGATTTGGGGATTTTGGAGTGGTCAATTCAGCGACTGGATCTCTCGCCTTGTGAGATTTCTAGACCCTCCAAAACTCTCAGTCATCACTTAGTGAGACAGACCCCGAATAGTGTCCAAGTCCACAAGTGTCTTGGTCTAAATTATTACAATTATTCACTAAAAATCTCTAAATAAAATAACAATCTTCTTCTCCTATGCTCCTCTTCCTGTGCTGGTCCCTCCAAAGAGTTCAAGTCGTATCCACGGTGGTTCCTCGCAGAAAAGAGAAACAACAGATGGCCAGATGGCATTTATAATAAATAGAGATAAATAGCACAGAATTGAAAAATGACTACAAAGTCGTGCTCCCCAACAACGACGACATTCTGATGACACAGATTTCGATGGGTCGAGACAGATTAAATTAAGCAATGGTCGTTGTTCTCAACCAATCGATTCGGTCAATAAGAAAAAGTTGTATTTTAACCACTTAAACAATATTCAAACAATGACAAGCAAATGTAAGCGGTTTCGCTATTCTATTTACCTGGTATAGCGACCATGATCGACCACAAGGAGCACGATTTAAAAACTATATAGTCAAATTTCTATGATAATTTTTAGTGGTTTTTGAATTTTTATTTTTTTATTTTCAAATGAAGCACAAGTGATAAAACACACACACCACACTTTTTTAGTATTTTCAGAATAGTAAAAAATTTCCAGAAAATTATAGAGAAATATTTTGTGTTTTATATATTTTAAAATACTTTGGTAATTTTTCTCAAATTTTTCTAATGTTTTTGTGATTTTATAAAAATCAAGCAGTGGAAAATATAGAAAATAGTGAACAACCAAGAATATTTTGTAACTTAAAAACACTATAAGTGCCCAATACTCCAGGAAATTATTTTTATGATAAAGTATAATTAAATATCTACAAATTGAGATTAAAATAAGATTTTTTGGATTTTTATAGAATTTTCTACTTTTTTTAGATTTTTCATTTTACGTGATTTTTTGGAGTTTTATAAATTATCTATATATGAAAATTGGTTAGAAATTAAATGACAATAAAACACACCTATAGTAATTTTTGGGGATTTTTTAGAAATTTTTCGAATTTTTATGATTTTTCTAATTTCGAGCAGATAAAAAGATACTAGTTTTGGTTTTTTTGAAAATATCAAATGAAATTAAAATGTGAAGAGATTATTCACAATAAAGGAGAACAAAGCAGAAACATAACATGGATTTTCCAGAATTTATTGAGGAATAGAAACATTTATTTCAATAAGATGAAACGTGCAACTTAAATCTGGATAAATAGGGACTGAAATGTAATTTGTTGAATGTTTTTAAATTAAAATATAATAAGAAATAAGTTGCACGATGAAAAATGAAATTTACCCAAGTGAGGGTGTACGGGGCACGTGTTGGAACTGAAGCATATCTTCTTTGCAATATTGGAAATCTTCAGGGGCTTATCTGCATTTTCCAATTTTTTTAAAAGACCCCTTTCCAAGGTTTCTTCGTTTCAAAATAGCAGGGAGCAATGAGGTGGCGTCTTCGCCCGCGTGCGAGGCTGATGGAGGTCGGCGTGGATGGCGCGGCCGGAGCGTGCTGAGGGGAGCTGCAACCGTAGGGGGCACCTTCGGGCGGAGGAGCGGGCCTGAAGGCATCGAACGACGGGGCCCAACGGGGAGGCGCTTGCGGTGGAGCGTTGCACGGTGGACGAGACGTTGGAAGAGAGTTGCTGGAGGGCAGCGTCGCGGGGGAGGCCGATGGTCGCGGCCAAGGGCCGCCTGGCGGTGCAGCGTGGGGCTCCGTTGTGGGAGAGGTTGCACCGCACGGAGGCGGCACCCATGATTGGCGGCGTTCTGCTGCACACTTTTTTTAAAACAGCAGAAATAAAAGCCTTTTCATGTATTTATTTTTCTGCCAAAAGAAAACGGTAAACAAGAGGTAAACTTTTGTTTTTTATTAATTAATTTATTAGATTTTTTTAGATATATATTTTTTAGATGAACTTGCAAAACCAAAGTTAGAGATGAAAATAAGTATGTGGTTTATTTATTTTATTTATTTTATTTATTTATCAACAAAATAGGATGTGAATGGAGATCCAATGGAGAATGAGGAAAGGATCCGAAGATCCGACCATCATGCATGGTCGGATGTGAAAGGTTGTGATAGATAGAATGAGAACGTGCGTGGATCAAGAAAATGAGGTAAAAATCATATTCGGACGACAAGTGTGATAATTTTTCTTGAGTTTTTATGATCTAAAGATTAATAAAATCGATGCAAAAATTAAATCTACAGTTTATCTTAGCAAAAAGATGAGAAAAGAAAATGGATCTCACCTTGGGATCGGATATGCTGTGATGGCCTCGACGAAGGCCGACGCGCTATCACCGAACGGCTCGTAGGCTGGGCATCCTTCTTCAACAACATAACTCTCAGATATCGGGCTTCTCTCCACCAAAGATTGATCAAAGAATGAAAGAAGGAGGAGGAGCCCATTAAAAAGAGAAGAAAAGTACAAATGGAATGAATGTACAAAAAATGGAAGGTGTTATTGGTTAATTAAATAAATGAATTAATTAATTAATTAATAACAAATTTAGGAATTAAATAATATAAATAAATAAATTTATAAAAATTAATTAGCCACCTTAATGGTGGCTATTAAAGGTATGGAACAAAATCTTATATACATGGTAGATTTTTAAATCAAATAAATATAATAAATCAAATAATTAAATACAAATTTTGTAATTAATTAAATTAATTATTGTTAGATATTTATTTTATTGGCGATTTTTATCTAACGAAAATAGTTGTAAATAAAAATTATGTACATATAATACATATACACATGTACAAATAAGGAAATAATTTTTAGATCATCATTTTTATTTTTTAATTAATATCTTTTATTTTTAATGATGAAATAATATTTAAAATTATTTACATTATGTATATAAAAATAAATATGAATAAATATGTACTATAAATAATGGTGAATCTGCAAAACACCCCAGAAAACCGACTTTTCAACCATAACTTCAAAAATTATGAAATCACATCCATCCGAAAGATAATTTAATTTAGAGTATAATGAAAGTGAGTTTGGTTAATTTGAGTTCGTATGGAGTGGAAATTGGTATTTCAATGATCAATTTGTGGCTTTTTCTGAGTGTGATTATTTGTAATATGTATATTATTTTGCTTTGCAATTATTTTTATTATTTACAACACATTTTATTTACAACTTTTGTTTAAGAAATAATTAATTTGAGGTCAATTTATGTACAAATAAAATAGTACATGTTTTATTCAAATATACAGGGAATAAATATACAAATTATTTTTAGTTTTTTTAATTAAAGACCCTATCTCCCCTACTTTATTCTTGGTCGATCAGGTCAAGTCTTGACCTTCTCTTGAGGGTTAGGTTAGTCTGTATTTATTCCATAAATTCATCCTTCATTTTTCTTTTCTTTTTCTTTTATTCTTTATTCTTTTATTTGAGTATAAAAAGTGTTAAAAATGCATAATTAACAAATGCATGCGAAATGATAATTTCATAGAATTAGTGGGTATTATAGGTGTTTGACTAAGGAAATGAAGCTAAAATAAAAGAATAAAGGTGATGAATCGTGGATTCATTATTTCCATCTCCTTCTCAGGATAGAGATCATTTCTTAACAATCATTTAATGGTGCTTGCTGAGTCCTCAATCTAACTCTTTAGATATGATCTATGCATCATCCTCTATGATTCAACCATTGAATCAACAACTCAATGATCATTAAGATGGCCTTGGTACATTATCCTAATTGTATTAAGGGACCTTATAGTGCATTCATTCATTTAATCTCAAATAGGGAGTGAGATAACTCAATAACATTTATTGATATATCAAAGATTGCAATAATATTTATTATAGAAATGGTTCGCATAGGGCTCACATGATTAACAATTAGCTCAACCCAGATGGATTGTTGAAAAATCTTTGAGTCTAAGTCGGAACGATGCTAGGCCACTTCATCAAGGGTAGATCAGGAACCATTCTTAGGGATTGTTGAAACTGATACTCTAACCCATTTCTTATGGTAACCATGAAATTTAAAGACTAGAGACAGGATTAAATAATGCTTCGAATGAGGAGTGGTCTAGTGGTGCAACTTTTTCCAAGACCCCAAAACATGGACGAACCAAAAGACTCTATATCCATTGGGGCACGAACAAGAATGCATAACAATACAAAATTAAAGAAAATATCTAAATGAAGATCATACCATAAATTCTACAAAAATATTGAGCTTCCAGAAAAGCCTATTTCTTGGTGAAGATTCGGTTACACTGACCGAGCTTCACAAGGGAATGAAGACTACACTGGTCCATTCCAACTTCTTTTCTCATTTTCTATAGCTTCTTCCCCTTTCAGTTGTAAATAATGGCATCACCTGGCCTTAGAAGGAAATATCTGTCTCTACGAGAATGAGTTACCAAAGGAGCCGATGACTTTATAGTTCAACGGTTTGTCTAGGAAGGGCTAAAAATTAATAAACATTTTTCTATCATTTCAAGGTAGCAAGAGTATGCATCTGAGAGGATGATTTTGACAGACCGTGAAGAGAACAGGATGATAGGATTATGTAACCTAGGGGATGTTGTGTCACACTTCCTAACTTTGATGTGATTTCGAACAAAATAACTGATCTCGAAAATTTGATTTTACTAAGACAAGTATAGAAGTCAAAAAATAATCCAAGTTCTTTCCTTTCCTTTTCTTCACTTGTTGCATTAGTGTTTGATATGGACTAGCAAAGACAAGTATAGGGGGTGATGAATATCCATTTCATTACCTTATTCGTTCATGTTGGCCTTGAATCCCTTCCTAAATGCATGTATATAGCATTAATTTTGAAAATAAACAATGAGTAATTCACAATTAATACTATATAAATATTGTACAAAATACTATATAAAATATTGTATTTATTGCTAAAATAAAAATAGTAAAAAAAGAAAAGAAAAATAATGAGGTGTTAAAGACATCGAATGACCTTAGTCCCAGAGACCCAGTCGTTATGATGACTTGGTCGACAAGGAATAAATTAGGGGGAAATAATACAGAAACCCTAATTTTATAGGGTAATAATTACCTTTTGAGACCTATTTTTTTTCCTATTTTTACACCACAAATCAATAAACTGTGAACATGAAAATTGTACATAAAGATACGAAGAAAAATACAAAATTTGTTTCGTTAAAAAATAATGCACAATGTGCTCGGGATACACAAAATAAAAAATCACAAAGAAAAATTTTACAAAACTGTATCTTCTCCATACAGATTCAAAATTGGTCAAACTCATTTTATTATTCATAAGATAAAATTATTTATTTAATGAAGGTAGTTTCATTCAATTTGGAGCTAAGATGCAAAAGTTAGATTTTTAGGTCCTTAGTGTGTAATATACTTGTTTAAACTATTCAATTTGTTTATTATTTATAATTTTAGGTTTATTTTATTTTTATAGATTTTTAAATATTATTTAAAATACATGTACATAATAACATTAAAATCAAACTGTTAAAAATACATATAAATAAATAAGACACTTAATTCATAAATGAAGTGTACCTATATATACCTATAAGATAGATATACATAATTATTTAAGTACATAAATAAACTCAAAAAATACAATAACAATCCATAAATATGTATATAAATAAAGTATAAATATGTAAAATACATGTATCCAATAATAAGATAAAGATTACAAATTAAAAATAATATATGTATATATAATACATGCATATTTACCTATATATACATGTAAATATTAAACCATAGAAAATTAACTTGTAAAAATAAATAAAAATCACACTAGAATACTAAATTAATAATAAATAATTTTTTTATGTTATAATAAAAAAAATAATAAAATCATTTTCTAATTTTAATCAATTTTACAAAATCTTTTTTACTCTTTTTCTTGGTTGGTCCACGTGGACCAACCAGGAGGCTTCTTTTGTTGACAGGGTGGGTCAACTGTATAGCCTCCAGACATGCATGTGTCAGAATCGTCACCTAACCATCTTCTCTCGTTTCCACTCCACCTTCCATGCCTCCATCTTCATCGAGACCTGCACCATCTTGCAACCCTGACAATCCTCTCCCTCGCACATGATAGATTCCCCACCAACCACCATCGATTTGCATGCCATCTTCTTTGCAAAAGTCGTTGGACCCCTGTCTATAAATAAGGAGATCCGACCTCCTTTTTTTATTTTGATCTCCCTTGTGCCTCTGTAACCCACATTGGAACCCCCCTGTCGAGTAAATGGTGACAACAGGTCGTACTCCAGACCTTCGTGGTATGGATAAAGTTGTGGATGGCCAAACACAAGTTCACTAGACCACCCCTCCGGCGAGATTCACTTGTTCCGAGCTCCAGAGCCTATTGAGCTGCTAGGTTAGTTTATTTTCCTTGCATTTTACTTCTGTAATTTAGATCTAGGTTTAATTTCTTCATCTAGCTGTAGGT
Organism: Ottelia alismoides; assembly: GCA_037367405.1. Lineage (NCBI taxonomy): Eukaryota > Viridiplantae > Streptophyta > Magnoliopsida > Alismatales > Hydrocharitaceae > Ottelia > Ottelia alismoides. The sequence goes on from JAZKJV010002397.1 coordinate 40,129, forward strand.
TTAGGTTAATTTGAAAAACCAAATCACTGGAGCTCTAGGCTCCGACACCCAAATTTGCCATGTCATGGCGTCGTTCTGATCCCCTTTCACCTCCATTCCTTTTCCCATGTACCTCTCCATCAAAGCCCATTGTTTTCCCTTTGATCCCCCAAGGATCAAGCGTGAATCATAGCTCCCTCCACTGCCTTCGTTGGAACTCCCCCGACTCATCAATCTTGTGCATACCCAACTTTACTGAAAGGTCAAGCACGTCGAGCTCAAGTTGCTTATCCTTTTTTAGCAGGTCGCAAATGAGGAAAGTAATTAGAGCTCCACCCCATGGTTAGAACAGGAGATCCATGCAACATTAGCTCGTGGGCTACTCCAACGAGCTCCAAGCACATCTGAAGGACCCTACTAATGCAAGAGTCCCAAGAAGTAGAGGAACTTCTTAGCTTAGGAGGAGGAGGATAGAAGCGAGTGGAACTGATAAATCAAAGTTGCTGGGGGTGCATACTTCAATAATTCTTCCAGGACCCTCCTCATCTGTTCGATTAGAGACATGGCCCAGATCTAATCTGGGCTGTTTAAATTAAACGAAGTGAAGCCCCTTTGAAGTCGTTGGACTTACCATGTGGACACGTTTAAAGGATAAATTTAATAAGTATCCCATGGTTTTTGATAATTTTATTATTTATTCCTATAAATATTTATTTACGTTTAAAAAGTTATGTCAATTTGTAAATGTACCCTATATATTATTGTAAATTGCACAAAGGTCCCCTTCCTGGTCAACCCACATGGCGCTCCACATGAGGTGTCATTTTGCCACCAGGACCCCAGGTTTGATTATTTAGGTATAGTCTTAAAATTTGTAACATAAGTTCAAACTTTTGTGTTATTGTGCATGAAACTCCCTATCTTTTATTTTTATTGCATTTATACCCCTCTCAAGCATGTATAAATATTTTGTGCATTTTATTTTGAATTAAATATCTCTTGTGTATGGAAAATTATGGGAAAATAAGTGAATGTGCTTCATATTGTGCTTGTTCCCACTATCATTTTATTCTAGTATTTTCATATATTTTTCCATTTATTAAAAATCATTTTATTGCTATTTATTCCTTGTTTAGATATAAATGCAAAAAATTGGAAAATATTTTTAAAAATTCCAAATAAATTATATCTATTATATTACTCTATAATATAGATAGAGACCAAAAATCATAAAAAAAATTATCTAAAGAAAACCTTAAAACTTAAAAAACCATACTAATCCTAAAACAGTTGAAAATATATTCAAAAATATAAAAAATAGTTTTTCCTCTATATTTTTATATAAACATATTACTATAGGTTAAAAAACTTTTAAGGAATTTTATACTATTTATTTATTTTTAAGACTTTAAAACATTCTACCTATTTATTAGCTCCCTGATTTAGAATATTTTGGATTTTAAAAGTACCTAAGAATTACCAAAAATCATTAAAAAATCATAAAATAGAAAAATATGTAAAAATATAAAAGAAATTTATTTTATAAATTTTGAATATTTATCTATATATATAATTATATGTAGCTTATATATACATATATATAAAGGATTTAATGGGACTGACCCCTAGGGGCATCCAACATGGTTACCCCACCCCTTATTTCAGCATTTTTTTATTATTTTAAAATATCTCTATGGATATTCATCCCTATGTCCCTCTTATATGTCATTCAAATTTAGTCAGAAATAGAGACTCCTATGCCCTCCACCTAGAACAAGTAATTTTAACGGTCTTAGAACTGTTGTAATACATGTCTTATATGGAGGGTATAAGAGTCTCTGTTTCCGACGAAATTCGAATGACATATATGAGGGATATAGTGATGAATATACATGATGATATTTTTCAAAAAAATAAAAAATGTCGAAAATAGTGTGGGGCAGCCCCATTAATCTCATATATAAATATATACTTATTAATATATGTATTATTATTAATATAATTTCTTACAAATATTTTTATTACCTTTAAAAAATAAATGCACTATTTCTATTTGTATGTACTAATTTTTAATAAATTTGTAATATATATAATATATATTACTTATATTACATATTATTTTATATATACATATATATACTACTTATTACATAATAAAGAGAAAAAATAAAAATAAAAAATAAAAATTATAAATTAAAAGAAAATAAAAAATAAAAAACCATAAAAATAAATATTATTAAAAACCCACAAAAAATTTAAAAATCCTCATTGTTTATTCTTTATAGACGATAGTTATTTGCCTATTCACATAGCTCTCAATGGTTCGATACTAGAATACTTATTTACTATACACATTTTGTCTGGCTTATAATAAACTTTAGCCTGCTCTATACTACATTATTCCATCTTTCATCTATGGGTTAATTCTTGACTTAACCAACTCTTGTGAATGGTCTCTTCAGCGACCGTGCATCTCGCCTTGTGAATGCACACACCCATCTTGTGGGGTTCTCGGTTGATCGCGACCCAACTTATAGTGAGAGAACGCTTCATCATTTTTATAGTATCATATCATCTAAAAATCATAAAGTACTTAATCTCTAATCATTTTTCAAAACTTCAATAAAATCGCATCGCAATAAATCATTTCAATGGCAAACCCTGCATACCAAAACACACAAAAAGATTATATGGGATTATCCATCAGATAATCCATTTTTGGAGAGGATTATCATGTCTCTATCCGGACGCCATCATAGAGTTTCCCACATGCCGATAACTTTCCCAACAGATGTTGTAAATCACAACAAAAACTGAAATGAGGAAACTTAAGCCAAGAATCAACCTCCATTCCAAAAAAAAATTGGTAGGATTCCCCAGTCTGGCAACGTTGGATTTTGGATCTTTGATTGCATCGGTCCGTCCATCAGCACAGCTCCTTGACTGCAAGCGTCATTCACGACCCTCGGATTTAGAACCATTTTTTCCTTCTCTTTTCGTTCCTAAGACGAGATTAACACCCGTTAGCTTTTGTGCATAATTTATTTTGAGGCGCTGAAATTTTCCACGTTGATCACTACGTGCATTCAACTCTACCACTATCAAAGATTTTTAAATTGCGCAATAAGTGCTTGAAACGATAGATACCGGTTTTAATGATAAATACATAAATGTGTTTTTTATACCGGCTTCTGAACGTTAGATATTGATATTTTGAACGATTGGATCAATGGGTGCAATTCTATTAAAGGCCCTAAACTATTTTGGCTATGAAGCAAGGTTTTTGAAACCAAATTATACAGCGAACTGGAAACTTTGTTGAAATGGTCGGGTTGGGTCGAACCCTGTAATCAAATCGGTTCAACCGGATGATAACGTCGTCATTATTTAAAATCAGATTAAACCGGACTGGTGAAAAAAAGTGGTTGAACGGACTAATCAAACCGAAATGAAATAATATATATAATATACAAAACTTAATATGCGTGAAATATATATAAAATACATAGATAATGTATATATTTCATACTGTACATTACATAAAGTATTTTTCTTATACACCATCAAATATCATACATATCATAAATATATATATATATATATATATATATATATATATATTATTTGGACTAGATGCTCTATAACATGATAATAGTTTAATTGTATTTAAAATCCAATATATGCAAAAAGTTGTGTTAGTATAGTTGGTTAAAAGTGTGCAAAAAGTCGTACGGGTTAATTAAAATTTGAATAGTCGAACCAAACCGGCAAAATCGGTTAACCAGATTGGTCCAGACCTAGTATACCGGTCGGACCGGTCAAACCGGTCAGTCCGATCCGATTTAAAAACACTGCTATGAAGCTTTACATGATTGACCACCTCGGTCATATCAAAAGAAATTTCAAACTAATGTCGACGTCTGTTATTTCTATACCGACGTTTTCTGGATAGACATAGACAACCAGTTTCGTTCAGTGTTCTATTAAATATTAGGGATTTTATCACTTGTGCCCCTCCGAGATATCGCAATATCAGTTATGCTCCTATCTTTTTGATAATATCAGTTGTGCCCCTCACTTCTTTCTCCGTCATCAGTTGTGGCCTTCCGTCAGATTGACCGTCAATGAGTTGACTTAACCATGATTTTTTCAATCCTTGGTGCAGTTGAGAGGGGTACTATTGTCCAGACTTCTTCTTCATCTTCTTCCTCCTCCATTTGTCCTTTTCTCTTCCAAATTTCCCTCTCTTAATTACACAATCATGCATCCATCGAATCTTTAAAATTTTTGCATTTTCACGTATATATCACTCATTACGGATCAAATGGTGAATTTTATTGAATTTTTTGATGAATTTTCATGAATCAATTAATAAAAATTTTATCTCAAATTAAAAAACTGAAAGTCCTCAAGGTGACCTAGGTACGGTGGACTAGAGGACGACCCGGGGCGCGGGGGCAGCGAGGCTAGGGGGCGCGGGGTCGCAGGAGCGCAGGGGAGGCAGGGTCGCGGGGCCTGGGGGTGCTGGGGTGTGGTACAGCACAACAACATAGAGCAAAGCAGCAGCTCAAATCTAAACAAAAAGCATAGCCATGGGCTTCTCCCTCTTCCACCTGTTGCTAGCAACATGCATATACTATCTCGCCGCATGTTCATCACAAAGTGATAGGCTGACCCAGGAACAACCCTCTCGGTGGATCAGAAGCTCGACCGGGCATGAAGCTGAGGTACAAGTCGACCTCAGGCACCTCCCAGCACCTTGTTGCTTGGAGGAGAACTGACCCTTCACAGGGAGATGTGTCCATCGGGCTGGATCCCAACTCTCCTCTTCAGGTTGTTCTTCGGAGAGGCAACCAGATCCTGTGGAGGTACGGGACATGGACCGGGAAATTGGCGAATGCGGTCGGGCCTCTCAACGTCAGCTTGCTCTATGCAGAGACCTTTGTGTTGAACGATGAAGGTGTCTATTATACGTACACAACCACGGATGGGTATGCTTTGGTTAGGATGTTTTTGGAATCAAGTGGCATCTTGAACAGCTCTGCACTGGAGCAGAACCAAAACGGATGGGTCAATGGAGGTTATGTTCCCAATTGGCCCTGTGATGTCTACAACAGATGTGGCAAGTTTGGGACTTACGGTAGGAATGCGAAAGACAAAGTGTGCGAGTGTTTGATTGGATTTGAGCCCAAGAACCAGATGCAATGGAGCAGCGGGAATTTCACAGGCGGTGGGGGGGGGGGGGGGGGGGGGGGGGTGAGGGCGGAGGTGCGGGGCTGGGAGGGAGGGGGAGCAGGGGGCGGCGCCGGCGAGGGGAGGAGGTGTGGGGCTGGGAGGGGTGCAGCCCGTGGGAGGGGGAGCAGGGGGCGATGCCGGGGAGGGGAGGGGAGCTCGGGGCGGAGCTGGGCGGCATGGGGCAAGGGCGGAGGAGGAGGAGGAGGTTGGAGGAGGAAGAGGATGGGGAAGAGGAAGGAAGAAGAAGAGGATGTGGAAGAGGGTATAAAATGACCACATAACCTTTATTTTAATTTTAATTCCGCTCATGTCCTCAAAGTTAACGTCTGTTTGCACTGTCGATGGACGGTCACTAACCCGAGGGGCAAAAGTGATAAAATAGCAAGAAGTGAGGGGCACAACTGATGTTATCAAAATGATAGGGGCATAACTGATATTGCGATATCTCGGAAGGGCACAAGAGATAAAATCCCTAAATATTAATCCGGGAAAACAACATTTCCAAAGTTTCACATTTTTTAGACTCTTTTTCTCAAGCGAATTAAGATCTTATTATATCATTATAGGTTCTTTTCTTTGATTCACGGGTGAAGGGGTCGCCAGCCATGGATGCCGAGTTGAATCTTAAGAAAATTCTTATTAATATTTCCTTGAGAAAATAAACCTAGTTACAATATTCAAACAATCTATGGTTTTCATGCACGGCATGTAATAAACAGCCGTTGTCATTTGAAGAATTATGGATGTGGCAGACACGTAGTGAGAGTCCAATTATATATACTAAAATCTGTGAATATTGTTTCAACACACAATCAAACTTTATCCTTATCGAACTTTTTTTACTTTTAAGATAAATAGTTACAAATATTTTGATATGCTTTGAATAATAATCCTCTGTCCGTTTTGTACTGGAATTCCAATAACTTTATAGGATTTGGGTTCTCTATATCTTTGTATATTCTCCCTCTCCATATATGATGTAACGATCGCCGTCGTCTAAAGAGGTAGTCCAATGACAAGTAAACTCTGTGAATCCTTTGTATATTTATCTGTGTTTGATTCTCAGGCAGTGCAAGCCGCTCGATCTTGATTGACAATTTGTTGTAGATTCACAAGCAGTAATGCAGAGAGGTTTGCTGTAGCAGCACGAACCGCTTGGGGATTTCGTGTGAACCGCTTCATCTTGATCGAGCACTTCGCATGAAATCGTTCGCGCTGCCGTGAATCGAGGGGGACCCCCCAAGTCTCTTAACATATACTCATATACTATATTATAAATTATTAGAATGTAAAAATGGTAAATGGCCAATAGTTATAAATTTTAAAAGGAATTTTATTGATGTGGTTGAAGCACAATATATTGGGTGTCAAATGATATTGGGCAGGCGATCCAAAATACTTTGTTGGCCATGAGTTTGGGGTCTACCCATATAGGTCAGTAATAGGGATGCAAACTGATAAGGCGTAATATTATCAGATCCACTAATGTATCAGTTTTATACAAATTATAATATTTGTGTCCATATCCATTTTAAAACGGATGGTGATATTAACACCACTTTTATATCCATTTTCATATATAGATATAATTGCAGATTTATTTTTAACCATACATAATACACTTTAATACCACTCTTCACCATATTTGTATAATTATTATGTTATAAACATATTTAGAATATTTATATTGTGTGTAATCTGTCCAAATATTTAAGATAATCTATAGACAATTTCTGATATGACCCATATGCGATTAGTATATTTAATCAAATCTTAATTTCAACTTCAGTAAGTTTTAAAGAGAAGTTTATTATCTGTAGGATGACCAATATTTGTTTGTTAAATATTTATAATTATTTATATTCATAGTTAAAAATATAATTTGAGATTTTCAATATCCGTAAGATATCTATTTTTGTATTCAAATTTAAAACAAATAAGGATATCGTATCTCTATTTGTATACGTTACTTTGCATCCCATTATATGGACTGTTGCTATTGATATAGTGATGGATCTGATGTTTATCGCTAAATTTCTGATATAAAAAATCATTTAACACGTAATATTCCTCACTATATATTTAACAACAAATAATATGGTAACATAGTTTTAAAGAGCATCACTATATACTCATATTATTGTAGCGAATATATTTTCTATAAAAAGATGAATTTAGGGATGATTTGTTGATACAACTTTTGTGGGGATACCTATGCAAAATTGTAAACTTAACGGGGTGTTTCTAAAATTCCTTGCAAATAAAGTGCCAAATATTGTGTAAGTATTTTTTTTAAATTATGCTACAGTGAAGTTTAATAAAGATTGAAAACTAAAATGATAAATAATGATAAAATAAAGTAGATAAATAGTCAATTACTAGTTTGCCCCCAATTGAAAATTCCTAGGTTTGTCGCTGCTCTTCTTCCTCGTATGCGCCTCTCTTCTACCTCAACCGCCAAGCCAATCCGCCACTCCATGGCCTCCCACCACTTGTCTCGCTCCAGCCTCCACAACTCTAACATCTCCGCCATGAGAGCACAAGGCAAGTGCTGCAAGAGGCTTCTCACCATTGGCTTCTCCGCGGCCATTCTCGTCGGCATCGTCTTCGCTGCCATTGCCGTGTCCGAGCCTGAAACGCCCCCTGCCCCATCCATAATTTGCTGCTACAGGCCGCCGAACACGGAAAGGTTGTATAGTTACATCGCCAAAAACAACATATCCGACATAGATCCGCAAACCCTCTTCCAGGTCTCCGTGTTGGTGACAATAGACGGTCTCTACCAGGCGTCGAAGCACCTCGAGGAGCTTGGCCTCAAGCAGCCCTTGAACAAACTCTATACCGCAGCCTTGAAGGACTGCCAGGGCCTCATGCAGCTCGCCATCTCCCAGCTCAACGACACCCTCCCTGCGGACGATATCACCTCCGCTCACGCCATTGACGACCTGAAAACCTGGCTCAGCTCCGCCCTCACAATGCAGGCATGAACATGTATATGAACACCTCCAATCATATCCATTTTGTCGTGGTGTAACGACGTCTAATAGGTCAATCCCTGTTTGCAGGACACTTGCGCAGACAGCTTTCGCAACGCACCCGCGACCCTGCGAACGATGATCAACGGCGTGTTGAAGAACACAACGGAGATGTCGAGCAACAGCCTCGCTATGCTCAAGCAAGTGTCGAAGTTCCTGAAATCGCTCAAGCTGAACAGACGACTGCTGGGGTACGATCCGTCGGAGGGTTATCCATATTGGGTAAAGCCGAATGTGAGGAGGCTGCTGCAGGACGCCGGTCCGCAGCTGCAGCCCAACATGGTGGTGGCACAGGACGGCTCCGGTGACTACGGGACGATCACAGATGCGATCGCGGCTGTACCGACGGAGAGCGAGCAAGTCACGGTGATCTACGTGAAGAAAGGGACGTACAAGGAGAACATATGGATTTCCGAGGACAAGTGGAATGTGATGCTGGTTGGGGATGGCATGGACCAGACCATCATGTCCTTTGATTTGAATTACGTCGACGGTGTTCCTACTTTTTCCACAGCCACGTTGGGTGAGTGTCATTTACTTCCATTACCTACAGGATTAGTGTTCAAATCTTTTAATTCGCATTCCATTAAGAAAAGTACACACACAATTGTTCTTGTGCTGTAATTTAATCAAGAGAGCTTGCGTCCATGCAATTACACCGCGCAGGTATTCTTGCTAGGGGATTCGTAGCCAAGGACATAGCCTTCGCCAACACGGCCGGCCCGGCGAAGCAGCAAGCGGTGGCGGTCATGTCGGCCTCTGACAAGGCGGTCTTCTACCATGTCAAGTTTGACGGCTACCAAAGCACCCTCTACTCCCACTCCAACCGCCAATTCTATCGCGAATGCACCATCTTGGGCACCATCGACTTCATCTTTGGTAATTCCGCTGCTGTCTTCCAAGATTGCACACTCAGCGTGCGCTCTCGTCTTGCTGGCTCTCAGTACACAATCACTGCACAGTCGAAGAGCGACCGCAACATGAACACTGGCTTCTCCATCCACAATTGCAAGGTGGTGCCCGCAGAGAACGTCACATCGGCGGCTGTCTATCTCGGGAGGCCCTGGAGACCGTATTCAACGACGGTGTTCATGAAGTCGGTGCTCAGCAGTGTGATCAATCCCGCGGGATGGCTGCCGTGGAACGGGGCTGGGACGGAGGTGCCGGACACGATATTTTATGGAGAATTCGAGAACACTGGGCCGGGGGCGGCAACGGAGGGGCGGGTGAAGTGGAAGGGGGTGTACTCCAAGCTTAACGTCGAGCAGGCAACGGCATTTACTGTTGCGAACTTCATCGGCGGTGACAACTGGCTACTGAACCGAGATGTACCATACAAGTCCGATCTATGAGAACTATGTATATGGGAATGTTGTTTTTGCCTTGCCATGTATACCTTAATAAATTTTTTAATTACAACTTTTGAAACAATTTCGTAAACTTGTTCCATCTTATCTCACGTATCCCACGGTCAACTTTAATTTTAGGGTTTTTATCACTTGTGCTCCACCGAGATATCGCAATATCATTTCTGCCCCTATCTTTTTGGTAATATCAGATGTGCCCCTCACTTCTTTCGCCGTTATCACTTGTGTCCTTCCGTCAGATTGACCGTAAATGAGTTGACTTAACCATGGTTTCAAACCTTGGTGCGGTTAAGAGGGGTATTATTGTCTAGACGTGTTCTTCATCTTCTTCCTCCTCCATTTAGTCGAGAATCGAACCTGGAGAACCGAATTTGGGACTTCTCCTCAACGGTAGAACCCACTAGGGCCTCAAGCCCAACACTGCCAGCAAGTGCCCGTCGTGGCCCTGGTCCGCCGCGAGGCCCTTCCTCGTCTCTTTCCACCCTGCCATTCGCCATCACCTTGCTCGACCGTGATCGAACTAGGCCTTCGTGCTATTCACGAGGAGGAACCCATTCAAGCTCCAAGGCATCGGATCAATCATCACCGTCCACGTCTCCCCCGCTCGCTGCCATACCTCTCCTCGCGCCACTGTGAGCCGATACGACAGTGGCATCCACCCTCCAGTCGTGCTCCGCCATCGGGGAGGCGTAGAGGGCGAGGGCGATGGGGGGAGGGGGTGCGGGGGGGAGGGGCGGAGGGGGAGGGGAGATGCTGGGGGCAGTGCTAGGGGCGGGGGGAGGAGGTGCAGGGGCGGAGGAAGGAGATGAGAGGGGCGGAGGGGGAGATGCTGGGGGCGGTGCTGCGGGGGGTCAGAGCAAGGGGTGGCACGGGGGAGGGGAGCAGGGGGCGGCCCATGGAGCACAGGGCGATGTGGGGCTGGGGGAGGGGGAGCAGGGGGCGGCACAGGGGAGGGGAGCAAGGCGCGGGGCAGGGGAAGGGGGAGTAGGGGGCGGCGCAGGGGAGGGGAGAAAGGGGCGGCGCAGGGAGCATGGGGTTGTCTAGGAAGCACAGGGCGACGTGGGGGAGGGGAGGGAGCGACCCAGGGAAGCATGGGGCGGTGCGGGGCAGGGGGAGGGGGAGGTCTAAGAGGAGGAAGAGGATGTGGGAGGAGGAGGAAGAAGAAGAGGATGAGGAAGATGGTCTCAAATGACCATTTAACTTTTTTTAAAAAAATTAATTCTGCTTATGTCCTCAAAGTTAACGTCCGTTTGCACTGTGGATGGACGGTCACTAACTAAAGGGGCACAAGTGATAAATTAGCAAGAAGTGAGGGGCACAATTGATATTACCAATAAGATAGAGGCATAACTGAAATTGTAATATCTCGTAGGGGCACAAGTGATAAAAACCCTTAACTTTATTGGAACCAATAGGATCAACTTGAAAAATGTGGGCACGGATCCTTTACTTAGGGGAGAGCCACTCGCACGCGTTGGTGGTCACCATAACCGTGAATGCATAACCGCCGCAGGATCATGACTCTCTGCTCCGTTCTACAGCACAGAATCCGAGCACAAAAAATATACGTGATTATTACGTTTGCTTTGGGAGATTGAATACATACGAATTTTCGACCGTTAGGTGGCGTTCGGCTGGTGGGTTATCTAAGGGTAGATAATCCGTTTTTTTTGTTAGTGTGTTTGGTTGGTAGGTTAAGAGGGTTGGGAGGGTTTGTGTGATGTGATTGTATTGAAATTTGAAAATTTTGATAGTTATTATGGTATAATTGTATTGAAATTTGAAAAAGTGGGTAGTTGTTGTTATGTGATTGTATTGAAGTTTGGAATAGTGAGTAGAAGTTGAGTATTTTATGATTTTTAGATGATATGATGGTATAATATATATTTTTTGATGGAAAGGGAATGGACCCCACCAGTGGGTTAAAAGTGTGGATTTTGAGGGGTTACCCACCCAAAGTGGGGGGTAATTCCCCCAGCCGAACACACCCTTAGTGTATCAATCGATTGATGAATAGAACCATAGAGACTGATGGCTCATAAAACCTAAAAATAGTTGTTTCTTTTGCTATCTCTTTAACATATCGTATCTAATTTGACCCTTGTGATATAGAGTGGTGTTATAAAATCGGGTTGAATCAACCGATCGGATTAGTGGACCGTCCATAGACCGGTCCGATTAGCTCTTTTTACCAAATAGGCATGTTTGGTTGGTGGGTTGGGATGGAGTACACCGGTGTGCCCTTCTTTCCAACCCTCCTTACAGATTACTATTCAAAGGGATAACCAACCTAATCCAACCCAGCAACCAAACAGACCCAATGAGTTTGAAATGTCCCCATTTTAGTCCGACTACCGCTTCAATTAATTATTTGAATCCGATTTAGCTACTGAACCTCAATTCAAAATTGAATTTATTGAAACAATGAGATTGGTAGATTTGAAATCACGACCTTTTGTGATCCTTCACTAACTATACAACCACTTCTAAAGAATAGTTTTAAATATTATTAAATTTTTACTACACAGAGAATTTAGTTTATTTATTATAAAGATAACGTATGATGTTGCATAGGAAAAAAAATTATATATATACAGTACATGTTTTAATTCACTCCTTTTTAATCAGCCGGTTTAATTACTTTTTCCTAAGTTGTAAGGTTTCACATGATTTTAAAGAATGATGATGTCATCATTTGGTTTCACAGATTCATTCGATGATTCAACCTTTCTGGTAAGGTAAGGAGAGAGTTCATTAAGACACATCTATATCTAGAGGAGGTTCCACGGAGCCCAATGACCTTGAGACGGTATCTAAGATCCTATTAACTAATCTAGGATCAGATCTTATTTCAAAATTTGAGAATCTAGCTAAGATAGAGGGCTCCACTATTGGTAAAGATCATTAGGTTTGGAGAGAGGGTGACTTCTCTATCAGAAGGCCTACGTTGTGCTGATCAAGGGAGCAGAACCGCTTCAAGAGGACCTTGCTAGGGATTATAGGATGATTTGGGAGTGGAGAGTTCTGGCACGTATTAGAGTATTCATGTGGTTCCTGAGACATGGGAGATTACTCACCAAAGAGAGACGCCCCACATCTTTCGCTCTGATGATAATTCATATGTTCTTTGCAGTTCAATGTTAGAATCCGTTGAGCACCTATCTCTAAATTGCGATAAGACGAAAGATTTTTGGTGGATGTTAGATGTGGCTCGGGTTGATCGTAGCAACATGTCGTCCTTTTGGGAATCTCTCCTCAAATATAGATTACGTCCAACTGCCGTGAGATTGGTGCCAATTGCGAGCTTTATGGGCTTTGTGGCTTACTAGAAATGGTGTAATTTTTCATGCAGAGGTTCTATGTTGAAAATGTAATCCACCTTACTCAAACTCTTCTCGAGTCCTGGTTGTTTTGATCCTTTTTTATATTAATATATTAGGGTGGGCACCAATGTGTGTTTCCCCCTTTTTGGATTAAAAAAACTTGGGAACTTAATTTGACCCTATCTTTCGAGTAGAAGCTAATATCATGCACGCAATCATTATTCACTAACAAATCAATTAGTGTTTGTATAATTCATTTAACGCTTATGTATATCTTCACTATCGTCTCCACAGTGGTTATTAAGATCAAAAACGGCATATATGGCATCGGCAGTGTTATATTATTAGCAATGGTTATGAAACCTACAGCTCTCTGACACTGACTGTCCCTACAGCTCTCTGACAATCTGGACAACTCTTCACGAATGTGCAAGCATCTCTGGTAAGAGTTGGCCACCATAATCCGCTCTGTAGTACCTTTTGCGTTGTCCTCTTCCCTTAATGATGTCCTCCTGATTCTAGAGAATGACACAAAGTGAGGACACTATTATATTCCTCCTGAGGAATACATCGCCTGTAAACACAATCCGGTCCTTCTCGAAAAAGAAGCGGATCCTCCCAATGGTAGTATCGTGCCTCGGAAACTAGTTTCTCAACTCTGTTCTTCGGCCATCCCTGAGGACTTTTCTGTGTAACCAGAAAGTTCACTATGTCTGCATACCACGGAAGTTCTGTAACCGTAAAGATGCTCTTGTCAGGAAATCTCTCTGCGAACTCTGGCGTGTACTCATCTGAAGGATGATCTGACTGCAATCGGGAGAGGTGATCCGCTACCACATTTTTTACTCCAGGTTTATCCTTGATATCCAAATCGAATTCCTGAAGTAAAAGAATCCATCTAAGAAGGCGTGCCTTGGCATCCTTCTTTTCCATCAAAAATCTGATAGCTGAATGATCGGTGTATATGGTGATTTTCGAGCCAAGCAGATATGATCGAAACTTGTCTAATGCAAACACTATTGCCAACATCTCTTTTTATGTTACTGTGTAATTTCTCTGAGCATCATCTAAAGTTTTGCTGGCATAGTGAATAGCTACGGGAAGTCCATTCCTCCTCTGCCCTAATACAGCCCCGACCACAAAATCTGATGCATCCGTCATGATCTCGAAGGGTACAGACCAATCAGGCGGCTGTAGGACAGGAGCACTGGTTATCTTTTCTTTCAATGTGAGGAAGGCATTAAGACATTTATCATTTAAAACAAACTCGATGTCTTTGCCTAGCAATTCAGTTAACGGTCGGGCAATCTTGGAGAAATCTTGGATAAACCGTCGGTAAAAGCCGACGTGCCCCAGAAATGACCGTAACTGTTTGATGTTGGATGGTGGCTCGAGTTTCTTGATGACATCCACCTTGGCAGGGTCAACCTCCATGCCTCGCTGGGAGATGACGTGCCCCAACACGATCCCGTGAGTAACCATAAAATGGCTCTTTTCCCAGGACAGAACGAGAATCTACCTCACAACACTTTTTCAGAACCTGGTCTAGGTGCGCTAAACAATCATCAAATGACTCACCATAGACCGAAAAATCATCCATAAAAACCTCTAGAAAATCACCGACCATGTCCGCAAAAATAGCAAGCATGCACCTCTGGAAGGTCGCAGGAGCGTTGCACAATCCAAAGGGCATCCGTCTAAAGGCATACGTGCCGAACGGACAAGTAAATGTGGTTTTCCTCCTGGTCTTCAGGAGCAATTGATACCTGTTTGTATCCGGAGTAACCGTCAAGGAAACAGAAGTACCCCTTCCCTGCCAACCGTTCTATGACTTGGTCTATAAAAGGCAAAGGGAAGTGGTCCTTCTTCGTCGCGGTGTTCAGTTTTCTGTAATCAACACATACTCGCCACGACGTGGTTACTCTCTTTGGAATCTCCTCTCCACTCTCGTTTTTCACCATCTGAATTCCCGACTTCTTCGGGACAACATGTAATGGGCTAACCCATTCGGAGTTGGAGACTGGATAAATAAACTCTGCGTCGCACCATTTCGTGATCTCTTTCTTGACAACTTCTCGTAAAACCGGATTCAGCCTACACTGAAACTCTCTGGAGGGTTTGCTGTCATGATCGAGATAGATATGATGTGAACACAAAGCAGGATTAATCCCGCAGAGATCGGATACAGTCCACCCAATGGCCTTGCGGTTTCTTTCTAGAATCTCCATCAGACGAGATTCTTGATCATCGGTCAAAGTTGAGCTGATAATGACCGGAAACCGTTGATGTGGATGATGAATCGCGTATTCATCACTCTAAATCTCATTTATTAAGCTCAAATCCCTAAAAATCAACAGCATTCTTGCATCTATTTTGCATAATTAGCATTAGTGCATGATTTCATAAGAATTGCATTTTAGCACAAAATTCTGCATAAAATAAGAAGCCAAAAATCCAAACCAAAATGACCTGTAAATAGCCTAACTTCCCTAATTTTTAACCCATTCATGCTAACTCCGAATGACCCAAAACTACTTCCACTGTGTACATATCACTAATAAGAATAAAGGAAAAATACAAAAAAAAATAACTAACCCAAATAAGTGGACCAAAAAACCCAAACCCTAATTTCAGGATTTTCGGACTAAAAGCCACATATCTCCCCCATCCAGTGTCCGATTTAACCCTACTCACTTTTGAACTAATGTACATTCAATTACCTTCAAAACAAGACCAAGTTCAAGTGAATCGGAGCTCATATGTGAAAGTTGGGTTTTGGGCCTCTTTTGTACATTGTATATTTTCGCGGTTTTTGACCTTGTAGTTTATGTATATATTTTCTTAATCAATAAAAATAAAAAAAAATTAGAATTGAGTGTCTTTTATTTATCTTTGATTTTTCCATATTTTTCCGGATTTTTATCTTGTTTAAAAATGACAAAAAAAATTATAAAACCGAAAAATCATGGTATTCTATGTACATAGGATACCCCAAAAATTCACTTTGTGCAAATGACCGATTTTGGTGTTGATGTCTTCATGAAAGTTGTAGATCTCATCGAGACGAGCAATGTTCGTGAAGAAAGTTTTTCGATCCGAGGTGGTTTACTATTTTTTACTGATTTTTCAAATGTTTTATTTTCGGAATTTTCTGGTGCTGACACGTGGGAGCACCTGGTGCCGCCACGTGTCAGCCATTTTTGGCTTTATTTATAACTCGTTTTGTACAAAAAATTAAATTAAAAACCACGCACGTGCGTGGCACGTGCCACCCAGGCACGTGCTCCGCACGTGCGCCCTCTCTCCTTTCGCCTCCACCCGCCACGTGGCTCATCAGGGGCCGTCCGATCACGCGCGATCGGACGGCACCTGTGCTTCGTCAACCTCGCGCCCCCTTTCCCAAATCGCCGCCGCCCCGCGATTTTCGCCGCAAATCGCGGCCATCTCCGATCCTCGCATCTTCGCCCCTCCGCGGATCTCGCGCCGCCTCGCATCGCCCCGATCGTTCGCATATCTCGCCAAATCACGATCTTCCTTCGACGCCTTCAATCAGCGCCAAATCGCGATCTCCTTCCTTCGCCGGCGATGCCCTCCAACCCTATAAAGCCACAGACATCGCGACCCGAGGAACCTATCCGCCGATCTTCATCGCAGAGCATCACCTCCGGTCGTGACAACCACGAGCCCCTCGTCGCCGGCGTGATCCGAGGACTCCAACCCCTCGTCGCAGCTCCGCCCCGAGCGTCGCTGCTCGCTCTGGCCACCCAACTCCGTCGAGCCCGACCTCCTCCAGGTTAACTCTCTCTCTCTCTATCTCTCTCCCCCCTCTCTCTCTCTCTTCTTCTCTCCGCCGAGTTTCATCACCTTCACCGACATCATGCCACCACCTGCTCCGACCTCTACCGTCTCCACCTCGACGCCGTCGCTCCCGCGCCACCGGCCCTTCTTCCTCGACGACCGCCGGCCGTTTGTCGGCCACCACCGCCTGCTGGAGCCTCTTCATCGCCGTCTTCATCCTCCTCCGGCTTAGCACCCTCGTCCGACCAACATTCGACAACCACCGGAGATCCGCTCCAGCGCCACCACGCCACCGGAGCTCCGCGCTTCAGCCACGCACCCGCCGAGGCACCACCACCGCCTTCCCCGCCTGGGCAGCCCACGCCACCAGCATCCCCGCTCCACCTCGACGACTCCGCCCAACCGCCGGCACCTCTGCCTGGAGCGGCTCTCCGCCACTACCACCTTCAGCCGCAGGCCGGGCTCAAAGCCCGAGACCCCCCACGTGCGAAGCACGTGCGTGTGGGGGGACGTCAGCATTACGTCAGCGCCCCCAGGGGTCACGTGCACAGCACGTGATCCGTTGGGCAAATTGCAAGAGCACCCCCGAAGTTTCCCTTATTGTGCCCGATACCCCGCCTCTAAGGGCACGTGCCTGGCACGTGCCACTTGGAATATTTGCAGAAGTCACCCCCGAGCTATTGGTAATTACACAAAAAAAAACCCCCACTGCATTTACTTATTTTATTTATATTGCATCTGTACCCCTGTGTTCTCATTTTGTTTTGGACCTCATCTCTACATTATTTTCTTAATCCAAAAATTGCATGATGTTTGTTAATTGATTCTCTACACTTTGACATGTTATGGGTATTTTTGTGACGGACGGTTAATTAATAAATAATATTTTTGCAGAGATTTGCATATTTTACCCATTTCTTGTTCTGAAATTCATAATTGATTAACCGTTGCTCTAAAAATCCCCGAAAAATCACATATTGTAGAATTAATTATTCTTAACATTGTGCCCAAAAAGATTTACATGGCATGCATATTTTATCCTGTAAAAATCATTTAGCACATTTTAGTATTTAATTTTTAGTAGGTATTAAACCCCACAGTTTCGAGGTTTAGGATTTTTCTGGGATCCGTCACCTAGTGATAGATCTCAGATAATTTTGATTCTTGAAAATAAGTAGGTTTGATACTTATTAAAATTAAATATTAAAAATCATTTTGTTTGCATTTAAAAAATCCCTAAAAAATTCATATTGCATCCAAAAATTCCAAAAAAATTACAGTACAACCATTTCATCATAATTTGCATTGTGGCCAAGTTTCGTATTTTTCGGACATCGTTTGATTGAAATTTACATTTTAGTCCTTAAAATAAGGCCAAATTTGCATTTTGCATCCTTTATTGCATTGAAAATTCCAAAAAAAAGACCGCCTCGAAAACCGAACACGAACTTTGATAGACTTAATTCTAGGTTGTTCCTTTGCCTCCTTGTGATCGACCTTGGGACTTGCCCAAGTAAAATAAACATAAAACCACGAGATTAAAAATTGAATAACTTATTTGTGGTATTTTCTTGATCGTTTCCGATTGCCGCCTACAACGCACGACACGATAAAAACAACTTCTTAACACAGGCATTTTCGGATCCGTCAGATGGCGCCGTTGCCGGGGGAGGCAAACGGCTTAGATTTTTGTCTAAAAAATTTTTTTTATTCGGTTTTCCGCATTCGGGTAGCTTGACCCCCAAATTTTTCTTTGTAAATTTCATTTTCCTGCAATTTATTTTCAGCCTTTATTTTTCATATATTTTTGAGTCACTCTCTTACATTTTCTCTCTTATTTTTTTTGCGAGGTACCTTGTACGTGGAGCGGTTTTCAATAACCGACGCAACTTCACCGACTCTTGCAAAAAAAAACCGCAATTAATTTAAGATCGAGTCGAGTCGTGAGAGAGCGTAGAGTCTAGGTTTTTAATTCTTGCAATTTTTTAATTTTTTGTAATTTTACAGCGGTGTCCGTTTGGACTCTCGCGTGTGTAGAAAGACCTCTGACTTTATTCTGTGGTGTGTCGTGGCCTGTTTCACTCTCCGGAGAGGGTGGGGCCCGACTGGAGTGGCGATTAGGATAGACCTGCACATACGGCTCTCAGAGCATTTATATTTTTGCTTGTGCTCGTAGGATCTTAAGCCACACTGCACTTTAATTGAGACGCACATAGATCGTTCAACTTAGCCAAATTTAAATCAATTCTTCCCGCTAATAGAACTTTCTGCTTAGGTGCGGTTTTTTCCATCGGTTTGCACATCATATAGAATAATTTTTAAATTCTGTCTAGCATCCCACATGGAGATTGCGAGGATTCACTGTAAGTCTTCTAACTGAGCATTCATCATAGTTTTCCGCGTGCATCGGCTTTTTCCGAATTCCTCTCTCTTGTTTTATAACATAACTTTAAAGGAAATTGGGACTGGACGGTAGACGTGTATTTGTGCTCATCTAATTTTTCAGTGATCACCTCATTAAAATAGGGACTGCTAAATATATCTGATCTCAAATAACCCATAAAATCAAGAATTTTTGCGGGAGAGTAACCCCGACCTTGGATGTTCTATTTTTCTCAGTGAGCGAGAGACGACACTTAAGACTAGAGCCCAAATCCGAAATTTCATCTCGCTAACAAGATTGTCTTTTCACTATTTAAAATTGACAAGAAAATTGGTCAAACTCTTACGACCTTCACTGTGTGAGTTGGTGAAAAAGAATTTTGTATTGTGTTTGATTTGACCAACATCCATTCATCTCTTGATAATCTCTTAAAATTCAAGAATGGAAAATTGTGGTAACCCCTTTCTGACTACCACAAACTTTCCAGTCTCAAATGATTTGAACCACTCTTACTCAGAACCACCTTGGGTTCAGGAACACCTTCCCCTGGACTTTTCATCTTATAATTCTCTTCAAACTATTGACTCCTATTTTTCACAATCTGAAGGTGAAAAGAAGACTTCACAAAAAATGCCTCCAAAGAAGAACAATCCTGAAGATGACCAAAATGAAGATCTGATGCAAATGATTCTCGCAAGACTGGCTGCATCTGAGCAGCAGCAAAATTTGATGAGGGAACAATTGGAAAGAATGCATGCAGAGGAAGAACCACCAATGGACGCTGCATATAATCCTGGGCAATATAGGGTCATAAATTACTTGCAGCCACCTCAACCTGAGGTTCACCATGAACTGAAGCCACACTTCATAAATCAATTACCACAATTTCATGATAATTCGAATGAAGAGCCCTATGAATTCCTGCGTGATTTGGAGCTAATCTGTTCTAATCAGAGGCACCCACAAGTCAGCCAAGACTATATCCGTCTCACTGCATTACCTTTCGCCTTGAAGGGTAAGGCAGATAACTGGGTGAAAAATTTGGGAGTGACGGTGACCACCTATGATAGGTTCAAGAACCTCTTCTTAAAAAAATTCTACCCCTTGAGTCGAACCAATCAAATGAGAACTCGCATCACTAGCTTCTCTCAGATGCCAAATGAACCACTTTGTGATGCGTGGGATAGATTCAAAGATCTGCTGCAAAAATGTCCCTGTCATGACCTAGATAATAACATCCTGGTCCAATCCCTCTATTCTGGCCTTAACCACGGGACTCAGGGTCTTGTCAGCGCTGCCTGTGAAGGAAACTACACATCCCGAGGAGCTGATACCGTCTGGAAAATACTGGAGCAAATGGCGGAGACTAGCCGTTCACAAATTGCTAGTAGATCTTACACTGATTCACTGAACAACTATCAAGCCAAAGGAGGAAAACAAACGGCCCCAGAAATAGCAGAGGACTTGCTGCCCAACATGAACATCATCACAGACAAATTAACAATTGTGGATAAAAGGGTGAACGACATCGACAACCGACTCTCTCAATTTCCAAAACAAATGGAGGAACTCACTGAGAAGGTGTCCAAGATCGGGATGCCTAATGCTCCTACGGTCCCAATTTATCATGTGCATCATGTCCAAGAGCAACCAGGCTCTGGACAACCGCAACCATGGACTCAGGACCAATCCTACGTCCAACCTTCCCAGCAGTCACCTCCTCCAGCTGAGACAGTCATAGAAGCCCCGCCTCTAACTTTCGAGATAAACGGCATCTGGTACACACAGGATAATACCCGACAGGGTAATCTGGGGGACCGTCAGCAATATCAGCGTCCACCCATCTCCTACAATGTCGCTCCGCAACAGAATCAGCCCTCTAGGCAGCAACAGCCACACGACCGTCAGAACCACCTCAACAACATCGTCAACAATATCAAGCTCCGAATCAAGCATCTCGATCATCCAAACCTCCAGAAGACCCGATTGATATCCAAAGACAAATGCTGGAGGAAATTCGCAGCTTCCGGAATGAACTATACGACCTACGGGTAGATGTTAATCGTCTATCTCGTTGGAAGGAAGAACAGACAGCCCCTGTCACAGCCATTCCCGCTCAAGTTCAAGCTAACCCCAATAGCTTGAACAAACCTCAATCATCTCAACACAACAATCAGGTATATTACTGATGAAGCTACGTTTCATCATCTTTATTCTATCATTTTGGCCTTAAAAACCCTAGTAAATGCGTGTAAATAGAGCTAACTCATGCATTTTAGCATTCATGTATATGTGTGTAAATATTGTATGAAATACGGTTTTTAATACCAAAATTATAGAATAAAGAAAAGAAAAGAAAAAGAATAAAATATTGTAAATATTTTATGACCCGAAACCCCGAGACCTAGGCATCTCGATGAATAGGTCGACAAGAAATAAAGTAGGGGGAGATAAGGGCTAAAATACAATAAAAATACCTTACATTTCATTCATTCTTTATTCATTTTGGGACCTATTTTTAGTCCAACTTTTTATACCTCAAATGAAGAAATTTTGTACATGAAAGTTGTAAATAATTAAATAAATAAAAATACAAAATTGATTTTACAGAAAAATAATACACAGATAAAAAGTTATGGTCTGAATAAAAATCCAGAATGCCAACTTCCCAGACCCGTATCTCACAAATAAAAACTCCAAATGTAGCATACTCACCTTTAATTGTATATAGAAGAAAATAAGCTAATTAATGGTGGTGGTTTCGCATTTGGCGGAGCTACGGCTTGAAAGTTGACTTTTGGACCCTCATTGTACATTATACAGATTAAAATATTCAATTTATTATTTATTTATTATTTTTATAATTTTATATTTTTATAATGTTGTAAATATTACTTATAATAATTATGTACATTGAAATAAGAATAAAAACCTAAATAAAAACAAAAATAAAATACATAGATACATTACCTATATATATACCTATACAAAACATACTTGTATTTTATTAAATATATAAAACATATCAGAAAAATAAAATAAAAATATATTTATGTATATAAAAGTATTTTATAATTTTATAAAATCATAAATAAAAATAATAATATTAAAAATACCTAAATAAAAATAGAATGCTTAAATATATAGATATATATACTATAAAGGGCATAAGTGCAAACTTGTAAAAATATATTTCATAAAAATAATTAAAAATCACAATAAAATAATTTATAAAATAATAAATATTTTTTATTAAATAACCTAAATCTAAATAATTCATTTATTATTTTAAAATGAATTTTCAAAACATTTTTTTTGGGCTTTTTCCTGGTTGGTCCACGTGGACCAACCAGGTGGCCTGGGATGTTGACCAGCCGGTCAACTCCTTGGCCCTAGCCTGCCCCCTTGTCAGAACTACCCGTGACCCACTTTTCCTCGATTTTTTTCGCCATGATGCGTTGCTCGAGGGAGATTTGACCCTTCATGAAAGTTGTACCTGGTACAACTGCCATCCACGCCCAAGCATCGTTTCGGAGATTCGACTAAGATACGCCCGTGATCGGCCCTCGAAAGTCACCCTTCGCCACAGTTCAAAACCAAGCCTCCACCTTTCCTCCACTTTTTGAACCCTTTTTGACCCTCTATCTTGCTCTCTTAGCGGAGCTCCGGACTGGACCTCGTGACAGGAGGTCCTCCAGCCCTCGAGAGAGGAGGTTAGGCGGTCGGGAGGCGCTTCCAACCCATCTCCGGCCACGCGGCCGTGAGGTACTCTTCCTCTTGGTTTTTGAAGCCCAATGAGGTAGCTTTCTTGTTTTTCCTTATTTTTAATCAATCTGTAGGCTGTACGTTTTATTTCTCCCATTTTAGTCGCACTTATCGCGCTTCGATTATTCACATCACCCATCGCCGGAGTTCACTCCGGCAAGCCACCCACCTTCCATTATCAACCCGCCGCCAGTGACAACCGGCCGAGACGCTGCTCTCGAGCCTTGTTTTTATCTCGCAGGAGCTGGTCAGGACGCCCAACCCCAGGGGGGGGAATACCACGCGCCGCCGGCGAAGCACGCCGCCACCACCGGTGCGCCACAGCCGCCTGCGCGCGCACCTGGGCAAGAACATAACGCGGGGGAGGGGGGTGAGCTACAGCCACCGTCCATCCTCCCCCTCCCCTTTGATCACAGCCGTCCAAGGCCAAGGAAGCCCCACTGTCGATCTTCCTTCATCCTATCCATCCGGGGCTGCCACGTGGATTAGTGGGGGCTTTTGCATCCATGCCCCCCACATTTTGTGTAATTTCCAGATACTCTCAAAGCATTTATCTGCAGCATTTTACTTTTTGTAATATTTAGCATTAGGCCCCCTCGATTTTGAACCATTGCACATCCATCCTCCCCTGGTGCGTGCTTAGCACGCATGTAGTTGGGCTTTTTGCAGGGAAGGCCTTGCGGGTTTACGCATTTCTGTTTAGTACTGTAATTTTAAATTCAAGTGTGTTATTTTGTGGCTAAATTGCATCTTGGCCCTGCACTTTTCTATAATTGCAAAAACACCCCTGCCAGGCCTCTCACTTTTTGCTTGCTTGTAGTAATTATTTGGGGCATCATTTCAATTCCAAAATTTCTAAAAATTTGAACTTAAGTTCCTGCTGTAGTGTAATTTAACATCATATTTTTATTTTTCATAATTATTGCATTTTTATATTTATTAGAAATCAAAAATAGCCTTTTTCAGTACTGTCTAGCTCATAAAATATCAAAAAAATATAAAAGCACTCCAGAAAAATCCCAAAAAAATATATTTTGTGTCTTTTAGTTTGTTTTAACTCCCAGCCAAAAATCATTAAAAAATACAAAATCAAACTCCTAAAAATTGCAAAACTCCAAAAACCTTTATAAAAATCTTAAAAATTCTACAAAAATCCTAAAAATACAAACTTTGTTCTAAATTTTCCTCATCTCATTATCTTTCATTGAAAATTAAAGTGGAGAATTTTTGTTACTGTTTGCTATTTTATTTCTCCATTTTCGTTTCAGCCTTGCATTTTATTCACTGTTTTCTTTATCTTGACAATTAAAAATACCAAAAACATTCTAAAAATTACCCAAAAAATCACAAAAATAGTAAAAAAATATAAAAATACCAAAAAGACTTTATTTGCTAATTTTTGAACATTTTTATCTAGTTTTATAAATATTTCTTTCTCGCTTTTATTACATAGTTCATATATTCCAATATTGAAAAAGAAAATAAAAAAATATAAAATATAAAAAGAAAATATAAAATCAGTAAATTAAAAATAAAATACAAAAATATAAAATTAAAATTAAATAAAAAATATAAAATTAAAAACCCACAAAAAAATAGCTTAGTAGACACTTGATCACATTCACGCACATTTTTGTGCACTTGTGCCCCGTTTTACCTGTCTGCTCCCTGTGTTCGACCTCTACACATACTTGCACTATACACATCTTGTTGTAGAATTATAATAAATTTTAACTCCGCACATTTACTTTCATTGCTTGATTTATCTGTTGTGGGTTAATTGTTGTTTGAATCAGGATTTTCGAGCGGTCACCGCATCGACTGCGGTTTCGCCTTGTGAAACCGTACGACCCTCAGATTTCTAGGTTCAACAATTACTCAGACTTTTCCACATCTGAACACGAGACCCTTTCGTTTAACAATATCAATGCCATGTCCCTCAGGAGCGGAAGGACCGTGGTCGTACCTGACCGAGCAAGGGAAGCTGACCATCATGACTCGGAAGATCAACCGGAGGATACTTCTGAGGATGAAGACGAAGGACGCCTGAGGATTTCTGCCCAAAGGAAGGGAAAAGCATCTATGGAGACTACAGAGGACCTTGAACCTCTGTTGCTGCAAAAATACCTTTGTCACGATTTCAGTAACATGATGATAATCCAGAACATTATGATTGTAATAAGAACTCCAAATTTAATAAAGATGCTCTTATTTATGATTCTGGACCTCTTTTCTCCTGTCTCGAATGCTTCCATACCTTTTCCCCATGCTCTCAAGAAAGGAAGACAAAAGAAAACTATCCAGAGTGACCCAGTGATGGAAAAATTCTGCCAACAAAACATAACTGTGAAGGTACCCTTTGATCAATATGTGGCCAGTAACCCTGCATTTCAAAAATATTTGAAAATGAAATGTACCCCCACCCGGACCCGCACAAAGAAAACAAACCAATTTGTGGAGACTCATGTTCTGACAGTAGCCACTACCAAATGCGTGAGAAACCAGCATTTTACCAAGGAAGAAAAGAGATCTGGGTGCTCATTATGTGGAAAGCCGCATTAGCGGTATCGCATTCACACGCACACTTCTCGACAATGGTTCTTCCATCAATCTTCTTCCCTTAGCCTTATATTACCGATTGGAGTTAGGGCCTCTTCAGAATCACTATCTTTACTCCAATTCGCGGACAAATCTACTAAAAGACCTAAGGGAGAAGTAAAAAATGTTATCATTATGGTTGAGGGTACGGAATACAAAGTGGACTTCACTGTCCTGAACATGGAGACCCCGAACCATTGGAAAGAGTCGCAAATCATTTTGGGAAGACCGTTCTTAAGAACCGCCAAGGCTGTATTCGATTACGGCACTGGAATGATGAAATTCCGCTCCCTAGATGGAGAAGTAGATATGGAAATGAGACAAACAAAATGGTAAAGACCCGATTCCGAATCCGCCACTGAGGATGCCGAAACCTCTGACTGTAATCTAATCAGCACTACCGGACCTTGGGACCAACTGCCAGATCTTCACATGGACACCCTCACATCAGAAGAAGAAACAATGCACCATATAATGTGTGACCTATTGCCAGACAAATCTGAACACCTGGATACGTACAATCTCGACGACACAGAACTCCTTTTGGATTGGTCCATTCCAACCTCTTCGAAAAAAATCAATGAAGAGTCGGACGCGGCTTTGGCTGAATTACCACACTACTTTTGCGATCCGACTCACTTTCTTTCAAGATCAATGGCTAGCATATCACAGAATGATCCACCACCAACAATCACTGATCCAAACTTAAAAGATATTCAGCCAGATTTGATTGATGATGTAGATCTGCCAGAGCTGAAACCCCTCCCTCCCACCCTGAAGTATGCATTTCTCAATGGACCCAAAGATAAATTCCATGTGATCATTAGCTCATCATTAACCTTAGACCAAGAATCCAGACTTCTAGAAGTCCTGGAGCGAAATCGAAAAGCCATCAGTTGGACTGTGTCAGATCTCGTCGGAATCAACACTGCTCTCTGCTCGCACCAAATTTATGTTGAGGATAATGCAAGGCCTTCCCGTGAATTTCATAGAAGATTAAACCCCAATCTTCGGGAAGTGGTTAAGAAAGAGATAGAGAAATTGTGCAAAGCAGGTTTCATATACCCCATTTCTGACTCCAAGTGGGTGGCCCCCCCTTCATGTCGTCCCAAAGAAGTCGGGAATCCAGATGGTCACCAACGAGGAGGGGGTTGAGATCGCGACCCGAGTACCCACGTCGTGGCGTGTCTGTGTCGATTACAGGCGCCTGAATGCCGTGACCAAGAAAGATTACTTTCCACTGCCATTTATTGATCAAATCTTGGAGAGGCTTGCAGGGAAAGCATTCTTCTGTTTTCTTGATGGGTACTCTGGATATAATCAAGTAGCTATTGCTCCCGAGGATCAGGAAAAAACCACATTTACATGTCCCTTCGGTACCTACGCTTTCAAGCGCATGCCATTTGGGCTTTGTAATGCCCCAGGCACATTTCAGCGGTGCATGATTGCCGTATTTGCCGAATTGGTGGGTGATTTCCTGGAAGTCTTCATGGATGACTTCTCGGTCCATGGTGATTCATTTGATACATGTTTAGCGCACTTGGACCGAGTCCTCAAAAGATGCAGGGAGGTTAATTTGGTACTCTCCTGGGAGAAAAGTCACTTTATGGTGACTGAGGGTATCGTGTTAGGGGCATGTCATCTCCAGAAAGGGAATGGAGGTCGACCCTGCCAAGGTGGATGTGATCAAGAAACTTGAGCCACCAACCAACGTCAAGTCAGTGCGGTCTTTTCTAGGGCATGTTGGATTTTATCGAAGGTTTATCCCTGATTTTTCAAAGATCGCCCGCCCACTGACTGAGCTCTTAGGAAAAGACACCGAGTTCATTGTAAATCACAAGTGTCTTGAGGCCTTCGAGCTCCTGAAAAAGAAAATATGTGAATCGCCGATATTACAAGCTCCTGACTGGTCTCTTCCCTTTGAGATCATGACTGATGCATCAGATTTTGCGGTCGGAGCTGTGCTTGGACAAAGACGGGATGGAATCCCTTATGCGATTCACTACGCGAGCAAAGTATTGGATCCTGCACAGAAAAATTATACAGTGACTGAAAGGAAATGCTCGCGGTTGTTTGGGCCCTTGAAAAATTCAGATCGTATATATTGGGCTCCAAGGTGACAATTTTCACGGATCATACTGCAATTAGATACCTCATGGATAAGAAAGATGCCAAGGCATGACTTTTGAGGTGGATCTTGTTAATTCAGGAATTTAATTTGGAGATCAAAGATAAACCTGGAATAAAAAATGTTGTTGCTGATCACCTTTCCCGAATTGAGAAAAATGATTATCCTGATACTGGACCTATTAAGGAGACTTTTCCAGACGAATCTGTTTGCACTATTGATTCAACCCCATGGTATTCCAACATCGTGAACTATCTTGTCTCCAAGAAGGTTCCCTCTGGCTGGACAAAGAAAATGATTGAAAAACTTAAGTCGGATTCAAGAAAATACCATTGGGACGATCCTTTCCTTTTCTATGAAGGAGCGGATTGTGTCTGGAGAAGATGTATTCCTCAGGAAGAATACCAGAGTGTCCTCAAACATTGTCACACTCTCGAGGCTGGAGGGCACCATTCGGGAAAGAGAACCGCACACAAGGTACTCCAATGTGGATTTTACTGGCAGACCTTATTTCGTGATGCTAATGATTTTGTACGGTCTTGCCCAATTTCTCAAAGGATGGGAGGGACCGTTGGGTATAGAGATGAAATGCCCATGCAACCAATGATTTTCTGTGATGTTTTTGATGCATGGGGGATTGATTTTATGGGTCCCTTTCCCAACAGCAATGGATTTGAGTACATCTTGTTAGCGGTTGATTATTTGTCTAGATGGGTAGAGGCTATTCCAACCCGAACCGCAGACAGCAAAACCGTCTGTAAGTTTATCAAGGATAATATCATTGCAAGGTTCGGGATACCTAAAGTTTTGATTTCTGATGGAGGTAGCCACTTTGTGAACAGGGAAATGAGATCTTTGGCTAAGGAATACAAATTTGAACATAGAATAGCCAACCCTTATCATCCACAATCTAATGGCATGGCAGAAGTTTCTAATAGAGAAGTAAAGAGTATACTTCAAAAGTTGGTTCGTCCAGATAGGAAAGATTGGTCAAAACTGTTGGATCAAGTTCTTTGGGCCTATAGGACAGCTTATAAAACACCACTCGGCACTTCACCTTTTAGGATGATCTATGGCAAACCTTGCCATCTTCCTGCTGAACTGATTCACAAATCTGAATGGGCAATCAAAAAGTTGAACTGGAGTTGTCACCTTGGGAAATTATGTCGAGACCTAAATCTGAATGAGCTAATTGAAATCCGAAACCGAGCATATGACAACAGTGTGATTTATAAGGACAAGGTCAAGAAATGGCATGATAGACACATTCGAGATAAAACCTTTGTCCCTGGGCAGAAGGTATGGTTGTTTAATGCTCGATTAAAGATTTTTCATGGGAAACTGAAATCGAAATGGACGGGTCCCTATGTTGTCATCGATGTGCATACCAATGGAAGTGTGGACATTGCAGAACTCAAAGATGACGCACAACCTTTCTCAGTGAATGGACAATTACTGAAGCCATATATAGAATCATCAAAAGAACATACAGTGCAAGTTGAGGTCATCTATTTCACACAGAGCAAGGACATTGACAATATATCAGATCAGACCCACCCTCCCTCCCCACCACATCGATCCCCTTGTACAACTTCTTCCTCTACTTAGGTCAAGGCCTAAGTATAGGGGGGACCGATGCCATCTGTATATACCATTTCCCTCATCTCATTTCGATCTCTAGCTCACTCCATATCCATCCTTCTTCTATACTTAGGCTGACCAAAGCCTAAGTATAGGGGGAACCGCCAACCACCTATATATACCCTCCTCATTCACATACCCTGACCGCTTCATTTCTTTTTCTTTTCTTTTCCGCTCTTCTTCTATACTTAGCCTATTCACAGCCTAAGTATAAGGGGGCGATTTTGTAAATCTTATTCTTTTTCACTCTCTTACGCTTAGCCCGAGCTATGTCTTCTTTACGCTTCTTGTGCTCTGAGGACACAGCACTCGCTAAGTATAGGGGGGTCTGTATATATACTTTGTATATATTTTAGCCATACCTAGTACTTGCGCGTAAGTCTATATGTATTTACGGGGTGGGTAATTTTTCAAAAAAAAAAGAGAAAAAAAATGTTTTGCCACTAACACTGACTGTACCCAAAAATTTTTGAAAAAAATGGCTTCTTATTCATTTTTTGCATTAAAAAAACAACAAACAAAAATAAAAAAAACACACACACAAAAATCCTTTGCATAAAAAATCAAAATAAAAAAATGTGTCTGCATTTCACACACTCGCATTTCATCAAGCATCGCATTTGCATATGTGAAAAGTCTTTGGGTTCTGAACCGAGTTATGAGCCGAAACCGAGAGTGGTCTGGACTTGACCTTAATCCACCTAATCTTCAGAGGAACTTCACCGAGAAATAGGATTTTAGAGTCTTCAGGTCTTTGACTTAATTCTTTGAGTTCCACATGACAATGTACAGCGTTTGACTCTTAGTGTCTAACCTGGTCTCTTCATTCTGGGTACAACTCTGGAATAGGGAATTAATTTGTACTCTCGCACTATGCACTTAGCTCAACTCAGACAGGATGTTGGAAGACTGTGTGAGTTTCTTTTCTGGTAGCGTGGAAATCTAAAGACCGGAGTACGGGTTGAAATAAAGCTTCGGAAAAGGAATGGACGGCTGGGCACAATTTTTTCTAAGACCCCAAAAAATGTACGGAAACAAAAGATTCTATATCCGTAGGGGCACAACAAGATCCAAGCAGAACCACCAAAAATTCCAAATACAAAGAAGCAACTACCAAATAAAATCTGACCAAAAAGGTCCAAGCTTCCAGAAACCTGCAGATCTTGGTGGAGACTCGGCTACACTGGCCATCTTCACAAGGAGAGGTGACTACACTGGCCACCCTCCAGTTCTTTTCTCATTCTTCTATCTTTTCCCCCCAATTCGATTGTGAACACAGCGCGGCGGACCTTAGAAGGAAATACCTGACTCCCCGAGGACGAGTTATTGGAGAGGAGGCTTGCGCGGTAGTCCGGCATTCTGGGTGGGAAGAGCTAAAATATTTCACACAAAAGAGTCAGTTATTCAATGTTCATAGGGTAAACTTTGGGAAGATGATTGATCTAAGATGACTTCTGAGCCGAAACTGTAGCAATGATGTGTAGAACTTGAGGGCTGTTGATTTTAAAATTCTAAGTCTCACAGAAGTTCCGACACACAAATAATCCAAAGGTTGAGTTTAGGTTCACTTTCACCTTCAGCTCATGGTCTTGGTATGGAACCCAATCTCATTTCACCTCATGGCATTTCTTTTTGATGCTCAGGGACGAGCATGGTTTAAGTATAGGGGGTTGATGAATCGCGTATTCATCACTCTAAATCTCATTTATTAAGCTCAAATCCCTAAAAATCAACAAAATTCTTGCATCTTTTTTGCATAATTATCATTAGTGCATGATTTCATAAGAATTGCATTTTAGCACAAAATTCTGCATAAAATAAGAAGCCAAAAATCCAAACCAAAATGACCTGTAAATAGCCTAACTTCCCTAATTTCTAACCCATTCATGCTAACTCCGAATGTCCCAAAACCACTTCCACTGTGTACATATCACTAACAAGAATAAAGGAAAAATACAAAAAAATAACTAACCCAAATAAGTGGACCAAAGACCCAAACCCTAATTTCAGGATTTTCAGACTAAAAGCCACATATCTCCCCCATCCAGTGTCCGATTTAACCCTACTCACTTTTGAACTAATGTACATTCAATTACCTTCAAAACAAGACCAAGTTCAAGTGAATCGGAGCTCATATGTGAAAGTTGGGTTTTGGGCCTCTTTTGTACATTGTATATTTTCGCGGTTTTTGACCTTGTAGTTTATGTATATATTTTCTTAATCAATAAAAATCAAAAAAATTAGAATTAAGTATCTTTTATTTATCTTTGATTTTTCCATATTTTTCCGGATTTTTATCTTGTTTAAAAATGACAAAAAAATTATAAAACCCAAAAATCATGGTATTCTATGTACATAGGATACCCCAAAAATTCACTTTGTGCAAATGACCGATTTTGGTGTTGATGTCTTCACGAAAGTTGTAGATCTCATCGAGACGAGCAATTTTCGTGAAGAAAGTTTTTCGATCCGAGGTCGTTTACTATTTTTTACCGATTTTTCAAATGTTTTATTTTCGAAATTTTCTGGTGCTGACACGTGGCAGCACATGGTGCCGCCACGTGTCAGCCATTTTTGGCTTTATTTATAACTCGTTTTGTAAAAAAAATTAAATTAAAAACCTCGCACGTGCGTGGCACGTGCCACCCAGGCACGTGCTCCGCACGTGCGCCCTCTCTCCTTTCGCCTCCACCCGCCACGTGGCTCATCAGGGGATGTCCGATCACACACGATCGGACGGCACCTGTGCTTCGTCAACCTCGCGCCCCCTTTCCCAAATCGCCGCCGCCCCGCGATTTTCGCCGCAAATCGCGGCCATCTCCGATCCTCGCATCTCCGCCCCTCCGCGGATCTCGCGCCGCCTCGCATCGCCCCGATCGTTCGCATATCTCGCCAAATCACGATCTTCCTTCGACGCCTTCAATCAGCGCCAAATCGCGATCTCCTTCCTTCGCCGGCGATGCCCTCCAACCCTATAAATCCACAGACATCGCGACCCGAGGAACCTATCCGCCGATCTTCATCGCAGAGCATCACCTCCGGTCGTGACAACCGCGAGCCCCTCATCGCCGGCGTGATCCGAGGACTCCAACCCCTCGTCGCAGCTCCGCCCCGAGCGCCGCTGCTCGCTCCGGCCACCCAACGCCGTCGAGCCCGACCTCCTCCAGGTTAACTCTCTCTCTCTCTCTCTATCTCTCTCCCCCCCCTCTCTCTCTTCTTCTCTCCGCCGAGTTTCATCACCTTCACCGACATCACGCCACCACCTGCTCCGACCTCTACCGTCTCCACCTCGACGCCGTCGCTCCCGCGCCACCGGCCCTTCTTCCTCGACGACCGCCGGCCGTTTGTCGGCCACCACCGCCTGCTGGAGCCTCTTCATCGCCGTCTTCATCCTCCTCCGGCTTAGCACCCTCGTCCGACCAACATTCGACAACCACCGGAGATCCGCTCCAGCGCCACCACGCCACCGGAGCTCCGTGCTTCAGCCACGCACCCACCGAGGCACCACCACCGCCTTCCCCGCCTGGGCAGCCCACGCCACCAGCAGCCCCGCTCCACCTCGACGACTCCGCCCAACCGCCGGCACCTCTGCCTGGAGCGGCTCTCCGCCACTACCACCTTCAGCCGCAGGCCAGGCTCAAAGCCCGAGACCCCCCACGTGCGAAGCACGTGCGTGTGGGGGGACGTCAGCATTACGTCAGCGCCCCCAGGGGTCACGTGCACAACACGTGATCCGTTGGGCAAATTGCAAGAGCACCCCCGGAGTTTCCCTTATTTGCGACTGATACCCCGCCTCTAAGGGCACGTGCCTGGCACGTGCCACTTGGAATATTTGCAGAAGTCACCCCCGAGCTATTGGTAATTACACAAAAAAAACCCCACTGCATTTACTTATTTTATTTATATTGCATTTGTACCCCTGTGTTCTCATTTTGTTTTGGACCTCATCTCTACATTATTTTCTTAATCCAAAAATTGCATGATGTTTGTTAATTGATTCTCTACACTTTGACATGTTGTGGGTATTTTTGTGACGGACGGTTAATTAATAAATAATATTTTTGCAGAGATTTGCATATTTTACCCATTTCTTTCTGAAATTCATAATTGATTAAGCGTTGCTCGAAAAATCCCCGAAAAATCACATATTGTAGAATTAATTATTCTTAACATTGTGCCCAAAAAGATTTACATTGGCATGCATATTTTATCCTGTAAAAATCATTTAGCACATTTTAGTATTTAATTTTTAGTAGGTATTAAACCCCACAGTTTCGAGGTTTAGGATTTTTCTGGGATCCGTCACCTAGTGATAGATCTCAGATAATTTTGATTCTTGAAAATAAGTAGGTTTGATACTTATTAAAATTAAGTATTAAAAATCATTTTGTTTGCATTTAAAAAATCCCTAAAAAATTCATATTGCATCCAAAAATTCCAAAAAAATTACAGTGCAACCATTTCATCATAATTTGCATTGTGGCCAAGTTTCGTATTTTTCGGACATCGTTTGATTGAAATTTACATTTTAGTCCCTAAAATAAGGCCAAATTTGCATTTTGCATCCTTTATTGCATTGAAAATTCCAAAAAAAAACCGCCTCGAAAACCGAACACGAACTTTGATAGACTTAATTCTAGGTTGTTCCTTTGCCTCCTTGTGATCGACCTTGGGACTTGCCCAAGTAAAATAAACATAAAACCACGAGATTAAAATTGAATAACTTATTTGTGGTATTTTCTTGATCGTTTCCGATTGCCGCCTACAACGCACGACACGATAAAAACAACTTCTTAACACAGGCATTTTCGGATCCGTCAGTGGACTCGCAAGGAAGGCATATTTCATGTTTGGTGGCAAAGTTTTAAGTTCTGGCAAGGTAGTATCTGTATCTGCCGAGACATCATTTGTAGTTGTATGGGGATCTATATCGGTAGGTGATGTGTCTGCAATTTGATTCTCCACCATCTCAATGTGCTCTAGAGTCGGACTACAGAAGATGTTCAAGACATCATCCGACTCCTCAGAATGATCAGAAGAGAATAAATCAGCTAGATAGAATTCTGATTCATCTGAGACGGAGGAATTGTGTAAAGTTTCTGATTCTGAAAGATATGCATTGATTTCGTCAGAAGTCTGATCCCTTTGGTTCTCATCATCCAAACTAAAATATAAGGTCCCATCGGAAGAATTATCTCCTGAGGTTTCAGACCCGTCCTCTGTCAAACACTCTTGGGTCTCTACCTGATATATTTCAAGGTCGTCAAGACGAACCTCATCCATGTAATCACAGGAGGCTAAAGAATTCAGAAAATTCGAAGATGCATCACTGAAAGTGTTTGATTCTCTCGCCATCTCTATATGTACCTTTTCGCCCTCGGCGCGAAAAGATACCTTCCCTGTATCATAATCGAAGAGGGCCTTTGCGGTTTCCAGAAAAGGCCTCCCGAGAATGATCGGGGTAAGGTGTAACTGTGCGGGGCAATTCATGTCTAGGACTGTAAAGTCCACTGGAAATTGCAGACCCTGCACAGTTACGATAACGTTCCTAAGTATACCCTTAGGTCTCTTTACGGATCTATCAGCAAACTGAAGGATCGCGCGGGATTTGTAAAGAGGACCTAACTCGAGCTTATCGAGTAAGGAAGCGGGTATCAGATTGATCGAGGAACCGTTATCTAATAGAGTGCGGTCAAACTCGGCTTTTGCGATCTCGCATGTGACATAATGGGCACCTGAGTCTTTCTTCTTCTTCGGTAGCTTATTCTGTATCGCACAGGATGTAGCCTTAGTCAGAACATGTTTTTCTGTTCGGGATCTCTTTTTTCTACGCATGGTGCGTATGTTTTTCAATTGATTCTTGAGCGTAGGAAACTGATCTAAAGCATCATGAAGCGGGATCTTCAGAAATATATGATCTTTGAGTAGTTTTTCGATCTCTGGAGATGCAAGATTATTTTTGGTCTTTTTCTTTCCTTTTCCAAACAAGGCATCGGGAAAAGGAATAGAGTCAGAAGTCAGAAAATCAGGATGTTTATTCAAACTGGAATCAGCATTTACATCGAGAGTCTCAGAATTATTTACAAAACTCTCTAAAACAAGGGAAGAAATGTTTTTATCCGGGCTCTCTGCCTGATCTGGCGTGATGTCATCGTCTGAGTCGCCAGTATCCATATCTGATGAGTTGGCATTACTCCCGTCTCTTGATTTTGTGTCCTCATCTTCTTGCGGTTTCTCCTCCTCGGCATTTGGATCATGCTCGTGCTCCTCTGGTGCCCTCTCCTCCTCTCCAGTAGGTGTTTGCGGTGATCTACCGCTCCTGAGACGAATGAAGTTAGATAAAAATTCAGGAAACGAGATCTTACCTGTAGGATCTACCTGATCTGGATGCCTCCTCTTGTTATTGGGGTTCATCTGAGGTTGGGCTGGGAGAATGGTCTTCGGCACAGTTAACTCGTCTAGACGACGGTTAACCTGCTCCATCTCTGTCTTGTGCGCGATCTGGAGCGTACTCAGCATATCCATGATATGGTTGAGCGCCTGGGCCTGTGAAGACATCTCTGGTTCGGTGTGGTGGCCCTGGCTTGCTCCTCTCTCCTGCCTTGGCGTGAAATGCTGAGAGGTGGAAGGCTGGGAGTAACGTTGAGGTGTGGAGGAAGACTGTTGCGGCTGCTGAAAAGAATAATTCGGTGAAAACTGGGCAGGGTGCTGATATGAAGGCTGCGGTCTCTGATGGTAGACATTCGGATGAGACTGCTGCGATGTGAAGCTTTGGCGGTGCTGAAATTGCGGACGTCCCTGCTGCGGATGACCGTACGGTTGCTGAGGCTGCTGGTTTGGTATGCTCGGTTGCTGCATCGGAGTATACCAAATTCCGTTGATCTCGAAAGTGGATTGCGGCTCCGCCTCCATCTCTGCGGTGCTGGTGATCTGGCCGGGATTGGCATGAGACTGATCCTCATGCCAATCGAGCTGCGGAATTTCGGACTCGCTCTGGATGTAATGGATCTGACGGGTGGGTGGAGCGGGTGCAATCCTCCGTGCTGGTTGCGCATTCGAAGAAGTCTGGCTCTGCTGGTACTGGATCTGAAGTTCAGCGACCTTCTTCGATAGATCACTCAGCTGCTGAGGTAGAGATGAGAGTTTCTCCAACTCTCGCAGCGGCTGTAGGTCTTGGACCTGCTTGTGAATCACATC
Organism: Ottelia alismoides; assembly: GCA_037367405.1. Lineage (NCBI taxonomy): Eukaryota > Viridiplantae > Streptophyta > Magnoliopsida > Alismatales > Hydrocharitaceae > Ottelia > Ottelia alismoides. The sequence goes on from JAZKJV010002397.1 coordinate 76,578, forward strand.
CACCAATGTCAATTTCTCGCTAATGAAGCCCATGTTGGTGTTGGATTCAGAGTCCGAGATGTTTGCCACCTTGTAATGTTCTCGGTGATGTGGTGGTTGTGGGTCTTTCTGAAATGCCCGAGTAGAGTCTACAACTCTTGAGTTCTCGGCCATCCCTTCGAAGATGGCCCAGACTGACTCGGCATCCTTGTTCATGTAACTGCCGCCACATGCGGCACTGACTAGCCTCTGAACTTCCGGCTGGAGTCCTCCGAAGTAATTCTATACGAGCACCTTCATCGGGATCTCATGATGCGGGCATCTCTCCGTCAGGTCCTTGAATCGATCCCATGCCTCATGGAATGATTCGTGCGGCAATTGCGTAAAGTTGGAGATCTGGTTCCTCATCATGTTCGTCCTTCCTAAAGGAAAATACTTGCGCAGGAAGGTGGACTTCAGGTCGTCCCACGTAGAAATTTCTCTCCCCAAATGACTCAGCCAATAAAGGGCCTTATCGGCTAAGGCAAAGGGGAAAGCCTTGAGGCGTACGGCTTCCTGCGTTATTCCTGGATAACAAGCCGTTCCGCATATCATCTCAAACTGTTGTATAAACGTGAACGGCTCCTCTGCGGCATTCCCATAGTACTTGGGAAGCAAAGAGATGAAGGACGGTCGGAGTTCGTATGGCCCTTGATTCGGCTGTAGCCGAATCCACTGGTGGAGCGTTCTTGCGCCCGGGTCATACTCGTCCCGTAAAGTCGCGGGAACCGCAGGCGGTAACTGGTTCCCGACCCCTGCTCGCAGCGCGGCTAATTGCCCCTGTAATTTCGTCTGAACTCGGAATTGTTCTCGAATTTGTAGATTCATCTGCTGAAGTGTATCGAGAATCTCAATAGTAATATCTGCAGCTTCTGATCTTCCGTCATCGTGCTCCTCGGCTGCTGCCCTCTCTTCTGCTGCTGGTGCTTTACCGCGAGCCATTGGCTTCGAGTCGTCTGGAAAAGAGAAGCTCTTGTAAGCACTCAGTGATAGTTCAGCTGAGATGATGTATTGAGACGAGAGTCTGTCTCAATTTTCTGGCCAGGAGGTGAGAGAGTCTGGGTCTGACTCGCCTCGAGATCTGATAGGACCAGCTCGGAAAGAGAGTCATCCCGAGCCTGTGAAGACATACGTTAGACGGTGGACGGTTGAAAGCTCACAGAGTCTGAGCCGAAAAGTCGTCGAGACGTCATCTTCGATGTCAAGAGAAAAGTTGGGAGAGCACGTTTACGATTCAAGAGAGAGAGAAATGCGAAAGCCGCGGAAACTCACGCCCCACAAGCAAACACAAAGCAAACCCCGTTTTCACCAACTCAACCCTGATGAAGACCGTAAGAGTTCGGTCTTTTATCTTTTCGATTTTAGGGTTGTAATTAGCAAACAAATTTTTGCAGCCAGTATGGAGGCAAGTACGGACCGTTTCTGGCTACCCGTGTTGCTTGGGGACGGTGCCTTACGCGATGTCCTCTAAATCCCCCACTCTGCTAAGTATTCTCGGACCGTTGCCGGCTACCCGAGCTTCCTCACTGACAAAACAGTGATCAGGTGTATGGACTAAGTAGTATTTTGAAAAATATCGGTTCTTAGATTAAGTGTCGTCTCTCGCTCGCGCACTCTGAGAAATGTGCGGGTGGTTACTCTCCCAAATCACTTGAGTCGATTCGGTTTTTAGTCAGATAGATTTAGCAGTCCCGATTTTAGTTTTGCGATTTTTATGGGTTTTTTCAGACAACGTCTATTTTTTATTTAAAAACCCTAAAGAAAGCACCTAGGTTGCAAGTCCTAGAACTAGCTACGCGGCACAAGCAGATAGAGTAAAAAAACCTAAACAAGCATCTATAAAAACCGCAGAAAACCGATGAGCAATAAAAGCCGCGGTGGGTGCCCTGATCCTCGGATACACGGTATCCGGCGAATCAGACCCCGAAGAAAATGGGGGGGTTTGTTTATTGTCTATTACAACTCTCTCCCTTTCTCTCTCTTTTACAAACAAAAGTGTACTAACTACTCTGCTCCTCTGCAGTCGACTCGTGAAGAAGAAGCCGACCTCTGCTCTTTCAACTGGCTCGGCTTCCGAAGAAGACGGTTGATCCTGCAGGCCCTGCAAAGATGGTTAGCAAAGAAAAGCCGATCGAGAAAATCGAGAAATCCGTAAGAAGACGAAAAAGCAAAACACGAAAAAGCCGTACGAAAAACCGTACGAACAACGAAACAAAGAGAAGAGAGAAAAATAAAATCACGAAGAAATGAAAAATCAAAAAGAATCTAACGCCTCCCCGGCAACGGCGCCATTTTGATAAGGGTAAAAGAATCGGTTTCGCGGCTTTCTTTTATTTGATAAAGAAAGTCGTCGGTTGTAGCAGAAAGCCGCGAAACAAAAAAACGATTCTAAAAAACCTATCAAACAATTACGGTTTTCTGAAGAAAACCCGTTCACTAATATTTAACCAGGCAAGTGTTCCTGGTCGAACTCAAGGAGGCAGAATAAATTCCCTAGATTCTTCGCTTCGTAATATTATTTTTAATTCTTCTCTAAGTCAAAACACCTTTTTATTGATTTTTATTTTTATGATTTTTATTTGATTTTATTCTTTTCAAATTTTTATTTAATTTTCAAAAAGGGATATTTTTCAAGAGATTTATTTATTATATAATAGGCGGATAATATGTAGGTGATACTATACAATAGGGTGAACGGGGTTCGAGCCGCGAACTCGAACTACACAAGAAAACAAAACAAAACGAGGCAGCTTTCGATTAAATCAAAACACTTTGAAAACACGTCGAAAAGCCGCGAAAATTTTACACTAGGTAGTTGGGGTAGTTGTGTAACTACCCTCAAGAAATCGTCGAAATTCGAGGTCACAAAAACAAGAAACAGCCCCTACATCCCAGGGGCATAAGCGCAAGAAAAACTATCAAAAATATTTGCAAAATGGTCCTGGAGGACTGTTCTGAAGAAAAAGTACAAGAATCTTTACATTTAGGTCCCTGCGGAGGGACCTAAATGCAAATATGCAAAAGTCTGGAGGCGGGGTGAAATATCTGGAAGTCGACTGGACTTATTAAGCAATTTTCACACCAGTTCGAGTTGGACGGCTGAGATTAGAAGACGCGCGCCGTGCTCGGAGGGTCCTGCGACTGCCGCGTGTCGCAAGCCTGTAAGTCGGGCGTTCTTGAGGTTGTTGCAGTCCTGGCGATGAGCCTCTCTTCTCCGACTTACGCCGGCCGACGGGCGATGACTTTGGCGCTCCGACGGGGCCAGAGGGGTGGCTCCTCCACCCCTCGAGCTCGCCCGCGGTAGGGTGGGTGGCGGCGACGCTCCGAGCGGCGGTGGCAAGTCGATGAAGATGGTGTCTTCAGCTCACTGGTGATTGATCAGTCATGGCACCCCATCTTTGAGGTGATTTTTGATGAAGATTGTTAGATTCCAGTGGCTAAGAAATGATTCACGCTGAAGAAGGACCTGCAATGAACAAGGATATATGCTCGATCCAAGTAGAATCGACCGAGGGATTATAATTATCAAGCTCGAAAGTTGAGAAAAAATGTTAAGTTTCCAGCTAACCTCCAGAATGCGTGAAAGTGACAATGGTTTGATGACTGATTTGAAACGAAATTGAAAGCGAATCGAGATGGATTTTGACTTAAGATGGATGATTAAACTATCTAAATGCGCAATTAACCACGCTAATCGTGGCTCGTAGATCGAAAAACAAAACGACTAAAGTGGAGGAAAAAGCCTGGGAATGTCAAGGTGTATTACCTTGACGATGTGCTCGACGGCGACTTCAACCGGAGCTCCGACGCGGCGTACAGCTGCGATGCAAGGCCAAGCTTGGCCTTGGAACCTCCTCCGTCGACTCCTCTTCCTCGCGGGCTACGCCTTGGTGTTGTCACCACCGTGGGTTGGCCGAAATAGGGATAGGAAATAGGGGGATCGGGTAGACTGGAGCTGGGGCTTCAGGCAGTTAGGAAAGTTAGTTGGCTATGGCGACCTTGGAGCCTATTTATAGGAGAATTGGCGTGGGCTCCAAGTCGAGATGGAGGGTGGCGATGGAGTAGGTAGTTGGGGGAAGAAGATGGACGGATTGGATCGGGTAGAAGCTTCTGGAGTGGCACGGGAAAAAGGGGCGAAGTCGGCCGGCTGAACAGACTCCAGCGCAACCTCTTCTTGAGGAAGATGACCCAGGTGCTGACAAGTGTCAGCACCTGGTTGATCCAGTAGCTGAAATTTCTTATAAATTAAATATAAATTAGTAAATTACGTTATTTTAAATAGGTATAAATACAAGAAAGTTAAATAAATTAATTTTCTAAATTATGGTATAAATACTTTTAATAAATAATAAATATTATTTAAAATATAGATATTTTATTAATAAATATGTATTTATAAATAGGTTTTTGATTTTTAATTTAATAAATAAATAAGTGAAAATTAATTTTATATTTTCTTAATTATTAGGGTATTAAATAAGGTTCATACGAATTTTTTATAAATTTTTATGAATTAATTTTCATATTTTAATAAATAGGGTTATTATCTAAGTAGGTCATTTATACCTATATTTTAGGGTTTTTGATTTTATTAAAATAATAAATAGTCTCCAAAAATTATGAAATAATTTATGGTGAAATTACAAGATCATTAAATAATTTAAAAATTATAAAATTAAGAAAATAATAAATAGTGTGTGTTACATAAAATAAATAGCCCAGAAACCCCGTTGTCTTTGGTCCCAAAACCGACTTTTTGCAAACGGACTCCGAATTCGATGAAATCACCTTTATTAATTAGATAATATTATTTTATAAACTTTAAAGGTGAGTAGAGTGAAATTGGAGTTCGTATGAGGAAGTTATGATGTTTGGAAGTTGAGATTTTGACAATTTGTAGGCTGGGTTTCTTGGCATATATATAGGGTAATATTTTTAACTTATTTTTATATTTTTATATACATTCTTAGAAATAATTAGGAAAAAAGTTTGGTGAAAAATATGTTCGTATGAAATAATTAAAATTCTTTGAAGTTTTGTATTTATTTTATAAATAGTGAAAGGTGTATATACATGTGTTAAATTATTTTTCTTTGGTTTTCTTTCCTTATCTCCCCCTACTTATTGGTTTGTCGACCAATCCATACTGACTTGGTCTCGGGGGTTGGGCTACAAATATATCTTACAGCTATATTTATATTTAAGTCATATTGTATATATATACATATATTCAATCTGCCTTTTTCTTTATTTTTCTGGTTCTTTATTTATTTACATGATTTTAGTAGTTAAAAGTGAATATTTACACATGAATGGTGTTTTGTTAAATGATGAGAATTAATGAATATTTACATGTATTTGTTAAGGGTTTTAAGACAAAATGCGACAGAAAAGTTAATGAATCATGGATTCATCACAGTGTTATATTATTAGCAATGGTTATGAAACCGTCGTAACAAGATCCCAACCTACACTTTTTGGATCGTCGTCAATGATTACAACAATTATGTTGAACGTCGTCATTGTCTAAAAATCATCGATGACTAAATAAAATTCATGGCAATTGTCAATACCGTTGAGGATCTTTTATTGCAAACTGTCGTCGTTATATCGACAACTGTCAACAACATTTATGACCACGATGATTCTCATTAACCGTGATGAATATGTAATTCATCTACTATAAATGCTTGATCTTAGCTCTTATACTCACGTAATTAACCCAATAAAATCATTAATTAACATATATTTTAATTCCACTAAAATGTACTAATTAACACCCCTTTGTAAAATGTCGTAAAACATGGCCTGTGTTTGTGTAAATATTTATCAGTAAATATGAAACACATCATTGTTATTCCAATTAATCCATACTAACTTCAGATTGACTAAAATCATCTTCATCGTGTACAGATCACTAACTTAAATAAGGTAAAATATTGTCTTGTATATTTGACCGATAAATCGAAACTCCAGTTTGAAAGACTAAAAATCTTAAAACTCAATATCTCATCCATACGGTTCCTATGAAACTATGCACATCTCTACTGTAATGTGCTCTCAATTATCTACAAAGAAATATCAAAATCAGAGGAATCATAGTTAATATGAGAAACTTGGGTTTCAGGAGTAAATTGTTTATTGTACAAATTAAATGTCGATCTTTAACCTATTATTTTATATACAAAAATTAACCATTTTATTTAGTTCCATTTCATTTATTTTATTTAATTTTTATTTTAACTAACAATAAAGAAATAAAATACAAAAATATCAAAAATAAAATAAAATAGGGTGTTTGATCCTATGTACATTGTATAAAATTTTATCTTCCATGATTTATATTTTCCATTTTCTAATTATTAAAAATAAAAAAATTAGTGTTTATTTGTATTTTAAATATTTTATTCAATTTTTTTTGTTCTATTTTTTATCAAAATCAAAGAAAAAAATACAAAACATTAAGAAAGAATTATTTATTCTATAAATTATCTTCCAAAATTTTGTATGTTGTACATTCCAAGGTATCATGAATAATGTAGATATCACCTAACCTAACATTTTTCATGAAGATCAATTTTTCGTTTAACTCCATCTTTTATTTCTTTTTATTTTTCTTTCTCTTTTTCAGTTCGATCAATGTTCAATGCCACTTGGCTACATCCATTTGCCCATCTCATTGCACGGTCAAAAGCAACTACAACCGCATTCAAAAACCTCACTGCCTCACATGTCTCCTTCCCACCAATCAAGAGTGTCACGTGATGAGTCGCTAAATACGATGATTAATATGTTCACGTTGTAGCACGTGTACTTAGCGATTTAGTCAGAACCGAGAGAAGGATCTCCGTGAAGAGTGTCTCGGCTTTAATTTATATCCCGGGCAAGTCCGGGGTCGAACTCAGGGAGGCAAAGGAACAACTTGGGTCTAATTTAAAATTTAAGATCTAGATTTCCACGCGGTAATTTTTTATATTTTTTTAATGCAAAACGAAATGCTAATGCAAGATGCGGTTGAATTACGACACTAAGAAAGCATACAACAAGGCCAAATTAATTTTAATGTTAAATTAATCCAATTCAGCTAAATTATATTTTTCCTAGCATCCTAATCCAGTGATGAATACAAAACACATTTTTTAGAATTTTAGGGGTTAAAATGCAATAACTAAAAATATACACTTTTTATGGGTTTTTTCGCAATTTATCACACAAACAGTAAGCAAAAATCATGAAAAATTTACTGGAACATACCCATGATGCAAGGAAGCCACAATAATATTTTTGGATTTTTTTGACAAGTTATGAATTTTTTATGGATTTTTTAGTGAAAACATAGTGCCAATGAGTAATTAATTCCTATTAAATCCACGTTATCAAAGTAATCAGAGAGCAAATTATCTCAAAAAGATATTTAGATAAGAAATCCAGGAGAGTTGAAATTTCGTAAAAATAATGTACGTGGATTTAACTAAAAATCAAATACTACAATCACTTCACAAATTATTTCAAGCACAAGACAAATCCACTTTAGGTGAAGTAAGTTAAACACTCTTTAAGGCATCATATTTATTTTTTTTGGAATTTTTAGAGCAACTGTTTGTGAGATATAAATTTAAGAGTCCAATTTGAGTAAAATATGCAATATTTCAGTTGAACATTTTTAATTAATTAATAGTATCTCACAAAAATATAATTAAATATTCAGATGACAGAGAATAAGTTGCTCAACATAAACACATTTTTCTTTGAATAAAAAGATGCACAAATGAGGTCCAAATTAACGCATGAACATAGGGTTATCAGTGCAAATATCGAAACTAAATTAGACAACACAAATATATGCAGGGACTTGTTTGTAATTACAAAAACATGAAAGGATAGACTTGAAATTTTTACAATAAAAAAATAAGGAAATAAGACCTTCTTCCTTCGGGCGGCTGGAGAGGAACCCAAATGGGGAGATGAGGGCGGCGGCGCCAGGCCGCGATCGACGGCGCGAGGTGGAGGCAGTGCCGCGCGGCGAGTGGCGGAGAGGACGGGGGCGACGGAGATGGGCTGGGACCGGCGCGAGCAGGTCGGCGGAGGCCCGCGGGGCCGGTGGCGGCGCGGGTCCACGACGCCGGCTGCGAGTGGCGGCGAGGGAGAGAAGGGGGCGGCAGCGGTGCCGCTGGCGCGCGACCGCGCTTGGGGGTCGGTGGCTGGGCAGCGGCGGCGGCGCCGCTTGGAGGGAAGGGGGCGGCAGCGATAGTTGCTTCCACCGCTGTTGCCGTTTATTTTTTTATTTTTTAAAAAATTTTCTTTTACTGCTGTAACAAAAGATTTTTTTTGTTTTTAAATTTTTTTTATTTTTTTAATTTTGATTAGACAGGGAATATGATTAAAAAAATATGATGGGTTGGTGGTGGTGATGATGAACTAAATAAATGGGGGAAAAAATGGTGTGATGGTGGTGGTGGAAGGGATGATATGTGGTGTGCTAAAAAAATTTACAAAAATAACAAGATGATAAAATGAGACGACAATTTACCTACGATGGAGACGATCGCCTATGGAGTGCTCACGAGAGCACGGTCTTCGCTCGAATCGTCGGCGTGCGATGAGCTCGAGCAACGCGCTAGTGCGGCTGCGATGTTGGCCGAAAAACCAACGGATCTCACCGGAGAGAGGGCCGTCGTCGCTCGACCACGGTTGCGTCGCTGTCACCGATTCAACTCTGGGAACTTGGCTCTCCTCACATAAAGATGGATCAAGTGCAAATTGAGGAGGATGGAGTGTATATAAAGAAGATGAAATGAGAAGTTATTAAAGTGGTGGGAGGTTATATTATTAATGGAGTTGAATGGGAGGTTTAAAAAATGGTGGAGCTGAATGGAGGTTGGTGGTAAAGAGTTGAATGGTGGTTATTGTAGAGAATGAAAATTAAATAAATAAAAGAAATAAAGTTGGCTACTTTAATTACAATAGAATAAAAAAGAAGAAAATAAATAGTGGAGAATTTACAAGGGAAGACAAACAACATGTACACATTTTTTTACTTTTCTAATATGTATTTTTTTGTCTTTTTAATAAGAGATATTTACAATGGCAAAATACAATAAAATGCTACAATTAAAATACAACACAATCATGATATTTTTGTATTTTTAGTAATAAAAATGAAGAAGGAATGAATATGTACATAATAAACAATGTACATCTAGGTCCCAAAACCCAACTTTTACAAATGAGCTCCGATTTTAATGAAACTACTTCCATTGGATAGATAATTTTCTAACTTGAACTTTAAAAGTGAGTTTAGTGAATTTGAAGTTCATACGGAGCGATAATTTGACTTAGAAGTTGGTCTTTACGGGTTTTTCTCTTTGAGATCTAGGAGCATTTATTTGAGGTAAAATTTGTTTTGTATTTTTGTATTTTTATATATATTGATATGAACACTTTGGAGAAAGAATTAGCCAAAAAGGAGTTGAAATGAATTTATTAAAAATACATGAAGTTTTGGGCTATTTACAGGTGAAAAACTCCGTTATTTTTAAGGCTTTTTATTATTAAATTATTTTGTACAATATAATATACATTAATTAGTGTGTTTTATTTACAAGAGTCATTTTGTTAATTTATTGATTTTATGGACATTTATCTGGAATTTTACTAGGGGATTTTGCTAAGATCAAGATATTGAGATGATGAATCATGGATTCATCATCACGTTGTTGATAAGTGGTTCAACTCTTTCGGAAGTTGCCTTCCTGATGAGCAGCCTACCAACTAGGGTTAAGTATGGAAAGTAAGCACGTGTCATCGTGACCCCAATCAGTAGGTCTAAGCTCAACAAGAAAACTTGAAACTACTCAGATCACAAGATAAAACAATCAGCGATCTCCGCTATTTATTTTAACCGGGTATAATGATCAGAGTCGAACCCAAGGAGCACGGAAATGTACGAACTAGTCGGTAATTAGACCAGAAATAGCATATTTTTGTTAATTTTTAATTCTACAACATTTTATATTTTTTAATAAGAGAATAAAAAAAATAAATGTGAAAACAAAGCACAACACAAGCTTTTGCAAATTTTATTTCAGTTTAAAAATGCTCAAAAATCAAAAATAAAAATGTTTTCCTGTTTTTAAAATATTCAGGTATTTTTGGTGATTTTATGAGGATTTTTCTAATTTTTATGGGATTTGTTGATGGCGTCCTGATCTAGAACATAAGTCGAACTCTAGGGTTGCCCATCGGTGCGTCCGTCCTCTGCCCCTATCGTACTCTAGCTTGGTAGTTTCCACCGCCTGTCCAGGGTTGAGCCTTGGGATTTGACGACGGACTTGAAAAGCCACCTACAGACTCTTTACACCCAATCATTCTAGATAACGCTTGCATCCTCTGTCTTACCGTGGTTGCTGGCATAGAGTTAGCCAATGCTTATTCCTCAGATACCGTCATTGCTTCTTCTCCGAGAAAAGAAGTTCACAATCCGTGGGCCTGCTGGCCATCTCTCGGGTCTCTGCAAAGGGAAAATACCCGAACTCGTGTGCCATCAAATGAACAAATAGTTATGTTGTTGCACTCTTCTCGGGTACCTCATGAATGGAAGAAAAGTGGTCGAGGGGGAACAGGGCAGAATCGAACTCATGTTCGGAGAGTAGGTCTGGGCTCTCCTGAACCTCCCTATATGAGTAGGTCAGAGTGCTCGAGAGCGGTGCTACCAGAGGCAGCCTAAGGGATCTCCGACCCATCATTGTGATTTGTGGATGAGTGTGGATGAGATCTGGTAAGCAAACAAGATAAATCAAACCCCAATTTCATCTACATAACGTTGAGTTGATGACCGTAAAGGTTCGATCGTTTATCTTGTCGATTCTATTTTAGGTGATAAGTCAGTCTTGCAGAGCGATTAAGCAAGATGTTAAGAACCTGATGCTCCCAGGAGATTGGCCCAATCCCAAAGCTAGATCTTTCCCGGCTAGTATAAGTTGCGGACCGTTTACCGGCTATCCGATCAACTCACTCTGCTAAGGACGTCGCGGCCCGCTTTACCGGATACCGGAGAGATCCTCAATGGAGAACGACTAACCCCAAGACCAGTAGTCTAATGGAAGTTCATGTGTGGCTCTATCCTAGTGTGAAGGTTGCTCTCTCGTTCAAGCAAACTAGACAAGGAGGGGATGACTGTCCCAAAGCAAATTTTTAAGTGAAATGTCTTTTAAGATTAAGTTTGCATTAGTACTCCCAAATTTTATTGCTTTCTCTTTTTAGGTATTTTTCAATAACAAAAAACGCCTAACGAATTTTTCGTTTTCCTGGTGCTCTTAAAGTCCAAAAACAAGGGGAGGAAGTCGAAAAAATCGATGTGTAATCAAACACTATGATGTGCAAAGTCAGAAATGCGTACCTGTCGCCAGTACTCTACATGCAGGGTGATCCGTGCATAAATTTTAAGACAGAATTGAAACTAATCTATATGATACATGAAGAAAACGACCTTAAACGAGCAACTTATAATGATCGCAAAGAACGGTAGTTAGCTAATCAGATCAAGTCTGAAGACCGATCTTGAAAACCACTTAGTGCCTGTCATAACGGGTCCTGCTAGCGATGTATGCGGTTCCTCACGGCATGTGGACTCGAGTCTAATTGAACTAACTTTTTATTATGAATTAATAATAAGGTCCAATTACGATCTATAGGTGAAAGCGATCTATTCAGAATTGGGCCTTAATTATTTACATCGCAATCAAGAGAAAATCCTATGTCTAGTGGTCAAAATATTCGGAATCAAATATAAACAAATGCAAGAAAACAAAACTGACAAAAAATGCGGTGAGATCCCCCGAGCACACCGGTGCTCGGTGAAACAGACCCTGATAAGTCTCAAGTGTCCAGAAGAGTTTGAGTGTCCTGTATTATTAAAACAACAATAATATGTGCTGAAAAGAAATTAATCTAAGCTAATATAATCTCTAAAAACTATAAATGTCTCATGTTGCTCCTGCTCCTCCTCGGGCACGTGTCTCCTCCAAAGTGTCCTCAGGCGGTTCCTCGCACAAAACGTAAAACAGAAACGGGCCAGAGGCAGTTATAATAAATAGAGATAAAAAATATACAAAAAGGCTGAAAAGACTACAAAGTCGTGCTCCCTAGCAACAACGTCATTCTGATGAGCGGCCTACCAACTAGGGTAAGTATGGAAAATAAGCACAAGTCGTTGTGACCCCAATCAGTAGGTCTAAGCTTAACAAGAAAAACTGAAACCACATAGATCACAAGATAAAGCAATCAAAATAATGTAGCGGTCTTCGCTATTTATTTTAACCTCGTATAGCGACCATGATCGAACTCAAGGAGCCGGAAATGTACGAAGTAGTCGGTAATCAGACCAGAAAGAGCATATTTTTGTTAATTTTTTGTTTTGCAAATTTTTATATTTTTAAATAAGAGTAAAAACAAACAATGTAAAAACAAAGCACAACACAAGATTTTGCAAATTTTATTTAAGGCTAAAAATATTCAAAAATCAAAAATAAAAATGTTTTTATGTTTTTCAAATATTCAGGCACTTTTAGTGATTTTATGGGGGTTTTTCTAATTTTTATGGGATTTTATAAAAATCAAATAAGAGCTAAAAATACAAATAGTGCACAGTCATGACAATATTGCAAATTAAAAATACCACAAGTGCCCTAATGTCCTGTGAAGCAATTTTATGAAAAAGTATGAAGAAAATATTACAAATAGCAAGTAAATTATTTTTTATTTTTTTATAATTTTTAAGGGTTTTTATAAATTTTTGAGAGTTTTGTGATTTTTAGGGATTTAGGAGGGTTTTTGCACCAAAATGCTACTGAAGGTAAAGCACACAAAGGCAAACAAATACTATTTTTTGTAATTTTTAAAGAAATTTTATACTTTTTATGTATTTTACAAATCAAATAGAACATTTTTTATGGGGTTTTAATTTTTAGAAAATATCAAATAAAACTAAATTAATTGACAAAAATTACCATAAATATTACGTTTTAGCAGGAGCTAACAATAATTTTTATGGAATTTTTGGAATTAATTAGTTATTTATTTGATTAAAAACAAGACACAGTTCATAGGGACCTAGTTGTAATTATTAGAAAGTTTTAGACCAATCGATAACATAAATAAAAAGCTTAGGGTGAATAATACAAAGAGCCCAAGGTATTTACGTGCATGCTCAAAAACTCACACACTGGGGTATAAATGCAATTATAAGAAAAGTTCTACTTAAAGCATAACCTTCAAGAAATTCAGGATAAAACATGCAAATATACCAGACATTCTAATGGGACGACATGTGAGTTCATACAAATAGGACTAAAATGCAGATACTGTAAATAGCAAGGGTCTACATGCAAAATGTTTGTGCCTCAACTTTATTTACAAAACTAAATAGTAACACAAAAATAAAGAAAGGATAAAAGAGCAATATACCCTTCAAGGTATGTGTGTGGCTGTGGGACTCCTGGCGGTCCTGATCATTCTCTGAAAGGCATTTGACGGAGCAGATCTGGTCGGGGACGTGCTTGTCAGATGATGCCTGCAAAGGCTGATCCAACGGTCTTTAGAGGCGGCTGGCGAGCAGCTCGGATGGTGGGCCCAGCTATGATCCAAGCATCATGAATGAACGCTAAGGGATGGCTCAGATCAAAACTGGAGCTCCTGCTCAGATCATACGATGGAGACCATCGCTAGAAGAACAAGGTCCAACCGAACTTCGATTGGGCATGAGAGATGATCCACACCCCTGATGAGGCTCTCGAGAGGTCCGGGACAGTCGCGGAACGACTCCGCATCAAGAGGGTGGTTCTGATGGAGAATCAAGCAGTCCGATGGGCTGGTAGGGGGGTCCTCCGCCTGAAGCTACTCTGTTGTGGCAACGAGAGTCTCAGAAGGATCCCTTGCGCGCGCGGGTACCTATGAAAGGAAGAGAGGGTTCGGCGCTACGCTGCAACCCGTGTTATTGTTGCAAAAGATGAAGGAAACGACGATGACGCAGGTGGGTGATCTCTGACAGATGGGGAGGATGGAGATCGAGCTCAATCGTGCTCTGATGAGCACGATTCAGGATGGATAGATCACGAGGGAAGATGAGGCATTAGTCGTAGTGTCGACCTATACGGATGTGTGAGTGAAATGGGGCTCCGACTAGGGTGGTTAGAGTAGACCAACAGAGGGGGAGGAAGAAGGGATGGTTCGATGGAAATGGGAAAATGGAGTCGAAAGATGTGTTACCTGAGGGTGTTGATTGACTCAGCAAGATCAGGCGGAGCGGGGAGGCGGGGTCGTGGCCTCGACCGTGCTGCGGCAGGAAGGGAGACTGACGCGATGGAGGACTCCGGCTACATAGCTGAGCTGCGTGATTACGCCACCAAACTTCAATCCAAAGATGCCCTCTGGTAGTTGTCACTCAAACGAAGATGTCTAGGGGTGAAAAAAGGGGTCAGGCACGAGTTGCCGCACTAGGAGGGTAAAAGGAGATGTTATATAGGGTGTCCTTAGGTCTAAAGAATCGGGAAAAAGTGCGCAACCCTAAGGCGATCCAATTCTCCCTAAAGATCTGCGAGAATCACGGATCCTATGAGAGGAATTGGGTGGTGGAATCGAGGAGCAAGAAGGCCTGACCCGATCAGGAGAAATAGAAGAAGAAGCTCCAACAAAGAGAATCGGGGCGGCTTGGAAGGCGACGTTGAGCTAGGTCAACATTCTGACGTGGCCCAATTAGAAGGGACATAGAATAAGGACAAACGAGGCTACATGACAAAATAGAAGAGAAAAATAAAGATAATTACATTAAAAATAATACATGAAATTAAATGAATATATTAAAAAATTTTATTATTTTTTAAGGAAAGTTTCCTATGATTTTTAGTTATTTTTATGAAAAATAAAGTAGTATATATACAATATATAGTGTTATATACAAGTATAATATACATATATATTATATACAATTATTTTTATTTTTTTATTTTTATATGAATGCCCTAATTTTATATTTTATTTATTTTCCACATAATTTTAGGAGTACAAAATAATTTTTGTTTTATTTTTATGGATTATTTACAGGTATAGGATAAATAGTGAATGTTGAGTATATATATATGTGCTTTGTATAATGGAATGGGAATTTTCACGTTATTTTTGTTTAATTTTTCTGATTTTTATTTTATTTTTTTTACTAATATTAAAAGTATATACAAGGAGGTGAAAATAACTATTTAATTTAATTTTGTCAAAAATAATTATTTATACACATAGATAGTATGTGCAATACAAAATAGGCCTTGTCTCTCTCTACTTATTTTATCTGACGATCAAGTCAAGGCTTGACTTTCTCTTGAGTTTGGATCACTATGTATTTATTCTAAATACCTCATTCCTTTTTCTTTTCCTTTATTCTTTTATTTTTACACAAATACAAGCTAATTATGCAATTAACAGATGCATGCAATTTTCTATGTTATTGTATTTACATGTATTTACCTGTTGATTTGCCAAGATAAATAGATAAAATAAAAGAATAAAGAGTGAGAATCAGGGATTCATCACTTCCTTCCCACCATTCACCTGTCTTCCTTCCCACCAGTCAAAGTCAACTTCCTAAATAATATTTTTTAAAAAAAATACTATTAGGAAGTTGCCTCATGACAATCAGATTTTTCAATATGTATTTGAGCAAACATATAGATTTTGTTGGGGTGTTCCTTACTTGCAACGTGTTACATCACCCGAATGCAATGAAAAATTGGCAAGGACCGCTACATTGTAGCCTAGATGTAGTTCAAAATTTGCAAGGGCTCTTGCATGAGGAATGCATGCGGGTAAATAAGCTAGTTCCGTTACATCACTATCTGGATGCAATTCAAAATTTGCAATGGTTCTCGTATAATAGATGCATGCGAGTAAAGAAGTTAGTCCAAAAGAAATTACAAAGGAAGTTGCGGATTGGTAGTTGGAATATTGGCACTTTAACTGGAAAATTAATAGAGATAGTGCGTACGATGAAAAGAAGGAGGATTTATGTATTATGTCTTCAAGAGACTAAATGGACTGAAGAGAAAGCAAGGGAGATCAAGAAGATATGCATCGCAAATTGGTTTAGATGAAAGGACTAAACAAGCTTTTCGGGAGGATCTAGATAAGATTTTACAAGGAATCCTACGAAGAGAGATGATCTGCATAGGTGGAGATCTTAATGGACATGTGGGAAAAGATGCTTTAGAATATGCTAGTGTTCATGGAGGACATGGTTTTGGGTATAGAAATGAAGAGGGAAAAGTCATTCTGGATTTTGTAATGGCATATGATCTTTTCATAGCAAATACTCTCTTCAAGAAGAGGGAGGATCATTTAATTACTTATAAGAGTAGCACAACTAGAACACAGATAGATTACTTTATATTGAGGATAAGAGATCGGTTGTGTTGTAAAGACTTTAAAGTAATCCCAGGAGAGAGTTTGGCAACCCAACATCGCTTGTTAGTCTTGGATGTGCAAATAAAAAAGTTGGTAAAGTCAAGGAGGGTCCCTAAGATCACTAGAACTTGATGGTGGAATCTCCCACTGAAGCAGACGAGCTTCAGGAAGAAGGTTTTGGAATCCCTATCTTGGAATTGTAGCGGAAGTGCAAACGAGATGTTGGAGGCACTAGCAACTTGTATCCAAAAGGTAGCCAAAGAGATGCTAGGCGAGTCAAAGAGAAGAGCTCCAGGTCAAAAGGAAGCTTTGTGGTAGAGTGAAAGGGTGCAAAAGAACTAAAAACTAAAAGAGCATGCTTTAAATCTATGTCTAAGGATAAAACAGAGGAGACTGTCACAAATTACAAAATAACAAAGAAGGAAGCAAAGAAAGCTATAAACGAAGCTAAGTCAAAAGCTTATGAAGTTCTGTATAAAAATCTCGACTCTAAGGAGGACCATAAGAATATATTCAGGTTGTCCAAAGCAAGAGAAAGAAATATCAAAGACCTTTCTCAAGTGAGATGCATTAAGGACGGGGAAGGTCACATGTTTGTTACTTAGAAGTATATAGAGACTAGATGAGAGCAGTACTTCCATAAACTTTTCATTGGAGAAGGAAATAAAGAGATCACTTTGGGTGATCTAGCCAGTAGTGAAAGTTACTTGAATCGTGCAAGCTCTAAACGAATACGAAGAAAGGAAGTAGAGGAGGCTTTGAAGGTTATAAGACCTGGGAAAGGTGCAGGATCAGATGGCATCCCTGTAGAAGTACGGAGTGTTTTAGGTGAGCGCGGTTTAACTTGGCTTACGAATCTATTCAATGTTATTTGGTGAAGCAAGAAAATGCCTAAAGTTTGGAGGAAGAGTATCGTGGTACCTCTTTATAAGAATAAATGAGACATTCAAAATTGTTCAAGTTAAAGAGGTATCAAGTTGATGAGTCACACTATGAAAATTTGGGAACGTGTGATCGAAAGAAGGTTGAGGCAAGTTTCCAAAGTAAAAGAAATCGGACTCATGCCAGGTCGCTCAATTGTTGAAGCCATCTATTTACTGAGGAGAACAATGGAGATTTATAGATCTAAAAGGAAGAACCTCCTTATGATCTTTATTGATTTAAAGAAGGCTTGTGATTCTATCCCACGAGAGATATTGTGGAGAGTTTGGAGAAAAGACAAGTACATGTCCTATATATTAACCTCATAAAGGATATGTATGATAGGGCTTTATCTTGTGTAAGAACCCCGTCTTGGAAGACTGGCTATTTTGACATCAACATTGGTATACATCAAGGTTCAACTTTGAGTACATTTCTTTTTTACTTTGATTACGGAGGAGTTGACAAATCACATTCATGTGAGATACCTTGGTGTATGTTATTTTCTGATGATATTGTATTGATTAACGAGACTAGAGATGGAGTAAATGAGAAGCTTGATGTATGGAGACATGCTTTGGAGACTAAATGATTTCATATAAGTAGGGATAAGACGGAATATATGGAGTGCACCTTTCATGAAAGCAATGATGAAGGAATCGAGGTGAAGATTGACGACGATAACATTTGGAAGAGAGATTCTTTTAGATATCTGTGATTTATTTTGTAACATGATCAGAAAATTGATGGAGATGTTACTAATATAATAAATGCAGGTTGGATAGGAGTCTCTGTTGTTCTCTATAAAAAGAATATTCCTTTAAAAATTAAAGGAAAGTTTTACAAAGCAGCCATGAGACCTGTTATGCTCTATGGATCTGAATGTTGGCCTATGAATTATAGACATGTGCAGAGAATGACTGCAACAGAAATAAAAATACTACACGTAAAGATCGGGTTCGGAATGACACAATCAGAAAGAAAGTTGGTGTTGCTCCGATCGAGGATAAGATGGTTTGGTCATTTGCAAAGATGATCAGTTGATGCACCAGTTAGGAGATGCGAGTGCTGGGATGTTGAGCTGACTAAGAGAGGGAGAGGACAGTCCAAGAAATATTGGAAAGAGACTATACAGAGGGATCTCAGTTTTTAGGATATAAGCTCGAGATTGACCCAAGATAGATCTGAATGGAGGTGAAGAATCCATGTAGCTGACCTACTTAATTGTGGGAAAAGGTTTTGTTGTTGTTGTTGTTGTCCATCAAGGGGTGGGTCGGGCATAAATTTACGCTGACCAGCTTTCTGATTTTGGCTTCTTTTTATGGGGATCTACTGCTCCTTCCTTTTTTATGAGGTTCCAGTCGAGTTCCGAGGCGTTCGGTGGTTGCCTCGCTCTATTGCTCGTCCTATGACTTGATTTGTTTCGTGGCTCTTGGACGCCTTCGGGATTCACTGCTGAGACTTGCAGCTCTAATGTGGTTTGATCTAATGATGTTTTTTGTTAAGCTGTAGACACTGCTTCTACACTCTTGTGTGGTTGTGCCTACGTTTATTCCTGTTTGTTAAACTTACTTTGGTGCTTCATGATGAATGAATATCTTGACCGTTTTTTTCTAAAAAATGTTGTTGTATCGTAATTACATTCTGCCTCTTAAATTACTTTGTTGTTGTTTTTATTTTGTTTCTAGCCGCTATTGATCCATTTTCTTACATTTTCATTCAAAAACATTGTCAGATCGTGCAAATTTTATGTTCTAGGCTTGGGGCTGTATGCACTTTGATGTAAGTGCATTGAAGAAAACTGAAATTTAAAATTGCATAAAAAATGTGTAAATTTGTGTGCGTCTGTTTGTTATACAATTCAAAAATTCGATAAAAAATAAATATTTCTACATTTCTAAACATAATGTGATTTCATCACGTTGTTTCAAGCCACTAAAATAATTAAAAAAAGACACGTGAAATATATCCAATTCAGCACACTAAAGGTGTTTTTAGCAATCAAGGAATCGAATCCCATAAAAAATTCGGATTCGATGTGAGTTTTATATCCTCAAAATGGAAATTTGTTGTTGCGCTTATTTCGTCTAAACATTAATTGTTGGTCTTGTTTGAAATATCTTTCAGAATTTCCTTTCAAAACTTCATCAGATTACAAAAAAAAATTAATGTTTTAGGCGCTAAAGTTCTACACATCGACGATAACTATGTCCATTGAATTATACCGAAGATCTTTTTTTTTCGGTCATGAATTGCTTATATACATGAAAGGAATTATAGAAATTGATGAAAGACGAGCAATAAATTAAGCTGCCAATATTTTTTAATTGCAAAATAAGCGGTAAGATGATAGATGCATGTTCTAATGATAAAATACATGAACATATGATTTTTCCATTTGCAAAGTTTAGCATTTGCTGGACTCTTGTCTATAGCGAAAAATTGTTGAATTTAATTAGTTGGGTCATTTCGTTTGATTAAAGGACACCTCCTGTTTTTTTAAAGGGTGAAGAGCTCACACTACAAGAAAAACAAGTTGTAGCTACAGAATTATGCCCACGGATATGAGGTTTGTGGCCACAGAATTGGGCTCTGGCTACAACACGTCGTGGCCAGTAGTCGTAGCTACAAATCTCGTCGCGAGAGTTCTCTAACCACGAATATATCGTGACTACTACAAGTGACCACAGAACTTGTCGTAGCCACAACTCTTGTATAAAACCTTTAGTCACGGATTGTAGCTACGCGAAACTAGTGGCCACGGAATTACATGACCACAAATTTCTGTAGTCACATTCCGTCGCCACAACTCATTTTTCTTGTAGTCGTCGGTCATGGATGCCGAGTTTTTTGAGAGGCACCTCAGAATATTCGAGAGAGCTATGATAATCATTGGCAACATTTATTAATTCAAACAATCGGTTTCATCTGAAGCATCAAGACGCGTAAGGGGTCTCCGACATGGGGAGCATAAACTCAATCTTTCCTCCCCCATATACGAACCTTCTCCAGCTCCACATTTCCTAGCCAATTGGCCTCCAATCCACACGATCAACGTGACCTCCAGCATCTCGTCTTCCTTATATACACCTCCATTAATTCCACCTCGATCACCAGGTCAATTAATCCATGGCCTCCCACCACTGGTCTCGATCGAGTGCTCAGGAGTCCGATTTCGCCGCCATGGAAGCCCAACGCAAGTCCCGCAAGAGGGTTCTCACCATCAGCATATCCGCCGCCATCCTCCTTGTCATCGTCGTCGTTGCCGCTGTCGTATCATGGCACCCAGACAAGGCAGAACCAACCCCAAGCCCACCAACGATTCCTAACTCCGTCAAGTTTGCCTGCGACAGGGTGCGGTATCCGGAAACATGCTACAGGACAGTCGGCCCGGCCACCAAGAACATAACCAACATAGACCCGCAAACCCTCTTCCAGATCTCTGTGCAGGTGGCCATGGACGGTCTCAGCCTGGCGTCGAAGCACCTCGAGGAACTCGGCCTCAATCAGTCCTTGAACACACTCTACACCGCGGCCTGGAGGGACTGTCAGGGCCTCATCCAGCTCGCCATCTCCCAGCTCAACCACACCCTCGCGACCGACGACATCACCACCGCTCACGCCATTGATGATCTCAAGACCTGGCTCAGCTCTGCCCTTACACTACAGGCATGAGCATCTATATATATATGAACCTTCTAATTATATCATTTTTGTTGTGGTGTTGCGATATCTGATGCTTGAAATCCCTGATTGCAGGACACTTGCACAGACGGCTTTCGCAACGCATCCGCGACCCTGCAAACTTTGATCGACGGTGCGTTGAAGAACACTACGGAGATGTCGAGCAACAGCCTCGCTATCCTCAAGCAAGTGTCGAAGTTCCTGAAATCGCTCAAGCTAAACAGGCGACTGCTGGGGTACGATCCGTCGGAGGGTTATCCATATTGGGTAAAGCCGAATGTGAGGAGGCTGCTGCAGGACGCCGGTCCGCAGCTGCAGCCCAACATGGTGGTGGCACAGGACGGCTCCGGTGACTACGGGACGATCACGGATGCGATCGCGGCAGTACCGACGGAGAGCGAGCAAATCACGGTGATCTACGTGAAGAAAGGGACGTACAAGGAGAACATATGGATTTCCGAGGACAAGTGGAATGTGATGCTGGTTGGAGATGGCATGGACCAGACCATCATGTCCTTTGATCTGAATTACGTCGACGGTGTTCCTACTTTTTCCACAGCCACCTTAGGTGAGTGTGATTTACTTTCATTACCCACAGGATCCGTGTTCAAATCTTCTAATTAGCATTCCATTAAAAAAGTACGAACACAGTCGTTCTTGTGCCGTAATTAGCATCCATCCGATTACACCGTGCAGGTATTCTTGCCAGCGGATTCATCGCCAAGGACATAGCCTTTGCCAACACGGCCGGCTCGGCGAAGCAGCAAGCGGTTGCAGTCGTGTCGGCCTCAGATCAGGCGGTCTTCTACCGCGTCAAGTTCGACGGCTACCAAGACACCCTCTACTCCCACTCCAACCGTCAATTCTACCGCGAATGCACCATATTGGGCACCATAGACTTCATCTTTGGTAATTCGGCCGCTGTCTTTCAGGATTGCACTCTCGTCGTCCGCGCGCCTCTTGTAGGCTCTCAGGACACCATCACCGCGCAGGGGAAGAGCGACCCCAACATGAACACCGGCTTCTCCATCCACAATTGCAAGGTGGTGCCCGGAGAGAACATCACATCGGTGCCTGTCTATCTCGGGAGGCCGTGGAAGCCCTATTCAACCACGGTATTCATGAAGTCGGCTTTCAACGTTATGATCAATCCGGCGGGATGGCTGCCATGGAACGGTACAGGGACGGCGGTGCCAGAGACAATATTCTACGGAGAATTCGAGAACACCGGCCCGGGGGCGGCGACCGACGGGAGGGTGCAGTGGACGGGGGTGTACTCGAAGCTCAGTGTCGAGCAGGCGTCGGCGTTTACCGTCGGGAACTTCATCAGTGGGGAGGATTGGCTGCCGAACACCGGTGTACCTTACGTGTCCGATCTGTGAGTATTATATTGTTTGCGTCATGATATGTATCCCCCCCCCCCCTGTTTATGCTTCCCCCCGTTTTTTGATGTGTTTTTTTGCCTTTAATTTGTTGCGCGAGCCGGAGACGATGCAGTGCGAGTTGAGGTTATTTGACAAGTAAAATGGCCACAACTTATAAATATAGTGGATCACTAAGTTTGGTTTGTGAGATTGGATTTAATGTAAATACTCGTCTATTGTTTCAGGTTGTAATGATGTTCTTTAGTCATTGCACGTCAATAAACTTTTAATGCCACATTTGTAGATCTGTGGACAAACTCGGCCTGTTTGGTTGCTGGGTTGGGTTGGGCTGGGTTGGGATGGTTGAATAGTAATCTGTGAGGAGAAAGTACCCTTGTGAATAGTAATCAGGGTTGGGCCAACCCTGCCCAACCCTGAAACCAAACAAGCCCTGCGTTTGGTTGGCGGGTTAAGGCGGGTTAAACTAGTAGAGGGTAACCCGTTTTTGTGTTTTGGTGTTTGGATAGAGGGTTAAACTGGAGCTGGGTTAGAAGTGGGTTTGGGGTGATATGATTGTATTGAAGTTTGAAAAAGTGAGTAGTTATTGTTATGTGATTGTATTGAAATTCGAAAAAAGGAGTAGAAGTGGAGTAGTTTATAATTTTTATATATTATGATGGTATAATATATTATTTTTTGATAGGATTGATGATGTAAAATTGATTTATTTAATTTTTTAAAAAAGAAATAAAGTGAGGCCCACGGGGAGAGAGGGGGATGTGGGTTAACGGTAAACTCCCTTAACCGGCAGGATACCCGCGAACCAAGCGCTGCCTGATGAATACCCATTCATCACTCTTTATTCTTATATTTTAGCTACAAAAACCTTTGCAAATACATGTAGATATCTGTAAATACAAATAATTACCAAAAGCATGCATTGTGTAAAAACTTATAATTAGCATATTTTTGTGCAAAAATAAAAGAATAAAGATGAAAAAAAAGAAAAAGAGGGAAATATTTAGAATAAATATTGAGCAACCTAACCCAAGGGAGGGCTCAGCATGGGCCTGACCGCATAAAAGCCACAGTAGAGAGAGATAGGAGCTCATGTGTAGATATCTATGTAAATAAATAAAATTATATTTTCCTCAACCAAAAATATGCTTGTACATATTTTGTATATATTTAGAAACTATTAAAAACAAAATAAAAATTTAAAAATCAAAAATGCAAAAATATCCCTCCACCATGTGCATAAACCATCATCCCTTATTTATTTAACCCTGTAAATAAATTTATTTATTTTCAAAACTTTTTGTGAATATTCTATGGTATATATTGTAAATAAAATAAATAAAAAGAATTGAAACAAAAATCAAATAAAAATAACAAAAATTAAAAATACAAAAATATATTGTACATATGCCATGTATATAGTTGTACATAACTATTTATTTCACCTATATGTATAAATAATAAAAATAAAATAAAAATATCCTTTTATTCCTCATTTTATTCTATAAATAAATAAAATATAAAATAGGAATAAAATTGTACAAAAATAATAATTAAAAATTAAAAATCAAAAACCCTATATTGTACATATACCTATGTATAGCTATATATTGTAAATACCTTATTTTTATTTTGAAAAATTAATTAAAAATCACCAAAAAATAGAGAAAAATAAAATAAATATTTTTTATGTTTTAAGTTTTTAGAAATTCGGTCATTTTCTGGCCTCAAATAAAGAAATAAAAATGCAATAATTGGCGGCTCCTGATTGGTCCACGGGGGTTTGTTGACCCCGGTCAACTTCCCCCGCGGACCTTCCTCTTTCGCGGATCAAGCAACCGACCCGATTGCTCGAAATTCCACACGCTCGATCCGACCGCCATCACCTCTTACCCCGGGCTCCGATTGCACGCTGAACATCCAGGATCCTCGCCCGGGGTGGGTTTGGAGGATCCGAGCTCCGTGCCACCCGCCCGACCTCCTTCTTCTCGGATCTTCCACACTATTTAGTGTCGTCACCGGCGACCTATTCACGCTATCTCTGGACTCCTGCTCGCCGCCAAGGAACTCCTCCAGACCACCCGAGTGACAGGCGAGTATTTTGGAGTGGAAGCGAGGCCCGAGTTGCACGGAATCCATTGATCCGGTGGTAATCGCCGTCGTGCGCCGCCGCGAGCGCGCTGAGCCTCGGGGAACTCGACGGACCCTTGAGGCAACGACCGGGAGCCTCATCGGCTCCAGCCCAGTCGACTGCAGCCATCAGGTAGCTTCTTTAGCCAGTAGAATAGCGTAGCTTTAGATTCTTCGATTTCCGATTGTTTAGCTCCGCCGCCTCCGCCAGCCGTCTCCGTCCAAGCACTTGACCATCCGACACCACCACCACCTTCGCCTGACTCCTACCCACCTTCTCCGCCCCTTCATTCCCCCTGGCTCGCCCCGGAGCAGGGTATCAGCTCTCCTCCATCCGCCGCTCGCCGGAGGGCCGTCGCATCGCACCACCAGCCACTTTCCGCCCGCTCTGATGGGTCGAGGCAGTTTGCCCTCGACCCCTCTTTCTTCCTGTGCAGGTGTCCAGGCCTATCGACCTCATCTGGAGGTCGAAACTTCAGAGCACAGCCGCTCCAGGTCATCCACGTCGCCAGAGCTCTCTGGAGCTCTTCGCCTCCATCGGAGCAGAGCATCTGGTGCGGGACTTCACGGCGAAGCTTCCCAGCCCCTCAGAAGCAGCAGACGAAGACCATCGTGCGCACGGAGGGCCGGCGAAAGTCGCCGGCGACCAGTTCTTCCAGTATCCTCCACCGCCGTCAGATTGACCCCGAGCTCCAGATTCAATCACGATCGTCCATTCGAGGAGCAGCTTCAACCGTCGGATCTATTCGAGGGTCGATCTCCACCGCCGATCCGCTCGAGGGTTGATCTGGACCGTCAGAACAGAGAAAGGGAACCACCAGCACCCACCAGCCGTTCGATCTTCCACGTGGCCCCCCTCTGCACCGTCGATCAGGCCCACGTGCGGAAGAGGAGAAGCGCCCGCTCTCCGAGACCGTTGGATCATCTACGTGGCGCACATCCAGCCGTCGACGTAATAAAGGGGTAATTTATCTTAGGCCCCCTCTTAGTTTCTGTTTTACGTGTCAGTCCTGTAAATATTTTGAGTACTTTATTTACGTAGGGTAAATTGCACATTGGACCTCGTTCTTGTTTTTATTTGCATTTATGCCCCTGTATGTGTGATCCACGTGCTTCGCCACGTGCTTTGTCTGGGTTATTTGCAACTATTATCCTGTAGTTATGGTTGGTTCATGAATGATTAGAAACTTTTTGGTAATTGCTTTTATGCCCCTGTGAACATTTTATTTGCACATGTGCGCCTTTTAGTGGGTTAATTGCATAACCGTCCCTGGACTTTTTGGTACGAGTTACCAAAAGGTCCTAGGACTTGGTTTTTATTACCAGAAGGTCCCTGAGTGCCCCAGGCACGCGCCACGCGCGTGATTTGCTGGGCAAATTGCACCTGGACCCCCAGATTTACGGGTATTTGCACTTAAGTCCCTGTGCACTGTGCCCTCTTTTTGATTTTGAAAAAATATCAATTCATCTCCAAATTCGATAAAAATTTGACACATGGCTCCTGCCAAGTTGTAGGATTTTTAAGAATTTTGGGGGACATTTTTGAGTGCATTTGTTATTTTTAAAAAATTCAAAAACATTTACTTTTGGCACTGTTTCACTTGAAAAATCACGAAAAAAATATAAAAACCCCCCTAAAAATTCTATAAAAATTAGGTGTTATTTCTGTTGTGTTTCTTGATTTTCTAGCCAATTTTGGCTATTTTTCATTGCTTAAAAACCCTAAAAATTAAAAAACACCTAAAAACTCATAAAAATCCTATTAAATAATCTAAAAACCCAAAAACAATAATTTTGGTGCTCAAATTTTCCTTGTTTTCTCTAGTATACAGGAAAATTACCTCCAAGTCCCTCTGAGATCCTTAGATATTTTATTTTTGGATTTTGGACCTGGCTGGACAGTACCCATCGTTTTTCTCACTGTTTGATTTTTAGAAAATAAAATACACTTCAGAAAATTATCAAAAAGTCACCGAAAACACTTAAAAACCCAAAAAAAACATAAAAACATTTTTTCTTGAATTTTTGCTTGATTTTTGATGCTCTAAATAAATTGATAAAGTGTGATTGTTTTTAGTCTTTCTCACTTTCTTCACATATTAAAAATCCCAAAAAAATTTAAAAAACAATTAAAAACCACTAAAAATGTTTTCCCTTTTTCTCTGATTCTTGACTACTTCGTAGGCCTTTGGCCAACCCGTGCTCCTTGTGTTCGACCCTGGGTGCTATACCAGGTTAATATCATAGCTAGACCGCTCTCTTTTGTGCTTGATTGATTTTACGTGTTTTGAGTGGTTGATTTTTTCTTGATATACCTATCCTCTGAGATCCGGGTCACAACGACCCTTGTCTTATTACCTTCACCCGGGTCTTCGAGATTTTTGGGTTATCAGAATGGCGCCGTTGCCGGGGAGCACGGCTTAGTAGTCACTTTTAGATTTTTCCGCGGCTTTTTGAGTTTCGCGGCTTTTTGTATAGATTTGTTGCATATATTTTTCTCATATTTCTACCAATAATTTATGGACTGACCACTTTTCTCTCTGTTTCTTGCGAGGGCCCGAGGAGCGAGGGCGGCATTCCTAGGAGCGCCGGTGCACCCGAGCGAAGCGGAGGCGGCTCGTTTCTTCATCGAGCCGCAGGAGAGAGCGAGAGAGAGAGAGCTGAGTGGGTGAGGATAGCTTAGGACTTTCTTCCATTTACTATTATTGTAATAATACAGGGACTTGAACTCTTGGACTGCTTGGACACTCCTACCGTAGCGGGTCTGTTTCGCCGAGCACCGGTGTGCTCGGGGGACCCTTTAGGACCTTAGCGGTTTTTCGCAGTTTTCTCGCGGCTTTCTTCTACTTTTTTACTGCCTTTCCGGTGTTTACGCGGTTTTTGCTCGAGCCCCTAGATTTAGGAATTTTTGATGCTTGTGACGTAATTAGTAGGATCCACACACCTAACTGCTTATCTGTTCCTATAGATCGTTAATTGGACCTACTAATAATAAATAATAAAAATAACTTAGTTGCTTTCCTGAGAGCCTACGCGCCGCGAGCCTGCCCCACAAGCGCTACTCCTGAACTCGACCTGTCGAGAAGAGGAGGGGTGGGCCAAGACCGGACTCTTTGGATCGAGGGCGAGTGACTGAGTTAGACGGTTCTGCGCTAGGAATTGCTCATCTAGGACTCGGTTTTTCCCGCTTGCATCATTTAGGTAGTTTATTTCCTGTCTTTAAATTCTGCGCGGATCATATTGCATGTAGAGTGCTGGAGTCAGGTACACCTTCCTTACTTTGCATGCATCATTGATTTATCGCACAGCGGCTTTTTCGTCTTCTCCCCCCTGTTTTTGGACTAAATAATCAGGAGAACCGAAAAATTCGTTAGGCCTCTTGTTTGCTATTTGAAAAATATCTAAAAACAAAAACAATAAAATCGGGACTGCTAATCATACTTGACCTAAAAGACACTTCACGAAAAATCTGTCTTGGGGAGAGTAACCCCCTCCTTGTCTGGTTTGGATGAGCGAGAGAGTGATCCGCACATTAGGATAGAGCCTCCGATCTTTTCTTGACTGATTACCGGCTTTCAGTACGGGACAGTCGGTTGAGAAAGATTTGGATACCTATTTACTTCACGTAATCGCTCTGATAGACTGGATGATCACCTAAAATAAAACTGACAAGATAATTGACCGATCACTGCGGTCTTCAGCTCTGAGTGCGTAGGTGAATTGGGGGTTTGCTTGTTCATCTTGTTTGATTGCCAGATCCCTTCGACCTTTCTCTTCCATCTATTCCCCTCCCTCACCTCCCTTCATTTCTCTTCTCCCTGATCCCTGGATGATGGATTCCTCTCACTTTGAGCCGACTCTTGCGGCTTCTTCTCCATCCTCTGACCATCATTCCAGTCCACCTTCCAGGGAGGTCGGAGCTCCGACCAACCTCCCGCTCCCTCCCACCCTTTCATCTCATCACTCTGGGCATGCTGTGCAAGACGTCCGAGGATACCAGACGGAGCAGATGCGAGACCCGGACGATGCTGTTGCTGAGTTGAGAGCGCACTCCGTTGGTGACCCGAGAGAGCAGTGGAGATTATCAGACATATCCTATTCCAGAAGGATGGAGGAGCAGATAGCAAATGGAGCTCAGTCAGCTTCTACATTAGGCCCATTCGTCTTGGATTTGGGTTACATTCAGCGACTGCCGACATTTTCAAAAGAGGCGCACGAGGAGCCTTATCTTCACCTGTCCGCTTTCGAGGAATTTTGTAGAGCACAGAGACATTCAGATGTCACTACAGAGGAGCTGATGACGAGGACCTTCCCATTCACACTTCATGACAGAGCCATGAGATGGCATCGCCGATTGGGAAGGACATTCGAGACGTGGGCAGAGCTACGCCAAGAGTTTCTACAGAGATACTTTCCCCCACGTAGAGCAGATTTCATGCGGTCTTTGATCATGGACTTTTCAGTTGACCCCCAGGAGCCATTGCACGAGGCATGGCCGAGGTTTCTTGACCTCTTGAGGAGATTTCCAGATCATGGACTTCCACTGACAGATTTGATTGAGATCTCCATGCGGGGGATGACCGCAGAGCAGCTTGCACTGGTGATTACCACATGTGGCGGTTCATACCACAGTTCCGACATTCACTTCCTGGATACCATCTCGAGGCTACTTTCACAGAGTTCTTCTTCACGAGATGCTTCGGTCGGGACAACACATGAGGACGATGCCATACCAGTGCGGTGTGTCACTTCACATGGTGAGTCAGCTTCGACACACCAGCCCGAGGATTTGGATGATGCAGCACCACTGACAGAGGAGATGACTGTAATAGCAGAGGTTCGGACCCAGAGTCTACTTGAGTTCCCGTTGGCCTTCCAGTTGGAGTTCGAGTCAGCCCCAGAGTTCCCTGTTGATGAGTCTTGGATATCAGATCTTCTGATACTCCAGGAGCCGGAGGAGCCCCAGCTTTTGCAGCCGTTGATTCAGACACTTCAGATTCCAGTCCCGGAGGAATCAGTTTCCTTCCTGCAAAGACACTTCTTGGATGCAGACAGTCACCAGGATTCATCTCAGCAGCCACAGCTTGATGAGGGACACCACTTTGAGAGTACAGACACAGAGAGTCCCGTCTTCGAGCCTTTTGTCCTCTACTTTGTTGAGACAGATACACTTTCTGAGGACCAGCTGACAGCCAGCATAGCCGCAGAGCGAGGATCAGCCACAGACACTTTGCCAGCTTCCGCGCTGTTGACTAGTACCTTCTCCTGTTTCCAGATTGCCGAGATCTACACTTTCGATGATGATGCAGCCTGGTGCACTGAGTGGATACTTGATAGCAGCGCAGACGCCCATCTAGATCCTGATCCTCTTCTAGTAACTTCTGATCTGGCATCTCTCCCTCGTTATCTGCGGGAGGATGCCGCACTCGATGAGTATTCGGTTTCACCGGCTGAGAGTGTTTCCGATCTGACGGAACACGAAACCGAGTCTTTAGATCATTCTGAATCTTCTCACCTCGACGACCCTCGCGAGGATGAGCCCATTTTGGAGATATTCGATGATTTGCCTGATCTGATTCTATTATATGCATCAGATATCATTCTGTTTAGAGAGTCTCCTGATCCTGATTGCCCATACCTGTTTGAGACACTGATTGACGTGGAGGATTCCATGACAGATCCATCCTTCTCCACGTTTGATTTCTTCGGCTCTATACTCTCACTCCAGTCTGATCCAGAGCCGTTGATTTCTTTTGTGCTACCAGATCCCGATTATTTATGCTCATATCATTGGCTGGTAGCAGACACCCGCCTGATTGCATACCTGGGTGTCTTACGTTATACTGTTGAGTTCGTCGTTGTTCTCACACCGAGACTGCGACGACAGTACGGCATTCGACTTACCGATGCCGTACTGAACCTTGATACTGCGTTGTCCTAGCCTTTGCGCCCAGCTAGGGGCGTAAAACCTAGCGCTTGTTGAGAGGCACCTCAACATTGTACTCTTTTGAATATACGTGTTTCGTCTTGTTTGATCTTTCTTTCTTCCGTTCTTGTTTTCACCCCAGGTCTCGCTTAGGATTATCTTTGCTATACTTAGGATATCGCTCATCCTAAGTATAGGGGGGGTGGAAACACCGGGCTGTTCATTCGTCTGTTTCATCACTTCTTTTTTGTTGCCTATACTTAAGGTTCTCCACCTTAAGTATAGGGGGAGTGATGCCCTCCTTCTTGTATATATTCGTTATTTTCTTCGTGTCTTTCTGCCCCTGTTTTGCTGCCTATACTTAGGGATCTTTTACCCTAAGTATAGGGGGGGCAGACTCTGTATCTTCTTCACTCGGATTTCCCTTCATGTACAGCTTGCTATACTTAGGATTAGTTAATCCTAAGTATAGGGGGAAACCACCGAGTTCCTCTCATTCTATTCATTCATTCGTTCTTGTACTTAGCCATTCCTTTTCACTTCCCTTTTACTAAGCACGAGTTATGTCTTCTTCATCGCTCTTGATCACTCTGAGGACATCGTTCGAGCTAAGTATAGGGGGGGTGTGTATATATTTCATATATACTTTAGCCATAACTCGTACTTTGTGTGAGTGTGTTAATAAATAAAATGGCTAAAAATCACAAAAATTTAAAAATTTTCATGTACATAAACCTCTTGTATCCTTGCACATACATAGCTAGTGTACAAAGTATTTTTGTAAAAATGATTTCAAAAATCTTTTGTATAAAGTTTGTGTAAATATTTTTGTATCAAAATTATGTATATAGTACAAAATTTTTCCAAAATGTTTTGAAAATCAAGAGTTTGCAAAAATCTTGTGTAAATGTTTGTAAATATCTTTTTGCAAAACTTGCACTTCATGCATCATCATCATCCATGATTTTAAAACATTTTTCAAAAATTTTGCATGATTGTAAATATTTGTAAATAGCATCTTGTGTACATATATGTATATAGTTTTTCCTGGATGAGAGTTGACATTTAAACCAAGCCTGGAATTAAATTGAGAAATGGAGCTTGAATAAGATCTTAATCCACCTAACTTTAAGAGGAACCTTATAGGATTTAGGTTTAAGGCTTTTCAGGTCCATAAGGACTTAATTCTTTGAGTCCACTAGGCTATGAGCATATGTCATCTTGATGAGCTTAAGTAGAACACTTAACAACACACGCATGACTCTTAGAGACAATGGCTTGACTTGCACCTGCACTTTACACATGGCTCTCCACGGATGAGGTGGTGAGGAGGCAGTTTCCTTTGGCTTGGGGTAGCATATGAGGGTAGTACTTCTAGGCGGAACCTCTCTTCTTCTTCTAGTGAAGGAAGTGCACCTCAACTTGGTCTAGTGGTGATGAAGGCTAAAGACAGAAGCTGTGGGTTGCAATAAAGCTTCAAAAGAGGGATAGTCTACTGGCTCAAGAGGAAATTTCTTGTATATATGCTGCACCATGTAGATATGCTTTACAGAAGTCCTTGAAAAAAAAATGCAAAAATGCAAAAGAACTCCAAAAAAGTGGTGGGTCGGATTGAAAATTTAATAACCCCACCGGAGTGTATATTGTCAAATAAAGCAAAGCTTATGGTATCCATGTTACATCTCATGAAGCTTGCAGCGGGAGACTTAGCTACACTGGCTAAGCTTCCAAAACTCTATACTTCTACCCCCTCTTCTTGAGCCGATTGCACTTGAACTTAGAAGGGAATACCCCGCTTCTCGAGGAAAGAGTTGCTAGACCGAGGCATTAGAGTTACCAGGTTGAGGGAGGCTGTTTCTTTGTTACTTCTGAGGTGGGGAGCCACATATCACTTACACTGCATGGAAAGACTCATGGTCATTAGAGTTTGTGTATGTAGACTTGTTCTGATCTGGTTTATTAAGGAGTCTTGTCCATAGATTGGTGGAACTTAGAGGCTGTTGGGTTTTAAGCTTAAGTCCAAATAAGGTTCCGACACATTAATAATCCAAAGATCTGATCGAGCTCCATATTTCAATTTAATGAAGGAAAGTTTAATAATTCAACTTTGATCCATGTACATCCTCTTTCTCTTTTTCTTTTTCTTTCTTTTTCACTTCTTTTTCAAATAAGTGTTTGCTAAGGGACTAGCAAAGTTAAGTATAGGGGGGTGATGAATACCCATTCATCACTCTTTATTCTTATATTTTAGCTACAAAAACCTTTGCAAATACATGTAGATATCTGTAAATACAAATAATTACCAAAAGCATGCATTGTGTAAAAACTTATAATTAGCATGTTTTTGTGCAAAAATAAAAGAATAAAGATGAAAAAAAAGAAAAAGAGGGAAATATTTAGAATAAATATTGAGCAACCTAACCCAAGGGAGGGCTCAGCATGGGCCTGACCGCATAAAAGCCACAGTAGAGAGAGATAGGAGCTCATGTGTAGATATCTATGTAAATAAATAAAATTATATTTTCCTCAACCAAAAATATGCTTGTACATATTTTGTATATATTAAGAAACTATTAAAAACAAAATAAAAATTTAAAAATCAAAAATGCAAAAATATCCCTCCACCATGTGCATAAACCATCATCCCTTATTTATTTAACCCTGTAAATAAATTTATTTATTTTCAAAACTTTTTGTGAATATTCTATGGTATATATTGTAAATAAAATAAATAAAAAGAATTGAAACAAAAATCAAATAAAAATAACAAAAATTAAAAATACAAAAATATATTGTACATATGCCATGTATATAGTTGTACATAACTATTTATTTCACCTATATGTATAAATAATAAAAATAAAATAAAAATATCCTTTTATTCCTCATTTTATTCTATAAATAAATAAAATATAAAATAGGAATAAAATTGTACAAAAATAATAATTAAAAATTAAAAATCAAAAACCTTATATTGTACATATACCTATGTATAGCTATATATTGTAAATACCTTATTTTTATTTTGAAAAATTAATTAAAAATCACCAAAAAATAGAGAAAAATAAAATAAATATTTTTTATGTTTTAAGTTTTTAGAAATTCGGTCATTTTCTGGCCTCAAATAAAGAAATAAAAATACAATAATTGGCGGCTCCTGATTGGTCCACGGGGGTTTGTTGACCCCGGTCAACTTCCCCCGCGGACCTTCCTCTTTCGCGGATCAAGCAACCGACCCGATTGCTCGAAATTCCACACGCTCGATCCGACCGCCATCACCTCTTACCCCGGGCTCCGATTGCACGCTGAACATCCAGGATCCTCGCCCGGGGTGGGTTTGGAGGATCCGAGCTCCGTGCCACCCGCCCGACCTCCTTCTTCTCGGATCTTCCACACTATTTAGTGTCGTCACCGGCGACCTATTCACGCTATCTCTGGACTCCTGCTCACCGCCAAGGAACTCCTCCAGACCACCCGAGTGACAGGCGAGTATTTTGGAGTGGAAGCGAGGCCCGAGTTGCACGGAATCCATTGATTCGGTGGTAATCGCCGTCGTGCGCCGCCGCGAGCGCGCTGAGCCTCGGGGAACTCGACGGCCCCTTGAGGCAACGACCGGGAGCCTCATCGGCTCCAGCCCAGTCGACTGCAGCCATCAGGTAGCTTCTTTAGCCAGTAGAATAGCGTAGCTTTAGATTCTTCGATTTCTGGTTGTTTAGCTCCGCCGCCTCCGCCAGCCGTCTCCGTCCAAGCACTTGACCATCCGACACCACCACCACCTTCGCCTGACTCCTACCCACCTTCTCCGCCCCTTCATTCCCCCTGGCTCGCCCCGGAGCAGGGTATCAGCTCTCCTCCATCCGCCGCTCGCCGGAGGGCCGTCGCATCGCACCACCAGCCACTTTCCGCCCGCTCTGACGGGTCGAGGAAGTTTGCCCTCGACCCCTCTTTCTTCCTGTGCAGGTGTCCAGGCCTATCGACCTCATCTGGAGGTCGGAACTTCAGAGCACAGCCGCTCCAGGTCATCCACGTCGCCGGAGCTCTCTGGAGCTCTTCGCCTCCATCGGAGCAGAGCATCTGGTGCGGGACTTCACGGCGAAGCTCCCCAGCCCCTCAGAAGCAGCAGACGAAGACCATCGTGCGCACGGAGGGCCGGCGAAAGTCGCCGGCGACCAGTTCTTCCAGTATCCTCCACCGCCGTCAGATTGACCCCGAGCTCCAGATTCAATCACGATCGTCCATTCGAGGAGCAGCTTCAACCGTCGGATCTATTCGAGGGTCGATCTCCACCGCCGATCCGCTCGAGGGTTGATCTGGACCGTCAGAACAGAGAGAGGGAACCACCAGCACCCACCAGCCGTTCGATCTTCCACGTGGCCCCCCTCTGCACCGTCGATCAGGCCCACGTGCGGAAGAGGAGAAGCGCCCGCTCTCCGAGACCGTTGGATCATCTACGTGGCGCACATCCAGCCGTCGACGTAATAAAGGGGTAATTTATCTTAGGCCCCCTCTTAGTTTCTGTTTTACGTGTCAGTCCTGTAAATATTTTGAGTACTTTATTTACGTAGGGTAAATTGCACATTGGACCTCGTTCTTGTTTTTATTTGCATTTATGCCCCTGTATGTGTGATCCACGTGCTTCGCCACGTGCTTTGTCTGGGTTATTTGCAACTATTATCCTGTAGTTCTGGTTGGTTCATGAATGATTAGAAACTTTTTGGTAATTGCTTTTATGCCCCTGTGAACATTTTATTTGCACATGTGCGCCTTTTAGTGGGTTAATTGCATAACCGTCCCTGGACTTTTTGGTACGAGTTACCAAAAGGTCCTAGGACTTGGTTTTTATTACCAGAAGGTCCCTGAGTGCCCCAGGCACGCGCCACGCGCGTGATTTGCTGGGCAAATTGCACCTGGACCCCCAGATTTACGGGTATTTGCACTTAAGTCCCTGTGCACTGTGCCCTCTTTTTGATTTTGAATAAAATATCAATTCATCTCCAAATTCGATAAAAATTTGACACATGGCTCCTGCCATGTTGTAGGATTTTTAAGAATTTTGGGAGACATTTTTGAGTGCATTTGTTATTTTTAAAAAATTCAAAAACATTTACTTTTGGCACTGTTTCACTTGAAAAATCACAAAAAAAATATAAAAACCCCCCTAAAAATTCTATAAAAATTAGGTGTTGTTTCTGTTGTGTTTCTTGATTTTCTAGCCAATTTTGACTATTTTTCATTGCTTAAAAACCCTAAAAATTAAAAAACACCTAAAAACTCATAAAACTCCTATTAAATAATCTAAAAACCCAAAAACAATAATTTTGGTGCTCAAATTTTCCTTGTTTTCTCTAGTATACAGGAAAATTACCTCCAGGTCCCTCTGAGATCCTTAGATATTTTATTTTTAGATTTTGGACCTGGCTGGACAGTACCCATCGTTTTTCTCACTGTTTGATTTTTAGAAAATAAAATACACTTCAGAAAATTATCAAAAAGTCACCGAAAACACTTAAAAACCCAAAAAAACATAAAAACATTTTTTCTTGAATTTTTGCTTGATTTTTGATGCTCTAAATAAATTGATAAAGTGTGATTGTTTTTAGTCTTTCTCACT
Source organism: Ottelia alismoides (assembly GCA_037367405.1). Lineage (NCBI taxonomy): Eukaryota > Viridiplantae > Streptophyta > Magnoliopsida > Alismatales > Hydrocharitaceae > Ottelia > Ottelia alismoides. The sequence continues at coordinate 112,699 of JAZKJV010002397.1, forward strand.
TTCTTCACATATTAAAAATCCCAAAAAAATTTAAAAAACAATTAAAAACCACTAAAAATGTTTTCCCTTTTTCTCTGATTCTTGACTACTTCGTAGGCCTTTGGCCAACCCGTGCTCCTTGTGTTCGACCCTGGGTGCTATACCAGGTTAATATCATAGCTAGACTGCTCTCTTTTGTGCTTGATTGATTTTACGTGTTTTGAGTGGTTGATTTTTTCTTGATATACCTATCCTCTAAGATCCGGGTCACAACGACCCTTGTCTTATTACCTTCACCCGGGTCTTCGAGATTTTTGGGTTATCAGAATGGCGCCGTTGCCGTGGAGCACGGCTTAGTAGTCACTTTTAGATTTTTCCGCGGCTTTTTGAGTTTCGCGGCTTTTTGTATAGATTTGTTGCATATATTTTTCTCATATTTCTGCCAATAATTTCTGGACTGACCACTTTTCTCTCTGTTTCTTGCGAGGGCCCGAGGAGCGAGGGCGGCATTCCTAGGAGCGCCGGTGCACCCGAGCGAAGCGGAGGCGGCTCGTTTCTTCATCGAGCCGCAGGAGAGAGCGAGAGAGAGAGAGAGAGCTGAGTGGGTGAGGATAGCTTAGGACTTTCTTCCATTTACTATTATTGTAATAATACAGGGACTTGAACTCTTGGACTGCTTGGACACTCCTACCGTAGCGGGTCTGTTTCGCCGAGCACCGGTGTGCTCGGGGGACCCTTTAGGACCTTAGCGGTTTTTCGCGGTTTTCTCGCGGCTTTCTTCTACTTTTTTACTGCCTTTCCGGTGTTTACGCGGTTTTTGCTCGAGCCCCTAGATTTAGGAATTTCTGATGCTTGTGACGTAATTAGTAGGATCCACACACCTAACTGCTTATCTGTTCCTATAGATCGTTAATTGGACCTACTAATAATAAATAATAAAAATAACTTAGTTGCTTTCCTGAGAGCCTACGCGCCGCGAGCCTGCCCCACAAGCGCTACTCCTGAACTCGACCTATCGAAAAGAGGAGGGGTGGGCCAAGACCGGACTCTTTGGATCGAGGGCGAGTGACTGAGTTAGACGGTTCTGCGCTAGGAATTGCTCATCTAGGACTCGGTTTTTCCCGCTTGCATCATTTAGGTAGTTTATTTCCTGTCTTTAAATTCTGCGCGGATCATATTGCATGTAGAGTGCTGGAGTCAGGTACGCCTTCCTTACTTTGCATGCATCATTGATTTATCGCACAGCGGCTTTTTCGTCTTCTCCCCCCTGTTTTTGGACTAAATAATCAGGAGAACCGAAAAATTCGTTAGGCCTCTTGTTTGCTATTTGAAAAATATCTAAAAACAAAAACAATAAAATCGGGACTGCTAATCATACTTGACCTAAAAGACACTTCACAAAAAATCTGTCTTGGGGAGAGTAACCCCCTCCTTGTCTGGTTTGGATGAGCGAGAGAGTGATCCGCACATTAGGATAGAGCCTCCGATCTTTTCTTGACTGATTACCGGCTTTCAGTACGGGACAGTCGGTTGAGAAAGATTTGGATACCTATTTACTTCACGTAATCGCTCTGATAGACTGGATGATCACCTAAAATAAAACTGACAAGATAATTGACCGATCACTGCGGTCTTCAGCTCTGAGTGCGTAGGTGAATTGGGGGTTTGCTTGTTCATCTTGTTTGATTGCCAGATCCCTTCGACCTTTCTCTTCCATCTATTCCCCTCCCTCACCTCCCTTCATTTCTCTTCTCCCTGATCCCTGGATGATGGATTCCTCTCACTTTGAGCCGACTCTTGCGGCTTCTTCTCCATCCTCTGACCATCATTCCAGTCCACCTTCCAGGGAGGTCGGAGCTCCGACCAACCTCCCGCTCCCTCCCACCCTTTCATCTCATCACTCTGGGCATGCTGTGCAAGACGTCCGAGGATACCAGACGGAGCAGATGCGAGACCCGGACGATGCTGTTGCTGAGTTGAGAGCGCACTCCGTTGGTGACCCGAGAGAGCAGTGGAGATTATCAGACATATCCTATTCCAGAAGGATGGAGGAGCAGATAGCAAATGGAGCTCAGTCAGCTTCTACATTAGGCCCATTCGTCTTGGATTTGGGTTACATTCAGCGACTGCCGACATTTTCAAAAGAGGCGCACGAGGAGCCTTATCTTCACCTGTCCGCTTTCGAGGAATTTTGTAGAGCACAGAGACATTCAGATGTCACTACAGAGGAGCTGATGACGAGGACCTTCCCATTCACACTTCATGACAGAGCCATGAGATGGCATCGCCGATTGGGAAGGACATTCGAGACGTGGGCAGAGCTACGCCAAGAGTTTCTACAGAGATACTTTCCCCCACGTAGAGCAGATTTCATGCGGTCTTTGATCATGGACTTTTCAGTTGACCCCCAGGAGCCATTGCACGAGGCATGGCCGAGGTTTCTTGACCTCTTGAGGAGATTTCCAGATCATGGACTTCCACTGACAGATTTGATTGAGATCTCCATGCGGGGGATGACCGCAGAGCAGCTTGCACTGGTGATTACCACATGTGGCGGTTCATACCACAGTTCCGACATTCACTTCCTGGATACCATCTCGAGGCTACTTTCACAGAGTTCTTCTTCACGAGATGCTTCGGTCGGGACAACACATGAGGACGATGCCATACCAGTGCGGTGTGTCACTTCACATGGTGAGTCAGCTTCGACACACCAGCCCGAGGATTTGGATGATGCAGCACCACTGACAGAGGAGATGACTGTAATAGCAGAGGTTCGGACCCAGAGTCTACTTGAGTTCCCGTTGGCCTTCCAGTTGGAGTTCGAGTCAGCCCCAGAGTTCCCTGTTGACGAGTCTTGGATATCAGATCTTCTGATACTCCAGGAGCCGGAGGAGCCCCAGCTTTTGCAGCCGTTGATTCAGACACTTCAGATTCCAGTCCCGGAGGAATCAGTTTCCTTCCTGCAGAGACACTTCTTGGATGCAGACAGTCACCAGGATTCATCTCAGCAGCCACAGCTTAATGAGGGACACCACTTTGAGAGTACAGACACAGAGAGTCCCGTCTTCGAGCCTTTTGTCCTCTACTTTGTTGAGACAGATACACTTTCTGAGGACCAGCTGACAGCCAGCATAGCCGCAGAGCGAGGATCAGCCACAGACACTTTGCCAGCTTCCGCGCTGTTGACTAGTACCTTCTCCTGTTTCCAGATTGCCGAGATCTACACTTTCGATGATGATGCAGCCTGGTGCACTGAGTGGATACTTGATAGCAGCGCAGACGCCCATCTAGATCCTGATCCTCTTCTAGTAACTTCTGATCTGGCATCTCTCCCTGAGGGTTATCAACGGGAGGATGCCGCACTCGATGAGTATTCGGTTTCACCGGCTGAGAGTGTTTCCGATCTGACGGAACACGAAACCGAGTCTTTAGATCATTCTGAATCTTCTCACCTCGACGACCCTCGCGAGGATGAGCCCATTTTGGAGATATTCGATGATTTGCCTGATCTGATTCTATTATATGCATCGGATATCATTCTGTTTAGAGAGTCTCCTGATCCTGATTGCCCATACCTGTTTGAGACACTGATTGACGTGGAGGATTCCATGACAGATCCATCCTTCTCCACGTTTGATTTCTTCGGCTCTATACTCTCACCCCAGTCTGATCCAGAGCCGCTGATTTCTTTTGTGCTACCAGATCCCGATTATTTATGCTCATATCATTGGCTGGTAGCAGACACCCGCCTGATTGCATACATGGGTGTCTTACGTTATACTGTTGAGTTCGTCGTTGTTCTCACACCGAGACTGCGACGACAGTACGGCATTCGACTTACCGATGCCGTACTGAACCTTGATACTGCGTTGTCCTAGCCTTTGCGCCCAGCTAGGGGCGTAAAACCTAGCGCTTGTTGAGAGGCACCTCAACATTGTACTCTTTTGAATATACGTGTTTCGTCTTGTTTGATCTTTCTTTCTTCCGTTCTTGTTTTCACCCCAGGTCTCGCTTAGGATTATCTTTGCTATACTTAGGATATCGCTCATCCTAAGTATAGGGGGGGTGGAAACACCGGGCTGTTCATTCGTCTGTTTCATCACTTCTTTTTTGTTGCCTATACTTAAGGTTCTCCACCTTAAGTATAGGGGGAGTGATGCCCTCCTTCTTGTATATATTCGTGATTTTCTTCATGTCTTTCTGCCCCTGTTTTGCTGCCTATACTTAGGGATCTTTTACCCTAAGTATAGGGGGGGCAGACTCTGTATCTTCTTCACTCGGATTTCCCTTCATGTACAGCTTGCTATACTTAGGATTAGTTAATCCTAAGTATAGGGGGAAACCACCGAGTTCCTCTCATTTTATTCATTCATTCGTTCCTGTACTTAGCCATTCATTTTCACTTCCCTTTTACTAAGCACGAGTTATGTCTTCTTCATCGCTCTTGATCACTCTGAGGACATCGTTCGAGCTAAGTATAGGGGGGGTGTGTATATATTTCATATATACTTTAGCCATAACTCGTACTTTGTGTGAGTGTGTTAATAAATAAAATGGCTAAAAATCACAAAAATTTAAAAATTTTCATGTACATAAACCTCTTGTATCCTTGCACATACATAGCTAGTGTACAAAGTATTTTTGTAAAAATGATTTCAAAAATCTTTTGTATAAAGTTTGTGTAAATATTTTTGTATCAAAATTATGTATATAGTACAAAATTTTTCCAAAATGTTTTGAAAATAAAGAGTTTGCAAAAATCTTGTGTAAATGTTTGTAAATATCTTTTTGCAAAACTTGCACTTCATGCATCATCATCATCCATGATTTTAAAACATTTTTCAAAAATTTTGCATGAGTAAATATTTGTAAATAGCATCTTGTGTACATATATGTATATAGTTTTTCCTGGATGAGAGTTGACATTTAAACCAAGCCTGGAATTAAATTGAGAAATGGAGCTTGAATAAGATCTTAATCCACCTAACTTTAAGAGGAACCTTATAGGATTTAGGTTTAAGGCTTTTCAGGTCCATAAGGACTTAATTCTTTGAGTCCACTAGGCTATGAGCATATGTCATCTTGATGAGCTTAAGTAGAACACTTAACAACACACGCATGACTCTTAGAGACAATGGCTTGACTTGCACCTGCACTTTACACATGGCTCTCCACGGATGAGGTGGTGAGGAGGCAGTTTCCTTTGGCTTGGGGTAGCATATGAGGGTAGTACTTCTAGGCGGAACCTCTCTTCTTCTTCTAGTGAAGGAAGTGCACCTCAACTTGGTCTAGTGGTGATGAAGGCTAAAGACAGAAGCTGTGGGTTGCAATAAAGCTTCAAAAGAGGGATAGTCTACTGGCTCAAGAGGAAATTTCTTGTATATATGTTGCGCCATGTAGATATGCTGTACAGAAGTCCTTGAAAAAAAATGCAAAAATGCAAAAGAACTCCAAAAAAGTGGTGGGTCGGATTGAAAATTTAATAACCCCACCGGAGTGTATATTGTCAAATAAAGCAAAGCTTATGGTATCCATGTTACATCTCATGAAGCTTGTAGCGGGAGACTTAGCTACACTGGCTAAGCTTCCAAAACTCTATACTTCTACCCCCTCTTCTTGAGCCGGTTGCACTTGAACTTAGAAGGGAATACCCCGCTTCTCGAGGAAAGAGTTGCTAGACCGAGGCATTAGAGTTACCAGGTTGAGGGAGGTTGTTTCTTTGTTACTTCTGAGGTGGGGAGCCACATATCACTTACACTGCATGGAAAGACTCATGGTCATTAGAGTTTGTGTATGTAGACTTGTTCTGATCTGGTTTATTAAGGAGTCTTGTCCATAGATTGGTGGAACTTAGAGGCTGTTGGGTTTTAAGCTTAAGTCCAAATAAGGTTCCGACACATTAATAATCCAAAGATCTGATCGAGCTCCATATTTCAATTTAATGAAGGAAAGTTTAATAATTCAACTTTGATCCATGTACATCCTCTTTCTCTTTTTCTTTTTCTTTCTTTTTCACTTCTTTTTCAAATAAGTGTTTGCTAAGGGACTAGCAAAGTTAAGTATAGGGGGGTGATGAATACCCATTCATCACTCTTTATTCTTATATTTTAGCTACAAAAACCTTTGCAAATACATGTAGATATCTGTAAATACAAATAATTACCAAAAGCATGCATTGTGTAAAAACTTATAATTAGCATGTTTTTGTGCAAAAATAAAAGAATAAAAATGAAAAAAAAGAAAAAGAGGGAAATATTTAGAATAAATATTGAGCAACCTAACCCAAGGGAGGGCTCAGCATGGGCCTGACCGCATAAAAGCCACAGTAGAGAGAGATAGGAGCTCATGTGTAGATATCTATGTAAATAAATAAAATTATATTTTCCTCAACCAAAAATATGCGTGTACATATTTTGTATATATTTAGAAACTATTAAAAACAAAATAAAAATTTAAAAATCAAAAATGCAAAAATATCCCTCCACCATGTGCATAAACCATCATCCCTTATTTATTTAACCCTGTAAATAAATTTATTTATTTTCAAAACTTTTTGTGAATATTCTATGGTATATATTGTAAATAAAATAAATAAAAAGAATTGAAACAAAAATCAAATAAAAATAACAAAAATTAAAAATACAAAAATATATTGTACATATGCCATGTATATAGTTGTACATAACTATTTATTTCACCTATATGTATAAATAATAAAAATAAAATAAAAATATCCTTTTATTCCTCATTTTATTCTATAAATAAATAAAATATAAAATAGGAATAAAATTGTACAAAAATAATAATTAAAAATTAAAAATCAAAAACCCTATATTGTACATATACCTATGTATAGCTATATATTGTAAATACCTTATTTTTATTTTGAAAAATTAATTAAAAATCACCAAAAAATAGAGAAAAATAAAATAAATATTTTTTATGTTTTAAGTTTTTAGAAATTCGGTCATTTTCTGGCCTCAAATAAAGAAATAAAAATGCAATAATTGGCGGCTCCTGATTGGTCCACGGGGGTTTGTTGACCCCGGTCAACTTCCCCCGCGGACCTTCCTCTTTCGCGGATCAAGCAACCGACCCGATTGCTCGAAATTCCACACGCTCGATCCGACCGCCATCACCTCTTACCCCGGGCTCCGATTGCACGCTGAACATCCAGGATCCTCGCCCGGGGTGGGTTTGGAGGATCCGAGCTCCGTGCCACCCGCCCGACCTCCTTCTTCTCGGATCTTCCACACTATTTAGTGTCGTCACCGGCGACCTATTCACGCTATCTCTGGACTCCTGCTCGCCGCCAAGGAACTCCTCCAGACCACCCGAGTGACAGGCGAGTATTTTGGAGTGGAAGCGAGGCCCGAGTTGCACGGAATCCATTGATCCGGTGGTAATCGCCGCCGTGCGCCGCCGTGAGCGCGCTGAGCCTCGGGGAACTCGACGACCCCTTGAGGCAACGACCGGGAGCCTCATCGGCTCCAGCCTAGTCGACTGCAGCCATCAGGTAGCTTCTTTAGCCAGTAGAATAGCGTAGCTTTAGATTCTTCGATTTCCGGTTGTTTAGCTCCGCCGCCTCCGCCAGCCGTCTCCGTCCAAGCACTTGACCATCCGACACCACCACCACCTTCGCCTGACTCCTACCCACCTTCTCCGCCCCTTCATTCCCCCTGGCTCGCCCCGGAGCAGGGTATCAGCTCTCCTCCATCCGCCGCTCGCCGGAGGGCCATCGCATCGCACCACCAGCCACTTTCCGCCCGCTCTGACGGGTCGAGGCAGTTTGCCCTCGACCCCTCTTTCTTCCTGTGCAGGTGTCCAGGCCTATCGACCTCATCTGGAGGTCGGAACTTCAGAGCACAGCCGCTCCAGGTCATCCACGTCGCCGGAGCTCTCTGGAGCTCTTCGCCTCCATCGGAGCAGAGCATCTGGTGCGGGACTTCACGGCAAAGCTCCCCAGCCCCTCAGAAGCAGCAGACGAAGACCATCGTGCGCACGGAGGGCCGGCGAAAGTCGCCGGTGACCAGTTCTTCCAGTATCCTCCACCGCCGTCAGATTGACCCCGAGCTCCAGATTCAATCACGATCGTCCATTCGAGGAGCAGCTTCAACCGTCGGATCTATTCGAGGGTCGATCTCCACCGCCGATCCGCTCGAGGGTTGATCTGGACCGTCAGAACAGAGAGAGGGAACCACCAGCACCCACCAGCCGTTCGATCTTCCACGTGGCCCCCCTCTGCACCGTCGATCAGGCCCACGTGCGGAAGAGGAGAAGCGCCCGCTCTCCGAGACCGTTGGATCATCTACGTGGCGCACATCCAGCCGTCGACGTAATAAAGGGGTAATTTATCTTAGGCCCCCTCTTAGTTTCTGTTTTACGTGTCAGTCCTGTAAATATTTTGAGTACTTTATTTACGTAGGGTAAATTGCACATTGGACCTCGTTCTTATTTTTATTTGCATTTATGCCCCTGTATGTGTGATCCACGTGCTTCGCCACGTGCTTTGTCTGGGTTATTTGCAACTATTATCCTATAGTTCTGGTTGGTTCATGAATGATTAGAAACTTTTTGGTAATTGCTTTTATGCCCCTGTGAACATTTTATTTGCACATGTGCGCCTTTTAGTGGGTTAATTGCATAACCGTCCCTGGACTTTTTGGTACGAGTTACCAAAAGGTCCTAGGACTTGGTTTTTATTACCAGAAGGTCCCTGAGTGCCCCAGGCACGCGCCACGCGTGTGATTTGCTGGGCAAATTGCACCTGGACCCCCAGATTTACGGGTATTTGCACTTAAGTCCCTGTGCACTGTGCCCTCTTTTTGATTTTGAATAAAATATCAATTCATCTCCAAATTCGATAAAAATTTGACACATGGCTCCTGCCATGTTGTAGGATTTTTAAGAATTTTGGGGGACATTTTTGAGTGCATTTGTTATTTTTAAAAAATTCAAAAACGTTTACTTTTGGCACTGTTTCACTTGAAAAATCACAAAAAAATATAAAAACCCCCCTAAAAATTCTATAAAAATTAGGTGTTGTTTCTGTTGTGTTTCTTGATTTTCTAGCCAATTTTGGCTATTTTTCATTGCTTAAAAACCCTAAAAATTAAAAAACACCTAAAAACTCATAAAAATCCTATTAAATAATCTAAAAACCCAAAAACAATAATTTTGGTGCTCAAATTTTCCTTGTTTTCTCTAGTATACAGGAAAATTACCTCCAGGTCCCTCTGAGATCCTTAGATATTTTATTTTTGGATTTTGGACCTGGCTGGACAGTACCCATCGTTTTTCTCACTGTTTGATTTTTAGAAAATAAAATACACTTCAGAAAATTATCAAAAAGTCACCGAAAACACTTAAAAACCCAAAAAAACATAAAAACATTTTTTCTTGAATTTTTGCTTGATTTTTGATGCTCTAAATAAATTGATAAAGTGTGATTGTTTTTAGTCTTTCTCACTTTCTTCACATATTAAAAATCCCAAAAAAATTTAAAAAACAATTAAAAACCACTAAAAATGTTTTCCCTTTTTCTCTGATTCTTGACTACTTCGTAGGCCTTTGGCCAACCCGTGCTCCTTGTGTTCGACCCTGGGTGCTATACCAGGTTAATATCATAGCTAGACCGCTCTCTTTTGTGCTTGATTGATTTTACGTGTTTTGAGTGGTTGATTTTTTCTTGATATACCTATCCTCTGAGATCCGGGTCACAACGACCCTTGTCTTATTACCTTCACCCGGGTCTTCGAGATTTTTGGGTTATCACTGCCTTATAGCCTATAGTCTTTCCTTGTATCGGTTATGGTCTATAAGATAGTGTAACTCTTTTTTAGCTTTTAATAAAAGTACTTTGTGCGGTGAATCCAACTCGAGATTTCACCCATTTTTCCATAAAAAAAATAGTTTTATTTTCGCGAGATTTAACCCATATATATGCAGTAACTCCATGACCTCCAGTAATCCAAAACAAGGTGCAGAGTCGTGCCGAAGCAACTCGACCACATCTGTACATGATCCCAGACTTCTAATAAGTAAAAATAAATAGCAGCGCATAGATTCTTAGTCATTTGACAACGTCGATCTCACCATTCTCCGAATAAAAGAAGGAAAGAAAGAAAAGGGAAACCCAATCAGCGCCAAAAAATTTACAACACATTGCTCTAATAAGCAACCAAAGCCCAGAGCTGTATATGCACATCTTTCCACGTTCACACGGACGTACACGTAAAAACGCACGCATGCACGTGCCTCTCTCCCATCGTCTCAGTCGAACAGCCCAAGCTTGACGGGCACGGAAGCCCCCGCCGACTTGATCCAGTCCGCACCCTGGAGGAAGGTGTCCACTGTGTACGTCAGCGCCTCGTCCTTTTTGATCACCTTCACGCCGGGCCACTTCACCCTGTTCGCCACATTCGCGCCCCCGCCCTTGTTGTTGTACTCCGCATAGTACAGGGTCTTTAGTGCGAAATCACCCTCCCAGGGCATGTAGCCATCGGGGTGGATGAAGTCTCCGATGGTGGACTCCATGATGATGGTGCGGGAGTACTCCTTCCATGGGCGGGCCAGATAGGTCCGGATCTTGGTCGGGTCCAGGTCCGGCTCGGCCTCGAAGCGGGAGGCCTGGATGACGAACCCGGTCGACTCGCGTTTGTCGATGCGTCCCTGAGCTGTGACGATGTTTTGCTGGTTGTCGAGGGGGCGGCGCACGAGGAGGACGCAGTTCTGGAAGATGGCAGCTGCGTCACCGAATATGAAGTCGATGGTGCCGGCGATGACGCAGGATCGGTAGTATTGGCGGTGGGTCTGCGCGTAGAGCGTGTCTTGGTAACCCTCCATGCGGCAGTTGAGGAAGATGGCTCGGTCGGACTGGACGCGGATCGCGACGGCCTGGTGTTTGATTGCACCGGCGGTGTTGCTGAAGCCGATGGATATCGCCATGAATCCATCTCCGATGGCAACTGTGGTGGAACGGAGGAGAAATCTACCATGAGATATGGATGTAAAGTGGAATTATTCATTAGAAACGGATAGTTGTGGCAGATATGTTAGGAAACCCACCAAAGGTGGCGGTCTGGAAGGTCCTTGTCCCGTCGACGAAGTTCTTGTTGCCTGTTACAATAGTCTTCCTGGATCCATCTCCGTACATGGTAACGTTCACCTGATCGGCACTCACCGTGGGGCTCTCGTTGTATGTTCCCGCCTTCACGTAGATCACGTACCTACATAACACAACGTAGTTAGTTAACATTGCAACGATAATACATGCAGCGTAATTGCGTTGGATAACATACCTGCCGTCGTACTTCTTTGGCATTGCGTTTAGGGCATCAGTGATGGTCTTGAAATCTCCACTCCCGTCCTGTGCCACCACTACATTAGGCTTCAAGTTCTTGCCGTCCTTTTCCTTGAGGATCCTCCTCTCGCCATCCGGAACCCATGACGGTATGCCGTCTTCGTCGATCATTGCCTCCTGCTCGCATGCAGGCTTCTCTTGTAGGAGTCGCCTTCGGAGGCTGAGGTCCTTGATGTGGAGGGCGGCGAGCAGCGACGACGCCTGCGAGATAATCGCCAGAGCATTGCTCGTGAGCTGCTTCGATAACTTAACCGCATCCTCCATCTTATTCTTGGATTCGCCCTCTGGGAAACCGTCAACGCATGTCTGCTGGTACGAGATCACGGCGCTCAGCCAGTTCTTGAGGTCGTGGGACTTCTTGGAGATCTCGCTAATCTCGATGCCGTTGACGGTGCTCAACGTGCTCTGGAGTTCATCCGTGGCGTGGCCGAAGAGCTCCTTGCAGTCCTCGACGGCGCCCTTGACCTTGGGGTCGTCGCTCTTGAGCGTCTTGGAGTGCTCGATGGCCTTGCCTATCTCGTCGTGGATCACTGATACCGCGGCCTTGACGAGGTCCTTGGGGTGGGGGTTGGAGCCGATCGACTTCTTCGAGAGGCTGGTCTCGCATTCGTGCTTGTAATCGGTCGACGCGCAGAAGGCGCTGATGGCTTTGGTCACGGCGGTCGTGCCGGATGAGGCAGGCGAGGCGGTTTTAGAGGACGACCCATCACCGGCGGTTCCTGTCAGTGATAAATAACATATTGATTACTTTATTTAATAACCTGTGATAGATTGTATCATCTCTTATTTCTCATTAAAAGTAAATGGGTCATGCATGCAGTGCAGACAACGTGAACGATCCAAAGCTACCTTTATGGACCGGAGCCTGCTTGTTAGAGTGCACGAGGGCAACGAATCCGATAGCGACAACAAGGATGAGGACGACGGCGGAGGTGCCGGCGATTATGATCCTTTTTTTCTTCTTTTGCTCCCTCTCAGCCCTGTAGCGCTCGGAGACGGGGCCAAAGTCCTGAAAGGCCATGGCGGCGGGCGGGCGGAGGGGGGGTCGTGGCGATGGTGGGGTAGTGGAGATGGTGATGGGTCTCTTCCTCTGCCCGGCGTTTGAAGGAGGGGGAGACGGAAATAAATGGGCTTGTGGAGGAGGGCCCGGTTTTTTGTGCTGCGAAGCAGTTGGAGAAGAGTGGAGGGCTTTGTGGCGCGGGAGTTTGAAGGGTTCGTTGGGATCGGAGGGGTCAAACTGTCCGATCTCCCCGGGGGATCGGCAGGTGGATGACCCTGTTTTTCGCACTGCTGTGCTATGCCCTAAAATAGCCTCCCATTGTCTCTTAGGGCATTATATATTATCATCTCAACCTGCGGATAAGATTGATCCAGGTGTACAGAGTGTGAATTAAGAGCAAGGGGGTTGATGTGTTGGCTTAGGTATAAGAGGCGATGCTATTTATTGGACACCCTCTTAGGCTAATCTACTTTGTAGTCCGAGTTATATTGCAGTTTGAACATCACCAAAACTGATACTGAATGGCTTACAGAACTTCTCATTTTGATGTCCAAGATGGGTAAGATGATTCAACTGATATCTTTGCATTTCGATCAAGTGATTGCATCCTTGTATATTATGATATACTAAAATATCGAAGACTAGTTCAGAGACTTGCATATCCAAGTAAGGCTTAAAAGTCTCTTAGTGCCAGCGGTGCAGCTTTCATAAATACAAAAGGATAATAAAATATAATCACGAGAAAACTACTTAATAAATCGTCTGGTTTTGAGATGAGACAACAATTGTGAGCTCACTCATAATAATGGTAGCATAATCTATGTAAAGGAAGATCCTACAACGTAGGTAACATACTGGCACTCTTTCTTAGTTGCATTAAATTCAGAATCTAGAGCATGGAAGCTTAGTGATGAATAATGCAAGATAAAAAAGAGCTTGTCTTGGAATAGATCAAGCATCCTAAATATAAGATACGACCAATGCGCCTTTTGGAAAATTCCACACATGTGACTGTGTAAAAAACTATAAAAATGGCAAAGATTTGTAATGATATTACATCATAAACTTCGTTGCCTGGACTTTCATCCCAAAGTCTTTTTGTTCCATCCATTTCAAACTCCTCTTTTATCTTTACCGAAAACGAATCCTTCCCTTCTCTCATATTGTTAAAAGCCGTGGGTTCGGATCCTCTGTCGTAAGTGGATTGCAGCAGAGTCTGCTGCAATCCACGGATGGCTGACACGTGGCCATCCCTTCATCCAACGGCGCCCCCCGCTCCTCCTCTCTCCCGAATCCCTCTCGCCCCCGCGACTCTCGAATCCCTCTCGCCCTCCTCTTCCCCGAGCCGCGCCGCCCACCTGCTGCCCTCTCGAATCCCTCTGGCCCGCCACCTGCCGCCTCTTCCCCGAGCCTCCCCTAGTCGCCGACCATCTCTCGCTCGCCGCCCTCACCGCCTACCCCAGACCTGAGGCCTCTCTCGCCCCCCACCGTCTCCCAACGACCTTTGGATTCGCCCCCAGCCCCCTCCTCTCGCGAACGGGCGGCCCTCCCGAATCCCTACTCTCCCGACTCTCGCCCGCGCACGACCTCGCGGCCATTCCCTCCCACGGATCTCCAACTCCTCTCGGCCCCGCCTCGTTTGTTTGATAATGTAATGTAACAATTTTTTGTTATGTTTTTCCTTGGAAATGTATATTTATTTGTCAATGAATTTGTCTCTTGTAGTTGGTTAAAGGAAGATATTCGGATCCCGTGCTTGCCAATATCTGGAGATCAGGTAGTAGATATTGGTTTTGTTGATTCTCTCACGATGGTTAATACCGATTATCCAAACAGTGTTGAATTGTCAATGGAAGAAGAGCCCTCTAAACGATTTGATGGACCATCGTTAACTCAAGAATTTGAAACTGTGGAAGACGCGTTCAATTTGTATAATTCATTTGCAGCAAAATGCGGCTTCAGTGTACGTAAAGATTATATAAACAAAAGTAAAATCACAGGAATTATTACATCGGCCAAATTTGTTTGCGCTAAGGAGGGTTACAGAGGGTTTGATAAAAGAGACAAAGATACAACGAAACCAAGAGCACAAACACGATGCGGTTGTGGTGCTCATTTGAAGATCAATCGGGACAAGAAATCTGAGAAGTATATTGTAACACAATTGAAATTGGAGCATAATCATCCATTACATTTGGAAGAATGTGCTCACATGATGAGATCACAAAGACAAATTTTGGAGACGCAATCAATTCAAATAGATATTGCTGCAGATGTTGGAATTTCTCTAAAGGGGGCACATGATCTCGCTGGAAAATTATCTGGAGGAGTTGAGCATCTCGGATACACGAAATTGGATCATAAGAACCTTTTACGAACAAGACGTCAAAATCAGATGGCGGCGGGAGAGCTTGGGTGTTTATTGGCATACTTTCAAGAGAAATCATTACAAGATCCTCGCTTCCATTATGTGCTACAACTCGATTGTGAAGACCAAGTCACAAATATATTTTGGGCAGATTCACGAATGCGCGAAGATTACTCCTTCTTTGGCGACGTTATCTGTTTTGACACTACATTCAATACCAATAGGGAGTTGAGACCCTTCGGTGCATTTACCGGTTTTAATCACCACCGTCAGATGGTTGTATTCGGTGCTGCCTTACTATATGATGAAAGCATGGCTTCGTTTGAATGGTTATTCAAAACATTCGTTGATGTCCATTCAAATAAAAAGCCGAAGACGATTTTTACAGACGAGGATGTTGCAATGGGTGGTGCCATCGCCAATAAGCTTCCAGAAGTTTCTCATTGTCTGTGTTCATATCATATAATGCAGAATGCTGTGAAAAATTTAGCTCCCGTTGTTGGTGAGGTAGGTCCGGTTCTTCGAATGTTTGGTAAATGCATGCATGAGCTTGATGACGAAGCTGCTTTCATGAACAAGTGGGAGGAAATGTTAAGGACCTATGAATTAGGCGAAAATAGCTGGCTTTATGGAAAATTTCTACAACGTAAAAAATGGGCCAAATGTTATTTGAACAGATTGCTCACTCTCGGGATTACAAGTACACAATTATCAGAATCTTTTAACTCATCTGTCAAGGCATATCTTCGACGTGAATTCAATTTTAGAGATTTTTTTGTTCATTTCGATCGCATAATCATTGACAAGCGACACAACGAGCTGCAAGCCGAGTTTGAAGCAAGACAAAAATTACCGAGAATCTTGATGCATGCACCAATGCTATTGCAAGCTGCAAAGATTTACACGCCTTATGTCTTCGAGTTGTTCCAAAAAGAGTTTGAGAAGTTCCTCAGAACAATAATCTCGACAGTTGAAAACGTTGACGGATTGACTTGCTATATGGTTGTTGAGTATGGCAAAGAAACATCACATACAGTCCGAATGATATCCGTTGTCGAGACCACAACTTGCTCTTGCGGACTCTTTGTACGATATACAATAATGTGTTCTCATATGATTAAAGTGTTAGATTCACTGAATTATAAGGAGATCCCCGATGCATTTATCGTTCGAAGATGGACAAAAAAAGCAAGAGATATTATCCTTGAAAGGGTTGATAACATCCCAAACGAGAGTGATCAAAGATTATGTGTTATCCAAAGGTATAGAAGGCTTTGCACTAATCTTGTGAAGTTGGCTAACGCAGCTTCGGAGAGTGAGGAGGGTACATCATTGATGGAGAACGCACTTGCGCAATTATCAACTCAATTGCAAAGGTTGAGGGTGGGCGACAATGAGGGTATTGATAAACCGGTGAAGGCTAATAATGTCGCGACAAATTCAATTCTTACAAAAGCAAAGGGAGTAAAGAAGAAGGAGGGGGTCAAAGGCGGACAAAAAAGGAGGAAGAAGAGTTGGGTGGAGAAAGCATTATTAAAATCGACGTTGGCATGTCTGCTTGCTTGAATGGCATCTTCTTCCGACGGGCAAGGTGCTCAACGTATTGCATTGTAAATATGGCGCAATCCAAACTACCATCATCTTGACGAGGTATGCCATCAACTCTCGTCGTCTTCCATTGTAGTACATCCGTCAAAGCTAGGACTTCAGCCATATACCGCTTTGCCCATCCAACCTAAGTGATGTATAATTGTATTAGACGAGAAAGGTAAACTGATTGTATACAACATTGTTAACAAGAGTTACTTACCAATAAAAGAGCGGCTTTTTTATCACCGTGATGCCCAGTCCTAGAGTTGTACATCTTGAAACATTTTTCCTTCATATCAATGACCACGAGATGCCAATGCGCATCCGAGAAAATGATCATAAAGTAGAGCGAAAGATTCTTCATGTTCTCCCGATAAAAAAATTTTCCAAACTCCAATACCTCCTCGTGAGAAGCAAGGCTTGGATCCCCACGAAATTTGTTCTGTGTCGAAGTCACAAGTTAATAGATAAGATCTTTAAAAAAGATAATGGAAAACACAATACCTGTGCATATATGGATAGGAAACCACACTTGTGACGGGTCCTCATGTTTTGATTCTAAGTAGCAAGGATGTCTAGGTACGCATCAATCACCTCAAAAAGGAAAGAACCTACGTCAGTTCACTGTATTTTAAATATATATCATAATATCATAAATTTTTAAAACTTACATCATCGACCACAAATCCCCCTTTTCTTGCTTCTTCCAACTGGGTCGCCGTGCAGTAATTGCCCGAAGATGTATGGTAGACTATATCCTCAGAGAGCTAAACAAATATATTGAAGGTAAAGTTAGTGACAATTTTAGTTACATGATTGAAATGTATGGTTACCTCTGCATTTTCAGGCTTCCCTCGCTCCTGACAACTTCCTTCTCCATTGTCCTTTTTCTTCAATAGGTTTTCCAATTCCTCAATGCGCTCTCTCAAGCGCTTATTCTCTTCATATGCTGATGATGACCCCGCGGCAATTCTTGAAGAGACTTTACAAGCAGATGGGATATCCATCCGCCTCATCAACTGACTGAAGGAAGGAACATCATGCATCATCGGGTAAACAAACTTTTTCTCTTGTTTGGACCATTCCACCTCTCCAATTACCTGCACATTAAAATGTAATTTTTATAGTTAAGATCTAAAATTATTAATTAAATAAAAATAATAATATACCTCGTCTGATTGTAGAGTAGCAATGGCCCTTACTCTCTGATCTTCTTTACCCCTACTAGCCCATTTTTTCAGTCGAATCGACGTGTTGACGAATGTGGGAGTCGAAATAGTGGTGTGCTCATAGCACCAAACCTGCATTATATATTAATTATAAACCATGCATCATTCATAGAATGTAGGGATGGACGATAATTACATACCAGTAGAGCGACAGCACAACCGATTACATATCCAACTGACTGGTCAACCTGGTCCTCATTTCTTTTCTTAATGGAGTTGGACACATCATCTAATTTGTCCATAAGAAAGTGATGAACTGCATCACCCCAATTGTAGTACTTAGCGTCATCCAAATGCGCTAAG
This sequence comes from Ottelia alismoides, assembly GCA_037367405.1. Taxonomy (NCBI): domain Eukaryota; kingdom Viridiplantae; phylum Streptophyta; class Magnoliopsida; order Alismatales; family Hydrocharitaceae; genus Ottelia; species Ottelia alismoides. The sequence goes on from JAZKJV010002397.1 coordinate 130,533, forward strand.
TAAGCAATGACATGCCTTGGACATGTGTAAGATGCAGTACACAATAGAAATGATGAACACATTAGAAGAATCCACAAAGAACAAAATATTTCAACATCATCCTCGTTTTCCAAATCTACCATGCTCTTCATTTTTCTGGCCAGAAAATCCCTAGACAAGTCTACACCTCCTTCCAAGCCGAATAACTTCTCCTCCAACCATCAAATCTTCTTGACCCTACCAGTCAGTTCAATGCAATAGCCACTGCATGGTAGACCAAGACATGCAGCACACTCAAAACTACTAAACTCTAGTGGGATTCCTCCAATATCAAATTTGTTAGCCCCCAAATATCTACCCAGAAGTTCATCGAGTAGATAAGCGTTGACATCAATTTCAGGGATGTTCAATAGTCTCGAAAAAGGTGTCTTGCTCATACGTCGATAATGAATATCTTTAGGGGAAATTTGTTCGATGGAGGACAAGTACCACCGAATTGAACATCTGGTCTTCACAACGTTCCTCCCTGTTAGCAATGGTTTCTTAAGCGGAATGCTAAAATCAACTACATTTTACTAATTTGCATCAAATATGTATATCTTACATGTAGCTCCTTCAGTGGCGGTAGATGGCGAAAATCTCTTATCGCCATCAACCGAGATCTTCTTGCCACGAGTTTTGCTTGTAGAGGCCGCCATTCTAAAAAAGAAATACATTTAAACGCACAGACAATATGAAATAACTTGACATGAAAATCTCAAGTAGTCGAATACTCTTTGCTTCTTGATTATGCCGACGAGAAAAGCACGTGATCCGAGAAAGGCAACGATGGTGGGCGAGATAGTCGGGGTAGACGGTGAGGGCGTTGAGGGAGAGATGGTCGGGGGCGAGAGAGGGCTTGGCAGCGGGTGGGCGGCGACGGACGGCTGGGGGAAGAGGCGGCGAGAGGCAGCGGGTGGGCGAGAGAGATTCGGGGAGGCAGGGAGAGGGTTGGGGGCGAGAGAGGGTTTGGCAGCGGGTGGGCGGCAGGGGCGGCGAGGGGAAGAGGCGGCAGGTGGGCAAGAGAGTCAGGGAGGCGGCGAGAGGGTGCGGGGCGAGAGAGGGCTCGAGGTCTAGGGTAGGCGGCGAGGGCGGCGAGGGCGGCGAGGGCGGCGAGGGAGAGATGATCGGGGGCGAGAGAGGGCAGCAGGTGGGCGGCGACGGAGAGATGATCGGGGGCTCGAGAGGGCAGCAGGTGGTCGGCGATGGCGGCGAGGGAGAGATAAACGAGAGGGATTCGAGAGGGCAGCAGGTGGGCGGCGCGGCTCGGGGAAGAGGAGGGCGAGAGGGATTCGAGAGTCGCGGGGGCGAGAGGGATTCGGGAGAGAGGAGGAGCGGGGGGCGCCGTTGGATGAAGGGATGGCCACGTGTCAGCCATCCATGGATTGCAGCAGAGTCTGCTGCAATCCACTTACGGCAGAGGATCCGAACCCAAAAGCCGTCCCGCTTCCGCAAAACACATCGACAGAATCCTCATGTCCTGCCTCGTTAATGTCGACCCATTATTAACCAGCAGTGTTGTGTTGGGAACATCCACCTCTATCTCTTTCTTTAAACTTCGATATCTCCATCACAACGATCTTCAACCTCGTATCCATCCTCCACTCACAGCCACCACCATCTCTGCATTCCCCGGTATTTTCCACCTCCACCTTTACCCTCCTCCAATGACTATGACTAACCGTCCTTCTCCACACACCCATCCATTCCATCCTTCTTACTCTCTCTTGAGTTATATTTGCCTAAATGAGTAAATGGATCTTTAAATGAGGGACTGTTTACCCACCATCTTATAGAATATACTCATCTCCCCTCCTATCTTGTAAACTTAGTCGTAAGGTTTTCCACGTAAATCCTGGTGTTGATCTTCTTATTCCTAATCTTTGTCTTCAACATAGTATCCGAGACTAATTGAGGCTTGTATCCTCGAAGTTTTCGGTTCAGCGTGCAAGCCCTAGCCTACCCTCCATCCCATCGTACCCCACCAGCCATTGTGTGTCGCCAGCCTACGTGTGGTGCTCCTCTTGCCTGCAGCGCTGCTCGCACCCTATGCGCGATGCTTTGGTGCCTTGCACGCCCCTACGTGCGATGCTCCCCCTGTGCTCGCACATCATGTGCATGATGTTCCCTGCTCCCCTGCGTGTGGACCCCTCCAGCCCTAGGCATCGTCTATTGGCCCTGCACGGTTGTTTTCCAGCCCTTAGCTTGCCACCCTCTAGCCCATTGGTGTGCCGCCCTCCAGCCCTTGGCGTGTCGCCTTCCAGACTTTTATTGGTTGTTGGTATCTTGTATGTCCCTGCTTGGTATCGCCTTTGCCTTGCTTGGTATCTTATGGCACTTTGCCTTGCTTGGCAGACCCCACATGACTCCAGTTCATCTTGCAGATAGTCTGTCATTTCGCCAGGCTGTGAGTTCTTTTTATTTCTCCCTCCCAGTTGTTTGATTGTGTTGCTCATGAGCGTTTCGTTTCTTGCTTGTGTGTTGACTCTTGTTATTTCGAGAAGATTTGTTCTGAAATTTCATGGATTCAGAAAATACTACGGATATGATAACCATTAAGATGAATAATGTTCTGGCTCATGTCACCACAGTGAAGTTGACGAAAATCAATTATCTAATGTGGACCGTTGCAATGGAGGTTACCTTAGCTTCACGTGGTGGGGGAGGATATATCGACGGTCGGAAAAATTTCTTGCGGTCACTGATAAGTCATATGAACAGTGGTACATCAAGGATAACCAATGCCGGAATTGGATCATCAATGTCGCGTCCTCTGATATTCAACAGCTTATTCTTGAAAGAAGTCTGCCATAGACCAATGGCTCACTCTCGAGAGCATGTATGGGCAGAAGAAGAAAGACATCCGTATTTACCAATTAAGTAGGGATGTTTATAATATGAGATAAGGAGAGATGACTATTACTGGATATTATGCTTCGTTAAAGATCAAATTAATGGGAGGAGATTGATTACTTACTGTGACGATACCTGGACTAGCCCTGCAGATAAGAAAAAAAATACTAGGATGAGATTAGGAAGCAGAGAATTTTCATTTTTCTTGGAGTACTGAACACTGAGTTTGAGGTAACTAGAAGACAACTTCTGACAGGTGGGATTGGGTTTAATATTAAAGAGATCTATCATGCAATTGAGTCTGAGGAACAACGACGTACAAGTTATGAAAAATGATCAAGTACGCCATTCTGAAAGATCTGCCTTGTTAGCAAAAAGGAGCAAGAGTGGATATTAGAAGGATAAGAAATACGGACACTACAAGAAAATAGAGCATGGGATTGACTATTACTAGGAACTTCATCCTGAAAGAAAGATGAACAAAGAAAAAAGACCACTAATGGTTATTGAAGGAAAGAGGTTGACAAATGATCAAATCAAGGATTTGTTGGAAATGCGAGCCCACGACGAGCCATTATGCAATAAATGCTATTGCAATTCACTCCTTTATCTGAAATGAAGAATACATAATTTGCATAATAGGTCCCTTAGTACAATTAGGGTTATGTACCATGTCCATCTTAATGATCATACAGTTGTTGATTCAATTATTGAATCATAGAGGTTGGTGCTTACATGAATATCTAATTAGTTAGATTGAGGACTCATCAAGCACCGTCAAATGATTGTTAAGAGATGATCTCTAGCCTGAGTAGGAGATGGCAATCCTATCTCAGTTAGGCTGACATCTGACCGACCTCTTGATGTCTGTCCTCTGCATAGGAATAGAAATTCGGAGGTGTCAGATGAGTTAGGTCAAAGAGTTGACTTAACGAGATCGAGATAACCAAAGTCCTATATCATATGCTGTCATGATATAGGCATGCATCCTCTGACCGGAGACAGATGTGTTACTATATGTCTGATTATGTACATTTGGCAGACCAATAGGTTGATGACCTAATCAAGGTCTATACACCGGCGCGCTGGTGTGCATATAAGGGCATATGAGTAATACGATCTCTCAAAGAGATCATACAGGTTCACTATTAAACCGGAAGACATGAGCTCACTCATGAGATATTGGGAAGAATCAAATTCCATACGCATGGTCGTCTCGCTTTGGAAGCCTGACTGAATTTGTAGGTTTGATATATACTTTTGGAAAGTATATGATCAAGACCTAGGTATGATATATGCTTTTGGAAAGTATATGATCGATACCGATTCCCAATGATCGAATGAGAAACTTACTGATAAAACCCTGAAGTAGACAGTGTAAAGTTGATCTACTTCCGGTTTATTCTGAGTCTTCCAGTATGCAGGATGTACAGGTATTGGGAATACCTGAGGGTGATGTGATCATAAACGATTGTATAACCATGACGCTTCCATTCCTAGGGAGTGATGAAACGGGTCTGGATTTTAGTGACTCCTCTCAGTAGAGAAGTAATCTGATCTTAGTCCAAATGTTGGACCTTGATCTGAATGTGATTCAGATGCAATGAGAAGATTAGATTTGCGGCCTTGATTTAATCAAGCATCTATGGGAGGCCCGCGATCTGGATTTGAGATATGATCTCAATATCCATGTCACTATACGTGGAACAATACAATCGCCCTATCCTTATCTCCAAGTATCTGCGGAGAAAACGCATTATTCTTGACGGAGTTCATGGATAATTCTATTGTTGATATATATATATATATATATATATATATATATAATTAAATGTGATTTAATTATCATGATTAATATGAATTCGATTCTATTATAAAGAGAGTTGTCTTAGATAATTAAATATGATTTGATTATCAAAGATGTAAATAATGTGAATATGATTCATGTTATTTGAGAACAAGAGAATAGAAATCCAAGATGATTAAATGTGATTTAATTATCATGGATATGAATAATGTGGATAGCAATATCTATATTAGTCATATATATTATAAATGTGATTTATAATATATAAGAGAGAGCTATTTGTAATTTACATTTGTTAATTAAATGTTAATGTGAATTGGATTCACATTGGACATTGAATTGAAAATGTAATTTACATTTTATTTTGGATTGTGAATATGATTCACAAATTTTTCAATGGCAAGATTGCAATGTCTACAAAATAATTGTGAATTAATTTTGTAGAATAATTTGCAACAAAAGTTGTTGCAAATAATGGAGATTACATAAAAGATGAAATAGCCACCTTCCTAATTGAGGAGGGTGGACGGCCACCACTCCCATTAGGAAAGGGAGGCCGTCCCCCCTCTCCACATGGAAGGAGGCTTTCTCTCCTTTCATTATCTCCATGTATTGATGATTTAATTTTGTGATTAAATTATGTTGATTTATCAACATATATTTAATTTAAATTAAATTAATTGTTGTTGGTTTTACTAACACAAATCTTAGCCATTAAAAGAAACACAATCAATGAGAGCCATTGGATTTGTGTTGTCCCATGGATTGAGATCCATGGATCCCAAAACCCTATAAATAGAGAGGCATACCCATGCTCTCTCTTTACACATAATGCTTGAGAAGCATCTCTCTCTCTCTCTTTCTCTCTAGACGTCAGTCATATCTCTCCGTCTCATGGCCATCCACCATGGATGCCATGGAGAGGTTCTCCATCGCCGCAGCATCGTCGTTATGTTGCCCGATCGTCTGCTCGTGGATCTCCGTCTCCTTCTGTGTGCCTCGCTCGTGAAGAAGATGACGGATCTCATGTGTCGAGATCAGGAGATCCGCCGCTTGGATCATCAACATGGATTGCGAGAAGCGTGTGGTTCATCCCCGTGCTCGTAAGCGTCTCCTCCGTCGGATCGGACTTGAGACAGGAGGTCTCTTCGTTTAGAGACTCGATCGCAACCACGCTTCAAGAGGTAATCCTATTACTTGTTTGTGGTTTAGACGAAACGATCCGAGAAGTGTTCTTGGATCATGTGGTTTCGTCGTATAAAATTTTTTAAATTCCGTTGCATCGAGCAACTAGTCCGACTAGTCGCTCCTTATCGTATTCGATACGACGCACACGCTTCCGTGATGCGTTTGAGGATTTTACCATATCCTTCAAGTGGTATCAGAGCCTTAGGTCGACGGTTTCGAATATGATTCGCAAATCAAGGACGACTTGGGTTCGTTTAGGTCGCGAAAGTTTTTATCGCATTTGATTTCGCAGATCTGTTTAGTAAATAAATTCGGCACTGTTTAAATTGTTTAAACACGAATTTAATACTTAGATTTTGTTCCCCATTAAATAAGGAAACTATAGGATCTGATTTTGCGTAAATCGGATTTCGTATGCTCGAGATATGGTTGTTTTAATGAACATGTATGCACTGTTGCGGGAACTGTAGATCTGAACGTGATTAAAATGTTAATTACTGTTTAGACTTGCCTTGAAATGCGTGAAAATTCCTTGGTTTCTGTCCTAAATCAAATTAGCAATCTATGATAATTGATTTTGTCTAATATGGATTTAATATGATTGAGATATGCTAATTTTAGTAGGTAGGGATCACTGCTGAAATTACATTCCTAATCAAGAATCATGTGATTGTCAATTAATGAAATTAATTGTTAATTTTGAGAAATAATTATGGAAAATATTTGATAAATATTGGAAGATGATTATTTCCTTAATTGACTTGGCCCCAACCAATTAATTGATTAGATTTGATCTAAACCATAATTGGAATCACAATCATCAAACTCCTTACTTGAATAGGATTGGAAATTTGTCTAGCAAATTTCCTTATAATCAAAATTATTTTGATTACTATGTGGTATAATTTTGGTTGAAGAACCGATGATCATCTCAAGTACAAATTAATCAATTTGGCATTATCCTTTCCCGAGGCGGATATGGTGTCTAGTCGGGGATCGCTGGGGTAGCGGGTTGCAATGTATGTTGTCCGTCCCACTCCCGCCGGTACTGGCCATGACAGCGGGTAGGGCCGGGATAATGTCCGAGGGATTAAATTGTATTTTTCTAATTATTAAAATATGAATTAATACATACTTTGAGAATAATACCATATATATTCAAGCATAAAAAATCGAGTTTGATTGATTGAATTGGATTGATAATTAATTTAATATGATTGAATTACTATGTTCAATTAGAATACTCTAATATGATTAGAGTAATAATTCCCTTGGAAGAATTAATTGTATGAATGTGATTCATAGTAATTAATTAAATTTGAATAAGAGATGAAGGATCACATAAGTGACATCCATGGTCTCCCGTCAAGGTGAAGGGTTCCGTCGCCAGATATTATATGTGGGAGATGCCTGTCCGAAGTGACAGCTCCTGCATATGATCCATTTGGATCGGGCTCGTCGCTTCTCGAAAGAGTAAGGGCGTATGCATAGTGACCCCAATATCGAGTCTTCATATTATTGGGGTGATATTGGATTGCGCATAGCGAGTTGTATTCCTGTTGACGGTTGGTTCAATTAATGACGGGTCAACATTGCCTTAGGGATGGTGGGACCGGGTGTTAAAGACTGAATTGGGAAAATGCAAGTTGGACTTGCAAGGCGGAATGAGTTCCCGCTTCTTTTTATCCGAGTTGTAAGTTCTCATATTATTGGGATGCAACAAAGATAAGGAAGGAGATCCCAGATCTTGCTTGAGATATAATGGTAAGTATATCTCTTACATTGAAAGTGATTAAGGGAATGAACTTTCATTGTTGACATGGAAAGACAACTTTGATATAAAAATTCCTAAATCAAAGTAAAACATGTATATATATAAATATATACCCTTATGCAAAATTTCTTATTTCAGATAATCCTTCATTAAACCCACTCAATATTATACTCAATAATAACCAGTAAAATATCATGGATTGGACTCATGATCCAGATATTGTACTTGCAGTTGGACACATAATATACGTGGTTGCAATGTGCAAGTTTCCTCACAATAATGAGGAATGATGGTTAAGTAAGACAATAGGACTGAAACCCTAGGGTTTGTATGTCTCTATAAGTCTTGATCTTATCGAATGTACTTTTGAAGTAACATGTCGATAATGATCATAATTATCAAACAATCCTTATAAAATCTAAGAAGATGTTCTGGCATACATATGTGCTCTCGACATATAATCATGAATGACATGGTTCTCTGCATTATGCAGAATGGTGGCTCTATAGGAGACGATGTATTCAAATTGTTTGAGTACCTACCTGAACCTAAGTTTTAAGAGTTTAAATGGATGTAGATACGATGAGTGTCATCATTCTACTATCTTTACTCTAGTCATTCATGAAGCTTCATAATATTCATATTGTATGAATTGAATGAAGCATGTATAAATGTTGAAATTCTCTTATATTGAAAGTTTTTGATTTTAACATAAGAGATCCTCTGTCTTGAGCAATGGTTGCTTATAGATAAAGGGAGCGCAGTGGAAGCATGGGTTGGACCCAAGTAAGAAGTATAGTCAAAAGAGTTGAATATACTTCTGTGACTTCCATATAACATCCAAAGAGTTGGATGAATGCCAATAATGCAATAAGTTGATGTGTTGATAGTATGACTATCATATCTATCTAGAATCCTTAGAGAAGGAATCGGATAGTACATCAGAATAATCTACTTATAATCATTGAAATCGACTTACTTATTTGATAATATAAAGTCTAATAATTGTATCTCAATCTTCTAATGACACTTGCAATTGGTTGCATATGTATTAGAATATTAGAAATTTGATATTAAGGTTTAATGGTCATCTAAGTTGGAATTGATGCAACTGTTGCAACAATTTCCACCTGATGAATATACTTCATATTTTCAGTGGGAGTCCTTGGTCTTAGAGAATGTCTCTATGACCTAGATATTAGAATACACTCATTATTTGTTTCTAAATGTTGGGAATAAATATGAAATCTGGAATAGACCTATCATAAATAGTTATGATAGAGATATTTCAGATAGTAATCTAAAATCTAGTGGACTCCACTAAATTAGAAAACTAATGAATGGTTCATTAAGATTTCTAATACTGAAAAATAAACCATTAAAGATCAATAGGATGATGAAGATCATTGGTAATGATCTAGCATCATGTTTTGGACATATGTCTGTTGATGTGATCAATAGACTGATAAGAGATGAAACTTTAGATTGTCTAAAGGTTCAAATCTTACATACTTGTGAATACTGTATTCAAAAGTAAAAATGTCCAATACACCCTTCTTTGGGAAAGGTGTAAGATGTCAAGGTATTCAGAATCTCATACATATCGATGTATGTGAATCATCTATATCATAGTAAACATTATGGATATGTGATATCTATTGATGATTATTTGTGATATGAGATTTCTTCTCTTCACTTAGAAAACTTTGAAATGTTCAAAGATTTCACAATTTTGGTTTAGAACCAAAGTTTGAAGGAAGATGAAATGAATTTAATCTAACCAAGGTAGCTTGTACCTATTAGATGAATTCAAAGGATACCTTATGGAGATGTGAATATCATTCCTATCTCAACCCTCCTAATGGACCTTAACTCAATAGAGTTATAGGGAGATACAATTGATCATGTGTGATATGATTTGATCAATGATTAATCTTAGCATAATTATCTCTTAGTTTCCAAGTATATATATATGTGGTAGAGACTACATTATATATCCTTAATAAAGGTTCCATGTGATTAAGATGGAATCTAGCACCAAAGAGTGCTACTTCATTAGGAAAATAAAGGATGGTATTGGATACCTACTTTATGACCTTGAAATTCTTAAAAGATCTCATCTTTGAGAATATGATTCTTATAGTATGACTCTCTTGAGAATCAAGATGAAAGTGAAGTAAAGGAACTCATTTAATCTTGAGATGATAATGAGGCTCCTGAAACCGGAAACTAAATAGACAATTAAAGATGAAACATTAATACCTCTTCAAATAAGTTTGAGGATGGATTCCATGTGTCAGTTAAATCTGACGATGATCGGATTTCATGTGATGAAGCTCCTGAGGATCATGACATGGAAAGATGGATGTTAGCAATAAAGTCTAACGTAGACTTCATATACAAGTGTTGTATATGGACCCTCGAGGATCCACCTATATGGGTAAGACCCATTAAGGTGTAAATGGATCTTCAAGAGAAAGAGGGAACCTGATGAGAAGGTAGAGACCTTCAAAGCACGGTTCGTAGCCATGAGCTACACACCGAAGAGAAGACATCTCTTGCGATGAGACTTGCTCTCCAGTGACCTTGCTTAAACTCATCAGAATATTGCTAACTATAGCTACACAACTTGACTATGACATCTTCATGATGTAAGTCAAGATGGCATTCCTCTATGAATTCCTCTCTGAGGATATTCGTATGAAGTAACCCCAGGGCTACATGGTTGAGGAAAGAAAGGTGTGCAAGCCAAAGAACTCCATCTTTGGACTCAAATAAGCTTCTTGTAGTTGGAGCATAAGATTTGATGAAATTATAATTGTTATGATTTCAGATAGAATCTTGATGAACAATGTGAAGCTTAGTGGGAGTGCCATTGTGTTCGTCGTGCTAAATGTAGATATTATTCTAATCATTTGGAATGATATAAGGATAATAATAAGTGTTTTATAATTTGGTTGTTCCACACCTTGAGATATGATCTCAAGGATACCTCTTAGATCTTAATTCTGAAGTCATTCAGAAGCAAAGAGAAGAGGTTATTGGGACTGTCGCATTAGTAGTACACCTTGGACTTATTCCATTTTCTGGAAAATTCCAAGAAGAGCTTCCTTCCCTTAAGATGTGGTAGTGACATGTCTAAAGGGATAGCACCTCAAAGAGTTGAGGGAGTGAATGCAAGAACTGCTTGCACTTGTGCATCGGTTACGAGAAGCTGGAGTGTATGCTGGTTGTGTACAAAAGCCATAGGTCTGCCATGCAGTGGGAGTAGTAAACTGTTACTAATCCTACTCTGGAATAAAACACTTAGCTGCAGAAATAACAATATCTTCAAAGATTATGAAACTTAGAGATAGTGATCTCAAAGTCTTATCTTCAAAAGTTTAAGACCTTGTAGATAGTGATCTGTAAGGATCTTAACTGTAGATACCTTAGGAGATAGAGATCTCCAGGAATGAAGGTATTCTAATAAGGATTATGGAAATACTGGTTATGATAATTAATAAGATGTAGTGTCAAGGACACTATAACTAACAAGATTAAGTATTGATGCAACATTCGCATTGGATGCGAGCACTGTTACTATGAGATATGCAAGTACCGTAAAAGGACTTCGCGTAGTCTCTTGGGAACAGAGTGACTGATCAGCTTACCTAGATATTTTCTAAATAGCCTACGATTGTCACATGAATGTGGGTTTAAATGATTAGCCCATTAATGGTTCTTTGGGCTAGTGGGAAATTGTTGGAAATGCGAGCCCACGGTGAGCCATTATGCAATAAATGTTATTGCAATTCACTCCTTAATCTGAAATGAAGAATACATAATTTGCATAATAGGTCCCTTAGTACAATTAGGGTTATGTACCATGGCCTTCTTAATGATCATACAGTTGTTATCAATTATTGAATCATAGAGGATGGTGCTTACATGAATATCTAATGAGTTAGATTGAGGACTCATCAAGCACCGTCAAATGATTGTTAAGAGATGATCTCTAGCCTGAGTAGGAGATGGCAATCCTATCTCAGTTAGGCTGATATCTGACCGACCTCTTGATGCAGGTCCTCTGCATAGGAATAGAGATTCGGAGGTGTCAGATGAGTTAGGTCAAAGAGTTGACTTAACGAGATCGAGATAACCAAAGTCCTATATCATATGTTGTCATGATATAAGCACACATCCTCTGACCGGAGACAGATGTGTTACTATATGTCTGAGTATGTACATTTGGCAGACCAATAGGTTGATGACCTAATCAAGGTCTATACACCGGCGCGCTGGTGTGCATATAAGGGCATATGAGTAATACGATCTCTCAAAGGGATCATACACGTTCACTATTGAACCGGAAGACATGAGTTCACTCATGAGATATTGGAAAGAATCAAATTCCATGCACATGGTCATCTCGCTTTGGAAGCCTGACTAAATTTGTAGGTTTGATATATACTTATGGAAAGTATATGATCAAGACCTAGGTATGATATATGCTTTTGGAAAGTATATGATCGATACCGATTCCCAATGATCGAATGAGAAACTTATCGATAAAACCCTGAAGTAGACAGTGTAAAGTTGATCTAATACTTCGGGTTTATTCTGAGTCTTCCAGTATGCAGGATGTACAGGTATTGGGAATACCTGAGGGTGATGTGATCATAAATGATTGTATAACACGCTTCCATTCCTAGGGAGTGATGAAACGGGTCTGGATTTTAGTGACTCCTCTCAGTAGAGAAGCAATATGATCTTAGTCCAAATGTTGGACCTTGATCTGAATGTGATTCAGATGCAATGAGAAGATTAGATTTGCGGTCTTGATTTAATCAAGCATCTATGGGAGGCCCGCGATCTGGATTTGAGATATGATCTCAATATCCATGTCACTATACGTGAAACAATACAATCGCCTTGTCCTTATCTCCAAGTATCTGCGGAGAAAGCGCATTATCCTTGAAGGAGTTCATGGATAATTCTATTGTTGATATATATATATATATCCGAGCATTGAGAAAATGGATAACTAAATGTGATTTAATTATCATGATTAATATGAATTCGATTCATATTATAAAGAGAGTTGTCTTAGATAATTAAATATGATTTGATTATCAAAGATGTAAATAATGTGAATATGATTCATGTTATTTGAGAACAAGAGAATAGAGATCCAAGATGATTAAATGTGATTTAATTATCATGGATATGAATAATGTGGATAGCAATATCTATATTAGTCATATATATTATAAATGTGATTTATAATATATAAGAGAGAGCTATTTGTAATTTACATTTGTTAATTAAATGTTAATGTGAATTGAATTCACATTGGACATCGAATTGAAAATGCAATTTACATTTTATTTTGGGTTGTGAATATGATTCACAAATTTTTTTTCAATGGCAAGATTGCAATGTCTACAAAATAATTGTGAATTAATTTTGTAGAATAATTTGCAACAAAAGTTGTTGCAAATAATAGAGATTACATAAAAGATGAAATATCCACCTTCCTAATGGAGGAGGGTGGACGGCCACCACTCCCATTAGGAAAGGGAGGTCGTCCCCCCTCTCCACATGGAAGGAGGCTTTCTCTCCTTTCATTATCTCCATGTATTGATGATTTAATTTTGTGATTAAATTATGTTGATTTATCAACATATATTTAATCTAAATTAAATTAATTGTTGTTGGTTTTACCAACACAAATCTTAACCATTAAAAGAAACACAATCAATGAGAGCCATTGGATTTGTGTTGTCCCATGGATTGAGATCCATGGATCCCAAAACCCTATAAATAGAGAGGCATACCCATGCTCTCTCTTTACACATAGTGCTTGAGAAGCATCTCTCTCTCTCTTTGTCTCTAGACGTCAGTCATATCTCTCCCTCTCATGGCCGTCCACCATGGATGCCATGGAGAGGTTCTCCATCGCCGCAACATCGTCGTTATGCTTCCCGATCGTCTGCTCATGGATCTCCGTCTCCTTCGGTGCGCCTCGCTCGTGAAGAAGACGACGGATCTCGTGTGTCGAGATCAGGAGATCCGCTGCTTGGATCATCAACATGGATTGCGAGAAGCACACGGTTCATCCCCGCGCTCGCAAGCGTCTCCTCCGTCGGATCGGACTTGAGACAGGAGGTCTCTTCGTTTAGAGACTCGATCGCAACCACGCTTCAAGAGGTAATCCTATTACTTGTTTGTAGTTTAGGCGAAACGATCCGAGAAGTGTTCTTGGATCATGTGGTTTTGTCGTATAAAATTTTTTAAATTCCGCTGCATCGAGCAACTAGTCCGACTAGTCGCTCCTTGTCGTATTCGATACGACGCACACGCTTCCGTGATGCGCTTGAGGATTTTACCATATCCTTCAGGATTTGCGTGCTTGTGTTCAGGAGATATCGATCTCTGATAGCTACAATAGTGATACTAATATCATCAATGTTGCCATGGCTGCTGCAACCTACAAAGGTAAAAATGTTTTTCATGATGAATGGATTAATTGATAGTGGGGCATCTAATCATATGACAGAAAATCGTAAGATGTTTCATGAATATAAACTTGCTTCGTAACAAGAATGAGTTAATTTAGCATGTGGATCCTCTATCACTTTGGCTGGCAAAGGAAGTATATCTATCATCGATAAATTTATCCTCAAGAATGCTCTTCATGTTCCCGATTTTTCAATCACTTTATTATCCCCGTATCGCATTGCTAAGGACCTACGTTGCCATCTAATTTTTTTTGCAAATACTTGTGTTATGCAGGACTTGGAGATAGGGAAGCATATTGGGATTGATTTGCTAGTTGATGGACTACATCGCCTTCCTACTCGGATCATGTCAGCTTCGGTTGCAGCTGCTACTAGTAACAAACATGAAGATCTTGGTGAATTGAAAAAAATGGCATGATCGTTTAGGTTATCCTGATTACGCAACTCTTTCTATTTTATTTCCTAGCCTATGGAGTAAAGTGGACCATGATTTTTTTTCTTGTGAAGTGTGTCAGTTATCAAAACATTGTAGAACTATTTATCCTATTTCGAATAGTAGAAGTACTACTCCTTTTCAGGATGTTTGGGGACCATCAAGTGTGACGAGTTTAGAAGGTCGCAAATATTTTCTTTCTTTCATAGATGACTTCTTACGTTATACTTATGTATACTTAATGAAGATTCTAAGTGAAGTCCCTAAAATTGTCAGAGACTTTGTCCTTGATAAAGCGACCTGAAGGCTAGGGTATAGGTGCTAAATTGGTCGTTGCGACCCAAGCGATCAAGTCGACTTAATCAAGAAAAATATCAGACCACTAAATAAATCACAGATCAATCAAAACAAAGTGAGCGGTCCTGCTATGAGATTTACCTGGTATAGCACCCAGGGTCGAACTCAAGGAGCACGGATTGGCTAAAAAGCCTACGAAGTAGTCAAAAATCAGAAAAAAAAAAAGGAAAACATTTTTAGTGGTTTTTAATTGTTTTTTAAATTTTTTTTGGATTTTAAATATGTAAAGAAAATAAGGAAAACAATCACAAGCAAGCTTTGACAATTTATTTTATGCACTAAAAGGCAAGCAAAAATTCAGGAAAAAATATTTTTATGTGTTTTATATTTTTCTATGTTTTTGGTGAATTTTTGAGATTTTTCTGATATATAGTTTATTTTCTAAAAATCAAACAGTGACGAAAATACAAGGTACTGTCCAGCCAGGCCCAAAATCCCTAGATAAAATATCTAAGGACCTCAAAAGGGCCTGGAGGTAATTTTCCTGTAAACTAGAGAAAACAAGGAAAATTTGAGTACCAAAATTATTGTTTTTGGTTTTTTTATGGATTTATTAGAATTTTTATGAGTTTTTGAGGGTTTTTAAGTTTTTATGGGTTTTCAGTGATGAAAAGTAGCCAAAATTGGCTAGAAAATCAAAGAACACAAAGGAAACAGAACCTAATTTTTATAGAATTTTTAGGGGGGTTTTTATATTTTTTTGTGATTTTTAAAACTGAACAGTGCCAAAATAGATGTTTTTGAATTTTTAAAAATAGCAAACAAGATCAGAAATGTCCTCAAAAATCTACAAAAATCCTACACCATGGCAGGAGCCATGTGTCAAATTTTTGTTGGATTTGGAGGTGATTTGATATTTTATTCAAAAATGACAAGAGGGCACTGTGCACAGGGACCAAAGTGCAAATACCCAAAGCTCTGGGGGTCCTGGTGCAAAATACCCAGCAAATCACACGCGAGGCGCGTGCCTGGGGCACTCAGGGACCTTTTGGTAAGAAAAACAAGTCCCGAGGACCTTCTGGTAACTCGTACCAAAAAGTCCAAGGGCTGTCTTGCAAATAACCCACTAATAGGCGCACATGCGGAATTAAAACACTCACAGGGGCTTATATGCAAATACTAAAATATTTTCATTCATTAACGAACAACCAGAACTATAGGACTAAAGTTGCAATTACACCAAACATACATGTGACGAAGCACGTGGCTCACACAAACAGGGGCATAAGTGCAAATAAACTAAAGTACGAGGTCCAGTGTGCAAATAACCCTAAACTAAACAACTTGCTAAAATATTTACAGGACTAAAACTCAATAAAAACAAAGGCTGGGCCTAAGGGTAATTTACCCCTTATTAAGCGGGCCGTCGGATGCGCTCCACGTGGATGATCTGACGGGTACGCTGGTGGGCGCTCCAGATCTCCTCTCCAAGGATCGGGCGGTGGCTGCTCCTCCTGGAATGGACGGACGAGATGACAACTGGAGGTCGAGGCTGATCGGACGGCTGGCGAGGATGGTGGAAGAACACTCAGCCGGCGAGCTTCGCCGGCCTCGTGCGAGCGCTGTGGTCCTCGTCTGCTGCTTTCGGATATCGGAGAAGATGCGCGATGGAGCTCCGCAGCTAATGGTCGACTCCGATGACCCGGCCGAGCCCTGGAGGGGCTCCGGCAAGGTCGGCGGAGGAAAGCTCCTGGCCGAATGTCGGGAGGCCTCAGATAGCCCTCCTCTGGTCCTGCAAAATAGGTCAGAAGCTTCGCGGGTTGAGGGCAAAGTGCCTCGACCCGGTTAGGCGGTGTGGATGTGGTCTATGCGTCGGGATGAGCGAGCTCCGGCGAAGCGACGGACGGTAGAGCTCGAATCCCAGCTCCTGTGCGAGCTGGGTTGGGTGGGTGTATGGAGAAGGTGCGCGGAGGTACGGCGGAGGTGATGACGGGTTCCGATGATCGAAAGGATGCTCGAGATGGTCGGAATCGACGGAACACGGCGGCGGTACGATTTGGGGCTAACTAGAAATTAGACTAAATAGAGACACTAAGGGGTTACCTGGGCGGATGGTGAGACTATGCTGGAGCTGAGGTAGCTCCTGATCGTGGCCTCAAGGGTTGTCTCGGCCCGAGGCTCGAGCTCCTGCTCTGAACGGAGCACGGCGGCGCGCAGTCGCCGGATCAATGGAAACCGGCCCCTCTCCTCGCTGCGACGGCACCTGGAGCGAGCTGTCACTCACGCTCGGGTGCTGGAGCTCACTGGGGTGGAGTGGATTAGCCAAAGATGCAGAATCAGGTGGCGGAGCTCGGCTTTATATGTGAGTGCAGACCCGACTAGGGCTGATCGGGTAGGGTCACGGTGGCGCGCGGACCCCGAGGTTGATGCCCGGCGAGGGTGTCGGATGTGAGAGGTGTCAAACGGAGCCGGGGTTTAGGTGTTAGGCAATCGGGTCGAGCAGGTATAAATCCGAGAATAAAGTCCGGAGCTCGAATCCGCGAAGAATGGTCCTGGGGGGGGTCAGTTGATCGGGCGGTCAACATCCCCAGGACCCAATGAAATCAGGCCACGTGGAAGGATCTTAAGGTGACAAATACACCTAGCTAGGGGCCGAATCAGCAAAAACCCAAAACATAAAATATTTTTATTTTATTTTTTTCTATTTTTTGGTGATTTTTAATTAATTTTTGGAAATAAAAAATGAGGTATTTACATTATGTAGCTATATATAGGTATATGTACATTATGTAGTTTTTTGATTTTTTGATTTTTAGTTATTATTTTTGTACAATTTTATTCCTATTTTATATTTTATTTATTTATAGAATAAAATGAGGGATAAAAGGGTATTTATTTGGTTTTTATTATTTATATACAAGGGTGAAATAAATAAATATGTACAACTACATACATGGCATTTGTACAATATATTTTTGTAATTTTAATTTTTGTTATTTTTATTTGATTTTTGTTGTGATTCTTTTTGTTTTATTTACTTACAATATATAGCATAGAATATTTACAAAAAGTTTAGGAAATGATTTTATTTATTTACAAGGTTAAATAAATGAAGAAGCATGGTCTATGTACATGGTGAAAGGGTATTTTTGATCTTTTTAATTTTTCAAATTTTTATTTTGTTTTTAATATTTTCTAAATATATACAAATGTGTACAAGCATATTTTTGGGTGGGGAAAATATAATTTTATTTATTTATATAGATATTTACACTAGAGCCCCTATCTCCCTCTACTTTGGCTTTTATGCGGTCAGGCCCATGCTGAGCCCTCCCTTGGGTTAGGTTGCTCAATATTTATTCTAAATATTTCCCTCTTTTTCTTTTTAGTCTTTATTCTTTTATTTTTGCACAAAAACATGCTAATTATAGAATTTTTACACAATGCATGCTTTTGGTCATTATTGATATTTACATATATCTACATGTACTTGCAAAGGTTTTTGTAGCTAAAATATAAGAATAAAGAGTGATGAATGGGTATTCATCACCCCCCCTATACTTAACTTTGCTAGTCCCTTAGCAAACACTTATTTGAAAAAGAAGTGAAAAAGAAAGAAAAAGAAAAAGAGGATGTACATGGATCAAGGTTGATTATTAAACTTGCCTTCATTAAATTGGGATATGGAGCTTGATCAGATCTTTGGATTATTAATGTGTCGGAACCTTATTTGGACTTAAGCTTAAAACCCAACAGCCTCTAAGTTCCACCAATCTATGGACAAGACTCCTCGATAAACCAGATCAGAACAAGTCTACATACACAAACTCTAATGACCATGAATCTTTCCATGCGGTGTAAGTGATATGTGGCTCCCCACCTCAGAAGTAACGAAGAAACAACCTCCCTCAACCTGGTAACTCTAATGCCTTGGTCTAGCAACTCTTTCCTCGAGAAGCGGGGTATTCCCTTCTAAGTTCAAGTGCAACCGGCTCAAGAAGAGGGGGAAGAAGTATAGAGTTTTGGAAGCCTAGCCAGTGTAGCTAAGTCTTCCGCTGCAAGCTTCATGAGATGTAACATGGATACCATAAGCTTTTGCTTTATTTGACTATATACACTCCGGTGGGGTTATTAAATTTTCAATCCGACCCACCACTTTTTTGGAGTTCTTTTGCATTTTTGCAATATTTTTTTTTTCAAGGACTTCTATACAGCATATCTACATGGTGCAGCATATTTACAAGAAATTTCCTCTTGAGCCAGTAGACTATCCCTCTTTTGAAGATTTATTGCAACCCACAGCTTCTGTCTTTAGCCTTCATCACCACTAGACCAAGTTGAGACGCACTTCCTTCACTAGAAGAAGAAGAGAGGTTCCGCCTAGAAGTACTACCCTCATATGCTACCCCAAGCCAAAGGAAACTGCCTCCTTACCACCTCATCCGTGGAGAGACATGTGTAAAGTGCAGGTGCAAGTCAAGCCATTATCTCTAAGAGTCATGCGTGTGTTGTTAAGTGCTCTACTTAGGCTCATCAAGATGACATATGCTCATAGCCTAGTGGACTCAAAGAATTAAGTCCTTATGGACCTGAAAAGCCTTAACCCTAAGTCCTATAAGGTTCCTCTTAAAGTTAAGTGGATTAAGATCTTTTTCAAGCTCCATTTCTCAATTTAATTCCAGGCTTAGTTTAAATGTCAACTCTCATCCAGGAAAAACTATATACATATATGTACACAAGATGCTATTTACAAATATTTTACAATCATGCAAAATTTTTGAAAAATGTTTTGAAATCATGGATGAATGATGCATGAGGTGCAAGTTTTGCAAAAAGATATTTACAAACATTTACACAAGATTTTTGCAAACTTTTGATTTTTTAAAACATTTTGGAAAATTTGTGTATTATATACATAATTTTATACAAAAATATTTACACAAGTTTTACACAAAAGATTTTTGAAATCATTTTTACAAAAATACTTTGTACACTAGCTATGTATGTGCATGATAAAAGAATTTTATGTACCTGAAAAATTTTTAAATTTTTGTGATTTTTAGCCATTTTATTTATTAACACACTCACACAAAGTACGAGTTATGGCTAAAGTATATATGAAATTTATACACACCCCCCCTATACTTAGCTCGAACGATGTCCTCAGAGTGATCAAGAGCGATGAAGAAGACATAACTCGTGCTTAGTAAAAGGGAAGTGAAAAGGAATGGCTAAGTACAAAAACGAATAAATGAATAGAATGAGAGGGACTCGGTGGTTTCCCCCTATACTTAGGATTAACTAATCCTAAGTATAGCAAGCTGTACATGAAGGGAAATCCGAGTGAAGAATATACAGAATCTGCCCCCCCCCATACTTAGGGTAAAATATCCCTAAGTATAGGCAGCAAAACAGGGGCAGAACGAATGAAAAGAATACCCGCAGGTCCTACATCCCCCCTATACTTAGGGTAAAGTACACCCTAAGTATAGCATAATCATAAGATGAGAAAAGGGATGTGGGACTAAAGAATAGAATGATATGGACAACTGGATCTATACAAGGCGGAGGAACAGTGAAAATCAGGCGTGAGATGCAAAAGATGTGAGTCAAGAGACCACATCTCATGCAAAATGAATAGGGGCAACAATAACGTCCCGCGGCTCATGATCTAGAAATGGCTTGAGCCGCTGGCCGTTCACTCGAAAGGTACTCTCAGAAGACAACTCAGATATGTCGATGCTACCGTTGTCGTGTACCTTTCTAACCAGATAAGGTCCCTTCCATTTGCTCTGTAGCTTCCCTGGAAATAATCTAAGCCTCGCATCAAACAGCCATACTCTCTGTCCAATCTCAAAATGCTTGTGGCTGATATGAGAATCATGCAACTCCTTGACTTTCTCCTTATAATGTAGGCTGCTTGAGAAAGCTGCATCTCTAAGCTCCTCCAGGGCAGCTAACTCTGCCCTCCTCTGGTCTCCCATACCATCTGGATCCATCAAAATATCTGTAACTGCCCAAAGTGACTTGTGCCTCAGCTCAACAGGTAAATGGCACGGCTTGCCATAAACGAGGCGAAAGGGAGATGTGCCCAATGGAGTCTTGAAAGACGTCCTATATGCCCACAAGACCGAGTCCAAAAGCTGTGACCAGTTCTTTCGGTCAGGGCGGACGACTTTCTGCAAAATATTCTTGATCTCCCTATTCGACACCTCAGCTAGACCATTTGTCTGTGGATGGTAAGGTGTGGCAACACGATGGTCTATGCCGAACTCGCTAGCAAGGGCCTTCACCTGGTCGTTGATGAAATGAGACCCCCCATCAGAAATAAGAACTCGTGGAACCCCGAACCGCGTGATGATATGTTTCCTCAAAAATCTGCAAACTGTCCTCGCATCAGCGGCTCGGGCGGGGATAGCCTCAACCCAACGACTAACATAATCAACGGCCAACAGAATGTGCTCAAATCCCTGACTCTTAGGGAATGGACCCATGAAATCGATGCCCCATGCGTCAAAAACCTCACAGAAGTGAATGGGCTGCATCGGCATCATATCACGTTGTCCACAAGTGCCCATCCTCTGACAGTCAGTACACCTCTTCACGAACTCATCAGAGTCCTTGAAGAGGGTAGGCCACCACAAGCCGGATTGGAGTACCTTCTGTGCCGTTCTCCTCCCAGAATGATGTCCTCCTGCCTCAAGCTTGTGGCAGTAAGTGAGGATGCTATGGTGTTCCTCCTGAGGAATACACCGACGCCAGACGCTATCCCCTCCTTCGTGGTAAAGGATGGGATCCTCCCAGTGGTAGGACTTGGCCCTCGCAAGGAAGGTCTCAAGCCTCTGCCTGGGCCAATCTTGTGGGACTTTCCCTGCAACGAGAAAGTTCACAATATCGGCATACCACGGGAGTGAGGCGATAGCAAGGATTGCCTCATCTGGGAAGGTATCTCGAATGGGATCTATCTGCTCAGAATCCTCAGGCTGCTCTAGTCGGGAAAGATGATCCGCCACCACATTCTTGACTCCAGGCTTATCCTTGATCTCAATGTCGAACTCTTGAAGTAGAAGGATCCATCTAGTCAGTCTGGCCTTGGCATCCTTCTTTGCCATGAGGTACCTGATGGCGGTGTGATCTGTAAACAAAGTCACTCTAGATCCAATGATATACGATCTGAACTTATCTAGGGCAAACACTACTGCTAGCATCTCCTTCTCTGTGACCGTATAATTCCGCTGGGCGAAATCCAATGTGCGGCTAGCATAGTGTATGGCAAACGGAACTCCATCCCTCCTCTGTCCCAGCACTGCCCCTACGGCAAAATCGGAGGCGTCCGTCATGATCTCGAATGGGAGAGACCAATCAGGCGGCTGGAGAAAAGGAGCCTCAATAACACACTGCTGGAGAGTCGCAAAGGACGAGAGACACTTGTCATCGACAAGGAACTCGGTGTCTTTCGTCAAGAGGTCAGTCAACGGTCGGGCAATCTTGCTGAAATCCTGAATGAACCTCCTATAAAATCCAACGTGCCCCAGGAATGACCGTAGCTGCCTCAATTTGGACGGCGGTGCGAGTTTTCTAATGACATCAACCTTGGCCGGATCAACCTCCATGCCCCTGTTGGAGATGATGTGGCCAAGCACCGTCCCTTGAGTCACCATGAAGTGACTCTTCTCCCAAGATAGAACCAAATGAAACTCAATACATCGCTGGAGTACCCGGTCTAGGCAGTCAAGACAAGAATCGAATCCGTCGCCGTAGACCGAGAAATCGTCCATGAAGACCTCCAAACATTCCCCTACCATGTCCGAAAAGATCGACAGCATGCACCTCTGAAAAGTCGCAGGGGTGTTGCATAGCCCAAATGGCATGTGTCGAAAAGCATATGTGCCGAAGGGACAGGTAAAGGTGGTCTTCTCCTGATCCTCAGGAGCGATGGCCACTTGGTTGTAGCCCGAGTACCCATCCAGGAAGCAATAATGGCTCTTCCCTGCCAGTCTCTCAATGATCTGGTCAATAAAAGGCAGGGGGAAATGGTCCTTCTTGGTGGCTTGGTTGAGTCTCCTGTAGTCAACACAAACCCTCCAAGAGGTGGGTACTCGTGTAGCGATCTCCTCTCCCGACTCACTGATCACAGTCGTGATGCCCGTCTTCTTGGGCACCACATGCAAGGGGCTGACCCACTTAGAGTCGGAAATGGGATAAATAAAATCTGCACTCCACCATTTTGATATTTCTTTCATCACGACCTCTCTCAGGTTGGGGTTCAGTCGCCGCTGGAACTCACGCGACGGCTTCGCCCCCTCCTCAAGATAGATATGGTGGGAGCACACTGCTGGACTAATCCCATGGAGATCCGCTACGCTCCATCAGATCGCCTTACGGTTCTTTTCAAGAACCCCCATCAAACGGGATTCTTGCTCTCCAGTCAACTCGGCGGAGATGATGACTGGGTACATCTCTGGATCGCCCGCAAGGAATCGATACTTCAGCGAAGTAGGGAGCGGCTTCCGTTCTGGAATGCTGGGTGCTGGCAAATCTGGCTGCGGAAGAAACTGAGTGAAAGCTGCTAAGTCTGCCAAATCTGCCTGGGAAAGTGAAAGCGTACTCTCGCAAACTGGATCGGGAGAAGGCTGCTCAACTGCACTGTCTCTGCTCGGCTCTGCACCTACCTCCTCCCCATCTATAGGCTCAGGTGAACTCAGGTCCGGCATCTGATCATAACAATCTGCCCAGTCAGACTCTGAATCCGAGGGATCTGCATCAATCGTGGTGGCATCAGTACCACCGGAAGACAAGGTGGCCTCAGCACCACCATCACTGAACATCGTGTCGCGATCAAGGACCGGCTCTGATGCCTCTATGGTATCCTGAACCAGGGCTGTGCTCTCCAAACTCTCCTCTGCTATCATCTCGGCATCAGATGTATCTGAATATGAGAGGATGGTCTGTGCTACAGGATCTGCCCAAGCTGCCTCATCGTCTGTGATCACAAAATCACAGTCCTGGTGGATGTCTGGCTCTGTGTCTGTCAGCTGCTCTGAATCTGTACTCGCATCTGAGCGGGTTCTCTCTCTAGCTCTGTAGTCCTCGACCGTCTCTATTTGTATACTCTCGCCCTCGACGCGAAAGTACACCTTCCCGCTATCATGATCAGTCACCGCCTTGGCTGTGGCCAAGAACGGACGACCAAGGATGATGGGGGTATCGGCCACTGACTCAGGGATCTCCATGTCCAACACTACGAAGTCCACGGGGAATTTCAGGCCCTGAATCGTGACGATAACGTCTCGTAATAACCCCTTTGGCCTCTTGACAGATCGATCAGCGAACTGAAGGACTGTCCTGCTCTGTCGAAGAGTGCCCAACTCGAAGCGGTCGAGAAGGGCTGCCGGAAGAAGGTTGATCGACGATCCGCTATCTAATAGAGTACGGTCGAACCTCTGCTCACTGATCTGGCATCTGACATACGGGGCCCCTGAATCTGGCCTCTTGGCTGGCAGTCGGTTCTGCATCGCAAAACACGTGGCTTTCGTCAGCACATGGATCTCTGAAGTGTGGTTCCTCCTCCTCCTCCTGACTGTAGTCATGTCTCTCAAAGAACGCTGGAGAAGGGGGATGTGCTGCAAAGCCTCCTGGAGGGTCAGCTGGATGTGGAATCGGTCAATCATGCTCTGGCTGAACTCCTCAAGCTCTCTCTTTTTTGGATTTTCTTTTTTCTTCCCCTTCCCCATCTGAAGGGCTCTAGGGAAGGGGATCACAGGGTCCTTCTCAGATGAAGGACTAGGAAAAGGTCTAGACGGTTCAAGGACCGGATCCACACATACATCATGCACCACAGTGGGACCAGAAGAAAGTAAACCTTTTCCTTTATTCATAACAGAGTTCTGAGATACAGGAATGCGAGGAAAGACAACATCTCTATCTGTACAAACACCGGTGGCCTCAGTACCACCACGGGCTGGCTCTGCTGCTGCTGCTGGTAGTAGACGTCTCGCAGCATCAGTACCGCGGGCTGGCTCGGCTCTACTGGTGGCGTCAGTACCACCTCCTCGAACTGGTGAAGCGACGGCCTCAGTACCGCCGGTAGGATCAGCATCCTTGGTGGCATCAGTGCCACCATCATCATCTGGAGCGGCCTCAGTACCGCTCTCCTCCTCCTCATGTGGCGCCTCTGGAGTGTCCTCGTGGTGAAGCTCAGATGAGGCGCCGCCGCCTGCTGGGGTCCTACCGCTCCTAAGTGTGACAAAATCAGCATCAAATAGATCCGAAGATGTATCATCAAATGGGTCACTAGGAGTGGCTAACTCAGTATGTACTACCTGCTCAGATTTCCTCTTAAGGTTGTTCGGATTCGGCTCGATCTGGGCTGGTATGGCGGCCTTCCCTCTCACCAAGTCCCGCATCTCCTGGCGGAACTCGTCCATCTCCCGTCTGAATGTGGCCTGCTGGTCCGTGAGGAGGCGGGCGATGTCATCTAAAGCGGGGCTCTCATGGGAGCCCGACGGGTAGCCTCTCTGTGGGTGAGGCTGCTGGAACTGCTGCTGATGGTGCTGGTAAGAGGGATATGAGGACGGGTGCTGCTGCTGGATCGGGTGAGCCTGCTGCTCACGTCTCCATGACTATCCCTGCTGCTGATAGGGACGAGGACCGTAGGATGATGGCTGGTGCTGCTGGTGTGCTGGGTGCTGCTGCTGCGACTGCTGGTGATCTCTCTGCTGGGAGTACTGCCCTCCCTGTCCTGACGGTTGCTGCTGGGGCTGGGCACCACCACTCCCCCACCTGAATCCGGGATGGTCTCGTCGGATCCCAGGCTGGGGGCGGTCATACCAAATCCCGTTGACATCCATCAACGGCTCTGCATCATAGGGGTCTGGCGGCAGTACTGCCAGAGGCTGATCCGGCTGGTAGACCACCATCTGCATCTCTGGAGATGGTGGTGACTGGTAGGTGGGCTGCGGCTGCTGGTACGGCTCCGCCTGTACAATGTGAACCTGTCTAGGCTGCTGCGAGGAGCTGGAGCGCTGGGACGAGCTGCTGCTGCCACCGGTATCGCCTCGCGACAGAAGACGGGGCTGTGAAGCCGTCTGTGTCTCCTGGAGACACATGAGCTGGGTCTTCATGTCGCTCAGAACATGTGCCATCTGTTCCATCTGAGTGATGCTCTGGCACTGCTTCTTCTCTATCAGCTCCATGCGGTCCAACTTCTCGCTGATGATACCCATGTCCGCAGCGGATGACTCTGCCTGTGCTGCTGCGACTGCGGACGAACTGGATGGACCTGCATCTACCCGTGCTATCCGCTGGTACTGCACGGGTCCTGGCTGCTGTGGCTGGGGTCTCTGAGTATACAATCTGGTCTGAGACATCACCATGTAGTTCTCGAACATCTCCTCGTAGATGGCCCAGACCTGATCGTGGTTCTTGGCAAAGTAGGACCCGCCGCAAGAAGCGTTCACCAGACCCTGAAGCTCTGGCGTCAACCCGCTGAAAAAGCTCTGAACTAGGTTCGGCTTGGAGATGTCGTGGTGCGGGTATCTGTCTAGAAGCTCTCGAAACCTCTCCCATGCCTCGTGAAACTGCTCGTTGGGGAACATGGAGAAGTTGCTGATCAGGGCCCTCGCTGCATTCGTCCGCCCGAGTGGATAGTACTTTTTCAAGTACTCGGTGCGGAGCTGCTCCCAGGTGTAGACAAACTTCCCTAGATGCTTCAGCCAGGTGGCTGCTCTATCTACCAGTGAAAAAGGGAAGGCTATCATCCGGATCGTGTCCTGGTCCACGTGGCGATCGTGGACAGTGCTGCAGATCATCAAGAACTCCTGGAGGTGGAGGTGGGGCTCCTCAGTGGCTAGTCCGTGGAAACGGGGCAGTAACTGCAAGGTGTTCGGGGGGAACTTGAAGTCCCCCACGATCACTGGCACTACCACCCAGTGATGCATCAGAGTAGATCCGGGGTTGTGTAACGCCCGCATCGGCTGTGGTGGTCCTCCTGCCGCGGCGGCTGCCGCTGCGGCGGCAGCGGCTGCTGCTGCTGCTGCGGCTGCTGCGGCTGCGGCCTCTGCATCAGGCATCTCCTCAAGCTCGCTCTGCTCGTCTCGCTCTGCTCTGAGCCTCTCCAACTCTCTCCTCATCTCTATCATGAATGCCCCCTGATCGCGTAACTGCTGCTGAACTGTCTCAAGCGATGCGATCAGGGTGGAGTTGATCGCTCCCTGGTCAAATACGACATGCTGGTCTCCTCGTGGACCTCTGGAGTGATCGTCTGAACTGCCGGCCATAACGACGTCTGCAAAATCAAATGAGCCCAACTCAGGTGCTGTCAAATCTGCTAATCTCTCCTCGGGCTCATGTCTCTCAGTACCGAAAGAAAGGGGGTCGAGGGGGAACAGGGCGGAATCGTACTTGGGCTCGGAGAGCTGGTCTCGGCTCCCGCGGGCCAACCTAGATGATCGGGTAGACGTGCCCGAAAGCGGTGCAGCCAGAGGCTGCCTAAGAGACCGTCTACCCATCATCTTGATCTAGCGAGTAAGGCGGATGAGATCTGGAGTCAACTATGATCAAAAACAAACCCCCGGTTCACCAACGCAACGCGAGCTGAAGACCGTGAAAGTTCGGTCAAATTATCTTGTCTATTTTATTTTGGTGAACACACAAAATATCAAAGCGCTTACGTGACCTGTTAGGATATCCGATGCTATCCCAACCGACTGGCCCGCATGGAAGAGTCGGTAATCAGTCGGGTCTAGCACCGGGAGGCTCTACCTAGGGTGCGAGTCACTCTCTCGCGCATCCAAACCATACAATGCGGGGGTTGCTCTCCCCAAGACAAAGTTTTTAGGGTGAGCGGTTTTTATGGTCAATAGTTTTAGCCAGTCCCAATTTTATAGTTTTTCTTTTTAATTTTTTTTTTCAAAGCAATCAAAGGGCCTAACGAATTTTTCGGTTCTCCTGATTATTAAGTCCGAAAACAGGGGGAGAAGACGAAAAAGCCGATGCGCGAGAAATCAATGATGCATGCTGAGATAGAAATGCGTACCTTGTCTCCAGCACTCTACATGCAAGTGATCCGCGCAGAATTTAAAGATAGTAAATAAACTACCTAAATGATGCAAGCGGAAAAGCCGAGTCCTAGATGAGCAATTTCTAGCGCAGAACCGTCTAACTCAGTCACTCGCCCTCGATCCAAAGAGTCCGGTCTAGACCCACCCCTCCTCTTCTCGACAGGTCGAGTTCAGGAGTAGCGCTTGACGGGGCAGGCTCGCAGCGCGTAGGCTCTCAGGAAAGCGACTAAGTTATTTTTATTATTTATTATTAGTAGGTCCAATTACGTTCTATGGGAACAGATAATCAATTAGGTGTGTGGATCCTACTAATTACGTCACAAGCACCAGAAATTCCTAAGTCTAGGGGCTCGAGCAAAAAAAACGCGTAAACATCGGAAAGGCAGTAAAAAAGGTAGAAGAAAACCGCGTCAAAAACCGCGAAAATCTCCTAAGGGTCCCCCGAGCACACCGGTGCTCGGCGAAACAGACCCGCTAAGTGTCAAGCACAGTCTCTGAGTCCCTGTATTATTACAACAATAAAATAGTTCTAAACTATCCTCACCCACTCAACTCTCTCTCTCTCGCTCTCTCCTGCTGCTCGATGAAGAAACGAGCCGCCTCCGCTTCGCTCGGGTGCACCGGCGCTCCTAGGAATGCCACCCTCGCTCCTCGGGCCCTCGCAAGAAACAGAGAGAAAAGTGGTCAGTCCAAAATTATTGTCAGAAATATGAGAGAAATATATATAGAAATATGAGAGAAATATATATATGCAACAAATCTATACAAAAACCCGCGAAAATCAAAAGCCGCAGAAAAAGCTAAAAACGACTACTAAGCCGTGCTCCCCGGCAACGGCGCCATTCTGATAAAGCGACCTGAAGGCTAGGGTATAGGTGCTAAATTGGTCGTTGCGACCCAAGCGATCAAGTCGACTTAATCAAGAAAAATATCAGACCACTAAATAAATCACAGATCAATCAAAACAAAGTGAGCGGTCCTGCTATGAGATTTACCTGGTATAGCACCCAGGGTCGAACTCAAGGAGCACGGATTGGCTAAAAAGCCTACGAAGTAGTCAAAAATCAGAGAAAAAGGGAAAACATTTTTAGTGGTTTTTAATTGTTTTTTAAATTTTTTTTGGATTTTAAATATGTAAAGAAAATAAGGAAAACAATCACAAGCAAGCTTTGACAATTTATTTTATGCACTAAAAGGCAAGCAAAAATTCAGGAAAAAATATTTTTATGTGTTTTATATTTTTCTGTGTTTTTGGTGAATTTTTGAGATTTTTCTGATATATAGTTTATTTTCTAAAAATCAAACAGTGGCGAAAATACAAGGTACTGTCCAGCCAGGCCCAAAATCCCTAGATAAAATATCTAAGGACCTCAAAAGGGCCTGGAGGTAATTTTCCTGTAAACTAGAGAAAACAAGGAAAATTTGAGTACCAAAATTATTGTTTTTGGTTTTTTTATGGATTTATTAGAATTTTTATGAGTTTTTGAGGGTTTTTAAGTTTTTATGGGTTTTCAGTGATGAAAAGTAGCCAAAATTGGCTAGAAAATCAAAGAACACAAAGGAAACAGAACCTAATTTTTATAGAATTTTTAGGGGGGTTTTATATTTTTTTGTGATTTTTAAAACTGAACAGTGCCAAAAATAGATGTTTTTGAATTTTTAAAAATAGCAAACAAGATCAGAAATGTCCTCAAAAATCTACAAAAATCCTACACCATGGCAGGAGCCATGTGTCAAATTTTCGTTGGATTTGGAGGTGATTTGATATTTTATTCAAAAATGACAAGAGGGCACTGTGCACAGGGACCAAAGTGCAAATACCCAAAGATCTGGGGGTCCTGGTGCAAAATACCCAGCAAATCACACGCGAGGCGCGTGCCTGGGGCACTCAGGGACCTTTTGGTAAGAAAAACAAGTCCCGAGGACCTTCTGGTAACTCGTACCAAAAAGTCCAGGGGTTGTCTTGCAAATAACCCACTAATAGGCGCACATGCGGAATTAAAACACTCACAGGGGCTTATATGCAAATACTAAAATGTTTTCATTCATTAACGAACAACCAGAACTACAGGAATTAAGTTGCAATTACACCAAACATACACGTGACGAAGCACGTGGCTCACACAAACAGGGGCATAAGTGCAAATAAACTAAAGTACGAGGTCCAGTGTGCAAATAACCCTAAACTAAACAACTTGCTAAAATATTTACAGGACTAAAACTCAATAAAAACAAAGGCTGGGCCTAAGGGTAATTTACCCCTTATTAAGCGGGTCGTCGGATGCGCTCCACGTGGATGATCTGACGGGTACGCTGGTGGGCGCTCCAGATCTCCTCTCCAAGGATCGGGCGGTGGCTGCTCCTCCTGGAATGGACGGACGAGATGACAACTGGAGGTCGAGGCTGATCGGACGGCTGGCGAGGATGGTGGAAGAACACTCAGCCGGCGAGCTTCGCCGGCCTCGTGCGAGCGCTGTGGTCCTCGTCTGCTGCTTCCGGATATCGGAGAAGATGCGCGATGGAGCTCCGCAGCTAATGGTCGACTCCGATGGCCCGGCCGAGCCCTGGAGGGGCTCCGGCAAGGTCGGCGGAGGAAAGCTCCTGGCCGAATGTCGGGAGGCCTCAGATAGCCCTCCTCTGGTCCTGCAAAATAGGTCAGAAGCTTCGCGGGTCGAGGGAAAAGTGCCTCGACCCGGTTAGGCGGTGTGGATGTGGTCTATGCGTCGGGATGAGCGAGCTCCGGCGAAGCGACGGACGGTAGAGCTCAAACCCCAGCTCCTGTGCGAGCTGGGTTGGGTGGGTGTATGGAGAAGGTGCGCGGAGGTACGGCGGAGGTGATGACGGGTTCCGATGATCGAAAGGATGCTCGAGATGGTCGGAATCGACGGAACACGGCGGCGGTACGATTTGGGGCTAACTAGAAATTAGACTAAATAGAGACACTAAGGGGTTACCTGGGCGGATGGTGAGACTATGCTGGAGCTGAGGTAGCTCCTGGTCGTGGCCTCAAGGGTTGTCTCGGCCCGAGGCTCGAGCTCCTGCTCTGGGTGGAGCACGGCGGCGCGCAGTCGCCGGATCAATGGAAACCGGCCCCTCTCCTCGCTGCGACGGCACCTGGAGCGAGCTGTCACTCACGCTCGGGTGCTGGAGCTCACTGGGGTGGAGTGGATTAGCCAAAGATGCAGAATCAGGTGGCGGAGCTCGGCTTTATATGTGAGTGCAGACCCGACTAGGGCTGATCGGGTAGGGTCACGGTGGCGCGCGGACCCCGAGGTTGATGCCCGGCGAGGGTGTCAGATGTGAGAGGTGTCAAACGGAGCCGGGGTTTAGGTGTTAGGCAATCGGGTCGAGCGGGTATAAATCCGAGAATAAAGTCCGGTGCTCGAATCCGCGAAGAATGGTCCTGGGGGGGTCAGTTGACCGGGCGGTCAACATCCCCAGGACCCAATGAAATCAGGCCACGTGGCAGGATCTTAAGGTGACAAATACACCTAGCTAGGGGCCGAATCAGCAAAAACCCAAAACATAAAATATTTTTATTTTATTTTTTCCTATTTTTGGTGATTTTTAATTAATTTTTGGAAATAAAAAATGAGGTATTTACATTATGTAGCTATATATAGGTATATGTACATTATGTAGTTTTTTTGATTTTTTGATTTTTAGTTATTATTTTTGTACAATTTTATTCCTATTTTATATTTTATTTATTTATAGAATAAAATGAGGGATAAAAGGGTATTTTTATTTGGTTTTTATTATTTATATACAAGGGTGAAATAAATAAATATGTACAACTACATACATGGCATTTGTACAATATATTTTTGTAATTTTAATTTTTGTTATTTTTATTTGATTTTTGTTGTGATTCTTTTTGTTTTATTTACTTACAATATATAGCATAGAATATTTACAAAAAGTTTAGGAAATGATTTTATTTATTTACAAGGTTAAATAAATGAAGAAGCATGGTCTATGTACATGGTGAAAGGGTATTTTTGATCTTTTTAATTTTTCAAATTTTTATTTTGTTTTTAATATTTTCTAAATATATACAAATGTGTACAAGCATATTTTTGGGTGGGGAAAATATAATTTTATTTATTTATATAGATATTTACACTAGAGCCCCTATCTCCCTCTACTTTGGCTTTTATGCGGTCAGGCCCATGCTGAGCCCTCCCTTGGGTTAGGTTGCTCAATATTTATTCTAAATATTTCCCTCTTTTTCTTTTTAGTCTTTATTCTTTTATTTTTGCACAAAACATGCTAATTATAGAATTTTTACACAATGCATGCTTTTGGTAATTATTGATATTTACATATATCTACATGTACTTGCAAAGGTTTTTGTAGCTAAAATATAAGAATAAAGAGTGATGAATGGGTATTCATCAGTCCTCATGGTTGAAAATCAACATGATACCAGGGTGAAAACCTTATGATCGGATAATGCTAAGGAGTATTTAGAAATGTCTCTTTAGACCTATCTACGAGAAAAAGGGATTTTAAATAGCACTTCTTGCAGCTATACTCCTCAGCAAAATGGTGTTGCTGAGCAAAAAAACAGATCTCTTTTGGAAGTCACTCGTGCTCTTTTATTTCAACATAATGTCCCTAAGAATTTTTTAGAGGATGTTGTGCTTACTGCTACTTACCTTCTTAACATACGACCCCTATTGATATTAAAAAGAAGGTCCTTTTCTCTGTTTTACATTCTGAGAAATCTCCATTTAGTCTTTCTCCTCGTGTGTTTGGTTGTGTTTGTTTTGTTGACAATTCTGCTCCTGACAGAAGGAAGTTGGATCCTCAAGCCATCAAGTGCATTTTCTTGACTATTCTTGTACACAGAAATGGTACCAACGATATGATCCGTTATCAAGAAAATTATATGTGAGTAAAGATATTACCTTTCATGAATGTGAATCATACAATGGGAACTCACAGGGGGAGTCCATGAATAATATTGCCAGCAATTATTTTTTGGATGAATTTCGGAACCCAAATGATGACCATGGAGATCAAATTACCACTGCAAACAACCATGACAGTGATAGGATTTTGGACGACCTGAATGGAAGAGAAGATATATTGATGATAGTAGAGATTGTGTGGATAATCTACTACCAAATCAACATCCCAATCAGCCCAGGGATGATCAAAGTTCCGACAACTCTGCAAGTAGTTCCTCATCCCCTGATATTCAAGTTGTTGAAACTCATGTGATGCTTAATGACTTGAATGAGGATGATGGAAATCTAAATGATAACCATCCCATTGCTATGCGCGAGGCAGCCAGGTCAATCAAGCCTTCTACTCGTTAACCCGTGGAAGATTTTTTCTCCTACTCTAAGGTGAGTTTGAGTTATAAAAGCTTTCTTACTCTTCTTAAATTTCATGATCTTCTAAGGAGTATGGCTGAGGCGAAATGGGATCCAAGGTGGGTGTGTATGATGGATGCCAAAATAGCGGCTTTGAAAAAGAATGACAATTGGGATGTTGAGGGCATTCCAAAAGGTGTTCATCTTGTTGGTTCGAAATTGGCCTGCAAGATTTAATACAATATTGCTGGAAAAGTGGACAGATTCAAAGCATAGTTAGTTGCAAGAGGATATAGTCAGAAGTACAGGATAGATTATCTTGATACGTCTGCTCCTGTAGCCAAAATGAATACGGTCCATGTTATTATCTGCCTGGCCATACAATTCTCTTGGAATATGTATCAGCTAGATGTCAAGAATGTGTTCTTTAATGGAAATCTCAAAGATGAAGTTTACATGAAAATGTCCCCTGGATGCGGGGAACTGAGCAAGTGTTATAGACTAAAGAAAGTATTGTACGGTCTTTAGCAATCACCTATAGCGACTCAGGATTGTAATGATCACTAATGGCTATCACCAAGCTAATGAAGATCATACCCTCTTCATCAAAAAGGGAGGTGAAAGAAGTTCTGTTGTTTTGGTACATGTGGATGATATGATTCTGACTGATATGATGATGCAGAAATATTCCGCATAAAACGTGTTCTTCCTACAAAATTTGAATTAAAGGACCTTGGTAAGTTGAAGTACTTCCTTGGTATTGAGATGGCCCATTCCCTCAGTGGCTTGTGTTTGAACCAACGGAACTATGTGCTCAACTTACTTCATAACTCTGGTCTACTCGGATGCAAGCCGATCTCTACTCCTATAGATGCTAACCATAAACTCAGCAAAACAGATGGTGAACCTCTTAATGAAGCTTCGACCGGCAGGTATCATAAACTTATTGGAAAATTAATTTACCTCTCTCTTACAAGACCTGATATTACCTATGATGTAATTGTGTCCAGTCACTTCATGCATGCACCCACAACAGTTCGTATGAATGTTGTTACCAGAATTTTGTGCTACGTTAAGAACTCCCTAGGTAAACGCCTTCTATTTTGAAAACAAGATAATATGAGTATTTAAGGCTACAATGATGCAGATTAGGCTGGATCTGTTGACGACAGATGGTCAACATCAGGGTTTGTTGTTTATCTATGTTGTAACCTGGTCATATGACGAAGCAAGAAACGGAATGTTGTCTCTAGATCTAGTGATGAAGCTGAGGGCCCTTGCAAATGGGGTTACTAAGGTTGTATGGTTGAAACTTCTTTTAACATAGTTGGGTGTTGAACCAATCATACCATTAAAGATGTTTTGTGATATAAAGATGCAATAAACTTGGCAAATAACCATGTTATGCATGACAGAACGAAGCATGTGGAAATCGACAAAACTGCACCTGTGAGAAGATTGACGATGGTTAGTTGTGTCTTCCCTACTTGAAATTTGATTATCAGATCGCATATTTCTTCACAAAGGAGCTGCCTACAGTGACTTTTGAGCAGAATGTAGGCAAGTTGGGCACAGTCGATATGTATGCCCAACTTGAGGGGGAGTGTTGAGTTGTATTTGCCTAAATGGGGGTAAACAGATCTTTGGATGATGGATCGTTTACCCACCATCTTTACTCATCCCCCCTCCTATCTTGTAAACTTAATGAAGATATAATCCCTAATCTCTTGTGAGGGAGATTATGGTTTTATGTGCGCCCCCGTGATTTTCGGTTTTTCCCTCATCGTAGAGTTTTCCATGTAAATCCCGATGTTGATCTTCTTGTTCCCTAAAGTTCACCCTCTTACATCATCCTCTTTTTCTCTAAAACACCTAGGCCCTGTTTGGTTGGAGAATAGACCATGGAATAAGGGGTCAATTCTCCTCTCGACACGGTTCCCAGTGGTACGACTATTCCCCATTATTCCATCTTATTTCACTCTTATTCCTATCTTTATCCCACCTTACCTGCCTTTATTTCACCTTATTCTCCTCATTCCTATCCTCCAGCCGAACGAAGAATAGACCCTTATTCCCCTTATTCTCTATCCTTATTCCTGCTTATTCTCCTACCGAACGGGCCCCTAGTGCTTAAGGGAGAAACATCGATCTTATCCTCTGCTCAATGGAGAAACATCGTATCTTTCCAATAAAAGTTACCTAAAAATAATCATAAATATATTATAATCATGCATACTAAACCAATGATACCTCACCTGTTACTCTTTTGCCTATTTACTGTTAAAATCTTTAACATGCTGAATATATCTCGTGTGGGGGTTTGTGTTGAGACGATTTTTGAATAACGCAATTCATTCCCTCTCTCTCATCTCATTGGCAGATTTCCACCAAACAAGTATGGTTGACTAGAAAGGAGTGATGTTTAACGATGTTTCATGGTACCTCTCACCTCCCATTGCAAATTGCAAAGGATGCCCCGTGTATCTTCAGTCACTCCTCCTAATATCCTGAATTAACCATCAATCATTTATGGTGACTTTTCTTTAACTTATTGCTTTATCTTTTTATTTATGATTTGCAGCCAAGAGTTCTCCAACTCCCTGAGCACATATATAGTCTCGAATCTCTCAGTGGCTTGTACTTCCTCCGCGCAAAGATTCTCTCTCTAAGGCAAGCAGAATCAAAAACCATAGGAGGCAGACACCATGACAAATCTTCACATGAGCAGAGGCCACGAGGAGTGTGGCTCACCACAGCAATTCCAATACAGTGGAGGCAATAGACGCCCCCCTTTCTTACAGCACCATTTACTAATAGAACCATCTTTTGAGGAAGCAGAATTCTATAGAAGAAGAACATCATTTTAATTGATGTTATTGCAACTGCTTAATGCAGATATAAAAACTAAGTAAAGCATAAGGATACTGCAAAACTAGTTCCCTTATCAATGGATTTACATTAGCTTTTATGCAATCTACCATCAAAGTACAGAGGATCAGCATAATGGATTTCAAAAGTCTGTTGGAATCAGCAATTAGACAAAAACTCCCTTCCAGTTCTGTCTAGGTTCCTACTATTATTCTATGAATAGAAAAATGCATGCACAAAGAAAGTGCACATTGTAAAAGAGGGGTTTTTTTACTCAGCCCACGGCTCGAGAAAAATTGGTGGGTCCGGGATGAGCTTTTTCGGGCTGGGTCTGATCGATCCTAATGCTCCATCCTAGTTATTTGTATTCCTGCTTGTTTGTATTCCTTAGGTGCCCCGCTTTGTCGTCGTGTATACAAGACTTTATTTTGATGAACAAATCTCGATAATTTCAAAAAAAAAAGAAAAAGAAAAAGAAGGATATATAAAACAAAAACTAGTGATACCTTTCTACCCAACACCTTGTATCACTGTAACTCATGTTTCTAAGTGATACCTTGTTACCATGAAATACATATCTACCCAATGAATGCATATTCTAAAAAAACTCATTATTATGAGAGAGGTTTATTGTCCCAAATAACCACTTTCCTAACGTCCCAAACATAAGTCATCGATCCGTTAACGAGGAAAATCGGTCCTACAACTTATCGGGTTTAAGCTCAGATGGACGATGTTGACAACCGACCAAAATGCTTAAGCTTAAATTGTCAAATAGTAAACCTCACTGCTTATAACTCACAATCACACT
The DNA here is from genome assembly GCA_037367405.1 of Ottelia alismoides. NCBI lineage: Eukaryota > Viridiplantae > Streptophyta > Magnoliopsida > Alismatales > Hydrocharitaceae > Ottelia > Ottelia alismoides. Next base: position 167,470 of record JAZKJV010002397.1, read on the forward strand.
TTGCGAGTTTGACATGTTGAACTATGTTTGGGAGTTAAGGTGTTACACCTTTCTCGGATATTCGATGGATAGTTGCAGGTAGAAAACCCTAGCATGATTCCACCCATACCATAAGATCTAAAACATATATATATATATATATATATATATATAGGGTCATATGTGGCTGCCCCCGTCATATTTGGGCAATTTTTTTATTTTTTTTGAAAAATAACACCATGTACATTCATCCCTATATCCCTCCTATATACCATTCGAATTTCGTCGGAAACAGAGACTTCTACGGCCTCCATCCGGACAGTAATTTTTTAACGGTAACAGGATTTTTTTAAAATCGATATCATCGAGATGGAGGCCGTAGGAGTCTCTGTTTCTGACGAAATTCGAATGGCATATAGGAGGGATATATGGATGAATATACATGGTTTTATTTTTCAAAAAAAAATAAAAAAGAGGTCGAAAATGGGGCGGGAGCAGCTATGTTGGCTGCCCCCAGGGGGCAGCCCCATTTTTTCCATATATATATATATAGGGAAATTATCCAATGAGCCCTGGGCCCATTTGAGATGAGATGAGCCCACTCATTTTTTACCATTATTTCCTATCTTTTTTAGCTTAATAGGTATTTGTTTACAAGTGTTATATCATATTCTTACTACTAGTAACTATTTTCAGGAAAAAAAATCTTAAAGTCATACAAAATGATCGTATTATTATTTGTATTACTAGTCTCATTTTTATTCTTACTAATGACCATTTCTTGTGAATCTAAGATTTCCTTTATATGAAAATAGTTACTAATAGTAAGAATATGATATAACAACAGTAAATAAATAAGCATTGAACTCAAAATGATGGAAAATATTGGTAAAATATGAGTGGGCTCATCTCATCTCAAATGGGCACAGGGCCCATTGGATAAGCCCCCTATATATATATATGTGTGTGTGTGTGTGTGTGGCTTCAGTGACAGCAAGATATAAGAAGTTACTTGACATATTTTCTGAGAAAAAACAGTTATTTGTGAAGATAATGCACCTATCACTAGCATGCATTCTTACATGCCTCCTTGGGCGTGAATCCCATAATTTAAAAGACTAATCATTTAAATACAGAGATTAAAAAACTAATCATTTAACTATAGAGACTGTTCAAAGGTTTAGGGGACCTTAATCAAAACATGGCGATAAGGTGAGGTAGGGGGCAACACATCACATCATACATATATGCATGGGTTCTCCTCCTTAGTGGAGAGGTGCATTCTGGTTGATGTCATCTCTCAACCACCTCTTGAAATTATTGATGTTGATCTCATCAACAAATTAAACTGAGAATTTGAAGAAAATCCTTTCAAATGGGAGACTGGGCTTTCTAATCGTTTGAAGAATAAGCACTAGAATAATGGATCAATGCTCCATCCGGTGGGTTCTCAAGAGTATGGCTATTTTCATCTATATTCCGTTATTTCATCTTATTCCACTCTTATTTCTATATTCATTCCACCCTACCTACCCTTATTCCACAATATTCTTCTTATTCATATCTTTCCAACTAAACAAAGAATAGACCATTATTCTCCTTATTTCTCATCTTTATTCATGCTTATTCCCAAACCGAACACCTCCTAAAAATCTTGTGTGAGTAAAATGTGCTCCCTTCTCTTGAAATAAAAGATAGTCCGATAACATTCTACTCCATCTCGATAAAAACGTGGAATAAGAAATAAAGCACGACATGAGATGAGTAAGGTTTATTCTTCATTCTTGTTTGAATTTTTTTAGAAGAGATGAATACTCTTGATAAAAACATGGAATAAGAAATAAAGCACGACATGGGATTTTTTCGATTAAATAGATGCATGAAATAAATAGATACAACAAAGAAAAACTATACTACTAGCAAGGGTATAATTATAAATATTAGGAAATCCAGGGGCCAAAGTGCAATTTCACCAAATTATATCTAGAATAAAAAGTTACAATACTAATTAGAAATATCCGAATCCCCAAGGGCCTTCGTGCAAAATGTGGAAACTCGCGTGTTCGCACAAGTGAGCTACGTTGGCGGGTTCCAAAATGTAATTTCACTAAAGTGGCTCTTTTGCAAAATAACCACAAATTTTATAATTTTAATAAATAGTTTCTGAATTAAACAGAAATAAACAAAAGCCTGAGGGTCCGCCTGCAAAATGTAACCTCATGTGACGCGTCACGTGAGGTGACGTGGCTAGGACTAGTTTGTAATTATAAGAAGTTTGACGGCATTTTTGAAAAATTACAAAATTAATGTAAACGGTAGAGTAATGTTTCCAAACTACTATTTAAATAAAAAATAATCGTGGAGGAATATGCAAAATACCCAGTCAACGGGTGATGGAACGGTTCTCCTCCCTTCACTTATTCATGTATCAGCATGAGGGAGGGCGATGCCGGTTCATCGGCGACAGGTGCGATTAGACTCCATATGTCGATCAGACGATGATAGATACAGAGGAATTAACGACAGTTGCGAGCTCTGGAAGACTGAGGAGATCGACCGGCGAGGAAGCTCTCTGGAAGAACAGGGACGAGCCAGCAACTGGATGAGCTCTTTTGGTGCGATATGCTTCCTCTGATGTTCCTTTGCGGCACGAATTTGTCTGTGACATTCCTGGAAGGGTCCCTGATCCTTCGGCGGAGCCAAAATGGCTCGACGATCCTCGATGCATCGTCGCAAGGTCAGAGAAGAAAATGGGCTCCATGTACTATGCTACCTGCAAAATTCGACTCCAGATGGAGTCCCTTGACTCTTGGGACCTACAAGTAAAGCTCAAGAATGATAATAGAGTGTTCCCAGGACAAGCGAGGGGGGTGGACGGTGAATAATCGCGGATAGAAGTTGATCGCCAGAGCTCAAGGGCTCTAGCAAGGTGTTTGAGATCTTAATCTCACTGATTACTTAATTAAATGACAAAGTAAAAGCATGACATTAAAGATCAACTCACGGCTAACTAAAAGGCAAAAACTTAAATGGAAAATGGCCTCGACTGGCCGAAGAACTAGGAGAAACCTCACGGTGGCATGACCGCCGGAGATGGGGATAGAGCCGCTCAAAAATTGCATCCTCCATCAACCTAAAGGCAAGAAGAAGGAGATGTTACCTACTTCTATCTTTTGAGCACAAGAGGAGGAGAGGAAATAGGTCAAAGAGGGTTCGAATTTGGAAGGGAAGAGAAAGGGGTTGTTCTGTACAAGAGAGGATGGGCTCCGAGAATCGAGAGAAATCGCGAGATGCAGCAATCCAATCCCCGAAAAAATCCATGGGCATGTATACTTGAATATCAGGGAGCAAAAGTCGTGAAGAACGTGACATCAGAAAGTGCAAGGAATCTCCGTGAGAAAAATCGAGAAATGGGCAAAAAACGATGTTCTGATAAGGTGTAGACCTCTGTCAAAGAGTTGACCGAGGTCAACCAACGGGTGAATCTGGTTGGTCCACATGAACCAACTAAAAAATCTTTGGAAAAAATAATTAGAAAATTGATTACAAATAATAAATGATTTTATTAATTTTAGATAATAAAAAATATTTTAAATTTTCTAAATTAATTTATTATGATTTTTATTTATTTTTTAGATCTTCAAAATTACAAGTTACTTTTTGAGGGCTATATATAGGTATATTCATCTATATAGTTTAGTCTTTTATTTTTATTTTGTATTTTTGATTTTATTGATTAAATTTATTATTTTATATAATTACAACCAAATTTTATATACATAGATATATTTTAATTTTATTTTTCTGATATGAAATATACTATTAAATAAATAGGTATATTATTTATAGGGATTTTTACACCCATAATCCTGAATAATGTCGCAATAACATTCATAACCCTGCATAATCGTGAATTACATGAGAAACCCCGAGTAATGCTTAACTCTTACATAACATAACCCTATGTTATGTTCCGTTTGGAACACCAGTCATATTTGACGGTTTCCGTTGAAAAAGACAGAAATAACCCTGATATTTATTCTTATTTGCAAAACATGCCCCCTCCAACCTTTCTCCCTGATTCGACCAGCGTGTAAGGCCCACGGCGCGCTCTCGATGACCTGCAGCCCCACGACAACCCGCAGAGCCCTTCAGCTTCTGGAAGGGGGTCGGTCGCACATGATTATGCTCCCAATAGAGGAGCGACGTGATGGCGGGGACAAAGACCGCTGCTTTGTTTTACTTCAACCCAAATCAGAGGAAGGGCACGGTGGCGGATTTTGAAGCTCCCCTTCCTTCGTCTATTTCAATCCATGATTGAGATTTAAGGCTACAGGTTCTCCAGCTGATACACGGGCAATGAGGATGCTGCAATGGGGGCAAAGGATGCTTGTTCAAATGTGGTGGTGCTGCTCGTGAAGGGATGGGTTTGAACAGTAGAGAAATCAATGTCGATGATAGTGCTCCGATGGGGGTCGTTCGCGATGAAGGATTCGCTCCGGGCTGCTTACCGTTGGCAACGTGCGGCGACCTTTGCAGATCCCCCCCCACCCCCGACCGACCTCAACCCCCCCTCCCCCCGCCCGGCGATGACCTGCGGATCACCCCCTCGACCGACCTCAACCCCCCCCCCCCCCCCCGCCGCCCTACGACGACCTGCGGATCACCCCCCCCCCCTGACCGAACCTCAGATCCCTACGCGCGACCAGCAGATTCCCCACCCCCCCCCCCACCCCCTCCCCCGCCGTGACGACCTGCCGAGACTCCGCGCCCCGTGACGGCCTGCAGCCTCCCCGCTGAGTTGGTCGCCCTCCCCGCCGAGCTGAGCCTTCCCACCCGCAGGAACCTAAGCTCCCCCCGCCGATGGAGCAGCTTCCCTGCTCGAGTGTCGATGGAGCCCAGCAGCCTCCCTGCTTGAGCCCCTGTGCCCAACCTCCCTGTTCGTCTCCTCCACCCCCTCACCTCGGCTTTCTTCCTCCCCAGGAACTGGAACCACCTGCAGTAACCTAAGCTTCCCCCCACCGCAGACCCGCACGCAGCCTCTCGATCCCACCGTCTGCAAGCAAGGCTTTGTTGGATTTTTTATTTTTTATTTTGGGTAAATCCTAAACGTTCATCGATAGATTGGTTAGATTAACTCACTTGTATGGTTGAGTTAACGTATTACATTAACGGAGGGTTATGGATGTGAGACAGAGTGACTATTCGAGGTTTCTCATGTAAGTCACAATTATATGGGGTTATGAATGTTATTGATAAATTACTCAAGGTTATGGATGTAAAAGTCCCTTATTTATATAGGTATAATTATAAGCAATTCATCTCTGTATTTTCTTTAGCTATTTTATTTTTACATGTTCTTTTATGTTTTTATTCATGTTTTAATATTCACGTGTATTATAAATAATATTTACAAAATTATAAAAATATAAATTACAAAAATAATGAATAATAAATAAAATAAATATTTTAATAGGTACAATTATACAATAGGGGTCCAAAACATAACTTTCACACCGTAAATCAAAAAGATATGAAACCACCTTCATTAGATAGTTTATTAAAAGTTATATACAGTTAAAATGATTTTGATATATTTATAATTTTTATTTGAGATATATGTATCTGGGAAGTTAGGATTTTGGAAACTTATTCTGAGTATATCTTTTTATCTATATATCATTTTATATGAAATAAATTTTGTTTTTTTTCTATATTTTATTATCTACAACTTTCATGTTCAAAATTTCTTTATTTAAAGTATAAAATTAGAACTAAAAATATGTCCCAAAAATGAAGGAAAATGAATAAAATAAATAGGGATTTTTATTGGATTTTGACCCTTATCTCCCCCTACTTTATTTCTTGTCGACCTAGTCATTGAGAAGCCTAGATCTTGGGATTTAGGATCATAAAATATTTTCAATATTTTATTTTTTTTTCTTTTCTTTTCTTTATTCTATAATTTCAGCATTAAAAACCACTTTTTATACACTATTTACACAATGATGCATGAATGATAAAATGCCTAAATTAAGAATATTTACATGCATTTATTAGGATTTTTAAGGTCAAAATGATAAAATAAAGATGATGAAATGGAGATTCATCACCTAGTATAGCGACCAGGTTCGAACACAATGAGCATGGTTGAAAAACTATGTAGCCTGATTTCTGAAAACAAAGTATTTCTGATGATTTTTAATTGTTTAATTTTTTAATTTTTAATAAAATAAAAACAAGCACAAAGGGTAAAATACGCACACCACACACTTTTCATATTTTTAAAAATTACCAAATATGCTCAGAAAATTGTATTAAAATATGTTGGGGTTTTTTAGGTTTTAAAATGATTTTGGTAATTTTACGGGGTTTTTTAATATTTTTATGATTTTCTAAGAAAAAGTGATAAAAAATGCTAAAGAGTGCACAGTCAGGAGCAATTTGTAAATTAAAACAATTTAAGATGCTCCAAAATTCATGGATGGTAATGTTACCATGAAATATTAGAGAAAACATACAAAAATTGAAAATGCTATTTTTGGATTTTTATTTAATTTTATAAAATTTTTATAAGTTTTTGAGTATTTTATAATTTTTAGGGTGTTTATAAGGATTTTTCAAACAAAATTGATACTAGAGATAAAACACAACAAAATACAACAACAGCTTTTGTGGAATTTTTAAGCAGTTTTTCAAATTTTTATAATTTTCTCAACACAAACGGGACACTTTTTAGGGGGTTTTGAATTTCTAATAGTATAAAATATGTGTCAATTAACACATAAAAATCACCATAAGTATTACACATTGGCAGGAGTTGTAAGTAATTTTTAGGTAATTTTTAAAGTCAAATTATTTTTTATTGCATGAAATAAAAGACAAGTAGCCACAAACATCTCACAGGGACATTTCTGCAAAGAAAATAAGTTCTAGGGCTTAGCGGATAACAAGTATTAAAGCTCTAAGGCCAAACATGTAATTGTTCCAGACAAATCATGCGCTATGTGTGATCCAGATGGTTAGGGGTATAAGTGCAAATATCAAAACTTAACATTCATTTCATAACATCAAGAAAGTTCAGGATAGATGTTGCAATATCCCAGCAAAACATGTGGGGACACATTCATATCAGAAATCAGAAAGGATATATTCAAACTATGGAAATGGAAGCGAGTCCTAGTTGTAGTAGGAGTTGAGGCAGGTAAATCGACCGCAGGGATTATGGGACTAAAAGGAAATAGTATGAAAATAGGGTAAAAGGTGAAATTTACCCCTTGTAGACATGCAACGCACGTGTGATGAATCTCGGACGTACGGTCCTGATGTGCTCTGTAAAAGAAATCTGATAATCGAGGTGGTGGCATAGAGGAGCAATCAGATATGACAGCAAGGTCAGATCCAACGGTTTGCAGATTGAATCGGTCGGGCGATGAAGATGAGGTCCCAGATCTATTCCAAGTATCAGAATAAGATGTTATTGGATGGCTTGGATCAGATCTGGGGTGACGACATCAGATCGGGTGACAAGGGAGTAGGCTAGATGAACACACCCCATGCGATCTTTGTCCATGCGTAGAGGGTGATCCAAGGCTGCGATGAAGATGCCAAGGGTCCGGCACCATCTTGATGGCCCTCCGCGTTGACCATGGGCTCAGATGGAGGAGTGGACAGTCGGATGGTCTGGACGGAGATAATATGCCTGGAGCTGCTCTGCTGGAGCGATAGAGGACCCTTCGCACACATGAACCTATAAAGAGAACCAGAGCTCGAAGACAAAGCTTCGACCAAGGTTTATTTCAGCGAGAGCCAAAGAAATCGGAAGGGGGATGCTAAATGACTTCCGACAGAAGTGAGGGAGGAGGCCGGACCTAATCTTGCTCTGGTGAGCAAGATCCAGGGTGTACAGGTTGCGTAAGAAGATGGATGGTGAGCGTAGGTGTCGATCGGAATGGGTAGGTGGGTAAAATGGGGCTCTAAACCCAGTGGTCAGAGCTAGTGAACCAATGATGGCCGAAATGGAAAGTTCAAATAGAAATGAAAAGTGTGAGCTATATGGGTGATACCAGATGCTCCTGAAGGGATCAGCAACATCAGGAGAAGCGGAGGCGGAGGTTTTGGCCTCAACCAGACTACGACGGACTAGGGAGGCTAGACGCGGCAGAACTCTGGCCACGTAGGTGAGCTGTGGTCGTGAAGCCACCAAACTTCGCTCTGAAAGCTCCTCCGGGCTACTGTCACTCAGGTGGAGATGGTTATGGAGGAAGAAAGAGGCGATGCACAAGCTGAGGAGATAGAGAAGCGGAAGAGAGTATAAATAGGCATGCCTCAGGGTCTGGAAAGATCGGTCGATGGGGCGAAACCCTAGGTAGATCCGACCCTCCTTAGGCATCCGTGAGGATCACGGATCCTAGGAGAGGAATCGAGCGCTGAAAGCGAGGCAAAAGGGCATAAAAATAGGGTGCTAAAATGGGAGAAGAATCTCTAGCGAGGCGAATGTAGACCGAGCCCAGCTAGGGGAGACGGTTGACCGAAGTCAACAAACAAACATGGACCAATCAGAATTCCGTATTTACAAAATGAAAGAATATTAAATAAAAATAGTAAATGATTTTAAAATTAAAAATATATAAAATAAAAATGTTTATTATTTATAATCTATTTTTATGTGATTTTTAATTATTTTATAAATCAATTTATTATGATATATATAACATGTAGTATTATATACATGTATAATATACCTATATATTATACACGTGTATTTTTATTTTATTATTTTTACAAAATATTTCTATATTATTTATTATTTATTTAAAAATAATGTAAGGAGTATAAAAATAATTTTATTTTATTTTTGTAATTTATAAAGGTATTAAATACATAAGTAATGAATACACATACATGTAACCTTTGTACAAAGAATTGTGGATTTTATCTTTTTTTTGTATTTTTTGAGTTTTATTTTGTTTTTATATTATTATTAAGACTTTATATATGTGTTCAAAAATAATATGATTTTCACAAAATTAAGAATAAATATAAATAATTACATTTACAAGTATAGGTAATATGTACAAGGCACGCTATCTCTCCCTACTTATTTCTTGTCGATCAGGTCAAGGCGTGACCTTACCTTTGGGGTTTAGATGTATTTATTCTAAATACATCTTTCTTTTTCTTTTCTCTTTATTCTTTTATTTTTGTAAAATATTTGTTAACTAAAAGATATTAACAAAGACATGTACAATGTTAAATTATTATATTTACAAGTATTTATAGATGGTTTTGCTAAAAGATAAAGTAAAAATAAAAGAATAAAGAATGAGAATCGTGGATACATCATCCCCCTATAATTTGCCTTTGCTAGTCCCTTAGCAAACACTTATTTGCAAAAGAAGTGAAAAAGAAAAGTAGAAAAGAAAACGAACCAAAGATGATTACTAAACTTATCTTCATCAAATTGGAATATGGAGCTCAGTCGGACCTTTGAATTATTAGTTTGGAAGAATCTTATTGGGAGATGATTTTAAGACTCAAGAACCTCCGACTTCCATGGTTCTATGGTCAGGACTCCTTAATAATCAAGTCAGAACAAGTCTACATACGCAAACTCTAATGACTATGACTCTTTACTTGTATTGTGTAAGTGATATGTAGATCCCCACCTCAGAAATGGCAAAAAAACAACCTCCCTCAATAAGGTAACTCTAATTCCCTAGTATAGCTGCTCTTTCCTCGAGGAGCAGAGTATTCCCTTCTAAGTTCAAGTACAACCAGCTCAAAAAGAGAGGAATAGAAGAGAATGGATAGTGACCAGTGTAGCCACATATCCCTTAAAGCTTAGCCAATGTAGCTAAGTCTTCAGCTGCAAGCTTCCACGAGATGAGACGGTGGAATACATAAGATTTGCTTATTCACTATATACAATCCGGCAGGCATTTTATTTTCAATCAGGCCCATCCTCTTTTTTAGAGTTTTTCTTAATTTTGCACTTTTTTTGATGTGCATATGTACAACATATATATATGATGCAGCATATACATAAGGAGTTTTTCTTCTTGAGCCAATAGACTGTCCCTCTTGTGAAGCATTATTACAACCCACAGACTCCTGTCTTTAGACCTCAATGCCACTAGACCAGGTTGAGGCACACGTCCCTCCATAGAGAGACGAGAGGTTTCGTCTAGCAGTACTACCCTAATATGCTACTCCATGTCAAAGGATTATGCCTCCTCACCACCGCATCCGTGTTGAGCTACGTGTTAAGTGTGTGTCCAAGTCAAGACATTGTCTCTGAGAGTCATGCATGCATTTTGCGTGGCTATCCTTATACATAGAAATGGTACAAATATTATGATGTGTTATCAAGGAAATTATATGTGAGTAAAGACGTTACATTTAATAAATGTGAACCATACTATGGGAAAACTCTTTCTCGAGGGGAGTCCATGGACAATAGTACCAGTACTTTTTTTGGATGGGTTTATGAACTCATATGATGACCATGAAGATTAAATTACTGATGCAAACAACCATGACAGTGATAGGATTCTGGACGACATAAATGGAAGATAAGATATATTGGATTATAGTAGGAATTGTGTTAATAGTTTACTACCAAATCAACATCCCAATTCCCCTCAGATGATCCATGTTTTGACAACTCTGTAAGTATATCATATTCTCATGATATTCAAGTTGTTGATACTAATGTTATGCTTAATGACTTGAAAGAGTATGATGGAAATCTAAATGACAACCGTCCCATTGCTATGTGAAAGGCAGTCAGGTCAATCGGGCCTTCTACTCGTTATCCTGTGGAAGATTTTGTCTCCTACTCTAATATATGTTTGAGTTATAAAAGCTTTCTTAGTCTTCTTGACTCTCATGATCTTCCAAGGAATGTCGCTGAAGTGAAAAGTGATCCAAGATGGGTGTGTGCGATGGACGAAGAAATGGGGGCTCTGAAAAAGAATGACACTTCGGATGTTGTAGACATTCCAAAAGGTGCTTATCTAGTTGGTTCGAAGTGGGTCTTCATGATTAAGTATAATTCTTCTGAAAAGGCAGTCAGATTCAAAGCATGGCTAGTTTCAAGATGGTATAGCCAGAATTAAGGGATAGACTATCTTGAGACTTTTTCTCTGGTGGCCGAAATGAATATGATCCGTATTATTATCTGCATGATCATACATTTTTCTTGGAATATGTATCATCTAGATGTCAAGAATGTGTTCTTAAATGGAAATCTCAAAGAAGAAATATACATGAAGATGCCTCCTGGATACGGGGAACTGACCAGGTGTTGTAGATTGAAGAAAGTGTTGTATGATCTTAAGCAGTCACCTAGAGCTTGGTTTGAGCGGCTCAGGATTGTAATGGTTACTAATGGATATCACCAAGCTAATGGAGATCATAACCTTTTTATCAAAAAAATGGGGCAAAAGAATATCCATTCTTTTGGTATATGTGGATGATATGATTCTGACTGGTAATGATGATGCAAAAATATTCAGCATAAAATGAGTTCTTGCTATAGAATTTAAACTAAAGGACCTAGATAAGTTGAAGTATTTATATGGTATTGAGGTGGCCAATTCTCCTTGAGGTTTGTGTTTAAACCAACGGAACTATACGCTCAATTTATTGCATGACTATGGTATATTCAGATACTAACCATAAACTCAGCAAAACATATATTGTAAACGTGGTCAGCCAATTCATGCATGCACCCACTACAATTCATATGAATGTTGTTAACAGAATTTTATGCTACATTAAGAACTCCCCAGGTAAAAGACTTTTGTTTAGAAAACAAGATAATGTGAGCATTGAAGGCTACCCTTATGCAGATTGAGCTGGATTTGTTGATGATAGGCGGACAACATCAGGGTATTTTTTTATCTACGCGGCAACCTGGTCATATGGCAGAGCAAGAAACATAATGTTGTCTCTAGGTCTAAGTGTTGAAGCTGAGTACAGGGCACTTACAAGTGGGGTCACTGAGGTCATATGGTTGAAACTTGTCTTGGTATAGTTGGTGAAGAACCTATCATGCCATTAAAGATGTTCTGTGATAGTAAAATTGCAATAAACTTGGCAAACAATCATGTCATGCATGACAAAATGAAGCATGTGGAAATTGATAAATGCTTCATCCGTAAGAAGATTGACGGTGGTCAATTGTGTCTCCTTTACTTGTCATTAGGGGTGTCAGAAAATTCTCAAGTTCGATATTCGCTCAGGTTCGGCTCGCTAAAAGTTCAATTCAGATTCGATTCGGAAATAAACGAACCAAATCTGAATACAAGTTTAGGTTCGATTAAATAAACAAACCGAACCTAAAAATCACAGGTTCGCTCAGGTCCGATTCGTTAAAAGCTCGATAAACATACACATATACATATTTACAAATCATTATCAGTAGGATTTTATCTAAGGATAAGTGACATTTGTCTAGAGATAACTGAATATTTACGTGATAAATAGGTTTTATTTCAGTAAAAATTATCCAAAAATTAATAGTCACATCGTGGTTACAACATCCATCATCTATGTGTCTAGTACTTTTTCCATCTTTATCTTCAAATCAACAGAACAAGTATAAACATTACTTGTCAGATATCAACACATTATTCTTATTCCTTATCCCATCTGAACATATATAAATATATATTACAATTATATTTTTTTCAAAGAGACGAATCCTTATTAATCTATTTTTTTAAAAGATGAAGATAAGTTAAATAAAGAAAAAAATAAATGAATATTTATTGTAATTGCAGACACACATATATTTCCATTTCTCTTTTCTTCACCCCCTCTTGCTAGAGAATTCTTAAATTCGATATTCGCTTAGGTTCGATTCGTTTAAAAAGAGGCTCGATTCGGATTCGGTTCGAAAATAAACGAACCGAACCTGAACGCAACTTTAGGCTCGATTAAATAAACGAATCGAACCTAAAAAATATAGGTTCGCTCAGGTTCGGTCCGTTTACACCCCTACTTGTGATATGGTGATCAGATTGTTGATCTCTTCACAAAGGGGTTGTCTACGGTGATTTTTGAGCTGGATGTTGGCATGATCGATATGTATGCCTAATTTGAGGGAGTGTATTGAGTTGTATTGCCTAAATGGGTAAACGAGTCTTTGGATGAGGGATCATTTATCCATCGTCTTATAAAATGCACTCATCCTCCCTCCTATCATTTAACTTAGTGAAGAGAGAATCCCTAATCTCTGGTGAGGGAGATTAGGATTTGGGTGTGCCCCCGTGATTTTTCCCCCATCGTAGGATTTTCCATGTAAATCTTGGTATCGATCTTCTTGTTGATTAACCTTTGTATTCAACACTTAAGAACATGAAGGAGAATATGAGGGTTTTCTTTTTTATCCCTCCTACCCAAACCGTGGTTTGAAAATCTCCAGGGTTAAGTTTAACTCTTTAACGGCTAAAGTAACAGAGGGACACAAATGATAGAAAGACAATATGCCACAGGCACAGCTAATATTCCTAAAAAAAGGATATAATTGATATTACAATATCTCTAAAGGGCACAACTAATAACAATCCAATTACATATATCCATAATCGAATATCAATGGAAGTAAAATCGAATAGTAAGATGTGCTTATCAGCTGATCGAATCCTCTTCTCTTGTTCACAAACCTCACCATCCACATGATGTCAACGTTAAATCAAATGTAACGGTTGTCGCCCACAGATGAAGATGAAATCAAAAACTTTGAAATAATAAAAATACGTAAAATATATCTCGCAAAAATAATCAATCATAGTAAGTATTGAATTTAGCATGATCGATGAGCTCTAGTGATGGATCAAAGATCCTTACGATGCTACAACAAAATTGACATATAATATCAAATAATTGGATTATTTATTTTTATTAAATTTATAGAAAATAATATTTTTCATTACTAAATGTTAATATAAAAACGATAATATATTGACTTCTTCATTTTAAAGCTTCTACTTATTATTATTATTATTATTAATTAATTAACCAACTACTAAAAGAGAAAAAAACACTACCAAAAATTGGACTTAAGGCAATGAATAATTTGAATATTTGTTTCCATATCTTTCGATGTTAAAGATATAATTAACAACGAATATTATTTGTTGTCAAATCATCTTTTGTACTTCTAATTAGCAATGAATATCATAATCGTTGTTAAAGGTCCATATAACGATGATTTTTCGTTGAATTATTCATTAAAATTCACACTAATCATTTCCAAATTTAGCAACGACTTATAAGAAAACGACAACGATTAGTCGTTGTTATATCATTCGTTGCGATGAGTATAGCAACGAATACCATTATTCGTTACGAATTTAAAGAAGTAAGCAACCAATAGTATTCGTTGTTATATATTTAACTACGAAAGATATGGGAAGGAATATTGAATTATTCATTGACTTAGGTCATTTTTCTTGTAGTGAAATTACTGAAAATAAAGGTTGTTTGATCCGTTTATAGTAATATATCGACAAATATGATTTTCAAGCAACAAAGAACTTTCAGTATTCTAAATTTATTAACTGAATATAAGACAACGAATATAAATTATGTATTCCATTGGACTGATTTTATTGTAGTGTAAACCAAGGTTTTAAAATTTGAGTTGAACGTTAAATCGGGCAGGTATTAGTTTTGGACTTTCATTAGACCGACCAATCGAACCGGTGATAAATTCAACCGTTTATAAAACTCGTATAGAAACTGAACCGTTGAATTATTGGTTTGGTTCTTATAGTCCAACCGAGTTGAAATGAAGTATACTCGCATTTCATACAAATCAAAATGAATATTGATACATCATATGTTTAAAGTATTTTTACACTTCTGTCCTTCCAATTTTTCTAAAAACGCTTATACCTCTATTTTTACAATTACATCTGTATTCCTATATATACTGGTAGCCTTATATTAGTACACTTTTGCTCATGTATAATAGCAACATGGCCAACACAAGAACACCATTAGGAATGTTTTTAGAATACATAGGCATCAGGTGTAGTTGCTAAAAATGAGAGTATAAATATTTTTTTTGAAAAACTCGAGGATATTATATATATATATATTAAATTCATATAAACATATATGTGGTGTATAAATTTAACAATTTTAAAACTATTTTAACTCTTCTTTAAATGGAGACACTGTCGATCTGTTGTTGTTGAAAGATGACAATACAATGCACAATGTGGAAAGAGAGAGACCCTGCTGGTAAGGAAGGAACAAGGAAGGAAGAGGTGATTTTGTGCAATTAGCACACATGGAAGGAGAAGAGGAAAGGGATATCACACTATAGGTTGGAAAAAAAACTAGACCATGAATAATTTTCAAAATTCTGCATTGTATGGGATAATTAATTTTTTTCATTGCGAAGTTATTTTTATTAAAAAAAGAATGGTTAAACCAGTTGTTTGTTTCAAGGTTCCACCGGATCATGCGGCTCAACCGGATTTTGAATGATTTTGAGATTTTTTTATTAATGATTGGGTGTTAGATTATTTTTCTTCCGGTTATTGATTTAATTGGTTGAACCCGATCGGTTCGGGTTTTAAAACCTTGGCACGAATTATTTCTTGCTTTTATTTTGTATATTTTCCTTTCTTTAAAAAAAATTGTTTAGTAAACATGACAGGGTATTAACAGAGTGTGCACCTCGAGTAATGAAGTTTGTGATGCTCAGAACTCAGGGTCTTAGACCTTCATGTGTCAAATAAATTCTACTTAAAGTAAAGTATTTTCTTGACGAAGCTGGATTGAGGGAAATATTAATATTTATCGGAAGAAGTCTCCAGGTAAAAAGCATCTCGT
The DNA here is from genome assembly GCA_037367405.1 of Ottelia alismoides. Classification (NCBI taxonomy): domain Eukaryota; kingdom Viridiplantae; phylum Streptophyta; class Magnoliopsida; order Alismatales; family Hydrocharitaceae; genus Ottelia; species Ottelia alismoides. The sequence continues at coordinate 183,304 of JAZKJV010002397.1, forward strand.
ACTTTCGATCCCAATCAGAGCAAATACTAAGACGAACACTGACAAGGAGTGCACTTTGATTTCTTCCCACCCAACACTAGAAAAGGCTATTTGACGCCATGACGAAAAAGAATAAAGACGTATACATTCGCAGGCATCTGTTGAAAAGATGAGGACGATCGTTCTACTCCCCACCACAAAAAAATGCACCATCGCCATCGGAGCTTCTACTGCTCTTCTATATTTGTTGAGGGGTCGCCGTATGGACCCCATGACAGGACTTAAATAAGGTTTGGTAGCTGCTCCATCGGAATTTACTTTTGACATGAGACTGTGGATGATGGGTCTGCTGCACCTTCCTTTGGATCTTTCATCGAACCCATCTAATAACAGTAGGATTTCCATTCAACAGCTCGATAAAGCTAGATTAACTTCTGAAAAAACATCTCACAATATGCAGGATCGTTCAAAGTTAAGCCGTGCTGTGCTTATCATAAATCTATGAATCCCATGGTTTAAAAAACCGGACCGGACCGGCCGGTCGGACAGGTTGGACCGGGAACCGGCTCCGACCCGGTCAGTTAGCCCGTTTCTAAGTAATTAACTTTAAAAAAAGAAAATAAAAAATCAGGTCAGATCGGTGGTCCGACCGGGTTGTCCCGGGTGGTTGGACTGGGTTGACTCGGATTGACCCAGTTTTGATGGTTTAGTATATTTTAAAAAAATAAAAGTTTAAATAATGAAATAATAGGGTTTTTATTACTTGTACCCTTCCTAACTTTTGTGGTTTCAGTTATGTCCCTCTCTTTTTTGGAATATAACTCGTATCACTACTTTCTTGGAGTAATTTTCTGAAAGCAACTGTAAATAAATTATTACAATATTATATTCATATATAATGTTAGAAAATATGACTACATTTTCTACAGTTTTATTTGAAATAGGCAAGCATGTTTTTCTGTTGAAAGATTTGACATTTTAAATAATTATTTCATCGATATATAAGTACATATTTACCTATATGTATCTGATTTTATCGGTTCAAAAAATCGGTTCGACCGATCGGATCAGTAAATTAAGCTCGGTTCGGTTTTTTCCGAGTCGATAGGAATGATGATGTCATGCTGACATCATCATCGGTCCGACTAGTTTGGACCGATGATCCGACCCGGTTGGACCAAACCGAAGATTAACCGGTTCAATTTCCGATCCGGTTTTTAAAACCTTGATGAATCATGAGAAGAACTTCCACCACAAGTTTACAATATATGTACGTTTCCCTGTCAAATTATACCCCCACATGAAACCCTATAAATAGTGCCCCCAAAGACGCAGCTCACCACAAACTAAACCAAACACCATCTCCCTTTCTTTTCCACAATGTCCCCATACCAACAAGCATGGGGTCTCTCCATAGCCCTAGCCCTCCTCCTCTCCGTGGCCGGAGCCGACACCATCGGCACCGCCGCCTCCTCCATCCTCTCCGCCTGCAAGACCACTCTCTACCCTGACGCTTGCTCCTCCGCCTTCTCCTCCATCTCTGTGCATGGCCCTGCCAAGTCCCCCGACGAGCTCTTCGACATCTCCGTCCAATTCGCCATGGGCCATGCCCACTCCGCGCGCACCCTCGCCTACAACCTCACCTTCCACAAGCACGACCCCGCCGCGTACCCCCCCACGGGCGCCTACGATTGCGTGGAGCTCCTCGACAGCACCGTGGAGCTCCTCACCGACGTGCTGGACAAAAGAGGCAAGGCCTCCCATGAAGACATCACGACATGGCTCAGCGCTGCTCTCACCAACCAGCAGACGTGCACCGAGAGCCTCGCAAGCCGGCCACCCACGGACAAGGAGCTCATCGATGCGAAGGCAGAGACGCTCACGCAATTCATCAGCAACTCCTTAGCGCTCCACAAGTCCATCAAGGGCGGACGGAAAGGCTTCGGGGGGCTCCTCGGCGGCCGGAGGAGGCTGATGTCAGGGGGCTATCCTGACTGGCTCTCCGCGGGGGATCGGAGGCTTCTCGAGGCTTCACCGGAGGAGATCAAGGCCGATGCGGTGGTGGCGTTAGACGGCACAGGGACGCACAAGTCCATCAACGAGGCACTCGCCTTCGTGTCGCTTCAAGCTGCCGGAGGCGGCGGCGGTGGGAGAACCGTTATATATATTAAGGCGGGAACATATAACGAGTACATTCGAATTCCGACCAAACAAAAGAACGTTATGCTGATGGGCGACGGAAAGGGTAAATCCGTCATTGTCGGCAGTCATAGCAACAACGACGGATGGACAACCTACCAGTCCGCCACAGTTGGTAAGACGACGGCTGAACCAAATTGACGTTTTTACCCTTACATATTTCCCGAAAATCTCAAAAGATCTGTGTTTCCTAACAGCTGGAAATGGCGCGGGGTTTATTGCCAAGGACCTGACGATCATCAACAACGCCGGACCGGCGAAGGAGCAGGCCGTCGCGCTACGCGTAGGCGCCGACCGAGGGGTCATCTACCACTGCTCGATCGAGGGCTACCAGGACACGCTCTACGCGCACTCCAACCGCCAGTTCTACTGGCAGAACGACATCTACGGCACCGTCGACTTCATCTTCGGCAACGCGGCGGCCGTGTTCCAAGGGTGCAACATTTCCCCGAGGAGGCCAGCCGGCGGGCAGAGGAACTCGATCACGGCGCAGGGCCGGCGCGACCCGAACCAGAACACAGGGTTCGTGATCCAGGGGTGCAGGATTTCACCCACCGGAGACCTCGCCGCGGTGAAGCACAGCGTGCAGACGTTCCTCGGGAGGCCGTGGCATCTCTACTCGAGGACCGTGATCATGCAGACGTACATCGACGACTGCGTCCACCCCGCCGGGTGGGAGCCGTGGTCGGGGAGCTTCGCGCTGTCGACTCTGTTCTATGCGGAGTACGGCAACACCGGGCCCGGAGCGTCGACGGGTGGGCGTGTGAGGTGGCCCGGAGTGCACACGGCGTTGTCAACTGCGGAGGCATCGTCGTTCACGGTGTCGCAGTTCATCTCCGGCAACTCTTGGATCCCGGGGACCGGAGCGAGCTTCAACGGCGGGCTCTAGTTAATCCGTAGCATAAATCCATCACCGATTCTTAATTAACGTGTAAAATTATATCTAAAGAAAAATGGAAAAGCAAAGACCTTAGTGAGCAAGGAAAAGGAAGAGAAAGAAAGGCAAATGATGTGGCCACGTACATGTGATGTTGAAAAGGATTTGATTATCTTGATGGGAGAAAAGGGTACCTAATGGAGCCACTGGTGTTTGGAATCTCGAAGGCACTGTTTTTATTCAGATGAGAGGGTTGGTAGCAAAATAGATGCTTTTTTGGATGGCTTTAACGTACTCTGGAATTCCCAATAAAACGACGTCCCGTTGACTTCTCTTCCATTCGACGATCTTTCCATTAGGGTTAGGTTGCAGGGTTGGCCTAATCTGAGGCACTCCTTCTTCTGAACATCTCAATCCTCCTCATAGTTTACTATTTACAAGGGTACTCCAACCCAACCATGTTCAACCCTGGAATCAAATGAACCCTTACACATGCGCATATAAGCTCATATATACTTGTGACAACTGGACTTGGGGAGAAAGGTTTAGGTTATAGGTTCTTACTGGATCGGAAGTCCTGATGGTTTTTGACACAAGGTCACAGAGACCATCAACAGCCGCAAGGAGCTCCAAATTAAGAGATCTGTCCTTGAACTAATCCATACACTGCCGCTTCAGCTTCTCCACATGGTTCAAGCAGCTATCGAAATTTTTACGAAGGGTCGTAGCCATAAGGTTCTGATACTTGGAATGGGATTCTTCCGAAGGTCACCCAGTGGCGCCATCTTCGATAGAGGAGACGACATTTCTTCAAAGACTAAGATAGGAGAGCCAGCAGACTCTGCAGTACTCATTTGAGCCGCTCCATCTTGATCGAGCGGTTCAAGTGATTTTGCACATTACATGCCCACAAAAAGTGCAAAATCGTGTGAACCGCTCGATCAAAATCGAGCGGTTCAAATAGGCACTGCAGAGTTTGTTGGGCTTCCCATTGCAACAGACAATCCATTTCCTATCATCAGACGCGATATATTCTTGCGGTTGCAGACATACTAGATGGTCTGGAGTCTGGACAACACCACATGCATACTCATCCAATGAGTACCCCACAAACATATCAGAGTCGCCTGATCACTAGCCATCATAGTCAATTCCAAGCCTACCTCTAGTGTTATAGTACAACAGTAATGTAAATGATGTACAACAATCTATAAAGACTCAATTAGAAAATACAATGAGAATGAGACAAGAAAATGCACACTTTAAATGAATTATACAAGCCGAGCATGTAGAACGATGGCTCTCAAGATGAAATTAATCATTGAGTAGAGAGAGCCTAGAATGGAGCTTTGAGAGGGGGTGAGGTGGGCTAAGAGGATTTTCTCGTGTATAATGTATATGAGTTATGCCTAATGCTTAAGAGATATCCTTGTATATAGAGATGAACCATAAGGTTCAACATAGTAGATGGCTCTTTAAGAAATCATAACTGTTATAAAATCAAACGATATCTCCTCGACTAAAAAGTAAAACAACTAGTTTTTCAAGAGAAGTCTTGAGTAGATATGTATGAAGTAAACCAATGGCTACATAATTTAGACTAAATCAATTTGGTCATTAGATCGATCAAATATATCATACAAATTAATCCGATTGACAAGGTGGTTGATCAGTCAAATGGAGTTAATGGATCATTCAATTGATAATTAGAGGGTAAATTCAAAAGGAAATGTATTAGAACAACCAAATGATCGATCACGAACAGTAAGATAATTAATCGATCAGACTAGGTAGGGTGATTGATTAGAAATAGCCAAAGACAAGAAATGATCAATCATGTCAACATAGTCGATCGATCAAGTACTATTCATCAATCAAATCGATAAGGTTGATCGATCAAAGTAGTTTGGACCTTAAATATAAGATAATTTTAATGAGAGCAAGGTGTTGATATGCATATATATTGAGAGTTCCTATATATGCCTGTTACGAAGGTTTTTCTTCTTCTTTGCATTATCCACAGCTTTTTACTTGTCCAATTTGGCTCTACAATCCTTCCTAAAATGTGTACTTGAGTAGCTAATTAAGTACCTTTGATTTTGTTCTTCATTCTTCATAAATCATTTCTTATGCTTCATACTTGGAGTGAAGTTGTCATGAATTCTACAATACTATTTGTACCCACAAAATCTATTATCATCAAAATAATAATACAAATAGCATGCCCTATTTGTACCAAAGTCTCCCACCTTTTTATGATGAAAAACAAACAAAACTTGGAGTTCACTTCTCCTTCTTCTAACATATTAAAAAGAACTTTAGGGAATATTTTTTCCCTCTTTCAAAAATACACAAAGATGTAGTCATTTCATTTTAAACATATATATCTCTCACTTGATGAGTTTTCCCATTTAAAACTATTTATTATTTTGAAAATTAGTGCATGTATTTTTACATGTACTATATGATAAATGAAAAAGGACTAATAATCAAAGTTGTACGGGGAGATTGTCTCGTATGACCATCGGTGATAGCTCTGGGATATGGAAGTGGCATCCATTCAATGGAGTTATACCATGATCCATGGGGATCTCTTACATCTATTGGAATGTATGTTATATCTTGTGATTCTTGCATTGTTCTCCATCCACCTGCATGAAATTTATCTATGTCCATTATTTCTTAGATCCAACATGATTAGCTTTATAATTCCCAACTTCTCATTTGAGGACCAACATGCACGTCTTTGCGTGCGTGTGGGTGCGGGTGCATGTGTGCATGTGTATGTTGACATCTGTGTTTATATTCTCTTTAAAATGAATACATACATACATATATATATATATTAATTTTATATCTAAAAATATATGTAAATGTAATTATACATCCATTTTCATATTGTTTTAGATTTTTTAACGATATATAACATATTATTATTACTTATTTCATCATTTTTGACATAATTATTACTATTTAAATACATTTAGTATATCTATATCATGTGTAAATTGTCCAATGCATGTATATTTCAGCTAATTTATAGAGTACTTAGTATTCATTTTATATTCATGCTTATTTTTAAGGATATGGAAACTTATTTTATATCCGTCAATAAATGTATTTGCATATGTATCTATTTTTTAAAATGAATAAGAATATAGTTTCACTAATACTTGCAGTTTTATGTGAGTGCATGCATCCCTGGCAAGGGGATCAACTGGGCTTTTGTGATGAGGAAGGAGACAAAAGGGGTGTACATGGAGGAGATGGGGCAAGGCTACGAGAAAAAAATAAAAAAAGGAAAAAAAACCTAAAAACCTATTTCATTTCACAAAGAAAAGTCTACAACACCATTTCGAAGTTCAAATCATTTAAAACAATAATCAATAAATCATTTACTCAAACTTCAATAATGCGGGGGATGATATTCAATACGGAAATAGCAGTTGCCTACTTATGGCATGCATGATGTGGGCTCATTATGTAATAGTAGGGAACGGGTCGTCTGTTGTAGCAGTCATTGCAGCAGATTCTGCAGCACCTGCTTGAGTCGCTCGATCGTGATCAAGCGGTTCACAGGATTTTTCACTTTTTGGGGGCCCGTACCGTGCAAAATCGTGTGAACCGCTCGATCAAGATCACGAGTGTGCGTGCAGATTTTCGGTATTTTATAAAACCTATGGTCGAAGAAGGGCGGAATTCTTAAGTGGATCTTGGTCATGGAGGCTAACTCAATTTTATCGATCTTGCGTCTAGTGTAGCTTTCTCGGGCAACTCTTTCAATCAGGTGACCTTTGACTAGCTAGTCAAAGCTCATGGTTTACCGCGGAGTGGGCTAGCTTTGATTCTTTTCTTATTTTGGCGAAGAACTGATTGTGATGTTCATCAGTCTAACCCTGCATCCAAAAGCAGGCGAAACTGATGTAGATGAGGATCATCATCCCAAGTGATGCTCCAGAATAAATGATGTCGCCAATAATAGATCTCAGGTAACAAATCAGAGCTTGTTGACTTGACAGCACTAGTGCGTGGTGAATCCAATGGAGGACGTTGACACATACGAAGACAACTGGAAGGATCGACATGCGACGGCTCAACCAACCTGTCCGCGGACCATGATCATAATGGATCGATAATACCTGCTCCCGGTGAGTAATTTAATGCCCACATAGTACAGGAGATGGGAACCTCACAGCTGCCCTCTTCAGCCCTTATTGCCCATGGATGGCATAAGGCCCTGTTTGGTTGGAGAATAGGTCCAGGAATAAGGGGTCAATTCTCCTCCCGACACGGTTCCAGTGGTACGACTATTCCCCTTATTCCATCTTATTTGACTCTTATTCATATCTTTATCCTACCTTACCTAACTTTATTTCACCTTATTCTCCTTATTCCTATCCTCCAACCGAACAAAGAATAGACCCTTATTCTCCTTATTCCTCATCCTTATTCCTGTTTATTCCCGAACCGAACGCACCTAAGTCTCTCGATGCTTAGACGCGGTCTCATCATTCAAACTTCTTCTCCTTCGTTTGGGCGAAACCCACGATTGGTTCTCATCTGACAAGGATAGAGACATATCCTTGAAAATTAATACGAGTAATAGTTACGCAGGCAAGGGGAGAGAGGAGACAAGGTCGAAGTCGGGATTGGGTTTTATAGAGGAGACCAGAAATAGTGTTTTTTTTGTCAATAACAGTTATAACTCCACCTTTGTCTTATCTATGCGATGATCCTACGTACAAGTAGGGTTGTCAAAAAATTCTCAAGTTCGACATTCGTTCAAATTCGACTCGCTAAAAGTTCGATTCAGATTCGATTTGAAAATAAACGAACCGAACCTGAACACGAATTTAGACTCGATTAAATAAACAAATCGAACCTCAAAAACATAGGTTCGCTCAAGTTTGATTCATTAAAAGTTCGATTATATACACATACATTTATAACAATATATATGCATACATATTATATATAAGGAAAAAATGCATTCTATATTAACATAAGGGCATTCGCTTATTTCCCCAAACCCATCCAATCATCCACTCCCTAAATCCCTCTTCCCGAAACCCCTCAAAACCCTCCCTACAATTGTGATTTTTCCCTTTGAACAGAAATGTCTATACAACATTTATTCTTAAACGAACTTTTAACAAATCGAACCAAACCTATACAAACTTTACCCAAGTTGAACCGAACCCGATTATAGTTTTCATTTTATCGAGCCGAATCGAGCCTGAGCCTAAAAGTATGTTAAACAAGCCAAACCGAGCCTGAGTTGGTTCGCTCAGGTTCAGCTCGTTTACACCCCTGCGTACAAGGCATCTATGTACACTATCATTAATATCAAAGGTTCAAAAAGGCTAACTAAAAGGGGTGTTGAAGAATAAAAATATTTCCAACATTTCTGATTGCCTCGTTGAGTGTTTATCGAGTTGAACGAGTCGAGTCATTTGATGGCGAACTTGATCGTCATTTTCTGGATGAGGGAGCACTCTTGTCTCTCTCCATCATTTGATGGAGTTCTTTGAAGGAGAATGTTATACTAAGTCAAAATCCATGGACATACCATGTGCTCTTCCTCTATCCTATCTGATACATGTTCATCAAACGAATTCTGGACACCGCTGATAATGAGATATCTTCAGTAAGATGTATTACACAGAGGGCACATTGTGCTCAGCAACTATGAGACCATGAAGTATAATATCTTCAAGATAAATTCAGGTGCACGTATTCAACCTAAGCAGACCATATGGGCAGTAAACAAACTGGATAACTTCGTAGCCATACAGTAATCTTAAGCTTTAAAATTCATCGCACACAGACGGTCTTATATCAGAAGCAAATACCAGGGATATGCTCATGCTAAATTACTCATATACCGTAGAAGTTCAAGTATCAATCTTGTAAGAAGCTAACAAAAACTTTTAAAAGCACGGTTGGATACAAGACGTCAAATAGCAAAAGAATACTGTAATGTGCCAAGAATTTAGGAAAAGTACTTACGACAGCCTAGGGAAAGATCAAATTATGATAACTAATCGCTGGTGCATTCATAATATCTGATACCCACTGACCGGGAGCGTAAAAAGATATCGAGTAAAGCAACAAGTGCATCGCATCAGAGGTGATTGATGACAGTCTCAACCTCAGATGGTAAGTAGAGATGATAAGTTGGAGCTACCCTTGCAATGTCAACATTGTTTGGAGTTACCTGTTCAATAAATAATTATAGTTATTAATAACTACAAGAGAGGTGTCCACTTCAATTAATTCCATCCCAACTTCAGTATACCTTTTCCTCCATGACTTGTTTCAATATAGAGAGAGCTATAGTTTCAGCCTCCTGAAGTGTTAAATCCTGCAAATGATACAGCAATAAAGGCGATGTACTTCAGAAGAAATGCATTGGTCCATGTTCTCCCCTACTTACACCCAATTATGAAAAATGATTTGTATGTGACATTAAAATCATTTAGATATTCTTCTTCACCTAGGTATATCATGAATCACATCTCTAATAGGAGGCAAGATTTGATGTAGCCTATCCCCAACCCTAAAGGGAACTTTCTATTGGTGCTTTTGATATACCTTCTTGTCTTCAATTTTGTGTTAAGCTAATATAGAAAAAAGTTACCTTGTTGTATTGTTCTTGCAAGGAGCTGTCTGCTCCTTCAGATCCAGAACCTATTGCTTTTGCATTGCACTGCCAAAATGTGCCAGAAGGATCCGTATAATACCTGCATTTCAAAGGAAATGAACAAAATGTTCGTAAATAGGAAGTGTACTGGAAGGATCCTAGACATTGACTAATTTTCAAAGATCTTGCTTAATTTAGAGATCTCTTATGTACCATCTCGTAATGTCCAGTTTCAGTGTCCTTTAATCGATTGCTCTTGTGGGCTTACTAGGTGCAATTTCCAACCTCCCATATAAATCCCCAAAAAATGACTGATTAATCTTTGTTGGATATTATACAAGCCATTTCTTAGTGTAATCAGCTTAACTTTGCTGAAATTCGCACGTCTTATGCCCGTTCTTCCACTAGATTTAACAATGTTACATGTAATAATTTTTAGCCTAAAAAATATTACTTTAAAAAATAGACCTACATCTCTATCCATTCCAGAAAAGGTTGACAGTGGAGGGTGACAACGGGATGAAGTATCTCATCCAAGGGGCAAAGATGGCGCGAGAATGGTGGTTGGAAGGTTGTTCGGCACCACCACCAACATCAAAACGGTGGCGGTAGAAGCTCAGTGGAGGATTTCTTGTCCTAGCAGCATCGCCTCTTCATCAGATGTCCATCCGATGCCTTCGATGTGGCTTATTGGGGCACTTCAATCGTAACTGTAGAGATCCCATCATTTCCTTCAAAAGGCAATGTTGGCTCGGACACCCTTGTTGCAGTTGAATCTAACCCCACTGGTCAACTGTTGACCAACACGGAAAAGTAGACCACAGTCAAACATTCTAATTCACACTACACATGTCTCATAATTCCTTATATCTAAGTGCCAACCAGAAAAAAGACAAGCTCAAAGCATAGCCGGCCTGGCTGAAATCCACCTAGTTCTAGAGGAAGCCCTGCGAATTTTTTAATAAGAAGCAATCACTTCATACACAGCCACGATGATCTCCAAAATAGAACCCTTAATATAAGAATACGAGATGAGAGAGATGATGTCTGCCACCGCCTCATGCAGGCAATTTACCAGCAATATGGCAAAAATCAGGTAGACAACATTTGAAAGGGCAAATGAAGAGAGAACCTATTAAGCAGCTCCACACCAGCCCACCATAAACTCCAGAATCATGGCCATTGCGCCATCCCTAACTACCAGTCCACCATAAACTCCAGAATCATTGCCATATCACACCATCCCTAACTAACGACCAGGACTCCTCGTCAAACAGACCTGGAGAGTCCTACTTCAAGGACTTTAAAGCCACCAACATTCAGCAACCTCCCTAACCAAACTCCCTGCTAGGAGTATCAGAAAATTCTTCACTTAGATTCGAATAAAAGTCCGTTTCAGATTTATTTCGAAAATAAGTGAACAGAACCTAAACCTAGGTTTAGGCTCGATTATATAAACGGACCGAACCTAAGAATTGTAGGCTCGCTCAACTTATGTTTGTTAAAAATTCGATATACACATGCACATATATATACACATTCACAAATCCATGTCCAGGATAAGTGAACCTTATTTCAGGATAAGACGATAAGTGGAATTTTCCAAGGATGAGTGGACTTTATCTCGAGATAAGTGGACAAGTGCAGGATCAGTGGCGTATTCCCAGATTAGCTATCATAAGATATGGTTGAACCATAGATTATGTCTCTCTCTCCAATACGTCTCCTATATCCCTCCAATCAACAGAAAAAATATAAACAAATCTCCTATCCTACCTTATTCATTACCCCTCATCCGAACGAATATAATATATTACAATTATGTTTTTTTTTCAAAGAGAATAATCCTTATTAATCTAATTTAAGTAAAAGATGAAGAAGAGTTAAATAAAAAAATGAATGAAGATGTGTTTTAATTTCATATATATATCCCTTTCCATTTCATTTCTTTTCACTCCTCGTCAGAAGATTCTCAAGTTCAATATTCGCTTAGATTCGATTCGTTTAAATATATGTTCCATTCACATTCAATTCAAAAATAAACAAATCAAACCTAGACATATGTTTAGGCATGTTTATATAAATGAATAGAATCTAAAAATGGTAGGTTCGCTCAGGTTTGGTCCCCATTTACACCCCTACTCCCTGTGGCCTTTGGTAACCACTTGCATGCCCCCATCCCTGCGACCTCAAAGATATCCTGCCCCTTCAGTTGCGGCATTCAGTAAAAGGAACAAAAAGAACCTATTAACAGCTCCCCCCATGCATTTCCATAGATAGTCTCAAATCAAGCTCATTGTAACAGCACTGGTCAAGCTCCTTATAGCCTCTAGTGACATATGTGTGCCACATATCCTCACTGCCTCCCACACCTCTTCAGTCATAAATAGTCTGAAATGATATGCTAAAGCATCAACCATCTCTACACTCCTCTCAACCTCATCATCACTCATCAATATATGGTCTAGCATCTTTCATTGCATCAGATCACTCCAACCATGTTTATATCGATTATTACTTCTCATACATTTCCATGTTCTCATCCTAACTCGACATCACGTCCTGGTATGTTTCTCTCATCTCTGCTAAAACGTATCAGTCTTCCTCCCTATTATGTAGAGTGGCCACCACCGATAGAGGTGTTCATTCTTGTTAATCACTTTGCCCTAAGTTTTTGCTATTTTAAAAAACAAACATGAATAAAGACTTGAGAATGGCCGCCAACCTCCAGCTCATGGTCAACCCACTCAACACAAATCTGCAATAATCACTGCCATATTCTGAAGCCAATCTCTGCATCGACGACATGCCAATTTTGAAGTGGCCAGTAGGAACATCTATAGTCCCATGTGACTTACAAAATAGTAATGTATGGCTCGAGAGAGGTCTTTATGAGACATATGTTTAGGCTTGTTTATATAAACAAATCAAACCTAAAAATGGTAGGTTTGCTCAGGATTGATTCGTTGACACCCAACCCCTACTCCCTACAACCTCTGGTAACAACCTGCATGTCCCCATCCTTGCGAGTTCAACGTTACCCATGTCCCTTCAGTTGTAGCACTCAGTAAAAGGAACAAAAGGACCTATTAACAGCTCCACCCGGCACTTCCATAGGTAAAGTCTCGAATCAAGCTCATTGTAACAGCGCTAGCCAAGCTCCTTGTGGCCTTTAGCGACATCATACATGCCCCATATCCTCAATGCCTCCAAGATGCATGCACCTCTTCAATCATAAACAGTCTGAAATGGGATGCTTAAGCATCAACCATCTCTACCCTCCTCTCCACATCATTGTTACCCATCGATATATGATTTTAGCATATTTCATCGTATCAGACCACTCCAACCATGTCTACCTCAAGTATTGATTCCCATCCATCTCCATGTTCTCATCACTCCATGTTCTCATCATTGCTCAACATCGCATTATGTTATGCTGCTCTCATCTCCACCAAAACGTATCAATCTCCCTCCATGCTATGTAGAGTGGCCACCGTCGATAGATATGTGTTCATTCTTGTTAATCACTCTGCCCTCAATATTGCTATTCTAAAAAAACGGACATTTTTTTGAAGCTCAATCTACAAAACGAACATAAATAAAGACTTGAGCATGGCTGCCGACCTTCAGGTCATGGGCAACCCACTCGACACTTGTTTACAATAATCTACCACCATATTCTAAAACCAATCTCTGCATCGACGATTTATCAAATTCGAAATAGGAACCAACTTCTATATTCCCTCGTGAAGCCTCTGCATATCCAACGCTACAGAGAAAATAAGATCGGGGAATAGTGATCGTTGTGTTCCTCCAAGCGTAACGGTTGGAGACTAGAATATCCATCGACCCAAGCCCATTTACCATAAGCAAGAAGCCACGCATCGCGATCATCGCCCATAACAAACGCCTCTTCAGTCTACCGCATTATGCAAAACATGCACCCGATCAAGTTTGGTCTCCCATCCATCGACAATACCGCAGATCTTAGACTCTCAACATGCACACAAATGAGAGATCATCCTAAGAGCATCCAAGTACCATAGCATGAGCCTGTAAAACATTGCAGGTGTCTAACAACACAAAATCGAGCTTCCAAGCTGTACCAACACAAAACTGAGCTTCCAGGCTATCATTCGCTCCTTGAGCAACCAATAATACCCCCAATTAATGAACAACACAACAGATCTTAGACCTCTCTACCATTGTTTTTAAAAACATGCCTCGAGGCAATGAGGCATAAGCCTCGGCGCATTTTTGGCCAAAAATGCCTCGAGGTTTACGCCTCACCACAACCTGCAAAGTGTGTGCCTCAGGTCACTAGTGAAGCAGTAGTGAGGCATGTGAGGCAGTGACAAGGCGTTGCTTCAACCATATGAACCAAATTTTGAGCTTTTTTTAAGATGACAACTTTCAACCAAAAAAACTTCATATCATTGCATTATAATAAAGGTTCCTAATCTAATTTTTTATATTTAGACATGGCATAATAGATATGGAGGTTTAAATAACTCAAATAACTAAGTATAACGTTTAAACAAGATCAATATTGCCAATCATTATTAGCCATCAAATTTGATTTTCATCTAGTATACATATACCATTCATCCAAAACATAAGCAAGCAATAAAAAATTATAAACTCTAGCAACCAAGTAATATAAGTAAGCACCTTTTGACTTTTGATAGTTATAGATAAGATTATATGATATTTAGAGTTCGTGTTCCTTTTTTCTTACTTTGGACTGATCTTTTAATCTTATTTCACAGTTGATCTCGGTTTGATTATAATTGTGATTAAGAAATCTCTTTCTATATGTACTTGAAGCTAAATAGAAAGTTTACTAGTCAGACAGAAAGGTTCATTGTAATAGGAGGTTCATTGAAATAGCAATCAACGAAGTTAAAAGTCATTATGTCCTATGTAGATCCTAAATGAGGGGAAATGATGTTTAGAATGTTGCATGTAATTATAATGCATTAGCATGATGTTTAGAATGGTAAAGAAGTTGTTTTCTGATCTTAGTTCCATAATATTTGAATTGCCTACTTTTGCTAATTATAGTTTATTCAATATTTCTCTTAAAAATGAGGCTTACACCTCGAGGCTTATGTCCCTCCTTGATGATGGAAAACCGCCTCAATACACCTCACATTTTTTTAAAACCTTACTCTCAACAGCTCAACTCCCCCTGTTGATGAGCAATTAGTCCGTGGATGGACATGAACCCAAATGAGAAATCCTAATATCATCTGAGAACCAGGGCATGAGCTTGCAAAACTTTCCACCAGACTACCAATATAAAATCAAAATTTCAGCCTATCAGTTGGTCCTCGAGCAACAACACACCCTCCCCCCCCCCAAAAAAAAAACTAATCAAAAGGCAAGTCAATGCAGAGTCTCTCTGACCAGATCCAACACTAGTTTTCCATGGGCCAGCATAGTCTCCTACAGTAAAAGATGCACACTCCCCATTCCTAGAAGTACCACCCCTTTGTTATGTGTTTCTCTATCTCCTCCATCCCCCTAATACTCCAAGTTAGGATCTCCACAAATCAGGAGGCAACAACCCTTGCTAAACCACCTACACCAGTCTAACCATCCCAGACAAAATTTGCCTCCCTACATATCACCGCCACTCCTATCATCAATACTTTGGAGTATGGTTCCATCTGGCACCCCTCCAATTCGATTGTCTCAAAAGTTCCAACCTCAGATCGTCACACCACCACTGCTTCTGCGTAAACATGAAAAGTTTGTGGTGTCCCATACTAGCATCCACCCTTGTTGCAATCGTTTGTTGACGTTTGCCCCCCCCCCCTTTCCGTCTTAATCAACCCACAAAGAAACGAATGGATAGCAACCGTCCCTTCAATAATCGTGTTTGTAGAAAACGATAATGCGAAAGCGTAATATCAGAGAAAAAGAAATAAACATGGTGGAAGAACACCAGGATTTTACGTGGAATCCTACTCCACAAGGAACGAAATGAAACCGCAAGAGAACGACCCTACGGGTTGATTTTTCTATTCATTTTCTCTCAAAAGTTAAATGGATATGGGGCTTCGTATATAGCCTCACAGACAAACCGGAGTTCGACTAATAGCAGATGTAGGACTAAACATGTGGATGTGGTAATTAGACCCTGTGAGGATCCAATTACGCATCTCTACATGTGATGCATACTCTAACACTCCCCCTCAAGCTGGAGCATGCAATGCTCAAATGGACAACTAGAAAGAAAATGCTCACTCACAATACAAGAAATTACGGACAATATCAACTCAACACAAACTATGATGGTTGTTTGTTGAGGACGGTGCTTATCATGCCGCATTAGTGAGGAGGAACTGAAGGGCTGGATTGCGAACTGAAGTAAGGTCTCCTCATCGAAGAACATGTACTATATATTGTGTCTTCCAGAGTCACTAAAACTGGAATGAATCTCCTTGTCGGAGTACTCTGGCCTGCCACATGTAGAAAACTACGCATCATGTAGATAACTGCTTCATCTCTGAAGGGTCAAACAAATAACATAGTTAATTATCCATACATATGTATTTGAAGATCGGTCTCTCTCATAGGGGCATCGAGGTGGGTTCTCTCATAGGAACCTAGGAAGGATCTCGTATTGGAGTTCACAACGCTGGAAAATGGAGTCTGAAAGTCTCCTCGTTGGAGAAATGGGTCTCTCCCATACTGGCTCAGAGAATGGGATCTCTACTTTGGAATCACTTATGGATCACATGAAAATTCTGAGTCCAAATCAAAGATGGGAACCTCTCACATAACAACTGCAAAAATGTGTGCATCAAATGGTAGAATCTGAAATCTAGATGTGTGGAGTTGAACTGAAGAGTCTGAAAATGTCCTTTAGAACTCTACGTAATACTCCCCCTTTCTCACATATTGGTCGCAATAGATGGCATCGACCAAGTTGATAAAAGACATGAAGATGGCGAGAGAAAAAAAAACAATCTCAAATTTTTTCTCAGCTATTTCCTTTTTTACTGTTGACATCTTTTTTTCGACTTTCTTCTTATCTTTATAGGAATTCTTTTGTGCGATACTTTTTCAAAACTCGTAGCCTAAATTTGGTCCCAAAAAATACTTCATCTTTTTTGCAACATGCCGCCTTGGGCCGGAACAAATCGACTCAAAGTTTTTTTAATAAGTTGCAGAACTGGGTCGTTGGGTCAAAAATAAGTGCACCTATCCCCCATTATTTTTTACAATTATTTTTTTGAGGCTCTATTTTTTACAATTATGTAGAAGATTACGCGTCATGTGGACAACTACTCCATCTCTGAAAGATCAAAAAAATATAACATTGTTAATTATTCATGCATAGATATTTGAAGATCGGTCTCTCTCATAGGGATCACGAGGTGGGTTCTCTCATAGGAACCTAGGAAGGATCTCGTAAGTTCACGACACTAAAAATGGAGTCTGAAAGTCTCCTCGTTAGAGAATTGCATCTTTCCCATACTAGCTCAGAGAATGGGATCTCTACTTTGGAATCTCTTATGGATCACATGAAAATCCCGAGTCCAAATCAAGGATAGGAACCTCTCAAATAGCAATCGCAAAAATGTGCTCTTCAAACAGTAGAGTTTGAAATCTAGATGTGTGGAGCTGAACTGAAGAGTCTGACAATGTCTTTTAGAACTCTACATAATACTCCCCCTTTCTCCCATAGTGGTCAGAATAGATGGCATTGACCAAGTTAGAAAAAGACATGAAGATGGCGTGAAAAGAAAAAGAACAACGTCAAATTTTTTTCTCGGCTATTTCCTTTTTTTTGCCGTCATCTTTTTTTGACTTTCTTCTTCTTTTCGTACGATTTTTTTCGTACAATATTTTTCAAAACTCGGTCTAAATTTGGCCCCCAAAAAATACTTCATCTTTTTTTCAACATGCCCCCTCGGGTTGAAATAAATTGACTCACTTTTTTAAATACATTGCAGAACTGGGTCGTTGGGCCAAAAATAAGTGCACCTCTACCCCGTTATTTTTTTACAACTATGCAACAATGGTCTCTAGGCTTGACGAAAATCCTCCAATTTAGGGTTCCCGATTGAGAACCCATCCTCCATCACACGAGAATAGGGTTCCCTTAGGGGAACCCATCGCTACCAGCCTTTGTGATGATCAATGGCAGCGTTGCCTGGTGATTTCTAGGTATGCTCGACGGAGTGTCGCCAACAACACGAGCTTGGAGTGATGCCGCCAAGTGCGAAGAAGAGGAGATGAGGCTTGGAGGTTGTAGCATGAGCCGCGGTTGCGGCCAAACTTGGGAGCCCCCGCGTACGAGGAGGAGATGTGATGAGAAAAGTGGTCGCGGCCTGGGCAAAATAGCTTGGAGAATGACTACATAGGGCTAATCCATGGAGGATTATTGCTTCTTCGTCGACTTGTGCAGAGATCATCGTCAATGTTGCACCTTCTCGTGGCATGGGTACTGAGGTGATCAGAGATAGGGCTACGTGTCGCCTATGAGAGGGAAGAAGATTGGCGATGGTGATCGACGATGATTCAACTATGATCAACATTGGATATTTGTGTCGATTTGGAGCCTTGTGTGTACTTCCTCTGGAGAGTCAATTCGACAAGATCGATGTCAAGGGGAACCACTTAAAGTCCTTTCTTCTTCTTCGACTCAAGCATAGATGCGCAAGAGCCTTCTTTCTTCTTGTGCTGCTAGGATTCCGTGAACCCAAACTGGAGATGAATTTGGGGGGATGGAACACCCATCTTAATCTTGTTCTTATTTATCTAGAAATTGTGGCCCTGGAGTCGGGGATCTTCAGATCTGCACGAGATGCTTCGCAAGCTTTACGGAATTAGGGCTTCTTCAGAAACCATAGAACCGAATATGTAGAACAAAATTTTTTGAACGGATCTTTGAATATTAACGGATCTTTGAACAATAATGAACACTGAACAAAATAATCTTTAGGAATCAAAAAAATGAATTCTTCAAAACTCCAAAATCGATCTCACTCCAATCGTTGTTGGCGAATTGTGCACAATTAGGATTTCAGAAGAAACCCTAGAACTTGATCTTGAACAAAGCACGAACATAAAATAAATCCTCAAGAATTGAATCCGCTCTGATACCATATAGAAAATGATAATGCGGAAGCATAATATCAGAGATAAAGAAATAAGATGGTGGAAGAACACCGGAATTTAACGTGGAACCCTATTCCATAAGGAGCAGGATGAAACCGCTAGAGAACACCACTAATGTCTGATTCTTCTATTCACTTACTCTCAATTGTTACAATGGGCGTGGGTGGAGGGTTACTGCTTATTCTTCGACTTGTGCAGAGATCATCGTCGATGTTGCACCTTCTCGTGGCATGGGTACCGAGGTAATCGAAGATAGGGCCTCGTGCTACCTGTATGAGAGAAGAAGATTGGTGATGGTGATCCTAGACGATTCAGTTGCAATCAGTGTTGGAGATCGGTGTCGATTTGGAGCCTTGTGTGTACTTCGCCTGGAGAGACAATACAACAAGATCGATGTCAAGGGGAACAACCTGAAGTCCTTTCTTTTTCGACTCATGCCTTCTTCTTTCTTCTTATGCCATTAGGGTTCCGTAAACCCAAACTAGAGATGAATTTGAGGGTTGGAACACCCCACTTGATCTTCTTCTTCTTCTTTAACTAGAAACCGTGGCTTTAGAGTCCGAGATCTTCGTATCTGCACAAGATGCAGGTTTCACAGAATTAGGGTTTCTTCAGGAAACCTAGAATTGAATATGTGGAACAAAATTTTTCTTGAATACGAATGAATCTTTGAATATGAACAGATCTTCGAACCATAATGAACATTGAACAAAATAATGGAATTTTTCAAAACCCTAGAATCGATCTCCCTCTGATCATTGTTAGTAAATTGTGCATAATTATAGTTTCGGAAGAAACCCTAGAACTTAATCTTGAACAAATCACGAACATAAAATAAATCATCAAGGATCGAACCCCTCTGATGCCATGTAGAAAATGATAATGTGGGAGCGTAATATCAGAAATAAAGAAATAAACATGGTGAAAGAACGTCGAAATTTAAAGTGGAACCCTACTCCATAAGGAGTGAGATCAAACCAATGGAGAATGCTACTGAGGTCCGATTCTTCTATTCACTTTCTCTCAATTGCTAAAATGGGTGTGGGGCTTTTTATATAGCCCTACAGATAGACCAGAGTCCCACTAATAGTAGATGGGGGACTAAACATGTGGATGTGGTAATTGGACTCTGGAATGATCCAATTACCCATCTCTACATGTGATGCACCAACTCAGCAGAACCTATAAATCCAAATCTGGGCATATTCGTGAATGTGGTAATTAGACCCTGGAAGGATTCAATTACCCATCTCTACATGTGACGCACCAACTCAGCAGAACCTCAAAATCTAAATCTGGGCATATTTGTGAACATGTGCCCTCTTACAAGGCTACGACGCTAGATGTTGATTAAGGGATCTCGAAATCCTCATCTATTATTGTTAGAGTTTGCGTCATTTATCATGTAAAATAGGTAAATGAATCCTTCTAAGATCCATTTACTACATCCGGAGTTGAGTCCCACATCTACCAGTGGTGCGACTTGGAGGCTCTGTGGAGGCTATACTAGACCTCATGTATCCATTGAGAAAGTGCAATGCATAAATCAGCCCTTTGAGGCTTACTCCTGTGGTTTCATCCCGCTCCTTAGGAAGTAGGATTCCACATTTAAATCCCGGAGTTCATATTGTTTTATTCTATTTCTCTCTGATATGCTTCCGCATTATATTTTCTAACATGGTATCAAAGCTGGTTCGATTCTCGAGGATTAGTTCTTGATTTATTTGAAATTCGGTTATCAAGAAGATTCGGTTCTTATTTGTTCTTGAAGAATTATATTAGAAGATTTATTATTTTCGATTCAAGTTCATGTTCAAGTTTGAAGATCATCAAGAGCAGATCTCTATATCGTCATTAGCGTTAAGTTCTAGGGTTTTTTTGGAACCCAAATCCACCTAAGCCGTAGATTAGGCCATGTTCAAGTTTCTTCAACGCAAATTCATGCCTATCTGAAACGCCATCTTCTAACGCATCCATCGAAGATGGTGACCCCATCGATATCTAATATACAATCCAAGTTCAGATCTTTGAAAAAAATGCGAGATGGTGCAACCCTTGCACAACGATTCATAATCCCAAGCAATGGTCCCTCCGAGTTCTTGCACAGCGCCTCCTCCTGCGGCATGCTCCAACCGCCATGATCTCCAGCGGCACGAGATCTTTTTCCGCAAGCTTCCCCGCTCCATCTAATGACGAGATCTCTTCCTCTCCAGATAAAGAACAGTCATTTGTCGCAACAACCCAAGGCATCGCGGATCAGAACCCCTGGCGGCGAAACTCCTGAGCGAAACCCCTCCATCCAAGCGGCAGTGGCGACGACGCAGACTTCTAGGTCGTAGGCTCGGCCCATCGACGACGACAAACCCTACCCTCGACGAGCTCCAGCGACAGAGCTCTCCTCTCTCATCGTACCTCCAAGTGGAGGCTCTCTCGACGGTGGCTCTTCCTTGCACCGTAACCTCCAGGCGCAGGTCGAGTGATCTCCTGATCGCCCCATGATGCGCCCCCCGATGGGAACCCTAAAGAGGGGTTAAAGGCCCATGTGGGGCGTCATATATTAAAAAATGTTATTTTTCTGTTGTGTTTTGTAAGCCCAATTGGGCTTAGGCATTTTTTGGCCCAAATGAGCCACGTTTATTTTGTTCAAAAAAAAGCAAGAAAGAAAAGATATGTGTATACCAAAAAAACTGTACGTAGAAAAATATGAGAAAACCATAAAAAAATGAATGGCTGCAAAAAAAATAGACGCTATTAAAAAATAGAATAGCCGAAAATGATTTGATAAAAAAGAAGTTGAAGAAAATGAGATCAGCTTATGTGATGTTTTCCCCTTTTTTCTTGTCTTCTCCCAACTTTGTTAATGCCATTGTATTCCGACAAGTATGGTATAATTGGAAAGTATTGTGTAGAGTCACAGGTCTGTTCCAGAGTCTGATGTCTGATTCCAGACCATCCAGTTGTCCAGATTCTATAGAGAAGCTTAGTTTCAGACTCTGCATATTGGTTCAAAGTCCAAGTTTGAGGCACTCCATATTTGAGTGACCCGATTTCTTCGAGTTCTCCAAAGAGAGACTCCGTTTCAGACACGTCATGTATGCAGTTTTCAATTTGATGTGCACATGTTTACCATCACTTTTCAGTGGTTCCCATCTTTTGTTTTTTGGTCAGAGTTTTCAAGTGTTCTATAGGGACTCCATAGTAGAGATCTAATTCCCTATGCCATGTGGGCTAGGGTTTTCATGTGGTTTCATATGGACTCCAGAGTAGAGATCTCATTCTCTAAGCTAGTATGGGAGAGACCCAGTTCCCTGATAAGGAGACTTCTTCAGACTCCATTCTCCAACAATCGTGGACTCCGACGAGGATGTCTCCACGATTTTTTTAGTTCGACCCTTTCAAAGATGGAGCAGTTGTTCACATGTTGTGGCGGGCCAGAGTTCTCCAAGTGGAGACTCATTTCAGTTCCAATGACTCTGGCATGCGCAGTACATAGCACATGCTCTTTGACGAGGAGATTCAGTTTGACTCACACTCCAGCTTGTTTGTTCCTCCTCACCTGCACGACATGAGAAGCAACGTCCTCGACAGCAACCGACAGCTGTGCACGTTGTGTTGATATTATATGTAGTGTCTTGTATTGTAAGTTTGAGAGATTCTTTTCTGTTTGTCCAAGCTTAACATTACGTGCTCCAGCTTGAGGGGGTGTTAGAGTATGCGTCATTTATCATGTAAGATGGGTAAATGGATCCTTCCATGATCCATTTACCACATCCAGGAGTTTACTCCCACTAATACCAGTGGTGGGACTTGGAGGCTCTGTGGAGGTTATATAAGAAGCCCCTGACCTCTTATATTAGATGAGAAAGTGCAATGCATAAATCAGCCTTTTGAGGCATTTTCCCGTGGTTTCATCCGCTCATTGGGGAGTAGGGTTCCGTGTTTAAATCACGGAGTTCATATTATTTTATTCCATTTCTCTCTGTCACACTTCCACGTTATTTTTTTCTAACAATTATGATTTTTGCAGAAATCAGGATCATATCCTCATCTGCCATGACTTGCAAATCAGCGTCTAAAATTGTGGTTCTGAACGAGAGTGTTCGATGATGAACAAGGATAAGGGCAAGGAACATGACAATGTACATGAAATTGGAGGAAAATTTGCCAAGATGCACAAAGAGAAAAGAAAGAAGTTAGAGAACGCCCATGAAATGATGAGATACAATGTACAGACCAGAATCCACTGTTTAAATTAGGGTTACACAGCACAGCACAAATTGTTTTCCAACCAAACAAATTCTACCTACCTATCACAAAGGCAAAGAAGCTTCAAAAGAAGCAGCCGACCCTTTTAAAAGATTAGGTCCAATAGTGCAAGGCGTAAATTCAAAAAGATGTATTCCCAAAATTATAAATTTAAAGAAATTACAATTAGCACTGAATAAAATCAGAAATTGATACTAAAAAAGCTTCTTTAGAACTGATCACATCAACAACATTTCGATAGCTCAAGTACAGATTTGACCCTGGCTCATACTTCCAAAAGAGGGGAAATTTAACAAGCAAATAACTTACAAACTGGGCCCATTTTCATCATGTCCAGCAATCAAAAGTGACACGCCAAAAGGTCGAGACTGAAACAAAAATTAAATCACTAAGGACAACATCAGAAATCAAATCATAATGAGAATTAAAACACACAATTTTCCAACAAAAGGACATTAAAATAAAAAATATAGAAACAAATACAACAGCAAACAAGAACTTTGGAGCGGAAAATGCAGGTGCACAATACATCATCACAACTAAACCACAGGAAAGGCCCCTAGATCATTTACTGCATTTTTTGTTTATACACATCATTTCTTTGGTAAATCATCTTTTTTTGCCGGCAAGGGGAATTACTGGGAAACATGGGGGACAGCTGAATATAATTATATAACTACATAAGAGATACGGTAACAGTTGAGAAGGTAGGATTGCAACGCAATGGTTATTGGACAGGCAGCTGCTGTAGTATATTTAGAAATTGAGGAGTTGGGTGCATTTTTCATGTGGAATGGGGAGGCTGCAATGCCATAATGGAAATAAGATTGACGCAATCAATAGAGAACGGCACATTTTTCTTGAGAATAAATTATCTAATTACCATCATTGTAACATATTTAAATGGAGATATACCGTCTAACAGTACTATGGTTTTAGCTCGAGATGTCAAATAAAGTTCGATATTCACCCATATTCCAAATATCAGGGGAGAACGGTATAAGTATTTTCATCAAATATTTTATATAATTTTAGTCTACAAATATCAGTATTACAACCATGCACATAAGTTAGTTAAATTAAAAGGTTTTTGAATGGGCATAGTCTTGAAAATGGATTCGTGTTGCTAATAGTTTGTAGGGTAAGGTTGATTTGAATATTGCGCTCAAAGGTGTGTACAATTTTACTTTAAAGATAAAAGCAGATCATAGAGACACTAGACTCTTAGACTAATAAGTCATTTTAGGAGCTTGACAAAAAACTCAAAAGGCAAACAGCAGCTAACCAGGGGTATAAGTAGGTATTTTATCAATTAGGCGCCAAGTATACATCTATCATGTATAGTCAAAAATGAAAAGAATTATTGTTTTTTCAAATGATATTTTTTAAATATAATTAATAATTGCAAATGGGAATTTTTAATTCTGATAAATTACAATGTTAATGTTATTTAAGTCTATCGATAAGGTTGGATTTTCCAATAGATTATAATTTCGATGGTGACATTTTAAAATTTTGAGATAACAAATGTCATCGTTAAAAGGAAACACCAAAAAATATTTCACTTACAAGGAGAGCTAAAAATAATGGGGGAAATAAAAAAATATCTCATTTTATATCAAATTAACTTATAATTTTAATAAAATTGAATAGAATTAAAATTTTAGAGAGTGAAAAAAATTGATCAGATGATTTGAACCCCCTGGTCCATAATATCAAAAAGTCACTGCTCTACCAGTAGACTACTGAGTGGATTTTGTTATTATTTATAAAACATTTTTTATAACTCAAGGAGGGGCCATATCAATAGGTAAGAACATTATGTGAGTAAAAATGGCAAGGCCTTCTTCCACTATAAGTAGGGTTGGCTACATAAATTCTTGCTCAAATCCATGTTGAAAGATTCGACTATTTTTTACGTTGGGCGTGGACTATCTAATGCAACCCCCACAAGGGGGGATTTGAACCATGGTCTTTTGGGTGGTAGGCACACTGCACTACCACCATACCATTTAAGTGGGTGAGAACATTATGGAAGTGAAATAGAATAATCAAGGAGAGGTCATATCAAAAATTAAGAACACTATGCAAGTGAAATAGAATAATCAAGGAGGGGCCATGGTCTCCCTAAGATGTATACCAGTTCCGCCCCTGCAGCCAACGTATACAATAGGTTGATCAGCAATTGCCAATTGCATATGCACAAGTCCACAGATAAAAAGTAAATTTGCGATATGACCAAATAAATCATCATTCTGGGGTTTGAAGCAATTTTTGATTGCACTCTTTTCAACAGATTCTATATTCAACTCAACTTTTGGCACTGAACTTCGACAAACGAGCCAGTGGTGCCAATTCATCTTGTATAGTTGGTTACCATTCTGTTAATAGATTGTTATTCTTAAATAACAATGACATAAACAAAAAGTATCTGTTTCCAAAGGAAGCCGAATAGCTTTCCCAAGACAGACTATTGCATTCATAGCATCTATCATATGCTACAAATAGTTCTTACCATGGACTCTTCATCACCCTCTCCAAACCGAAGAGCAAGATCACACAATGCTTGAGTTGTTGACTCCACTGTCATTGGTTCTCCATACGAAAAACGATGGTTCTGTAAAAAAGAAAATGGATAAGTATTTCGCTCAAGTGGGTCCCAGCAAAGTTGCCTTGGAAGCAGATTTATAATTAATAAAGAACCTTACCTGAGTCTCAACTCGAGCATGCTCCACAAGTGTGCGTGCATCAGCTATTAGTCCACTCATTGCACACCCTATGTGCTCATCAATCTCCATAATTTTTTCAACACTGCTGGGTTCCTGAAGACATGAAAGTATAAATTACATGATCTACAGAATATCAAGAGAGAAAGAAAGAATTCACAGGGAAGTTCAAACTTCCATTGATAGGTTCCTTTATAATGACAGGTTCCTGTATGATGACGGATTCTGCAGAAAATAGAAGGAAAACAGAAATATATCCAGGAAATTTGAAGAGTTTCATTGGACCAAATGAAAAAAATTGCCCGAGGCCCGATGAGCCTCCCAATATGATTCTAAAGAACCAACTAGCCACAGCTAATTTTATTCAAAGGTTTGGTCCAACAACTTAACGTTCAAGGTTGCAAATTTTAAGTCTTCAAGGATTCGTGGTTCGATTACAACGTAGCATTACAGTGTGCAGGACAAAAAACCGCATCAAATAATTTAGCAGCAATATAAACCACGGAACGAACAGATATGACAACAAGTCGCTGTCAGCTGCAGTAACTCCTACAAAAAAAGGCGAAATTACTAAATTTTAGCCTGCAATGAAAGGGTGTACAGTACAGATCTTATGTTGGAAATCTCATTGGGCCTTCAAATCACTAGGTAAATTCATTAATTCTAAGTTCACCGTCTTTTCTGCATAACACATGCAGCATTTCATGTTTGCAACTCTCACTCTGCAAAACAACAAAAAAGCTCATCCTAGATTTAGGAATCCATTCTCACCAGTTTTTCCTAACCAAGAAAAATGCAACCGACTTCTATTGGCATGTTTTGAGGAAATGACATTTTGGGGGGAATTGAACCATGGTCCTTTAAGTGGAAGGCACACTCCTAATCACCAAACCATTGAAGGGGATTCAATGGTGGCTATCAGCTTGTTGTTGCAGGTGTCATCAAATGATTTCTCCACAGATCTATACGAAACTTTGCTTAAGCAAATAAATGTAACATCCAAAATGAGCGCTTATATGTGATTTCACTTATGCTGATTTGATATTATAGTTACACTTTTATGTAAGAAGAACCAGGAGGACAGTTGATCAAGGCTGGTGGTCCTGCGAATTTCATAAAACCATACTAAAGGTTACAAGAACTGCAGAATTGTCAACCTGTCACTTATAGCCCTCTAGAATAGACATCCAAAATGACTACAGATATGAAAACTACTCCCCAGATTTTCCACAAATAGAATGCATTTATTTCTTTTTTACTTGATTCCCCGTGTCATGTATTTGTAAGTCAACTTTTTTAAGACCACAACTGGCTAAACAAGGATGCTTAACTATATCCTAGAAATCATCATTCAGAATGCATTATCAATTTGTTAGCATCATATTGTCATCTGTGAATTTTTTTTGTAAAACTCTAAAAAAATGAATTAAATCTTAAAAACTTTCTAATTAAGCAAAAGCCACTTCCATGACACGGCCTCTCTATGGACTCTCAAAACTCTGTCAGCCTAAGGTTGACACCAAATCAATATGGCCCGGACCTCCCTCGAAATAAAAAAAAGGTTGAAGTTTTCTCCCACTATAAGTAGGGTCGGCTACATGGATTCTTGCTCGAATCCATGTTGACAGATTCGACTATTTTTTACGATGGTTGTCGACTACCTCCCTCGAAATAGAGCAGCCAAAGAAGAGATGCAGCTTCAACATCCTCCACCATCTCAGTCAACCACAGCAACCGGAAAAAACATGGCTCTTTTCGCTCCAGTCATCACTTGATCCCTCCTCGATAACCAGATGGAACTTCCATCTCCAGATGTCCTTGAAATGATCTAATGCAATTCCAGCATCAAATACCGTCTCCAAGTAAAAGGCATTGTAGAAGCTCAAAAAAATGCCTCATCAACGCCTCCAAACTCCCTCTAACGGCAACCGACAAAAAGGCATGTATTTGGGATAGCTGATAGCACCATTTTCAAGAGCATCAGATGGGCATCCATCAATAGGCAAACCCCCACACCAAATTGTGCTCCATCTTCTCGATTACAGGCATCCAACCTGACTGCTCCAACCTACCACTCACCAGAGGCAGTCATAGGTATAGTAAGGGGAGTGTACCCCAATATGTCTGAAGGGCATCGCACAACCCTCCATATCCTCCTTAATCATCCCAAAATGAATAAAAGCAATTTTTGGCATGGTCAATCCACAGCCAGAGATCAACCCCAAAAAAACTCAAGTATAACAACCACCCCCTCCGCAGATCCCACATCTCCCTCCACAGAAAAAAAGCGCCGTCCACATATCGCAGGTTGGACACAAAAATATCCCCGATACTATAACCCTCTAAAAAATATCCTTCTTTCACCTTTGTAACCATTCCAGCAGGGGCATTTGCAATAAGAACAAACAGTAGGGTAGTGATGGACATCCTTGCCTAACTTCATGTTGTGGCTAAAAGAAACCCCCTCATGTCTACCATTCACCATAACCATGGATGGTCGTATCGCGATATATCGATAATACATCGGTATCGACAGGTGACCGATATATCGCCGATATGGCCGATATTGGACCTTCCAAAGCCATTTTCTTCACAATATCGATTGGATATCGGCGATATGGCATCGATATATCGACGATATATCGTATCGACACGATACTGATACCGAAACCGAAACCGATATGGCCTTCCCTGATAACAACATAAGACGAAGTCGCCATACATCTCTTCATCCAATCAATCTACTTGCTTGGAAATCATCTACGATGAAAATGTATCTAGATGGACCTCTAGTCTACGTAATCATAGGTTTTGGAGAGATCTACCTCCTACAAAAATCCTTTGGTCTTCTTTAACCACCATTCTGCAAATAATCTCAAAGGCTGTCACTAACCATGTGTCGACCTGGATTGAAGTTGTTTGAGTAGGATCAACAATAGAGCCAAGAACCCTTGGCAACTTGTTTGTCAATACATTTTCCACAATGAGGTAAATAGCATTAAACAAAGCAATAGGGTGCATGTCCTTCACCCTTTGTACCACATCCTTATCCAATATGAGAAAAAGAAGGGACCAGTTCTACCCTTCCAAGCTACGTTCGTCTCACATAATTCACTCATCGTGTCCAAAGTTTCTTAACCTACCTGATCTTAACCTCTTTGTAGAAAAGACCGTGATCCATTCGAAACCAGAGATCCATCAAGGCCCAAAGATCCATCCGCAATGAAATCAAAAATCGCCTTACTGACACCCGCAAGAAGGAACAACCACATCAACTCCTCGAATTGCATCTCACTCAATCTCGATACATATCTTCCCTCCCATTTGGCACCAACACCACGCACACGATAAATAAGCTCAAGGTACTGGCATCTCACAGATCACTGCATCCCCATTGGCACGATTGCCCACTACCTCCTCTCTACCCACTTCAATAACATGTATCAGGTTTGTTAGTTTTCTGAGTCAAACATGTATCAGGTTTGTCTCCTACACACATCCATCACTATATGGAAAAACATGGTGTTCGCATCTCCCTCCTTCAACTACTTCTATATTGATCTCCGCCTCTAATTCAGCATAAGGTTAGAAAGCTCGTCAAAAAACTCGATGGTTGATGTCAACCTCATTGCTCCCTCCAGACCGTCCTCAATGAAAAGGATAGTGTCATCTGCGTACTATGAAAGAGGGATATGAATATTATTCAAAGAGTAACATCTCATCATGTCATTATGTAACGCATGTTCTACCATGCAAGAAAGCGTGTCTGTTGTTATAACAAAGAGCACAGAAGCTAAGAGGCATCCATGTCTCACCCTCTTTGTGGCTCGAAAAAACCTCCTTCAGGTCTGCTATTGATGAGAACCAAAAAGATGCAATGGCGATACATCTTTTCATACACATGATCCACACATTGATTCCACATATATGTTTTACTGGAATAAAAATCGATTGGAGTGATGAGATATGTGATCCATGACTCCATTCATTCTACTTGCCAAGACTTTTGCAACAATCAAATAAGTAGCATTTGACGATTTGCAATAGGGATGGAAATCCTCCACACTTTTCGAAACCTTTTCGGTAAGAGGAATAAAAGCAATTCAGCCTTTCGAACTGTTGAGATAATTATATCTCCAGATATGTTTTTCTCATTTATATTTCTTTCATGTACTTCTTTGTAATTAACACGGGGCTTTTCTCCTATATAAAAGAGCCCTAGGGTCTCTTATATGATATGAAGTAAAGTTTTCTCCCAACATGGTATCGGAGCAACAGTCCTAGACCGGGGTTCTCATATCCCACCCCAAAACCCTAACCCTACCCTCCCCCCTCTACCCTCCCGTCGCCGCCAACAACAAGGGCTCCAGGCACCCCCTGTGTCGCCGCCAGGGGGTCTCGTGCACTCTTGTGCCCTCCACCAAGGGCTCCTGGTCCTACCACTATGCCGCCAGGGCCTCCACAGCCCCTCTAGGGGACTCCTCGTGCCGCCACGCGTCACAGGGACGCGATTCGCGTGTCCAGGTGCCCTGGCTGTGTTGAATTTCTGACCACCTATGGGCTGCAATTCACGTGTCCAGGACCCAACGCCGCAAGGAGTACTCCCACCGCCGGCCAGCATTGCGTAGGGGACCTCAGCCTTCCCCATGCGCGTCACAGCCATCCTTCGGTGATTTAGGTGCGGTTCGTGCGCCTCCATTCAGTGCCCTGCAGGTCTGGTTTTGGATTGGACGGTGCGATTTCGCCCATATAAATCATATTTTACGAAAGTAAACCTTACAGCCGATCAATGAGGATGGTTGTATGAGTCTATAGATACAACCACTCCGCTTTATGATTGTGTAGACGTTGGTGATTCAATTTACTCCTCAATTGTCCGTGGTTCTCCTTATTGGTGTGATGTCAGATAACAAGAGTAATGTTTTTTCTTCTTTCGGTGCCTTCAAGGGTTCGGCACCCATCGTTAAGATGAATGGGACCAACTATGAATTATGGTCCATGTCCATGTAGTTTCGCACCTTATGCAGTGTCACAACAAGGAGCACGTTCTGACGGAAACCAAGGCCCTAAATGTCAGTTTCAGTCACCCTTTCGGTGACCGACAGAAACAGAATTTCGGTCCAAAATTTCGGTCATTTCAGTCTTTTTTTTGTACTAGGGCCCCCATATTTCGGTCATTTCGGTCGAATTTTGATTTCGACAAGATATTGATATTTGACAAAAATTCGATCGAATTTCGTTGAAATTTGAGACCATGACGGAAACAAACCAACGGATAAAACTGGGGCAAATGCTTTGTGGAAGTAAGATGATGTATATGCTCGCATTTGGCTCTCTGGGACGCTCATCACGAAGATTGCCAACGATATAGTCAACCAGCCCATCGCAAAGGCTATGTGGGACATTATGGGCAGGCAAAGAATGAGAGCAAGATTCTTCAGTTGCAGTTTGACATTTTCTCGACCAAACAAAATGGTCGACCACTTCATCAGCACTTCTCTCATCTTCGGGGCATGTTTGAGCGATTACACAACTTCATGCCTATTACTACCAGTACGAAGCAGCAGCAGCAGTATCAGAATGCCACTATGACAGGACTTTTCCTTTCATCTCTTGATTCAGAGTACGATGCAACACGTGCTTAACTCCTGACTAGCGAGACGATACCTCCAATGGAGGAGGTATACAAGTGATTGAGCAGGATTGCTACTACATCTATTATTGTAGCCCCGCCCCCACAACTATAGCAATGTATAGAGTAGAGGGGGACTTCCCAGTTTCGAGGGCATGGAACCCGGGGTCGAGGAGGAGGACGTCAACGTGGCACCCTGTTCTCATTGTCATCGTTCTGGACATTCAGAGGAGACATGCTTTCAAAAGCATGGCTATCATGTATCTGCTAGGGTAAGCGGACTGAGCCTACTTCTGCACCTACACAAGACGCACGCCCGGATGATATTGTTTCTAGACTTCGCTAGATGATGGCCACTCCCATCGTTCCTGTAGCAAGTTCTTCAAGTGTTGCAGCTATTGCCAGAGCTACGTCCAGTTCCTCGGGTATTACTTATGCCCTAACCAGTTGTAGCAGTACAGATTTAACTGACTGGATTAATGGATTCGGACGCACCACACCATATGTGTGGAGATCGAGCACAGTTCAGATCTTATAGGTCTATCATGTCCGGTAGATCCGTGGTGATTGCTAATGGTGTCTGTCTTCCTATTATTGGTTAAGGGGAGATTGTTCTGACTCCGTTAATGCATCTGCAGAAAGTTCTACATGCTCCTCACTTTCAGATGAATCTTTTGTCAATTGGTCAAATTACAAAGAATTTACATTGTCGTGCTATATTTGATCCCTCCGCTCTTGTTTTTTCAGGACATACTAACGGACAGGGTGATTGGATGTGGCACTGAGCAGCGAGGATTGTACATGCTTGCCATTCCACCAACTGCTGGGGTCGCTACTTTTTCTTCAGGCTTTGTTACCCGTTCATGTGGCATCTACGTTTTAGACATCTCCCTATTCAGAAGTTGTATCATGTTTACCACAAATATCTACTCGCACCAACTTGGACTGTGAAGCCCGTCATCTAGGAAAGCATCATGGTCTTCCTTTCCGAGTTGTCAGAGTCATTGCAGTAGTCAGTCTTTTGAATTGTTTTATTTTGATATTTGGGGTCTTAGTCGTGTTCCTAATCGTCAGGGGCATCATTTTTATATGGTTATTAAGGATGATTATTCTAGACTTTCGTGGGTCTTCTTGCTAACAAAATTCGGAAGCTGACCATATCATTAAAAAATTTCTTATTGAGGCCAAAAATATCTTCTCTGCTTGAAATTTATTTGTACGGATAATGCCTTAGAGTTTTCCACATTACAGTTATCAGAATTTCTCAGATCTCTAAGTGTTGTTCATCAAACCTCGTATACCAATACTTATCAGCAGAATGGTGTTGCTGAATGCAAACATCATCACCTTTTCGATGTCACTAGGACTCTTCTGATTCAAAGTCATACTCCTCACTCGTTCTGGGGAGATGGGGTTCTCGTTGCATGATACTTGGTGAACCGCATGCCATCCACTATGCTTGGAGAAAAGGTTCCTTTCTCGATTGTGTTTCCTAAGAAGGACATGTTCTCTTTGACTCCCAGGATTTTTGGATCTGTGGCTTTTGTACACAATTTCACTCCTGGCCGTGACAATCTCTCACCTAGAGCTATCAAATGTGTTTTTGTTGGTTATTCTCGTACCCAAAAGGGGTATCGATGTTTTGATCCTGTAGGAAGAAATACTATGTTAGTGTTGATGTCATGCTATTTGAGTCTATTATGTACTTTTATCCTACAGGTGATAGGTTATCTCATGATTCTTCTGGTGAGGATGTGATTGTTCCTCCACCACCTTGTCCACCTTCTACACCCAATGATGAGTCGCTGCCTTCACTACCTTAGCCACCACAACCATCTCCATCACCTCCACCATCTCTGCCTCCCTTACCTCCAACTCAGTTCCTTCCATAGGTTTACACCTGCAGGCCTTCTACTCGCCCCTCTGCTCATGTGCCCTCCACAATGTCCAGCACACCTCAGGTACGTAATGAGCACATAATTTCATCTAATGGCACTGGTATCTTGAATGGAACACAGGATAACAAAGATGATGTTGATCTGGACGTTCCTATAGCCCTGCGAAAGCCTCGTCGTAAATGCACAACTTATTATCTTGCTTTTTTTAATGAAGAATGGGTGATCCCCCATTATGGGGGTCACCGGCTGCTGTAAATTACATGAAAGTTTAGGTTACACTACCGTGTTGACCAGAAATTATAAAGTGTGGTATAGTGGGCAATTACATTTTCACAATAAAATCTATGGTTGTTGAACATCACATCATTTCGTCTGATCCATATAGCCTACGCTACTACGAACGACCTCGAATCAAGGTTCAGGAAAGCGGTATGCGTACGCGTTCGGACTGGTCACCGAATACTGATTAAGCGGTATGCGGGGACATATGCGGGGTATATGCGGTTCTAAGCGGTTTTCTAATTTATAATTTTAAAAAAAATATCTATGAATAACATTATTACTGAAGTTATGTATCTAAGTAGTGTTAAAGAAGATCTAAGAAAAACGGTTCATGTTAGATGGGTGTGCATATATACTTTTAATTGTCTCATATTTTTTTGAAGTCCAAAAAAAGGGGGAGACACTCTTCGGTGTTCACCCCAATATATTAAAGAAAGTGAAAAGAAAGCGAATGTACAAAGCAAGGGAAAGGAACTGTACAAAGAGGCAACACCGCCTTCACCAAGCCCTAAACAAAACGAAAAACAACGCTAAATCCTAAACCGTGTCCCACTCCTCCACCAGTCTTGCACTTTGAATAATCACGTTCTCCTTATAGAATCTTTGGTTTGAGAAGACGGCCTTATTACGCCCAAGCCACATCGCCCAAAGTCTCGCCACTGGCAGTAAAAGTTCATTTCTCACCATGTTCATGTTATGAACCAAGGAGTCACAGAAGGCCTCCATGCCATTCGTACTTACCTAAACCAAGATAGAATCCTCCCACACCTCTCTCACCGTGGGGCATTCAAAGAATAAGTGCTCTAAAGATTCCACCGCTGAAACGCAGAGGCCACAGAGATTGGAGACATTGGCCATAAACTTCGTGCAGCGATCCCTTGTCAATAATCTTCTCCTGCGAAAGAGCCATAAGAAGAATCCAAGGCGCTCCGGAAGCCTTAACCCCCAAAAGAACCAGCAATCCCTCACCAATAAGTCCGAGCGCCCTCGCAGAGGGAGAGTCAGCGCATCATAGGCCTTGCGCGTGGAGAAGTTGCCGTCCCTCCAATCCCAGTGGTCCCGCCCATCAGAAGGCCTACCAGCAGCATCGAGGGCGTCGAGAAGAGAAAGAAATTCCTCAAGCCTTTGGTCTGAGAAGCTCGCCACAAACCTCAGACACCAACACCCATCCGCCAAACAAGAGGCAACAGAGGCATTCTTGTTAGCCGCCAACGTAAACAACCGCGGGAAACGAACACACAGAGGATCCCCTCCCAACCACTTGTCCTTCCAGAAGCTAAACGAGTCCCCATTTCCCAGCACGGCTTAAATAGCGATCTATGCCTTGCATAAACCTCCCGCACCCCACGCCAAAACTGGGTATCAGCACCAATGACCCCCTCCTCCCCCACACTGCCCACCCCATGGATCTCCCGCAGCACAACCGTGAAGAAGGTCTCATCCTTGCCCCATATCCTGTTCGCCCACTTGAGGAAGAAGGCATCATTAACAAGCTCCAAACGCCTCACGCCCAACCCCCCCTCCTGCTTCCCCCTGGAGACCTCATCCCACACCACAAGGTGAATGCCACCCCCCATCTCCCCACTTCTTCCCCACAGAAACCTACGCATACACCCCTCAATACGCTTGCGGATCCCAACCGGCATACGACGATTCGACAAGAAGAAAATTGGGATAGAGGAAAGCACCGCTCTGAGAAGAACAAGCCGGTCCCCCTTCGACAGAAGCGCCGCACGCCACCTAGCAAGCTGTGTGTCCACCCTTTCGACGATCGGCCACCAATCCCGAAGCCTGGCCCTCCCAGGCACCAGCGAAAGACCAAGGTAATCAATAGGAATCTCGCCCGGAGGAGTACCCAGAATCCTGCCACACTCGGTCGCCAGCATCTCCGGCATCCCAAAGGGTATAACCTTGGATTTGCCCCCATTCACAGTCAAGCCCGACATCTCATTAAACAGATCAAGGGTCATCGCCATGGCAGAGACCTCAGAAACGCCTCCCTCAATGAAGCAAATGGTGTCATCAGCAAATTGAATCAAGGGCACAGAAAGGTTTCCCTTAGAGAAGCCCTTCGAGAGTCCGCTATCAACATGAGCAAAACTTTACCATATTTAATCACAAAAAAAACATTACCATAAAAAAACATTACCATATTTAAATTATCTCATATTTAATCACAAAAAAACATTTACCATAAAAACTTTACATTATATGATTCATAATAACAAAACTTCAATACACATACATGCACTACATGAGCAAAACCTCAATCAGCATATATAAAAAATATTTGACGATACATTGCATATACTCGTGAAAATAATACATGAGAAAAATATAAAACATTGCATATACATAATGGTATAATGCATTGCAATTGTATAAAATGCATGTCATATTCTAACAATTGAATGAAGAGGCAGAGTTACAGAATTAAGGACCGGAATGAGAAGATTGAAAAGTTGGAGCTGATGGAGCAATACGTGGGGCATATACGGGGCATATGCGAGCCGTATATGTGGGGTGGGCGCATAATGCACTGATTCAAGTAATCGGTGCGGTCTGCACGCCGCACGGGCACATGCGGCCACATATGCGGCCCGTACGGTTGATTTAGTGAACACTGCCTCGAATAGTCGTCTGTAGACCACTATCAACCCGTCTAATAGAAGTCCAAAACATGGAGAAACTATCCTTCTTGATCCACGGAATACCCACCTTCCTCCAAACCTGGGCCGAAATCGGGCACTTTAAAAATAGGTGTTCTGAGTCTTCCTCTGCTTAATCACGTCTATCACAACGAGAGTCCGTCTAACCCAGCAGTCTCCCCTGCGTACCTTGTCTAACAAGCAACCCCTTCTCAAACACCAAAGAAATACCTTAACTATGCTTGGGACCTTCGTTGCCCAGATAACTTTGACGTCCTCCATAAGCTCCCTTTCTTGTTCATGCATTTGTCTGTTGAATTCATCGTAGGCTCTCTTCACTGTAAATTTCCTACCTTGCCATTCAAAATGGTGTCTGTCCGAGGAGAGCATATTCGTATGAGGTAGCTCCGCTTGCAACCTTAGGTACTCCTCCAAGCGTTGTTCCGAAAGATTTGTCAGAAAAACCGACGCTCACATTCCCATTTCCGCCGTCAGTGCAAGGGTAGCCTCCTTCGAGGTTGTTAATGCAAACAATCAGTGAATCGGTCTTCAAGCTTGTGCTCCCCAGTCCAATCGTCTCGCCAGAATCGAATGATATTTCCATCCCCCACCCTAGGTCGTACCCTAGTCTCTAGCTGAGATAAGACCTCACTGATACCGGCCCAAAGAGGGGATTCAAAGCGAGCTCTACCCGCCACAAGTTGACTCGTAACCCCATAGATTTTCCTCAGTAATCTAACCGCTAGAGAGGTTGACGGTCCCCAAATGCGAATTACCCACTTCGTAAGGAGCGTCTTGTTCATGCACTCCACATCACAAATTCCCAACCCTCGGTCATTGTGGCTTCTTGGCATCTCCTCCCATCTGACCAGGTGCATCCCGAGACCCTGTTGCCTCCCATCCGACCAGAGAATCTCCTCATCAAGGATTCAATTTTCCTTCTAACACCCAATTTTCCTAACTTATCCTCTTGTTGTGCATGTTTCATTGAATCATCTTTCAGATGAATACAAGAAGTTTGTTGTGGGACTCTCTGTTGTTTCTATCCCACGCACAATCAGGAGGCTATACAGGACAGTAAGTGACATATTGCAATGGAAGAAGAGATGATAGCGTTGCAGTCACGTGGCACATGGAGCATTGTTTATACTCCTTTAGGAGCATCTGTTGTAGGCTACAAGTGGATATTTACAGTAAAACAACGAGCAGATGGAAGTGTGGATCGCTACAAAGCCAGACTTGTAGCACGTGGGTTCATCCAAACCTATGGGGTGGACTATCAAGAAACATTCTCACCAGTAGCCAGACACTCGACACTTCGAATTCTTTTATCAGTTGCGGTTTCACGAGACTGGCCTCTTTACCATCTTGATGTCAAGAACATATTTTTATACGATGATCTACAGGAGGAGGTTTATATGCAACAGCCACCATTGTTTGCTACTGATGGGGAGTCTCAAAAGGTGTGTAGGCTTCATAAGGCAATTTATGGCCTAAAGCAGAGTCCAAGAGCTTGGTACAAGAAGCTATCAGAATTGATAGAGCAACAGGGTTTCGTGAGGTCTACAGCGGATCACTCATTGGTTGTTCAGAGAACACAAAGAGGTATTGTTACTATTCTTGTCTATGATGATGATATCATTATCACAGGAGACGATGAGCAAGCCATTCTGGCTGACAAGGAATTCCTAAGTCAACAGCTTGTAACTAAGGACCTTGGCACACTTCGTTACTTCCATGGGATAGAGTTCACCAAGAACGAGCATGGCCTTGTGATGACACGAGAGGAAATTTGTGATGGATCTTCTTTCTGCGATAGGAATGACAGGGTGCAAGCATGCTACTACTCCTATGGATCCGAGTATAAGGTTATATGATGACGACAATGAGGAGGTAGACATGAGGAGATATAAAGAGCTTGTTGGGAAGCTCCTATACGTCACTATTACCAGACCAGATATAACCTTTGCAGTGAGCAAAGTTAGCCAATTCATGGAGCAGCCTAGGAAGGTGCATATGGATGCGGTGTATATGATATTGAGATATTTGAAGACTTCACTAGGCTCTGGTCTCATATTTAATATAGGTACATCCCTTGAGGTGACAACTTGTGCAGATGCAGACTATGCAGGGTGCCCCAGAGACAGGAAGTCTACGTCTGGCTTTGCAGCTTTTGTAGGTGGGCTCTCTTGTTTCATGGAAAAGCAAGAAGTAGATGGTGGTGGCCAGATCTAGTGCAGAATCTGAGTACATAGCCATGGCACAAGGAAGTGCAGAGATGATGTGGGTAAGATCTGTGTTAACTAATCTTATTGTTGAGGTCTCTCTTCCCATGCAACTATTGTGTGACAATCATGGAAGGTCGTATCGTGATATATCGGTGATATATCGACGATATATCGGTATCGGCAGCTCACTGATATATTGTTGATATGGTCGATATTTGACCTTTTAAGCTATTTTATTCACAATCTCAGTTCGATATCCACGAAACGGCGTCGATATATCGACGAGGGGGGGGGGGGGGGGGGGGGGGGGGGGGGGGGGGGAAGGGGGGGGGGGGGGGGGGGGGCCAATCAAGCGGCTCTATTTATTGCCAACAATCTTGTATTTCATGAACGAATCAAACACATAGAGGTAGATTGTCATTAGACTAGAGACATGATTCAAAAAAGTCTTATATCTACATCACATGTGTCCATTGATGATCAAACTGCAGATGTCTTCACCAAGGCACTCGTTAGAGGTCCATTTCAGAGATGTTGCACCAAGCTGAGCATTATTGATATATGTGCTCCAGCTTGAGGGAGAGTGTTGAGATAATTATATCTCCATATATGTTTTTCTCCTATATAAGAGAGCCTTAGGGTCTCTTCTATGATATGAAGTTAAGTTTTCTCCCAACACGAACAATGCATTACTTCTTATAAATTCAACCACCATATCAAAAGTCTCATTGCCTACCACATACAAGAATTCTTTAAAGAAATAAACAAGGAGCCCATCTGGTCATGGTGCACCATCCACAATTAAGTTCTAGACTGTATTTTTTTTTGAAGGCAAAGCTCTTCGGGGGATACACGGCATGGTGATCGCCCCAAAATTTTATTAAAAAGTTGGAGAAGGAGAGTAAGAATAGGGTAATACAGTCGCCTAGGATCGAGCAGATCCCTCATTTTACCCAACAAGAGAAACACTCTACACTCTACAGCATCATCCATTCATTTAGAAGCAAAGAAACGTGCGCGATAATATTCTCCTTGTAGAACCTTTGACCCCTGAAAATCTTCGCGTTCCGACCAAGCCACAACGCCCATACACACGCGAGAGGGCGTAGCAGCTCCCTCCTCGGCCTACCATTATTCGAACGCAGCGATTCCCAAAACGACGAGGCAGAGGATGCGTTAACCCACTGAAACTGAGCCTCCTCCCAGATAGCAGCAGAGTTCGGACAGAGGAAGAATAGGTGCTCCAATGACTCCACACTGCCATCACAAAGCGCACAATCCGAGGAGCCGATTCCCGTAGCAAACCTCGCACAT
This sequence comes from Ottelia alismoides, assembly GCA_037367405.1. Taxonomy (NCBI): domain Eukaryota; kingdom Viridiplantae; phylum Streptophyta; class Magnoliopsida; order Alismatales; family Hydrocharitaceae; genus Ottelia; species Ottelia alismoides. The sequence continues at coordinate 223,134 of JAZKJV010002397.1, forward strand.
CTATCTCTAGTCAGCACCCTCCCGCATCTCAACAGCCACAAGAAGAAACCAATCCTCTCAGGGAGCCTCAGACGCCACATCCACCCAAGATCCTTGCACATGAGTTCCTGCTGCGGGGACGGCTGTTGCGAGATGGTTCTGAACGCCCGACGGGTGGAGAAGCCCTCAGCGCGCCAAACCCAATGATCCCTGCCACTCGATGGAGTGGGCGCACCCGCAAGAAGCTGAAGTAGAGCCAAGAAATCTTCAAACCGTTCATCCGAGAGGTTACTAGCAAAGGGAGGGAACCAGTCATCCCCATTCTAGACTGTATTTTTTACCTTCTCTGCTGTAAAACTATGTATTAGATGACTTCATGGCCTCAAATTTCAGCGAAATTCAGTCGAATTTCTGTCGAATATCGATATCCAATCGAAATCGAAATTCGACCGAAATAGCCGAAATGATCGAATATGGGGGCCCTGACCGAATTCTGAAATGACCGAATTCTGTCAAAATTCGATCGAAATTCGACCGAAATTCCATAACGGACGGTCACCGAAATGGTGACCAAAACCGACTTTTAGGACCTTGGATGGCTTGCATGCCGATTTGAAATTTGGGAAGCCCCCGGTCCTGTCCATCTCCAAGGTCTTCATGCGGACCTATGAGAAAATCGTGGAAGTGGTCCGCAATGGCATGCCCCATCTCCCGCTCACTCTATTCTTGTTTCACAAATGACAATAGAATAAATCATATTGTGACATCTCCCACTAGGAACTCTATGAAAATAAGTTGTGTTTGTATCTCCTCCTTTAATCCACCTTTGTCGCGCTATTGTTTCCATTCAGCCCCTCACTTTTTATCCTCATCCCACAGTTTCTTTTGCCCTATTGCCCTATCTCCAAGTTCATCTAGGTTGAGTTCTCCAATGTCTTCTAAGCATGGTTTGAAAAGGCTAGCGTCGAGGTGGGGTGAGTCTTTTTAGCCTCGAGGCAGACGCCTCAAATTGTATTGACAAGGTGTGTGTCTCAGAAGTTTGAGGCATTTTATGAGGCGTTTTCTAGATTTTAAGAATTTTCTAAGGATTTAAATTATTTTATTGGTAGTTTTAGATGCTTATAAATATCTAGTTGCTTAAGATATATATACAAGATGAATGCTTGATATTTTAAGTCTCTTCATAATCTTATTGAGCATTAAACTTGTCTAATTATTTCAATGAATTCCTAACATTACACTTTTAAACACACAAGCCATAAATCTCAAAGAAAAACCATTGATATTAGAGATTAATCTAGTTGCTTAAAATATATATACAAGATGAATGCTTGATATTTTAAATCTCTTCATAATCATATTGAGCATTAAACTTGTCTAATTATTTCAATGAATTCCTAACATTACACTTTTAAACACACAATCCATAAATCTCAAAGAAAAGTCATTGATATTAGATATGGCATAATGAGAGATGTAATGCAAGGCCCTAAATGTCGGTTTCGGTCACCATTTCTGTATCGACCAAAATAGAATTTTGGTGGAATTTCGGTGAAATTTCGATGGAATTTCGACCGAAATTTCAGTCATTTCGGTCATTTTTTGTAGTAGGACCCCCAAATTTCGATCATTTCGATTGAATTTCGATTTCGACTGGATATCGGTGTTCGACAAAAATTCGATCGAATTTCGCTGAAATTTGAGAACATGATGTAATGTACTAATGAAAAAAATAGATGCAAGGTATCTTAATGTTGTCATATATTATATATTAGCCACATAAAATATACATTTCATTGAAATACAACTAATCGTAATTTCTATGCATTGCGATAATTTTTAACAAAAAATATAATATCTTTGATACTTTAATGATAATCATAACCAATGGTTCCTTTTTTGATTGGATAGAAATTAGAAGAAAGATTTGTGGAATTGATGTCTCCTTTCTTTTCAGGTTATTGTCTTCATAATCGCATCATATATTCCAAAATATATTATATTTTGTTAGATTAGACATTTTCAACAATAAATATATTTAGTATAATTTTTTTTAAAATTTTCCTATACAAATTGATGCTTACGCCTTGACTGCTCAAGGCTACACCTCGTCTCCAGGGAAAATGCCTCAATCCGCCTTTCATTTTTTCAAACCTTGCTTCTAAGCCATTTAGTCTAGTCAACTCTACTTCCGCTTTTACCTGAGTCGTTGTTCTAGCTTCGCTAATTTCCTTTTTAAAAGAACAGAGCTTTGGTCGCAGAGAAATCAGCTTCTGATTCATGCAGGTGACCACTGATCCTGAGTAAACTGTAGACATCCAATGTCTTGTGATCAGATTTCTAAAATTCTCCTCCTATAGCCACGCACATTTGAACATGAAGAAGCCACAAGGTATCGATTCTTCCTCCGAATCCCATATCAATGGATATGATCTGACCTTGACCGCAACCTAGTAGATGAGGCAGACAGTGGGAAAAGGTCCAATAGCTCCAATGATGCAAGGAAGCTGTCTAACTTGGAACGGGAACCACTGTTCCTCCAGCTGTAACAAGTGGTAGGCGCATCAATACCCTCCAGTTGCAGGTCATCCACCAGCTCAGCAAAATCAAAGGAGTTCGAGTCTTGACCTCCTCTCAAATGTGGGCGGACAATGGTGAGCAATTTTACATTGAATTCTCCCCCAATAAGCCATGCTACCCCGAGTATAAATTTCTGACTTCTCGGATGCCCTCCCAAAGTTCAATCTAGCAGCATGTGAAGTCAGGCCATAGACTCACGAGAAGAGTAAAAGAGTTCCTGTCATGAGATTCTCCAAAAGGAACGTTAGGACATGTCTACCTTTCATCTCTGAGACAAACGAGAAGAGGGAATCTTTCCATGCAACTACAATTCCCCAAGCACTTCCTGTAGCATCAAATGAAGTAAAAACCGTCAGTGGACCCAATCCCAGGTAGTTCCACAATATGTTTGAACAAGTTTACAGCTTAGTTTCTTGCAACATGACCATATCGCAACCCCAATCACAAAAGAGCACACCAATCGATCTTTGGATCTTCAGATAACCTGATTAGTATGCAATAACTTATCCATCACTAATAGTCTCTTAATGCATTAATAAAATAAATACATCCCCTTATGTTTAGGTGTAGGAAACCTTTAAAGTAAAATTAGACATTCAACATGTTTTATTAAAATGACTACCGTAACGTCGTATAATAAAATTATTTGTCATAATGTATACATTTAAAATCACAACCAATGCTAAATGGTGAGATGGCATCCGTCTATAAAGGATACTAAATATTACCAATCACTTTCTGCATCTTTGTAAATTTATAAAATATAAATATGGAATCAAATATAAAAAGAAGAAAACATGATTTTATATGGAACCGTACTTCCTGAGGAATAAGGAGTTAGATGAAACCAAGACAGAAAGTCCGGCATGGTTAGATTTTCTATTGTGTTTCGCTCAATGAGTACAAGTAGGGGTAGGCATTAATAAGGACGTCCCATGTAATCCAATCAAATCATGGAAAATGAATTGAATGATTTGGGACTGTGGCGTTCCAAATTGGGCCCAAATTATATTTCTTAAACGAGTATTGAGATGGCTAGGGGGTTTAATATCTTCCACCCAATACATCCAAACAACCCAAATTATCACTACGAGTGACATGTGATTTGAACCAATCCATATATATCATTTAGTATTGTAATTCCTAATATATATGATGAGGTGGAACTCTTTTGTCCCGAGACATATGGACCGTGACCAAGCTCCCCAAGGGTGCTTCAAGGCATCTTACAAATGGCTCCATAAAACGTATAAAGTGAAATCCATTGCCAGAAACTACACGCAAACGTATGTAGTGGATTATCTAAAGACATCTCAAGTTGCACACCTTCCAACCATGTGTATTCTAATCTTTGTAGTTAGTTCATTGATCATGACTATGATGTCAATTCGGCATCAAGAACGAATCATATATGTCGATCTTCATTAAGAAGTCTATATGCAACAATCACCTGGATTTAAGACAAGGGATATCAGAAGGTGTGTAAGCTTCACAAAATAATATGAAAGCCCCAAATTTTGATTTTAAAAACTTTCAAATATCGTGTCCACGAAAGAATGGTTTTAATTGATATGTATCACTCTCTTTGTCAGGCTAATAAAAAAAGTAATAACTGTGATGCTAGTCTATGTAGATGATATCTAGTGATGGCACTCATGGGATATCTGAACCAATAAGTATTTAATTGAGCACTTCCTCACAAAGGAGTTAGGAGAACTTCACTACTTCCTTGACACTGAAGTTGCCAAATATGTTCGAGGCTTGATTCTTTCATATACAAAGTATGGATACCATTTTTTATGGGGAATCCTGGTTGTGAATTTTGACAATGTTTAAAATATCGATATCGTATTGGTTAGCCCGAAAAGACATATATCGAGGATATATCAGGATATATCGATATTATTAATGCCTAATGGAAATCTTGGAAATGGTACAAAAGTTTTTTTTGCAAACTAAGAGCATCCAAGATCTTAAAATAATAAATAACATACAAATAAGCACTTACATGAAAGAACAAAGCGTATTTAGTATCCCACATATCGTTGTTGTCAAATGCTAACTGTTGACTATAGATTGTTGTGAGGTCCCGGAAAGGAAATGATGAAATTCAAATAATAACATCTTAGATACATAAAGAAAGTGTATTTAACACATCATGTTATATTTATATCATATCACATACTATGTATAAATAAAAATGTAGAGTTGTATCAGAAATCAAACAAACAAGCAAATGAGCATGACAAAATATAGTTTTGAAAGAATATTACTCATAATAATCATAATTTTGAATGATAGAAGGTGATTTAAAATAGATTAGAAATAGAACTTTCTAATTGAAGTAAAGAAAATCAATATCAATTGGACGACATAGCAGATATATGATTTTGTATCACTATATTACTGGTACTTACAAAGTATCAGCTACTAATTTATTAAATATTAACATAGTAACATGGACAGTATATGTGTACAAACTTTCCTTGATTAGCTTAAAAATTGTTTTGTCTATATTGCTGAAAGGGGGCTCACTGTAGAGTGTGGACATAGTACGCCCAACCCGAAACAAATTTATAAATTATAAAGTAAAAATATGTGACATCAAGCAAAGTAGGCCCAATATCGATAGTATCGGTCGTTATCGACCGGTATCTGTGAAAATATTCATTGTAAACCCATAATTTTGATCGATACAAGTCGATATCGTGATATCTCGCTAGATATTGACAGATATCTTGAAAATTTGCAAACATATGGAAATTGAAACCCCTACATGTCATTATACAAGATATTTTCAAACCCTGATTTTTGTAGAATTCCTCCAAGATAGGAATGATCCTAGTCCTAGCAGCCAAGCAATTACATTTACGACTGTCCCGCTTTACCCACTAGCAACCATGGCATGTCAACATAGCATATCCATAAGATGCTTGACACCAACAAAACTGACCACATAAGAAAACTTAAAATGTAAACGTGTGTCCTCGAAGTTTTAAGATCGTGGTTTATCTTGCATTGATAGAAGCATGCAGCACGCTAAACATGTACGTAATAGTGTTGTGTATGAGAAAACAATTGCATCCATGGTTGAAATATTTCTTATATTTAGATCATCACCTTTCCAGCCTTGCTGACTTAGCTTCCAACAACTACTTTCAGAACAAACTTAACTGTTTGAGTGGACTACACGACAAGTACCAGAAAAATGTATAGCTCTAGAAAGCCATTTATGTCGACCGTTTCATATTTCTAAAACATTGTTAATCGGACCTTACAATGTTTATCTATGAAATACATGGATTCCAACGATGACATTCCATTTGATTCCACGAAATGAATTCTCCGCTAAAAGTGAACGTGTAGTAAACTTAAGATTATGTAAGTGCGAACCAGCAATGGAGAAGTAATTCTTTTCTCAACAGCAAGCACGACGCCCTCCTTCGTCTTGAGCCCAATCGCCGTAGAACCCAACTGAATGCAGGTCGAACAAACAAACCACGTATTTCAAAAACAAACAGAGGATACACAACATCAAACATATATAGTTGGAAAGCAAGACCATAGATCGCACCTTTATGGCTTCGATGGCGTACTCGACCTGAAACAACCGCCCTTCAGGAGAGAACGTGTTGACTCCTCTGTCGTACTCGGTCCTGCGACGAACAGCATTGCGATCACATCAATTGAAACTCGAACAACCGCCACCCGTGCCACGAATTGGACCGGAAAAACCCTAATTTTGAGCGGGGACGAACCTGGTGAGGAACATCTTCGGCCGATGGGGACGGCGGAGGTCGCTGCGACGAGGAGGAGTCGGATCGAAAATGGAGGAGGGGAATTGATGAGTCTCGGCACTAGATGATCCCCGCTTCTTCTGCTCGTTTTAGTAACTGCTTGTTCGCCAAGGCAGAGTAAAGAGCTGCGGCCGGTAGGTCGATAGGTCTGCTTCAGTATTCGGATATTTACACCTATAATCCTGAGTTATTTTGTAATTACTTCAGAAATTCTCGATAATCACGAATTACATATAAAACCTCAAATAGCCGCTCCGTTTTACATCCATAACCTTCCGTTAGTTTAGTTCATTAACTCAACCAGATGGTTGAGTTAATCTAACTCAATTTATGATCTAACGGTTGAGATTAATCCAAAAAAAAGAAAAGATAAGAGAGGGATGTGGGTTCGATCATGGAGCTTGCAGCAGGCGGTCTTTGCGCCTCGACCTAGGCAGGGTGGCGGCTTGACCTGAGCTTTGCAGGCGGAGACGTGGGCGGGGAGGGGATGCGGCTCGACCATGCGGAGGCGTGGGTGGAGAGGGAGGGTTGGTGCAAGACATGGGCTTGCAGGCAGATGCATGGGTTGCGGGACGGGGCTTGCAGGCGGAACCCACAAACGATGACTCGACCTGGGTGGAGGCATGGGCGGGGAGGTTGCGACTCGACCAGGCACAGGAAGGGAGGGGGTGGGTGGGGATTGCATGTGGTCACACAGACAGCGGCTCGACCTGGGTGGAGGCGCGAAAGGGGGAGGGGGGCTACTGCTCGAACAGGCACAGGTGGGGAAGGGGGTGGGTGCAGCCATAGTGGGCTGCGGGTGGGTGGGGGCTCCGACCTAGGGTTGCAGCCGTAGGAGGGGATTAGGGGTGATCGACGGGCGAGGGGAGGCGGGCGGTGGTACTGCTTGGAGGACGAAGAGGGAAAGGAGGAGGAAGGGGATAATGGTCTTATTTGTAAATAAATGAATCTTAAAGAGTATAAAATATAAAATACTTGACGGAAATCGTCATGGTTAACAAAAAAATGGATGAAAATTAACATGGAGTTATGGGTGTAAGAGTTAAGAATTACTCAATGTCTTGTATGTAATTCTTGATTATCGAGGATTCCTGGGGTAATTACGAAATTACGCAGAGTTATGGATGTAAATATCCCTTTAGTATTCGGGCTAAGGGCGCCCAATGTGTGCCTTGTGCCACGTCGGGAAAGGACATGCATGTAAATTACTAGGCAGTAGTGAGGTTTTTTCCGATATAATATATGTGTATGGGCGTATATGAGGGACTTTTATGAATTTTCCTTATTTTACGATGAGCAGTAGATAAATTTCTGGGACTTTTATTATGCCTATAACCTGTGTATTTTTATAATTACATTTGATCCCACAATAATTTCAAATTACACGGAATTGTATTTGTTGAGCCAATTCAACCATGACCGTGAGTTAATCTAACCATGATCGAATCAGTTTTTTAAGGGATTTTATCACTTGTGCCCCTCCGAGATATCGCAATATCAGTTATGCCCCTATCTTTTTGGTAATATCAGTTGTGCCCCTCACTTCTTGCTCCGTCATCACTTGTGCCCTTCCGTCAGATTGACCGTCAATGAGTTGACTTAACCATGGTTTTTTCAAACCTTGGTGCAGTAAAGAGGGGTATTATTGTCCATACTCCTCTTCTTCCTCCTCTTCCCCCATCTTCTTCTTCCTCCTCCAACCTCCTCCTCCTCCCTCTCCGCCCGGAACTCCTCCTCCGACCCCCTGCTCTGAGCTCCGCCCCAACCTCCCTCCGCCCAGTAGTCTCTCCAACACCATCTGCCCCTTCAACTTCACCCTCCTCCACAGCTTCCTCCCACCCCCTTCCTCGGGGGGGAGCCGATGCCAGCTGCCAGTTCACCCTTTCAGCCATTCACCTCCTCTAGTCCGACCTCCTCCAGCGGAGCTCCCGCTTCCTCACACCCCCCAGCTCAGCGCCCAATTGCTGGGTCGATTTGACCTCTCTCCTCCTCCCTTACTTCCCCTCGTTCGACCCCCGCCTTCAGTGCGGCTTCGCCACCTCTTCCCTCTCCCTCGGCTGCATGAACATCTCTTCCCGCTCCGAGTTCGAGTCCGTCGTCCCCCCCGCCGCCCTCGACGGCCTCCGCTCCCGATGCAACCGCTCCCTCCTCAACGGCTCCCCCTGTGCCTCCTGCACCACCGGCATCTCTCTCATCAAGGCATCCTTCCTCTCCGGCCCCGACCTCAACAACGTCTCCGATTGCGCCTCCTACCCTTCCGTCTACGCCGCCGCCTTCATCAATCCCCTCGGCCCCTCCGATCCCGGAACCGCCTCATGCCTCTTCTTCCTCGGGATGTCTGCCACAACGCACCGATCCACCTCCTCTGGTGCCCCCCACTGGATCTACGCAATTGTCGCCTCCGCTGCCACCGTCTTCTCCTCTGCTCTGTCGCCGGGTGGTGCTTCACCCGTCGTCATCGTCATCGCAGTGGAGGAGGAAGAGGACCGCAGCGACAACCGTGCACCCCTCAGCGGCGCTGGAGTCGATTGCGCCCCACACGACACTTGTCAGATTCACGCTAGAGGAAATCAGGGAGGCCACGGGGAACTTCGCAACGGAGAGGCATATCGGCAAGGGCGCATTTGGGAATGTGTACCGTGGGGTGCGGGGGAGGAGGGGGTGGGGCTGTGAGGGGCACGGGGGACGGCGAGGGCAGGGGCTGCGGGGGGAGGAGGGGGCGTCGTGCGGGAGGGGGAGCAGGCGGGGAAGGGGGAGGGGGCGCAGGGAAGGCGTCGTGCGGGAGGGGGCGGTGCGGGGCAGGGGGCGGCACCGTGCGGGGCAGGAGGAGGGGGAGTATGCGGGGAAGGGAGAGGGGAGCAGGGGCGGCGCCGTGCGGGAGGGGGCGGAGCTGGAAGGAGGTGCGGGCTGGGGAGGAGGAAGTTGGAGGAGGAGGAAGAAGATGGGGAAAGAGGAGAAAGAAGAGGATGTAAAAAGACGATATAACCTAAAAAATTAAAACTAATTCCGCGTTTGTCCTCAAAGTTAACGGCCGTTTGCACTGTGGATGGACGGTCACTAACCCGAGGGGCACAAGTGATAAATTAGCAAGAACTGAGGGGTACAACTGACATTACCAAAAAGATAGGGGTATAACTGAAATTGTGATATCTCGGAGGGGCACAAGTGATAAAATCCCTTTTTTTTAATTACCCCTCATCTCCTGCCGCCCATCCTCCTCCCTTGTCACTCCTCCCAACCCTCGACATCAGTACGTGCCCTCTGCCCACCCACATTGCCTCCCTCCCTCAAGCCCAAACTCGTCGTTGTCTCCACCTCCTCCTCCTCGTCATTATGATATCATCTTCGCATCCTCTCATTCGCAGCACCCATGAACTTCCCCCTTCCACCCACTTCCTTACCACCCAATCCACCATAACTATTTCCCCATCTCAGCATGGTTATCAGTCTCTATTCGCACATCACCTATAAGACAGTGGCACCAAAGGCGAACATATATGTGGCTTTTGTTATTCTCCCCTCCCTCGTAAGCTCTGACTCGAGGTATCCCATCATCTTAACCCCTTGTGTTGCCTATGAGTGGACCCCATGGTCACACAATCTTGCGAGGCTGAAATCTCCCAACCTCGTGTTGCAGCATCCGTCCAACATCACGCTTCTGGATTTTACGTCTCTATGTATCATTACATGCTTATATTCCTCGAACATGTGCAGAAACCATCTAACACGTCATTGATGGTCTTGATCCTCCGATTTCAATCCAAATGTTTCTTAGGTTCTTGGATTTCAATCCATTTGGATTAACAGGTACCCACGGGTATTAAAAGCATCCTTTACCCAATTGATTCAAAAAGGATGTGAATGGTTATGTGTAAACGTCGATATATAAATATTTTCCTTATCTTCTTTAAAATATAAACTTGCATGCAAATACAGATATTGATAACTATGGAACATGTATTACCAAATAGTTAAAAAGAATACGGATATGAGATGGATGTAAATCATATACGGAAAATAATAGAAATTAGTATGATATGGATTATATTTAATTTAAATGCATTCGATGACTCACACGCTATGTATCTGTTTTTAAAATGAACATGCATTTAATACAATTACATGCAAATACAAATATATATATTTATTTATTTATAATTATATTTGTATCATTTGTTAATTTACATCTTCTTTATTTGCATTTGTTTCATTTCATTAGAATAAATCTACATGGACATGGTATTATTGGTCTGGAAGCACTCCTTCCAATTTTATGAATTTGTATGGTTACATATTCTACATATTTTCATATATCCTCATAACTTGGATGGTATTTTCTACCATTTAGATTATCGTGTACATACACTATTATAATTATGAATGTGATGCGGTTACGGATAGGGTGAAGTATTGGCTCGACCCAACCCAATACGAAAAGCCCATCTCATGCTCGTCAATTTTCTCTGGCATTGGTTTAGGTCAATGATCGGATTTTTTTGTAAATATGGGACTCGAGCCTGGCGTAAAGCCTGCGAGATCGGGTCCAAGTTTGAGCCGGACTGGACGTTGTTCCCACTTTTATTAGGTAATGTTGTACATTTGGGAAATTGAGGAACCGAGCATGTAGAACCCAATCATAGGGTTTTTATCTCTATTGTATAACCTTATTTGTGAAAGTTTTCCGTTATTGTATAACCTTACTTGTGAAAATTTGGGAAATTAATATTGTATAACCTTATTTCTGAAAATTTTCCGTTATTGAGATCTGTTTGTTTATCTCTATTGTCACCTCTCCTCGATGGTGTGTGTTTGTCTTAAAATATTATATATGAATATAGATTGTATATAGAAACGTGCAGGGATGGAATTGGACATATACATTCTTTTTGAAAGTCGCATCACAGTAATATCATTTGAACATTAAGTAAATAATATTTACTTAATAAAATTTTCTATTGATGACGTGCCAAGACAACTCAGGTTAAGGAAAATCTAAGGTCATTGCGACCCGAACCGCAAGGCACAATCAACAAGAAAAAAACAGACCACCAAAGCGAATCAATCAAACATTGAAGCGAGGCAAGCGGTCTTGCTATTTATTTAACCTAGTGTAGCCATCAGGGTCGAACACAAGGAGCACGGAATGAAGCCTATAAAGTAGTTAGGTAATCCAAGAAACAAATGGTATTTTTGGTGGTTTTTAATTTTTATTTTTTACGATTTTCTCTTAAGAAAAGAGGTAAGGAAATGGTAAAGAGGCCCACTCAAACAATTATTTAAAGGCCTAAAAGTACTCAAAAATTCAAAACAAAAAAATTTTATGTTTTTAAAATATTCAAATGTTTTTGGATATTTTATGGAATTATTCAGATTTTTATATAATTTTCTAAAAATAAAAGAAAGAGGAAAATTGCCAACAGTGTGTAGTCGAGATGAAGAGGCACTTTAAAAATATCCAAAGTGCCTATAAAATCTTGGAGATAATTTTTTATGAAAATATAAAATAAAAACTACCTACAAAAATGAAAAATTCATTTTTTTAGTGAGTTTTTAATGTTTTTATGAAGTCTCTAGTCTTTTTCAATTTTTAGGTGTTTTATAAAAGGGAATGAAATAAAAATCACACAAAAATTAAAACAAGATAAAAATAAGAACACATGATTTTTTTATTTTTAAAGGTATTTTTCTATTTTAAATTGATTTTTCAAAATACACAAAGACACTTTTTAGGGTTTTTGAATTTTAGAAAATAGTAAATAAAATAAAAAAATGCATCAAAAAATTACCAAAAATCATACACAATAGTATGAGCTAGCGTGTAATTTTTTTGAATTTTTTGAATAGTTTTGATATTTATTTAATTAAAAACAACACACGCAGGTTACAAGGACCTAAATACAATTTATCAAAGTTTCTTGACTAATTCTTAACTTGTACAAAAAGTTTGGAGGAGAAATTGTAAATTCACCAATAAATTCTACACATGCGTCAATTCAACGTTCACAGGGGTATAAATGTAATTTCAGAAAAACATATATTCAAACATTAACACAGAAAAATTCCAGATGAAAAGTTCGGATGGGAGCTCCATTGGTCGGATTGGTGTGACGGCGAAGAGCACCTAAAGCTGCTCCGGCGAGCTTGGAAGAGGGTGGTTTGAAGGCTCTCGGCATGCGACAGGACCTGCAACGAGTGGCTCTGACTCAGAGCTATGCTCCGGTCTACGTTATTTGGATTGAAAACTAAAGAAGCAACGGTGACTGGGGTTCGATCTCCGGCGAACGCGGTAGAGGGAGATCTTGGACCTAATCCTGGCTAGATGGGCTAAGATTAGGGTGATCAGGTTACGGGAGAGCTGGAGGGTGAGCGGGTGGTTCGATCGAAGCGGCTGGGAATGAGTGACGGAGCTCCACTGGATGGTCGGAGCTGGCGGAGCAGCGGCGGCAAACAATGGAAAGATTTGTTCAAAAGAGGAGCTAGGAAAGACTAAGGTTACCTGAAGGTCCAGATACATTCCTGAGCTCCAGGCAAAGGTGGACGTCGGGGTTATGGCCTCGATCAGGTGGCGGAAGGCGAGGGAGGCTTCTCGCAGCGGATCTCCGGTCACGAAAGGGGAGCGTCGACGCCACTGCACCAACTCGATCACCAGGGGGTCCCTCAGACAACTGTCACCACGCTGAAGATTTCTAGGGTATGGAGAGGGAGTGAGGCGCAAGCTAGGGCACTGTGGAGGTGGAGAGAATATTTTATAGGGTTGATGGGGGTTTGGAAAGATCGGAGAGATGTGCGAGACCCGAGAAGGAATCGGATCGGGCGAGGGACCCGCGAGAATGTTGGAAGTACAAGGATTCTCGGATCTGAATCCCGAGGCGATGGTTTAGCAGAGTCGGCTAGGAAATGTAGAGAAGGAGCTCCAGCGACAAGGATCCGGGTTGGACCCGGGTAGGAGGCGTCGTTGACCCATGGTCAACATTTCAGCCGACCAATCAGAAAATAGCATTTACAAATACATTACAAATTCAATAAAAAACAATAAATGATTTTAAATTAAAAAGTGTATAAAATTAAAAAATGTTTATTATTTTCAAGATTTTTTTCTATGATTTTTATAAAAAACATTATTCTATACACAGTAAATTGTATTATATACTGGTATATTATACCTATGTGTTTCGTACATTGATTTTTAATTTGTTTTTTACACAAATACTCCAATTTTATATTTATTTATTTACAAAATAATTTTTAGAGTATAAAAAATTTGTTTTATTTTTATTATGTATTTACAAGTATAAAATAAATAGGGAAGGAAACCTATATACATGTATTATGTACATGTGAGAGAGAATTTTATTCTATTTTTATTTTATTTTTCTAAATTTTATTTTATTTTTAGAAACATATACAAGGAAGTAAAAGCATATTTTTAATTTTATTTTGGCAAAATAATTTATGTACACACCTGATATATATATATACAAGGTAGAGTAGCCCTGTCTCTCTCTACTTATTTTATTTGGTGATCAGGTCAATACTTGGCCCTCTCTTGGAGTTTGGGTCACTCAGTATTTATTCTAAATACTTCCTTCTTTTTCTCTTTATTCTTTTATTTTTTCACAAATACATGCTAATTATGCATCATTAACATATGCATGTCTATTGCTAAGTTATTGTATTTACACATATTTCTATGATGCATTGACAAGATAATTAGTTAAAATAAACGAATAAAGAGTGATGAACAGGGATTCATCACTCCCCTATACTTTACCTTTGCTAGTCCCTTAGCAAACACTTATTTGAAAAACTCGTGAAAAGAAGAAGAAAAAGGAGGTTCAAGATTGATTATTAAACTTGTCTTCATTTAATTGAAGTATGGAGCTCAGTCAGACCTTTGGACTATTAGTTTGTCAGACACTTATTTGGACCTAGGGTTGAAACTCAATGGCCTCTAAGTTCCACCAATCTATGGTCAAAACTCCTCAATGCTCCAGATCAGAACAAGTCTACATACACAAACTCTAATGACCATGAATCTTTTCTTGTATTGTGTAAGTGATAAGTAGCTCCCCACCTCATAAATGGCAAAGTAACAACCCCCCTTATCAACGTAACTCTAATGCCCTAGTCCGACAGCTCTTCCCTCGAGGAGCGGGGTATTCCCTTCTAAGTTCGAGTTCAACTGACTTAAGAAGAGGAAGAAGAAAAGAATGGACCATGACCAGTGTAGTCATTTATCCTTGGGAGCCCAACCAATGTAGCTAAGTCTCCCGTTGCAAGTTTCATGAGATGAGAATGGATAACATAAGCTTTGCTTTATTTGGCTACACACACTCCGGTGGGTATTTTATTTTCGATCAGACCCATCACTTTTTTGGAGTTTTTCTTTATTTTTCACACATTTTTTGTGCATATGTAGAACATATCTATATGGTGCAACATATATACATAAGGATTTTTTTCCTCTTGAGCCAGTAGACTATCCCTCTTTTGAAGCATTATTGCAACCCACAACTCATGTCTTTAGACCTCAACACTGCCAGACCAGGTTGAGACGCACTTCCTTCGCTAAAATAAGACGAGGGGTTCTGCCTAGAAGTATTACCCTCGCATGCTACCCCAAGCTAAAGGAAATTGCCCTCTCACCACCTCATCCGTAGAGAGCTATGTGTAAGGTGCCGGTGCAAGTAAAGCCATTGTCTGTGAGAGTCATGTGTGCGTTGCTAAGTGTTCTGCTTGGGCTCATCAAGATGGCATGTGCTCATAGCCTAGCGGACTCAAAGAATTAAGTCCCAAATGGACATGAAGAGTCTTAACCCTAAGCCCTATAAGGTTCCTCTTAGAATTAGGTGGATTAAGGTCTTAACCAAGCTCCATTTCTCAATTTAATTCCAGGCTAGTTTAAATGTCAATCATGATTCATAAGAAAGTACAAGTATAAAATCTTTTTATGCAAATCTTGGAAAATGTGCAAATTTTTAAAAAAAATGTTTGAATGAATGCATGGATGCAGAAGTTTTGCAAACTATTTACACATATCTACACAAGGTTTTTTGCAAACTTTTGTTTTTCAAATATTTTACAAAATTTTGTACTATATACATAATTTGGATATCAAAATATTTACAAACTTTTTACACACAACATATTCTTACAAACATCTATACAAAAATAATTTTTATAAATAGCTATGTATGTGCAAGAAAGAATTATGTACAAGAAAAAAATTTTAAAATTTTTATGGTTTTTAATAAAGGATTTTAGCCATTTTATTTATTAATACACTCATACAAAGTATGAGTTATGGCTGTAATATATACGACATCCCCCTATACTTAGCTCGAACGATGTCCTCATAGTGGATCAAGAGCGATGAAGAAGACATAACTCGTGCTTGGAATAGGGAAGTGAAAAGGAATTCTATACTACAACGACGAATCAAAGAATAGAATGAAAGGATTCAGTGTTTCCCCCTATACTTAGGATCGAGTAATCCTAAGTATAGCAGGCTGTACATAAAGGAAAAACCGAGTGATCGGATGTACAGGGTTTACCTCCCCTATACTTAGGGTGAAATATCCCTAAGTATAGGTAGCAAAACAGAGGTAAAAAGAATCAAAAGAATAATCAAGAGTCTGACACCTCCCTGTACTTAGGGTAAAGTACACCCTGAGTATAGCATTATCATAAGATGCAAATGGGGTGTTGGACTGAAGAATGAGATGATATGGACATCTGGATCTATACAAAGTGGGAGACAGTGATAATCAGGCATGAGATGCAATAGATGTGAGTCAAAAACCACATCTCATGCAAAATGAATAGGGGCGACGCCAACGATCAGTGGCTCGTGATCTAGATATGGTTTGAGCCGCTCCCGTTAACACTAAAGGTAGACTCAGATGACATCTTAGATATGCCAATACTCCCATTGTCATGTACCTTTCGGACCAGGTATAGTCCCTTCCACTTGCTCTGCAACTTCCCTGGAAATAATCTAAGCGTAGCATCGAACTACCATACTCTCTGATCTGGCTCAATTTGCTTATGGCCGATATGAGAATCATGGCATTCTTTCACTCTCTCCTTATACTGTAGGCTGCTTGCAAAGGTCGTATCTCTAAGCTCCTCCAGCGCTGCCAATTCTGCCTTCCTTTGATCTCCTACACTCACTGGATCCAATAATATATCTGTGACAACCCAACGTGACTTGTGCCTAATATCAATATGTAGATGACAGAGCTTGCCATAAACGAGATGAAAGGGAGATGTACTCAAATCCCCGGCTCTTAGAGAATGGACCCATGAAATCGATGCCCCATGCATCAAAAACCTCACATGAGTGAATGGGTTGCATCGACATCATATCACGCTGTCTACAAGTGCCAATCCTCTGATAGTCAGTACACCTCTTAACGAATTCATCAGAATCCTTGAAGAGGTAGGCCACCATAGGCCGGATTGGAGCACTTTCTATGTCGTTCTCCTCCCAGAATGATGTCCCCCTGCCTTCATCTTGTGGCAGTAGATGAGGACGCTATGGTGTTCCTCCTGAGGAATGCACCGACGCCAGACACTATCCCCTCCTTCATGATAAAGGATGGGATCCTCCCAATGGTAAGACTTGGCCTTCGCTAGGAAGGTCTCAAGTCGCTGCATGGGCCAACCTAGTGGAACTTTCTTAGCAACAAGATAGTTCACAATGTCGGCGTACCATGGGAGCGAGGCGATGGCAAGGATCACCTCATCTGGGAAGGTCTCATAAATGCGATCAGTCTGCTCAGATTCCTCAATGTACTCTAATCGGGAGAGATGATCCGCCACCATATTATTGACTCCAGGTTTATCCTTAATCTCAATATCAAACTCCTATAGTAGAAGGATCCATCTAGTCAATCTCGCTTTGGCATCCTTCTTTGCCATGAGGTACCTGATGGCGGTATGATCAATAAAGATAGTCACTATAGATCCAATGATATACGATCTGACCTTATCTAAGGCAAAAACTACGGCTAGCATCTCCTTCTCAGTGATAGTATAGTTCCGTTGCGCGACATCCATTGTACGGATAGTGTAGTGAATGGAAAAAGGCACTCCATCCCTCCTCTGTCCCAGCACAGCCCCCACGGCAAAATCGGAGGCATCTGTCATGATCTCGAATGGGAGAGACCAATCAGACGGTCGAAGGATAGGAGCCTCAACAACTAGGCTCTTGATAGTCTTAAATGACGCAAGACACTTATCATCTACAATGAACTCGGTGTCTTTGGTCAGCAAATCAGTCAACGGTCTGGCAATCCTGCTGAAATCATGAATGATTCGTCGGTAGAGACCGACATGCCCCAGAAAAGACCGTCACTATCGCAATTTGAATGATGGATTGAGTTTCCTGGTGATATCCACCTTGATCGGATCAACATCCATTAGGGATGGGCATTGGGCAGGGCCGGTCCGACCCAGCCCGTAGCCCGGCCCAAAAAACTCGGCCCGACCCGAGCCCAATAGAGCAATGGGCCGGGCTTGGGCCAAAAATGTCGACCCGAAATCAATTTGGACCGGGCTCGGGCTTGGCTCGGCCCAGCCCGGTATGGCCCGAGGCCCGGCCCGTTCAAGGGCCCGAGCGTTGGCCCGATATTTGGCCCGGCATAGGCCCATATACTAATCCGATATTTAGCCCGATATCCTTCCCTTTTGGCTTTTTACCCTAACCCGTACGCGTACCCAGTACGCGCCTCCTCTCATCCCTTTCCCAAGTCGCGAGTCACGACCCGCCGCCCTTCCCTAACATCGCAAGTCGCAAGTCTCGCGACCCACCGCAGCACCACCCTCCTCCTGATCGTCACCCGACACCCTACCAGAACAGCCCTACGGCCCCTACCTGATCGTCACCCAGTTGCGCCTCCTTCGTTCTCCCGAAGATCGACCAACCTAACATTCGTCGGTTGATGAATCTGCGATTCATCACTCTAAAAGTTGAAAATAGAGCTGTGTTCCCGAGTAATTAGAGGCATATTTCTACTTATATCACATAATTAGCATTCATGCATGCATTGATAACATATGTATTTTAGCATTCATATTTGCATTAAATAAGAAGCCAATTTCACTTGTAAATATTCACCTGTATATTAGATAAAATACCCTATTTGTATATATTTTATACTAACTCCAAAGCTAATAAAACCAACTCTATAGTGTATATATTACTAACACTAATTAAAGAAAAATAACTAAAAAATACCCTTGTAAAATAGCCCAAAAATCATGAGAACCCTTGTACATTAAAACATACATAAAGCCCTCATACAAACCCCTAATTAGGTCTACTCACTCTTAGAATACTACATATTAAAAGACCTTCAAAATGAGACTAATTTCATTGAAATCGGAGCTTGTATGAGAGACTTGGGTTTTTGGGTCATTTTGTATACTACATATGTACATTTATGTATCCTTGTATTTATGTATCATATTTGACCTTATCTCCGTCTTTGGTCAACATGAAACTTGTAGATCTCATTAAGATCTACAACTTTCATGTTTTGAGTTTTTCCAAATTCGGCTTCCTCTTCTCTCTACACGTGTTTCTTTCTCCATCCATTCACAGCAGGGCCACGTGGCGCCCTCTGGTTGCGCCACGCGGCCCGCTGCCCATCGCCTCATCCGCCCGCGCCCTCCGCCGTTGGATCTCGCTTTTGATCCAACGGTCCAGTTCTTTCCACGCGCTTCCCTTCTCCTTGCCGTCAGATCTTCCCCGCGCTTCATCTGATCCCTCCATTCGCGCCGCTCCCTCAGCCAGACACGTGGCGCATCCACCCACCACTGGATCACTCTTCTGATCTTCCATCTCAGCCGACGCTTCCACCTTGATCCTCATCCGCTCGATCGGCCCCCACTGCCCATCACAGCCGTTCGTAACCGCCTGATCCATAGCGTGCCACGTGGCGCTTCCATCCGCCTCTGATCGCTCCTTCCCTGATCAGATCTACACCGTCGCTCCACGCTCTGATCTCCACCGTTGGATCACAAGATCCAACGGTGGAGACCTCGTCTCCTACCTCCAGGCGCCCCTCTCCCCCACGTCCCTTGCCTTGCGGGAGGGGCGCCCCCTTTCCTTTTCTGGACACACGTCAGCCACCTCCTCCAGCGCTGACCTCCCCACGACATCCCCCACTCGTCCCTCTCCCTCGCCAGCTCCCTCAAGCACCACCATCTCCACCATACTCGCCCCACGACGGCCACCAACTTCGCCACTCCTTCAGCCAGACCACCTTCTTCTCCCTATAAATACCCAGCCACCGGCACCGTTCACCTCCATCCGCCACTCCAGAGAGATCCCTCGAGCTCCAAGCTACCTATTGGTGACAACAATTGGTTGAGTTGTCGAGCGAAGACAGAGATCCAACTCCGACGAGATCCACGGCCGCCACCGCCGTGCCGCAGCCTCCCTCGAGCAGCTGCTAGAGCTCGGGACCCTACCGATCCCTTGAGCGACGACCTGGAGCTCAAAGCTGAGCCCCATACCCCAGGTAACTCCCCCCATCC
Source organism: Ottelia alismoides (assembly GCA_037367405.1). Classification (NCBI taxonomy): domain Eukaryota; kingdom Viridiplantae; phylum Streptophyta; class Magnoliopsida; order Alismatales; family Hydrocharitaceae; genus Ottelia; species Ottelia alismoides. The sequence goes on from JAZKJV010002397.1 coordinate 243,035, forward strand.
GTCCGCCGATCTTCTTCTCCATTTTCTTGAGTTTTCTCCGTTTTTATTCGCCGTCACTGACCATCCTCGCGCCTTCCAATCACCTCGACGAGCTTCGCGTCGAAGCTCCGATCCTCGCGGTATCTTCCGCGCACTCCGACGACAAGTTTCACCCTCCTCCGACCAACAGCTCCGCCATTTGGCTGGAGCTCGTTCGCCGGACCACCTCACTCCACCGTAGGCCTCGCCGATCACTCCACTCTCCTCCACGAACACCTGCATGCCTCGGCTATACGTCTAACCCTTTGCAGGTCCTAAATTCTTCATTGGCCGGACCCTTGCCGGAGCCCCCTTCGAGCTTCATCGACACCGAGCTCCAGCACCCCTCCAAGGATCTAGAGGCCACCGGAGGCTTCGTCGTGCAACTCCGCTTCTTCCGAGCTACGTGGGAGCTGACGAAGCTCTTCATCGGCGCTTGGCCACCGAGGCGAAGCTAGGCAACCTTCACCAGAGCACCGCCTTCCCCTCCGCAGGTGGCGGAGGACCGTTAGAGACGAAGAAGCAGTGGCCGTTCGATCATCCGATCGAACGGTCCTCGTCCCGCCACGTATTCCACCACCGCGACAGTCCTCGACCGTTCATCGCGCTTCTGATCCGACGCCTCGCAAGTCGCCACGCATCTTCATCGACATCCCTTGGATCCATCTTGATCCAAGGGCCTTCAGGCCGCCACGTCTACTTATCCGAGCCTCGGCCCCCAAGCCTAGGCTCGGGTGACCCGAAGCTGCACCGAGGCTAGACCGAACCTCCAGAGGACCCGAGCCTCACTCCGAGCCTCCGACGCCCTCCGAACCTAGGTCGCCCACGTGAGGAGCACGTGCGACCTGGGTTATTTGCACAGACGCCCCTGAAGCTTTCGGAAATTACAAAAAGGTCCCTGTGAAGCAGACCTCACGTGAGGAGCAAGTGTCTCGTGGAGAAATTGCATACAAGTCCTGCATGTTATCGGTAATTGCATTTTAGTCCCTGTCAGCATATTTAATTTTTGAAGTTTCAATTCCAGTATTGCATTTACACCCTTGTGTTTGCACGTGTCCATAGAGTGCATTTTTCATCATTTTGAGATTCTAAAAATTGCATGTTGTTGGAAATCTTGTCCTCTATCTGTTAGTACACGTGTCTGATTTTTGTAGGCTTATTTGAATTATTAATGAATTAATTGGTTCATTGTTGACATATTTTGCCCAGTGATGCCTTTTGATTTTTGATTAATTATCTGTGCCTTCAAAAATTATAAAAAAATCACAGTAGCTTAAGGACATCATTTTTTAACACACCATAAAAATTTCATAGCATTTGCACGCATATCGAGGCCTAAATAAATAGTTTGGTGATTCTCTTAAATTAATTTTAATTAATTCATTTCACAGTAAATTTAAGTCCTGTCAATTTTCCTAGGTCCCTTATCATTAGACCCACCTAGGATAATTTTAGTTCTTGGAAAAATTGTGATTTGATATTTATTAAAAATTAAATACTGAAAATCACTCTGTCTGTTTATTTAATTCACAGAAAAATTATTTTGAGTCGAAAAATTCCAAAAAAAATAGTGTAGGTCATTTTCATCATAAATAATCATCTAGCCAATTTTCATTATTTTTGGACTTCGTTTGATACACCAATTAAATTTAACGTTAAATTGGCTAAGATTTGTCTGCACATGTCTGCATAAGAATTAAAAAGACCAAAAAAATTGATCCTCGAACATCAACACTTGAAAATTGCTGTAATCCACCTAAGGAGACAGTTGCCTCCCTGAGATCGACCTTGGACTCCACCAAGTAAAAAAATTTCACCGCTTAAAATTGACCAAAATCTTATTTAAGTGGTTTTTGATTAATCTCTCGTATCCGACTGCAACGAACACTTAACATTAATTTGGACATTAATTTGACCGAATTAACATAGGGTGCGGGAGCGATATCAAAATGGCGCCGTTGCCGGGGAGGCACGGCTTAGGTTAATTGTAGCATATTTTTGAGTGTTTGATTTCCAATCCCCGGGTAGTCTGACCCCCGGTTTTTCTTATAATTATTTCTCTTATTCATTTTCTTTTTACATTATTTTTGTGTCACTCTCTGACCTCCATTTAATTTTTGTGCGAGGACCGCGAGGAGTCGGCGACGCTTTGAGGACGTAGCATTTAAATTGTGTTGAGAGAAAGAGAGGCATTGTACTTTTTATTTTATTTTTCTTTTGCATTATTTCCAGCGGTTCCCGTTTGGGATCTCGCGCGTGTAAATATAGTGGAAACCGTGTCCCGTGTGCTGTGTGGGTGAATTGTAACTTAGCTTGCACTAGCGGCTCCTCGAGCCACTCTAGGACTTGTTTGTGCTTGTAATCAATAGGACCACACAACACACATAAAAGACGCACTTAGACCGCAGGACTTGGCCAAATCAACTTGTTCTTCACTCGCTAATAGAAATGCCTGTCTAGGAGCGGCTTTTCATCGTCTGCATTCATTTAGTGTAAAATTTCAATTCAGTCTTGCATCCTGCATTGTAGAGAGCTGGAGGCACTGTAAGTCTTCTTACTCAAGCATTCATCATCGTTTTCTCGATTGCATCGACTTTTTCCGATTCTCTCTCTCGGTTTTCTAACCTAGGATAAAGGAATTGGGACTGGACGGTAGACGTGATTGCTTGTGTGGATTAATATCAGTGACAACTAATCTTTAAAATCGGGGCTGCTAATTGAATTGGACCAAAAAAATTGACTAAAATTAACCCTTGTTTGCGGGAGAGTAACCCCGACCTTGTTTTCAGGCTGAGTGAGGGTACTTGAGTGTGTGTGAACACCTTAAGGCAGAGCCCAAATCCCCGCCTTCCATATCACGAGCCAACTGATCTTAGCAAATATCACGAGTGGGATACTTTTAAGCTCATTGACAAGTACCAAGTAGCCTCCGCCTTCGTGGGTAGATAGGGGCGAACCAGCGGTACTCTGCGACAAGGCCTAGCTTTGTCAGCCTCCGCCTGCTTGCAGGTAGATAGGGGCACGTCAGTGAGTCCCCACTCCGGATAGGAGCGCAGAAAGGGAGGATCGACGGTATCTTAGGCGACAGGTTAAACAGGGAAGACGCATCTGGCTCTGAGCCGACTTCCCTATAGGCCACGTAAATCCTTGCTATCTTGCTTGAAAAATCACACTTAAAATTAACAAGATTAATTGGACTCGGTTTCGGGTCCTTCACCGTGTTGAGTGTGAATTCAGGGTTTGCTCTTGCATTTGTCTTCGTGTCTGTCCGTGTGTGTTATCCTGCGTAATTGCGCATTTGCTACCTCGCTCTACTTACATTCATTATCTTCTCTTCAAGATGTCGGGATATTGGTCCCCATACCCTGAGACCTCTGGTCATTCCTCATCGATCATATACCGATCATCTTCACCTTCTCATTCTTCCATGTATCCTCCGCCGCCCACGGGAGACCCTTACCCGTGGTCGGCTCCACCTCAATCCGATTATGAAGTCAGAACTTCGACTGACTTCTCCACTTCTTTGCATTTCTCACCTACTCCATATTCTAGCACCACGGATCCACTTCCACCTTGGGCTGACTGTCCTTACTCCCGAGAGCTTGCAGGAATCAAAGACTCGAATGAAGAGCAAGCCACTGCTGAGACAGATGATTGGCAAAATTATATGCCCCCACATACTTCACCCCAAGTAGGGACCATACCACAACTCATATATACACATCCCGACTTGAACTTAGGGCATAACACGGTCGATCGAACATGCAGAATGGAGAGGCCTGAACATCATGATTTCCCAGACTTGATTGACTTTAGTGATCAAGCCTCCATTAACCAGCCTTCATTTGGAGAGCCTATACATTCACAAGATTGGACTCATGACCTAGACTTATCAGTCCCTGTTTCATTGACTCCGTCATATGAGGCTCCGACCGATATTTGCCATTTGGATAGTCCATACTCGACCCAGAATTACATGCCAGAGTCTAGGTATGTTGAGTATGAGATCCCAATATCTCAGCAGTACCCTCCACTTGAGCAGAACTCTCCCATGATTTGTCATGAGAATTTTGTGGAGGATGACATCTCTAGACTTATTAAGAAAAATGAATCATTTGGTAATGAGTTGAGAGATGTCATGGGAATATTACAATCAATTTCTGCCAGCCTGGGTATAAAAGTGAGAAAAGACATGAGTAGTTTTGAGGTTGAAAATAAAGCAAACATCAGGGAACCCACACCGTCTGTACAGCTGGAGTCCATTCTATCTCCCTCTTCTACTAACCACTTGCCCTCCAATCAAGAGTCTGATCATTCATCCATCAAAAACACAAAAAAAATTGAAAAACCAAAAATTCACATAAAAATTGAAAATGAAAATGATTTTAAAAAATTGGATTCCACCCTAAGGGAAGCACTTGATGATGGATTGATCTTTAAACTTCCCTTAATAAAGGCCATAGATCACTTCCCCGACCTCAAGAGATTTGTAAAGAGTAAATTGATGCCCAAGAGGTCGGGTAAGAAGAGAACAAGGACTGAAAGACACATAGTGTCTATGGCCACATCCTTGGTGATGGGGAGAAAGACCAAAAGCCGCAGAGTGAAGCGGTTGCCTAGGGTTGAGTGTGAAATCAAAGACACCATCTTCACCCATGCAAGAATCGATGATGACTCACCGATAAATATCCTCCCGACCTCTGTGTTTGACAAGCTCAAACTCAGGCCAATCAGAAAGTCGAGAGAGATCGTTTAGCTGGCTGATCGATCCATCAAACGGTCTAAAGGAAATATTTCAGTCATCGTTACTTTCCAAGGTGCTCTACTTCAGGTGGACTCCACGATCATTGACATCGAGCACCGAGGAGAGTTTACCCAGTCTCCGATTATTCTCGGGAAGCCGTTCTTAGCCTCAGCTAAAGCGTCTATAGATTGCGAGACTCGGGAGATCGATTTCTCATCATTGGGAGCACTCCGACCTCACCCATTCTTTGATATACTTTACTCTAAGGTAACCCGCACATCCGCTGACAGTCGTGACCATCAAGAGGTAAATGAGTCCCACGTCTCTGCTACACCTGAGAGACCGACTGCCCAGACGACCGTTGGTTCTGAGACTCCCCAAACCTCCACTTCATCAACTGCTTGCACTGCCACCAGGACAGCTTCTAAGGAGGACTCACAATCAGAAGCTACCATTAAGTCGGACATGATCTTTGTTGACTGCCTTGACCATTTTGATGATCCGACACAAGAGCCCAATAATGCCAAGCCAACTGAGACCACTAGCACTTTCCCGAGACATGTGCTGACCCTTCAGGAATATTATAATTTATATGGTGACTCGTCTGATGAGGAAACCATAGTCAGCACCACACCACGTCCCGGACCTTCAAAGAAAACAACCAAGATTAAATTGACTCCACATAAAAACACGGTTGCTCCCTCTTCTAGTCGGCTATTTAGTGAGAGGAAGTCGAGAATTGATTCCTCGAGGAGTTCCCCCGAACCTCTCAAGGCGCGTCTCTCTCATCTGCCACTCAATGATTCAGGTTCTAGAAAACCGACTAAGAAAGTTTCCTTCAACACACCGAAGAAGGAATTTTATGAGGAGTCCTCATCTGGCCCGGACAAGGTAATTTATATGAGTGAGCTCAGTTCGGCTGTTCTCAAGCCTTATCTAAGCAAGCAGCCGTGTGTCGACCCTCGTTGGACGATCCCTACACCTCACTATTATTCATCTGAGGACGATTCCGACAGCGACACATATGTATATTATTCACCTCCTCGCGTCCGCAAGAAGGTTCGTCACAAACCTTCTTAACCCTTGTATATTCTCACTCTTTCTTGTATATACTTTTTCTCCCTCCCTCCCCAGTGATTCGAATCACTCACCCCGACTCATCTCATTTCATTTTATGACTATACTTAGGATAACCAGATCCTAAGTATAGGGGGGAGAGTGACCCGCCTCCATTCATTGTACATCCTCCAGATCACATCGGTCCTCATACTCACTCCTGTCATATACTTAGGCTAACCAGAGCCTAAGTATAGGGGGGATCGATGCCCGCACTGATATTCATCCACTTCCCATCTCTCCCTCGACCGCCCCATTTCTGATCTTCTTCTACACTTGGGCTGCCAGAGCCTAAGTATAGGGGGGCAGGACGACTTCTATACTCTTGTAATTTTAGCTCTCCTACGCTTAGCCCGAGCTATGTCTTTTTGGTCGCTTTTCGTGCTCTGAGGACATAGCACACGCTAAGTATAGGGGGGCGTGTATATATTAATATATACTTTACCCATAGCTCGTACTTTCGCGTATTTTCGCGTATTTTTGTATATATTATGCAATAATTACGGGGTGGGTAAAAATTGAAAAAAAAAATTTTGTACTATATGTATAATACTTGTATAAAAAGTTGTAAAATTCTTGTAAATTTGTATATCAAAAAAAAAATTGTATACTATGTATATTATGTACAAATTGTATCAACCAAAAATTATTGTAAATAATAAAAAAATATTGTATAACAGAAAATAAAGGCTTCTTATTTACTCTTGCATATCATCCTTGCATTTCAAAAAAAAAAAGAGTCTCGCACTTCATTCATAGCATGTCATCTACACCTCATCTACATATCTTGCATATGCAAGGTGAAAAGTTAGTGGGTTCTGAACCAAGTTATGAGTAGATATTGAGGATGGACTTGATTTGATCTTAATCCACCTAATTTCAGAGGAACCTTATAGGAACTGGAGTTAAGATTTTTCAGGTCATGTGACTTAATTCTTTGAGTCTGCAAGTCTATGTTCACATGTCATCTTGATTAGTCTAAGTAGAATATCTCGTGCACACGCATGATTCTTTTAGACAGTGACCTAACTTGGACAAGCACAATGCACGTAGCTCTTCATTGATGAGGTGGTAAGGAAGTAGAATCCTTTAGCTTGGAGTAGCACACGGGTGGAAACATCCGTCCTCCTCTAGGGAGGGTAGTGCATCTCAACCTAGTCTGGTGGTGTTGAAGTCTAAGGACGGGACGCTGTGGGTTGCAATAATGCTTCAAAAGAGGGATAGTCTACTGGCTCAAGAGGAAAAACTCCTGATGTACATGCTGCACCTTGTATATAGTTCCAAAAAAAAAAGAAAAAAAGAAAAAAAAGAAAAATGCAAGAACTCCAAAAAAAATAGACAGGCCCAAAAAAAATGCCTGTTGGAGTATGTATACTAGCAAGAAGTCTGCAGCTGGATGACTTGGCTACACTGGTCAGGCATCCCGGGATAGGTTAGCTACACTGGATACCGTCCGTTCTTTATTCTTTCCTCTACCCCCTCCTCTTGAGTTGGTCGCACTTGAACTTAGAAGGGAATACCCCGCTCCTCGAGGAAAGAGTTGCTGGATCGGGTTATTGAGTTACCTTGTTAGAGGAGGCTGGTTCCAAGTCATTTCTGATGTGGAGAGCTATTTATCACTTCCACAGTACAAGTAAGAATCATAGTCATCAGAAATTTGCGTTTGAGGATTTGTTCTGACCTGACTGTTGAGGCGTCTTGAATAGAAGACTTGTGGAACTTGAAGTCTGTTAGGTCTTAAATTCAGATCCCAATAAGGTTCCGCCACACAATTAATCCAAAGGTCGAGTCAAGCTCCATTTTCAACTTTTGTTCATGATCTTGGTATGGAACCCAATCTCATTTCACTCTTGCATTTCATCTAGTTGCTCGGGGACGAGCAAGGTTTAAGTATAGGGGGTTGATGAATCTGCGATTCATCACTCTAAAAGTTGAAAATAGAGTTGTGTTCCCGAGTAATTAGAGGCATATTTCTACTTATATCGCATAATTAGCATTCATGCATGCATTGATAACATATGTATTTTAGCATTCATATTTGCATTAAATAAGAAGCCAATTTCACTTGTAAATATTCACCTGTATATTAGATAAAATACCCTATTTGTATATATTTTATACTAACTCCAAAGCTAATAAAACCAACTCTATAGTGTATATATTACTAACACTAATTAAAGAAAAATAACTAAAAAATACCCTTGTAAAATAGCCCAAAAATCCTGAGAACCCTTGTACATTAAAACATACATAAAGCCCTCATACAAACCCCTAATTAGGTCTACTCACTCTTAGAATACTACATATTAAAAGACCTTCAAAATGAGACTAATTTCATTGAAATCAGAGCTTGTATGAGAGACTTGGGTTTTTGGGTCATTTTGTATACTACATATGTACATTTATGTATCCTTGTATTTATGTATCATATTTGACCTTATCTCCGTCTTTGGTCAACTGAAACTTGTAGATCTCATTAAGATCTACAACTTTCATGTTTTGAGTTTTTCCAAATTCGGCTTCCTCTTCTCTCTACACGTGTTTCTTTCTCCAGCCATTCACAGCAGGCCACGTGGCGCCCTCTGGTTGCGCCACGCGGCCCGCTGCCCATCGCCTCATCCGCCCGCGCCCTCCGCCGTTGGATCTCGCTTTTGATCCAACGGTCCAGTTCTTTCCACGCGCTTCCCTTCTCCTTGCCGTCAGATCTTCCCCGCGCTTCATCTGATCCCTCCATTCGCGCCGCTCCCTCAGCCAGACACGTGGCGCATCCACCCACCACTGGATCACTCTTCCGATCTTCCATCTCAGCCGACGCTTCCACCTTGATCCTCATCCGCTCGATCGGCCCCCACTGCCCATCACAACCGTTTGTAACCGCCTGATCCATAGCGTGCCACGTGGCGCTTCCATCCGCCTCTGATCGCTCCTTCCCTGATCAGATCTACACCGTCGCTCCACGCTCTGATCTCCACCGTTGGATCACAAGATCCAACGGTGGAGACCTCGTCTCCTACCTCCAGGCGCCCCTCTCCCCCACGTCCCTTGCCTTGTGGGAGGGGCGCCCCCTTTCTTTTTCTGGACACACGTCAGCCACCTCCTCCAGCCGCTGACCTCCCCACGACATCCCCCACTCGTCCCTCTCCCTCGCCAGCTCCCTCAAGCACCACCATCTCCACCATACTCGCCCCACGACGGCCACCAACTTCGCCACTCCTTCAGCCAGACCACCTTCTTCTCCCTATAAATACCCAGCCACCGGCACCGTTCACCTCCATCCGCCACTCCAGAGAGATCCCTCGAGCTCCAAGCTACCTATTGGTGACAACAATTGGTTGAGTTGTCGAGCGAAGACAGAGATCCAACTCCGGCGAGATCCACGGCCGCCACCGCCGTGCCGCAGCCTCCCTCGAGCAGCTGCTAGAGCTCGGGACCCTACCGATCCCTTGAGCGACGACCTGGAGCTCAAAGCTGAGCCCCATTCCCCAGGTAACTCCCCCCATCCGTCCGCCGATCTTCTTCTCCATTTTCTTGAGTTTTCTCCGTTTTTATTCGCCGTCACTGACCATCCTCGCGCCTTCCAATCACCTCGACGAGCTTCGCGTCGAAGCTCCGATCCTCGCGGTATCTTCCGCGCACTCCGACGACAAGTTTCACCCTCCTCCGACCAACAGCTCCGCCATTTGGCTGGAGCTCGTTCGTCGGACCACCTCACTCCACCGTAGGCCTCGCCGATCACTCCACTCTCCTCCACGAACACCTGCACGCCTCGGCTATACGTCTAACCCTTTGCAGGTCCTAAATTCTTCATTGGACGGACCCTTGCCGGAGCCCCCTTCGAGCTTCATCGACACCGAGCTCCAGCACCCCTCCAAGGATCTAGAGGCCACCGGAGGCTTCGTCGTGCAACTCCGCTTCTTCCGAGCTACGTGGGAGCTGACGAAGCTCTTCATCGGCGCTTGGCCACCGAGGCGGAGCTAGGCAACCTTCACCGGAGCACCGCCTTCCCCTCCGCAGGTGGCGGAGGACCGTTAGAGACGAAGAAGCAGTGGCCGTTCGATCATCCGATCGAACGGTCCTCGTCCCGCCACGTATTCCACCACCGCGACAGTCCTCGACCGTTCATCGCGCTTCTGATCCGACGCCTCGCAAGTCGCCACGCATCTTCATCGACATCCCTTGGATCCATCTTGATCCAAGGGCCTTCAGGCCGCCACGTCTACTTATCCGAGCCTCGGCCCCCAAGCCTAGGCTCGGGTGACCCGAAGCTGCACCGAGGCTAGACCGAACCTCCAGAGGACCCGAGCCTCACTCCGAGCCTCCGACGCCCTCCGAACCTAGGTCGCCCACGTGAGGAGCACGTGCGACCTGGGTTATTTGCACAGACGCCCCTGAAGCTTTCGGAAATTACAAAAAGGTCCCTGTGAAGCAGACCTCACGTGAGGAGCAAGTGTCTCGTGGAGAAATTGCATACAAGTCCTGCATGTTATCGGTAATTGCATTTTAGTCCCTGTCAGCATATTTAATTTTTGAAGTTTCAATTCCAGTATTGCATTTACACCCTTGTGTTTGCACGTGTCCATAGAGTGCATTTTTCATCATTTTGAGATTCTAAAAATTGCATGTTGTTGGAAATCTTGTCCTCTATCTGTTAGTACACGTGTCTGATTTTTGTAGGCTTATTTGAATTATTAATGAATTAATTGGTTCATTGTTGACATATTTTGCCCAGTGATGCCTTTTGATTTTTGATTAATTATCTGTGCCTTCAAAAATTATAAAAAAATCACAGTAGCTTAAGGACATCATTTTTTAACACACCATAAAAATTTCATAGCATTTGCACGCATATCGAGGCCTAAATAAATAGTTTGGTGATTCTCTTAAATTAATTTTAATTAATTCATTTCACAGTAAATTTAAGTCCTGTCAATTTTCCTAGGTCCCTTATCATTAGACCCACCTAGGATAATTTTAGTTCTTGGAAAAATTGTGATTTGATATTTATTAAAAATTAAATACTGAAAATCACTCTGTCTGTTTATTTAATTCACAGAAAAATTATTTTGAGTCGAAAAATTCCAAAAAAATTAGTGTAGGTCATTTTCATCATAAATAATCATCTAGCCAATTTTCATTATTTTTGGACTTCGTTTGATACATCAATTAAATTTAACGTTAAATTGGCTAAGATTTGTCTGCACATGTCTGCATAAGAATTAAAAAGACCAAAAAAATTGATCCTCGAACATCAACACTTGAAAATTGCTGTAATCCACCTAAGGAGACAGTTGCCTCCCTGAGATCGACCTTGGACTCCACCAAGTAAAAAAATTTCACCGTTTAAATTGACCAAAATCTTATTTAAGTGGTTTTTGATTAATCTCTCGTATCCGACTGCAACGAACACTTAACATTAATTTGGACATTAATTTGACCGAATTAACATAGGGTGCGGGAGCGATATCATCGGTTCGCCCACAACGCCTTCGGTCCTCCGCCCACCTCGCACCCCTCCTCAGTCTCCTGAACCTCCCACCTCTTGCCGTCCTGCGCCTGCCCGACAAGCTCGCAAGACCGCAAAACCCCTTCAAGTTTCAACCTTCAGCAACTGCAGCGACAGAGTCACAAAGGTATATGAATATGTCTTCCTCCCATTATTTTGAACTTATGATATGTGTTATGCATCCAAAGATTGAAAGAACGAACATATCACCCTCCTGCAGCAATGCTCCATGGCCCCCATATTCTTCCTCGTCAGTCTTTAAGAAGTAGTTGTAGTACCAATAAATGATGCCAGTGGATGCTCCTAAAAATATGAAAGATGGAAAAATTAGCTCAAAAAATATTGGGTTTACTGATATATGCAACTATCGATTTCAGTGAAGCAAATACAACAATTAGAAATGAAGTTCAGTTGAAGTTCATTATTCATATAACACAGTTTTCTGTCTTAAATGTAACCATACAATGCACGAATAATGGAACTAACTCAAACAGGAGACTTCAAAATGTTCTCCTCTGTTGGTTTCAACTTTATCTCATAGAATTCTTTTTCCCATATAATTAGGATATTTAAAAACTGAACTTTTTTAACATGCTAAAATCAGACTAAAATCATATGTAAAATTTAATTAGTAAAGTTACATTATAAAGTATCATAAAAAACTGTACGCTATAACAAGGTCAACATATCGATGATGACATTTCAAACTGATTCTGCAGTGATCTTTAGAATGTGATTTGGTCAGTACAATTACATTGCATATTTGTTGTATGCAATTTTCTTTAAAATACATATTTGATGTAAACACATATGTGATAAATCTAGATGTCTATTTGATTTTATGTTGTAGAATGTTGTTGATTTCAAATATCATTTACAGTAATAGTTTATTTGATAAATTTAGATGTCAGAAGCACGACCACAAGGGCAATCCACAAATCCACATCCTACTATCCTAAATGTTGAAATTCAGAGTGAACAAGATGTAGAAATAGCTACGCCTGTTTTGCGGAAGAGAGAAAGACAATTCAAATCATGGGTTTGGGAGCATATGACAAGAGTTGGAAATGTTGATGGGAAAGAGATGTGCAGATGCAATTATTGCAAAACACATCTCACTTGTGGCACGAAAGGTGGGACTAGTCATCTTGATCGACACTTAAATATTGTTTGTCCCTTTTACAACAAACAGTCCAAGTCTCAGAGCCTTTTGAAATTTAGTAAGCTTTCAGAAGATAGCATGATTGCGGCGTGGAAATTTGATCAAGAGCGGAGCAGGGTTGACTTTACAAGATGGATTGTGTCCAGTGAACTTCCCTTTTGTATTGCAGATAACCCTAAATTTCAAAATTTCGTCTCCAATTTGCAACCCAGGTATAAGGTTCTCTCAAGGTATACCATAAAAAGGGATTGTCTAAAATTGTATGAAGTGGAGAAGGAGAGATTGATGGAGTTGTTGAAATCAACGGGTAGAATTTCCATTACAACAGATATGTGGACATCAAATCAAAATTTGGGGTACATATCTATCACTGCGTATTTTATTGATAAGATGTGGAAGTTGAACAAGAAGATTATTTGCTTTTGTGTTCTTCCTTCGCGTCACACAGGCGAGAACATTGCTGATATGATTGTCAACCGTCTGAGTGAATGGAACATTCATAACTTGTGCACTATAACGGTTGATAATGCATCCACAAACGATGTTGTTGTACGCAACCTCATGATCATTTTTCTGCAAAGGGTGGTTTGTTATTGGATGGTAAATTTTTTCATGTGCGTTGTTGGGCACACATTTTAAATCTTGTCGTCCAAGATGGATTGTCTGAAATTAAGGACACAACTCAAGAAATCCGGAATCTTGTGAAATATGTGAATCATGGCACGAGATATTCTGGCGATTCATGTTTCCACCGTTGCTTCCGAAAGTGCATTCAGTACTGGGGGTCGAGTCTTAGATTCATATCGAAGTAGACTTCGTCAAACAACGGTAGAGGCATTGGTTTGTACTGGGGATTGGATTCGTGAGGACGAGCAAAAGGATTTCGTATATGAGGATGAAGATGAAGAGGAAGAGATGGAGGGGGATAACAACTAACTTGGTAAGTTTAAAAAAATAATTACGAGATGCCTAACTTAGTCTTAGTCTTATACCTAACTTAAAGTTAACATTCTTTGTAGATCCAAGATGCCGCAAACTATAATAATCCACAATTTCGAAAGTCTCTTCAGTTAGCCAATGAGGTAGGGGATTTACATTGTGTTTTACACAAAATTATATTTCTTGCCTACATTTTCCAGCATATATGGATTTTCTCTGTATTAATTAGATAATTCGATTCTTTGTTGTATGAACAGTACTTGAAAAAAGATGCATTGGGATATTGCCGCTACGCCTACACCTCCATGTCCTTTGACTGCTTGGGAAAGATATGCTACTTCATGGGAAAATGCAAATATTTTAAGTCCTTTAGCAATTATGTTGTGTGTGATTTAAAACTTACTATTGACAAAAACTTTGAAAGTTGAACCATGTTATATTTTGTAGCCTTTGGTAAACAATCTATAGACACTTGATGTCCTTTCTATTATATGTTTTGTTGTTTTAAGATATTAGTTATCTTAATTATGTTGACATATGTTAATTATGTTGACATCTTTTTATTAAGCAAAGTAGTTTATGTGGTATTGCACAGCTTTTTGTTGTTGAATGAAAGATGCTTGCATATTTGCCGTTGTACATGAATCAAGGTGAGGCGGTTACCATGCTTTCGAAAAGAGCTAGAATAAATGTCAGATCTACAACTCTAACTTCGAGGTAGATGTTATTCATGTTTATTTACATATTCTTGATATTTGGCTCTATTTTTGAAAACTAAAATCCTTGAAATGCAACTCTCGCAGGTAGGGATGGGCGTGCATAATCTCCATGATTTCTTTTAACTCATTCTCTTCCTACAAGTACAACCCATACAGGTCAGTTTCTTCTTATTGCCACTTTTTATTTTCTGTCAAAATCTGTCAAAAGCTATTTAAAATTATAACTAGACGTGGTGAATATATCATCATAGAGTAGTTTGTCTTTGATTGCACTTATAGAGATTTAGCGAACTACGAAAAGCTATCTAGTTGTACGCATGTCGAAGGTTGGGCCAGCCAGGCCCAAGCCCGGCCCAAAGGTAATGGGCCGGGCCTGGGCTTGGGCCGAACAATTGGAGGATTTGGGGGCCTAAGCCCGACCCAAAGCTCGAAATATTTAGATGGGCTTGGGCCTGGGCCCTTTAGGGCCCAGCCCAGCCTGGCCCATGCCCATCCCTAACATCCATGCCCCTGTTGGATATGATATGACCAAGCACCGTCCCTTGAGTCACCATGAAGTGACTCTTCTCCCCAGATAGAACTAGATGGACCTCAATGCAACGCTGAAGGATTTGGTCTAGGCAGTCAAGACAAGCATCAAACCCATCGCCATAGACCGAAAAATCATCCATGAAGACCTCTAAGCAGTTACCCATCATGTCCGAAAAGATGGACAACATGCACCTTTGGAATGTCGCCGGAGCGTTACATAGACCAAAGGGCATCCGTCTGAAAGCATGTGTCCCAAACAGATAGGTGAATGTAGTCTTGTCTTGGTCTTCAGACGTAGTAGCCACCTGATTGTATCTGGAGTACCTGTCAAGAAAAAGTAATGACTCTTCCCATATAGCCTCTCTATAATCTGATCAATAAAAGGCAACGGGAAATGAACCTTCTCGGTGGCCTGATTCAATCATATGTAGTCCACACAGACCCTCCAAGAAGTGGGTACCCGGGTAGTTATCTCCTCTCCAGACTCACTCACAACTGTAGTGATGCCCGTCTTCTTGGACACCATATGTAATGGACTAACCCACATGGAGTCGGAGATTGGGTAGATAAAATCAACGCTCCACCGTTTCGAGATCTCCTTCATGACAACCCTCGAAGGATCGGGTTCAGTCGTCGCTGGAACTCACGTGATGGCCTAGTGTCCTCTTCGAGATAGATATGGTGGGAGCACAAGGTCGGACTCATCCCATGGAGATCAGCTACACTCCATCCTATCGCCTTGCAGTTCCTTTCAAGAACCTCCATCAATCGAGATTCTTGCTCTCCAGTCAAGTCTGTTGACTGATTTTGTATGGACGTACCCTATTTGTCAAAGGATGGGAGGGACAATTTGATTCTAGAGATGAGATTCCCATGTATCCAATGATTTTCTATGGTGTTTTTGATGCATGAGCTTAGATTGAGGACTTATCAAACACCATTTAATGATTGTTAAGAAAGGATATCCAGTGTGAGAAGAAGATTAAGATTCTTCTTTAAAGGTTGATATCTAATCAACCTCTTGATAAGGTCCTCTGAATAGGAATAGAGATTTGGAGGTGTCAGATAAGTTAGATCAAATAGTTGATTTAACAAGATCGGGATAACCAAGACTTATGTCGTATACTATCACGATACATGAAATCCTCTGACTAGAGACAAATGTGTTACTATAATACGATCTCTCAAAGGGATCATACAGGTTCATTACTGAACCGGAAGACATGAACTCACTCGTGATATATTGGGATTGAATTCCATACATGGTCGTCTCGCTATGGAAACTTGACTGAATTTGTAGGTATGATATAGCTTTTGGAAAGTATATGATCAATACCTATGTACGATATATTCTTTTGAAAAAAGTATATGATTGATACCAGGTCCAATGATCGAATGAGAAACTTAACGATAAAATCCTAAAGCAGACAGTCTAAACGTGATCTAAAAACTTTGGATTTATTCCAGTCTTTGATGAACTCGAAAATTGTCTCTTTAATATTTAAAATTACAGTATACGAGACAAAAAATCGTCCATGAAGACCTCTAAGCAGTCACCCACCATGTCCGGAAAGATGGACACATGCACCTTTGGAATGTCGCCGGAGCGTTACATAAACCAAAGGGCATCCGTCTGAAAGAATATGTCTCAAACGGACATGTGAATGTAATCTTGCCCTGGTCTTCGGGCGCAATGGACACTAGATTTTAGCTGGAGTATCCGTCAAGAAAACAATAATGACTCTTCCCAGCTAGCCTCTCTATAATCTAATCAATAAAAGGCAACGGGAAATTATCCTTCTTGGTGGCCTGATTCAATCATCTGTAGTCCATACAAACCCTCCAAGAAGTGGGTACCCGGGTAGTTATCTCCTCTCCAGACTCACTCACAACTGTAATGATGCCCGTCTTCTTGGGCACTACATGTAATGGATTAATCTACTTGGAGTCGGAGATGGGGTAGATAAAATCGACGCTCCACCATTTCGAGGTCTCCTTCATGACAACCTC
Organism: Ottelia alismoides; assembly: GCA_037367405.1. Taxonomy (NCBI): domain Eukaryota; kingdom Viridiplantae; phylum Streptophyta; class Magnoliopsida; order Alismatales; family Hydrocharitaceae; genus Ottelia; species Ottelia alismoides. The sequence continues at coordinate 259,777 of JAZKJV010002397.1, forward strand.
TCGAAGGTTTGGGTTCAACCGTCACCGAAACTCACGTGATGGCCTAGCATCCTCTTTGAGATAGATATGGTGGGAGCACATGGCCAGACTTATCCCCTGGAGATCAGCTACACTCCATCCTGTCGCCCTGCAGTTCCTTTCAAGTACCTCCATAAATCGAGATTCTTACTCTCCAGTCAAGTCTGCTGATTGATTTTGTATGGTCGTGTCCTGTTTGTCAAAGGATGGGAGGGACATTTTGGTTCTAGAAATGAGATGTCCATGCAACCAGTGATTTTCTGTGATGTTTTTGATGCATGAGCTTAGATTGAGGACTTATCAAGCACCATCTAATGATTGTTAAGAAAGGATATCTAGTATGAGAAGAAGATTGCGATTCTTCTTTAAAGGTTGATATCTAATCGACCTCTTGAGAAGGTCCTCTACATAGGAATAGAGATTTAGAGGTGTCAGATAAGTTAGATCAAAGAGTTGATTTAACAAGATCGAGATAACCAAGACCTATGTCGTATACTATCATGAAACATGAAATCCTCTTACTAGAGACAAATGTGTTACTATAATACGATCTCTCAAAGGGATCATATAGGTTCATTATTGAACCGGAAGACATGAACTCACTCGTGAGATATTGGGATTGAATTCCATGCATGGCTGTCTTGCTATGAAAACTTGACTGAATTTGTAGGTATGATATATTCTTTTGGAAAGGATACGATCAATACATGTGTACGATATATGCTTTTGGAAAAGTACATGATTGATACCAACTCCCATGATCGAATGAGAAACTTAATGATAAAATCCTGAAGCAGACAGTCTAAACGCGATCTAAAAGCTTCAGGTTTATTCTAGTCTTTGATGAACTTGAAAATCGTCTCTTTAATTATCTAAAATTGTAGTATAGGAGGCGAAAAATGATTCGTCAAAAACCACAAACTGTGAATATCTCGGCGAATTTTTACTTGGCAAGTCTACCAAGGTCGAACATAGGGAATAATGTCTTTTAGTTACGTGGTTTTAGTTTAAATTAGATAATTAATTAATTGCTAATTAATTTCAGTGTCGAAAAATAAAATGCAATGAAATGACATGTAAAAACTAAATAGAGAGAATGAAGCACTGGATCTGTGAATTATAAGATTCAATCCTCAATTAAATTTATCAAATAATATTTAAAAACTATCATAGATCGAATAATTTCAATAAATATTTATCAAGATAAAACCCAAGATGCAGGGTAATAGATCAATCACCAGCTAAATAACCCTATGAATAATGAAAATTTTCAGGATAGTTGATCTCCAAAATTCCCTAAGATTCATTCTTTCAACAATGATCACAATTAACAAAGGAATAAATCAATTATTTTACCATGAACATTCCATGCGGAAATTAATTCTCAAATGGTAGAATCAATTTTCGAAGAGAATTATTCAGATAAAATCTCCTAATCGAGTCCCCTGCGGAAATTAAATCCTCAAAGAATGATAGTCAATAATCACAAGAGGATTGATCAGATTGAAATCCTCGATCAATTCCATGTAGAATAAATCAGTAATTTTCTCAATGAATATGGCACAAATATGTCAATACTTAACCCACACAGATCAGATTACTTCATGAATAATAACTATAAAGATAATCTTCTGATCTGTTCACAAGATGTATGTTATGGTAGAGCACCGAATAAGCTTTAAATCAACATATTGTGTGCTAAAATCGGAGTCCATACGAGAAAGCTATGCTAAAATAAAGGTCCATGGGCATAAATTTAATAAAAGATAAAGATTTCTTCTTTAAGTGGGTCCCTAAGGGACTTATCTGTAAATCACCAAAGCCATAAGGGGTATTTTGCAATTTGCCCAAGGCATCATGCTTGGACTAGTAGGATATGTATGTGATTTCAGGAACGTACATGGTCTTCCTGCAATTTACCCCCAAGCTCACATGAACAACACGTGATGTTGACATCACGTGAGGCAGGATGTCCCCAGGCGTATATGTATAGAAGATGAGGGCTTGGCTGAAAGATGCCCCTCGCCTCCACGTGACGGACACGTGATGTAGGCGTCTCGAGGGTTGGTCGGGCGCCGAGACTGCAGCTTGGAGCCAAAGCTACACATAGTGGTGAGAGGTGGTCTGCAAGACCCGAGCCTTGAGGCTTGGTGTTGAAGCTCGGGGTTGACATATGACGACTGGTGGACCGTCAGATCAAGGGCTATAGCCTGATCCAACGGTCCAGATGATGAAGGTAAGAGGTGGTGGTCGGGCGGAGGGTTGTCGCGGTGGACGGGTGCTACGACTGTGCGGAGGTGGTAGCTATGTAGGAGGATTCCCCTCCGCATGTAGGGGCACGTACAGAGAGGCGACGAAGGTGATGGCATGGCAACCCATGGCGTAGGGCTTATGGCGGTGGAGCGGAGATGCGACAGTTGTTGGAGAGTTAAGGCACAACAGCCTGTTGCTGAAGATATGGAGACGTAGCCAGCACAGGGGTACTGGAACGGTGTAGCGACCGGTCGAGGGCATGGAGCTCAGCCAAAGGCAGAGCGTAGAGGGCGAGGCGCTTCTCCAGAAGGATATGCTTACCGAAGGCAGGGGAGCAACTGGAGAAGCGTTGAATGGCGAAGGCGAGGGTTGCTCGATGGTTGGCTTACGTCTGAGCGTGGAGGGCAGAGCTATGCACGTGGTGGTTGAGGGCGTACGATGGAGATGAGGTGGAGTAAAGGTCGAGCAACGATGACAAGGAAGACGAGCAACGAATCGAGGTAAGGCACGAAGGATCTGGAGGTGTGAGGTCAGATGGGTCACCAGGAAGGTGGAGAGGGCAAAACTCCTCGCTCCAATGATCTTCACTTCAACCTTGGCGTTGAAGCCAAGGGAAGCTCACCCACTTGCCAATCGAGCAGTAGCATAGGAGGGGGACCTCCGTGGATCACACTGCGAGAGGATCGTTGCCAGAGGTGGTGGCCGTTGTCATCTGCCACCTCTCGACTCTCTCTCTCGATGTTGAAGATGGCGGATACCTTGGACGAAAGGACGACATAGATTTTATAGCAGAGGAGGAGGAATGGTAGGGGAACAATATCGCAACGGTTACATCGTGGTGAGGAGAGAGATCATAACGACCATCGGTAAAGATGGTGTAACGACAAGGGCGACGGTTACGAGAGGAACAACGACGACTGTAACAACCGGAGGAGGAAGAAGAGTCACACACGTGCGCAACACATGCTAGATTGGGAAAGGATGGTCACGTGCGAGTCACGTGACCAGAGGTGAGAGAGCAGGTAGGAGAATGAGGGTATAGAGGGGGTGCCATGCCCAGGGGTGGCCACGTGCCATCCCAAAAATTTTTCAAAATTAAAAGGGGAAGAAAAATATAAAATAAATAGAAGGAGACTTAAGATTGAAAATTTTCCTTTATAAACGTTGTTTGTCTCGACGAGGTCTACAACTTTCATGAAGAATCTGGGAGTAAAATAGGCCAACTATGCGAAGTGGTATTTTTAGTGATTCTCCATATGTATAGAAAATCGAATTTTTAGGATTTTACAATTTTTTGGTGGTTTTAGAAGATGATAAAAATATAAAAAATACGATCAGATACAAGACACTTAATTACACATTAATCTATTTTTTGGATTTTTATTAAATAAAAAATAGGGAAATAAAAGAAAAGTACGAAATAGTAGATTTTTATACAGTCTCACAAAGGACACTCGAATACGATTAGTTTCTTTATTTTAGTCTTGATATAGATTTGGATTTTTACACTTATTAATAAAACTTTCATAAAAGAATGCAAATGAGGAAGAAATAAATTTAATAGGATTAATTACGTACATAAAACTCATGTCAAAAATATCAAAAAGATAAAATCTGCAAAAGAGGCCCAAAATCCAACTTTCACATATGAGCTCTGGAATTTATGAAATTGGTCTTTTTTAAGGTATTTGAAAATGGAGTACTTTATATGTGAGAGGCTAAAATCGGACACTGTATGAGGAAGATATGCATGTTTTAGTCCGTCAGATGTGAAATTAGGACTTGTGTTTATTTTTCACTCAATTAAGTTAGAAGTTTTTTTATATATTTATTTATTCTTGTTAGTAATGTCTACATAATGGAAGTGGTTTGGGTCAATTAGAGTTAGTATGAATTTAATAAAAATAAAAGAAGTTACCAGCTTTTTAGCCTAATTTACACTTGGATTTTTTGTTCCCTTATTTTATGCAATTACGCATGATGAAATGCAAATATTATTTACACATATATGAATGCTAACGATGCGATATTAAGTATTAAATGCATATGTACTTTGGGGAATAGAGTCTAATAGCCCAGTTTTAGCATGATGAATACGAGATTTATCAATCTTCTAGTATGATGGATGTACGGGTGTTGGGAATACTCGAGGGTGATGTCATCGTAAACAATTATATAATTGTGCCACATCCATTCTGAGGGAGTGTTGAAACATGCTTGGATTTTAGTGACTCGTCTTAATAGAGAAGTAATATGATCTTAGTCTAAATGTTGGACAATGATCTGAATACGATTTCAATACAATAAGAAGATTAGATTTATGGCTTTGATTTAATCAAACATCTATGAGAGGTCCTCAAGATCTTGATTTAAGATATGATCTCAACATCCAAGTCACTATATATGGAATATACAATCGCCCTATCCTTATCTTAAAGTATCTGCGGAGAGAGCGCATTATTCTTTAAGGAGTTCGAGAATATTTTCATAGTTGATAGCGTATATGAGCATTGAGAAATTTTGACAATTAAATATGATTTAATTAATGTGAATAATATGAATATGATTCTTATTATTTAGACACGTGAGAATGGAGATCAAAGATAATTAAATATGATTTAATTATTAAGGATATGAATAATGTAGATCTCACTATCCACATTAATCACATATATTATAGATATTGTTTATAATATACTAGTAAGAGTTAATTGCAATTGGTAATTACAGATTAAATGTTGATGTGAATTGGATTCACACTAGACAAATAATTGTAAAATAAATTTACATTTTGTGTTTGGATGTGTGAAATATGATTCAAAATTTATCAATGGCATGATTGAAATTATCTCAAAATAATTTGGATTTTTTTTGTGAATAATTATGAAATAAAAGTTGTTGCATATGTGGAAGGTAATGTAAGATATGAGACCACATTTATCTGGAATGAGGAGTTCACCTTCATACACATGTACGGTGGACGACCACACTTGATTTGTCAAGTTGTGGTCGTCCACTCTATGTAAGGAAGGAGGCATGCCATCCTTCCAAGTCCATGTTTATTGATTTGATTTGAGTTAAATCATATTGATGATCCTTCAATATATTAAGTTTATTTTAAATAAATAAATTATTGTTGTAAATTATTATGAAAATCATGGTCATCGATTGAAAGCACAAAACAATCTCAATCATTGGATTGGTGCGTACGTGGATTGTGATCCATGGACATCCAAAATATTATAAAAGAAATTGTAGCCCAAGCTTTTTTTGACACACACACTACGTGAATTACAACAACAAAAACTCTCTCTTCATATTTCTCATATGCCCACTCTATGTCTCAACAATGTGGTTGTGCACATTATTGACCTATAGAGACCCACAATTGTCGTGGTGCATTTGTGTTGCCGGATCGACTGCTTGTGGATCTCATCCATCTTCGGTGCTTCTTTCTCACGATGAGGGCGGCAGATTTCGTGAGACGAAATTAGGAGATTCCTTTCTCGGATCATTAGCTTGGATTACGGGAAGCACCCGTTTCATCTTCGTGCCAGCAAGTGCGATTTCCGTCGATGGAGGCCATAGGAGTCTCTGTTTCTGACAAAATTTGAATGGCATATTAGAGGGATATAATTATGAAAACCCATGATGGCATTTTTGAAGAAAAAAAATTGCAAAAAATGGAATGTGAAGTAGGTAAGTTACCTAGTTCTACATTGAACTTTAGAAAATATAAATCCCTTGATGACCCCTTTGTCGAAGATACAATCCTTTGAACCTTCACATTTGAAAATTAAAGATACAATCCTTTGAAATCTCAAATTTGAAAAACTGAGTTTTTGATTTTGTTGGTATATATCTAATGTAGATTTTTGGATTTTTTTTGTATTTTTACATTTTAACAATTTACATAAACAATTAAGTGGAAAGAGTTGAGAAGAAAAATTTCATATAAATGTTGAAAAATCTAAATATACTATGGTTATGTACATCGAGTCAGTCCTTATACAATTCATGATTTTTTGGCATTTTCTTTATTTTTCTCACCTCAATATCGTCGTTCAAGCAGTCTACTTGGTCTTAGGACCATGGTCATAAATATGTGTACCAGAAGTATGTTTATTTTTTCTTCCACTCAATCTGTATATATATATATATATATTTATTTATTTACATCATTCTTTTTTTCTCTTCTATTTTTATTCTTTTGTTTTCCTTCTCGTGATAACATGGTATTATGTTATTTGTAGATATTCCACATGAGCATGATATTAATGTCTATTTACATGTGTTTGTAAAGTATTCTCAAGACAAATAAAAGAATGAAAAAAGTGAACGTTTGATTCAATACCTTGATTGCAGCCTCATATACGAAATCGATATCTCGTGAGAAATCATAAAGAGAAAGCTTGAGAGCAGTTCAAGGAAATGTACTTTTATCATATATGCATCCCTCTGATTGTATTTGTTCACATAGAAAAAAGGACATCCATCGGTTACATATTTGTGGCATAATGAAGACAACCATCAAATCCGACCAATCAGTTTAAAATTCACATGATCAAATATCTCCAATCGTTACAATAACAACATGCATGTCACATCATTCTACAACCCACATCTTGTGAACCTGCAACCAGTGATTTTCTGTGATGTTTTTGATGCATGAGCTTAGATTGAGGACTTATCAAGCACCATCTAATGATTGTTAAGAAAGGATATCTAGTATGAGAAGAAGATTGCGATTCTTCTTTAAAGGTTGATATCTAATCGACCTCTTGAGAAGGTCCTCTACATTGGAATAGAGATTTAGAGGTGTCAGATAAGTTAGATCAAAGAGTTGATTTAACAAGATCGAGATAACCAAGACCTATGTCGTATACTATCATGAAACAAGAAATCCTCTTACTAGAGACAAATGTGTTACTATAATACGATCTCTCAAAGGGATCATATAGGTTCATTATTGAACCGGAAGACATGAACTCACTCGTGAGATATTGGGATTGAATTCCATGCATGGCTGTCTTGCTATGAAAACTTGACTGAATTTGTAGGTATGATATATTCTTTTGGAAAGGATACGATCAATACATGTGTACGATATATGCTTTTGGAAAAGTACATGATTGATACCAACTCCCATGATCGAATGAGAAACTTAATGATAAAATCCTGAAGCAGACAGTCTAAACGCGATCTAAAAGCTTCAGGTTTAATCTAGTCTTTGATGAACTTGAAAATCGTCTCTTTAATTATCTAAAATTGTAGTATAGGAGGCGAAAAATGATTCGTCAAAAACCACAAACTGTGAATATCTCGGCGAATTTTTACTTGGCAAGTCTACCAAGGTCGAACATAGGGAATAATGTCTTTTAGTTACGTGGTTTTAGTTTAAATTAGATAATTAATTAATTGCTAATTAATTTCAGTGTCGAAAAATAAAATGCAATGAAATGACATGTAAAAACTAAATAGAGAGAATGAAGCACTGGATCTGTGAATTATAAGATTCAATCCTCAATTAAATTTATCAAATAATATTTAAAAACTATCATAGATCGAATAATTTCAATAAATATTTATCAAGATAAAACCCAAGATGCAGGGTAATAGATCAATCACCAGCTAAATAACCCTATGAATAATGAAAATTTTCACGATAGTTGATCTCCAAAATTCCCTAAGATTCATTCTTTCAACAATGATCATAATTAACAAAGGAATAAATCAATTATTTTACCATGAACATTCCATGCGGAAATTAATTCTCAAATGGTAGAATCAATTTTCGAAGAGAATTATTCAGATAAAATCTCCTAATCGAGTCCCCTGCGGAAATTAGATCCTCAAAGAATGATAGTCAATAATCACAAGAGGATTGATCAGATTGAAATCCTCGATCAATTCCATGTAGAATAAATCAGTAATTTTCTCAATGAATATGGCACAAATATGTCAATACTTAACCCACACAGATCAGATTACTTCATGAATAATAACTATCAAGATAATCTTCTGATCTGTTCACAAGATGTATGTTATGGTAGAGCACCGAATAAGCTTTAAATCAACATATTGTGTGCTAAAATCGGAGTCCATACGAGAAAGCTATGCTAAAATAAAGGTCCATGGGCACAAATTTAATAAAAGATAAAGATTTCTTCTTTAAGTGGGTCCCTAAGGGACTTATCTGTAAATCACCAAAGCCATAAGGGGTATTTTGCAATTTGCCCAAGGCATCATGCTTGGACTAGTAGGATATGTATGTGATTTCAGGAACGTACATGGTCTTCCTGCAATTTACCCCCAAGCTCACATGAACAACACGTGATGTTGACATCACGTGAGGCAGGATGTCCCCAGGCGTATATGTATAGAAGTTGAGGGCTTGGCTGAAAGATGCCCCTCGCCTCCACGTGACGGACACGTGATGTAGGCGTCTCGAGGGTTGGTCGGGCGCCGAGACTGCAGCTTGGAGCCAAAGCTACACATAGTGGTGAGAGGTGGTCTGCAAGACCCGAGCCTTGAGGCTTGGTGTTGAAGCTCGGGGTTGACATATGACGACTGGTGGACCGTCAGATCAAGGGCTATAGCCTGATCCAACGGTCCAGATGATGAAGGTAAGAGGTGGTGGTCGGGCGGAGGGTTGTCGCGGTGGACGGGTGCTACGACTGTGCGGAGGTGGTAGCTATGTAGGAGGATTCCCCTCCGCATGTAGGGGCACGTATAGAGAGGCGACGAAGGTGATGGCATGGCAACCCATGGCGTAGGGCTTATGGCGGTGGAGCGGAGATGCGACAGTTGTTGGAGAGTTAAGGCACAACAGCCTGTTGCTGAAGATATGGAGACGTAGCCAGCACAGGGGTACTGGAACGGTGTAGCGACCGGTCGAGGGCATGGAGCTCAGCCAAAGGCAGAGCGTAGAGGGCGAGGCGCTTCTCCAGAAGGATATGCTTACCGAAGGCAGGGGAGAAACTGGAGAAGCGTTGAATGGCGAAGGCGACGGTTGCTCGATGGTTGGCTTACGTCTGAGCGTGGAGGGCAGAGCTATGCACGTGGTGGTTGAGGGCGTACGATGGAGATGAGGTGGAGTAAAGGTCGAGCAACGATGACAAGGAAGACGAGCAACGAATCGAGGTAAGGCACGAAGGATCTGGAGGTGTGAGGTCAGATGGGTCACCAGGAAGGTGGAGAGGGCAAAACTCCTCGCTCCAATGATCTTCACTTCAACCTTGGCGTTGAAGCCAAGGGAAGCTCACCCACTTGCCAATCGAGCAGTAGCATAGGAGGGGGACCTCCGTGGATCACACTGCGAGAGGATCGTTGCCAGAGGTGGTGGCCGTTGTCATCTGCCACCTCTCGACTCTCTCTCTCTCTCGATGTTGAAGATGGCGGATACCTTGGACGAAAGGACGACATAGATTTTATAGCAGAGGAGGAGGAATGGTAGGGGAACAATATCGCAACGGTTACATCGTGGTGAGGAGAGAGATCATAACGACCATCGGTAAAGATGGTGTAACGACAAGGGCGACGGTAACGAGAGTAACAACGACGACTGTAACAACCGGAGGAGGAAGAAGAGTCACACACGTGCGCAACACATGCTAGATTGGGAAAGGATGGTCACGTGCGAGTCACGTGACCAGAGGTGAGAGAGCAGGTAGGAGAATGAGGGTATAGAGGGGGTGCCATGCCCAGGGGTGGCCACGTGTCATCCCAAAAATTTTTCAAAATTAAAAGGGGAAGAAAAATATAAAATAAATAGAAGGAGACTTAAGATTGAAAATTTTCCTTTACAAACGTTGTTTGTCTCGACGAGGTCTACAACTTTCATGAAGAATCTGGGAGTAAAATAGGCCAACTATGCGAAGTGGTATTTTTAGTGATTCTCCATATGTATAGAAAATCGAATTTTTAGGATTTTACAATTTTTTGGTGGTTTTAGAAGATGATAAAAATATAAAAAATACGATCAGATACAAGACACTTAATTACACATTAATCTATTTTTTGGATTTTTATTAAATAAAAAATAGGGAAATAAAAGAAAAGTACGAAATAGTAGATTTTTATACTGTCTCACAAAGGACACTCGAATACGATTAGTTTCTTTATTTTAGTCTTGATATAGATTTGGATTTTTACACTTATTAATAAAACTTTCATAAAAGAATGCAAATGAGGAAGAAATAAATTTAATAGGATTAATTACGTACATAAAACTCATGTCAAAAATATCAAAAAGATAAAATCTGCAAAAGAGGCCCAAAATCCAACTTTCACATATGAGCTCTGGAATTTATGAAATTGGTCTTTTTTAAGGTATTTGAAAATGGAGTACTTTATATGTGAGAGGCTAAAATCGGACACTGTATGAGGAAGATATGCATGTTTTAGTCCGTCAGATGTGAAATTAGGACTTGTGTTTATTTTTCACTCAATTAAGTTAGAAGTTTTTTTATATATTTATTTATTCTTGTTAGTAATGTCTACATAATGGAAGTGGTTTGGGTCAATTAGAGTTAGTATGAATTTAATAAAAATAAAAGAAGTTACCAGCTTTTTAGCCTAATTTACACTTGGATTTTTTGTTCCCTTATTTTATGCAATTACGCATGATGAAATGCAAATATTATTTACACATATATGAATGCTAACGATGCGATATTAAGTATTAAATGCATATGTACTTTGGGGAATAGAGTCTAATAGCCCAGTTTTAGCATGATGAATACGAGATTTATCAATCTTCTAGTATGATGGATGTACGGGTGTTGGGAATACTCGAGGGTGATGTCATCGTAAACAATTATATAATTGTGCCACATCCATTCTGAGGGAGTGTTGAAACATGCTTGGATTTTAGTGACTCGTCTTAATAGAGAAGTAATATGATCTTAGTCTAAATGTTGGACAATGATCTGAATACGATTTCAATACAATAAGAAGATTAGATTTATGGCTTTGATTTAATCAAACATCTATGAGAGGTCCTCAAGATCTTGATTTAAGATATGATCTCAACATCCAAGTCACTATATATGGAATATACAATCGCCCTATCCTTATCTTAAAGTATCTGCGGAGAGAGCGCATTATTCTTTAAGGAGTTCGAGAATATTTTCATAGTTGATAGCGTATATGAGCATTGAGAAATTTTGACAATTAAATATGATTTAATTAATGTGAATAATATGAATATGATTCTTATTATTTAGACACGTGAGAATGGAGATCAAAGATAATTAAATATGATTTAATTATTAAGGATATGAATAATGTAGATCTCACTATCCACATTAATCACATATATTATAGATATTGTTTATAATATACTAGTAAGAGTTAATTGCAATTGGTAATTACAGATTAAATGTTGATGTGAATTGGATTCACACTAGACAAATAATTGTAAAATAAATTTACATTTTGTGTTTGGATGTGTGAAATATGATTCAAAATTTATCAATGGCATGATTGAAATTATCTCAAAATAATTTGGATTTTTTTTGTGAATAATTATGAAATAAAAGTTGTTGCATATGTGGAAGGTAATGTAAGATATGAGACCACATTTATCTGGAATGAGGAGTTCACCTTCCTACACATGTACGGTGGACGACCACACTTGATTTGTCAAGTTGTGGTCGTCCACTCTATGTAAGGAAGGAGGCATGCCATCCTTCCAAGTCCATGTTTATTGATTTGATTTGAGTTAAATCATATTGATGATCCTTCAATATATTAAGTTTATTTTAAATAAATAAATTATTGTTGTAAATTATTATGAAAATCATGGTCATCGATTGAAAGCACAAAACAATCTCAATCATTGGATTGGTGCGTACGTGGATTGTGATCCATGGACATCCAAAATATTATAAAAGAAATTGTAGCCCAAGCTTTTTTTGACACACACACTACGTGAATTACAACAACAAAAACTCTCTCTTCATATTTCTCATATGCCCACTCTATGTCTCAACAATGTGGTTGTGCACATTATTGACCTATAGAGACCCACAATTGTCGTGGTGCATTTGTGTTGCCGGATCGACTGCTTGTGGATCTCATCCATCTTCGGTGCTTCTTTCTCACGATGAGGGCGGCAGATTTCGTGAGACGAAATTAGGAGATTCCTTTCTCGGATCATTAGCTTGGATTACGGGAAGCACCCGTTTCATCTTCGTGCCAGCAAGTGCGATTTCCGTCGATGGAGGCCATAGGAGTCTCTGTTTCTGACAAAATTTGAATGGCATATTAGAGGGATATAATTATGAAAACCCATGATGGCATTTTTGAAGAAAAAAAATTGCAAAAAATGGAATGTGAAGTAGGTAAGTTACCTAGTTCTACATTGAACTTTAGAAAATATAAATCCCTTGATGACCCCTTTGTCGAAGATACAATCCTTTGAACCTTCACATTTGAAAATTAAAGATACAATCCTTTGAAATCTCAAATTTGAAAAACTGAGTTTTTGATTTTGTTGGTATATATCTAATGTAGATTTTTGGATTTTTTTTGTATTTTTACATTTTAACAATTTACATAAACAATTAAGTGGAAAGAGTTGAGAAGAAAAATTTCATATAAATGTTGAAAAATCTAAATATACTATGGTTATGTACATCGAGTCAGTCCTTATACAATTCATGATTTTTTGGCATTTTCTTTATTTTTCTCACCTCAATATCGTCGTTCAAGCAGTCTACTTGGTCTTAGGACCATGGTCATAAATATGTGTACCAGAAGTATGTTTATTTTTTCTTCCACTCAATCTGTATATATATATATATTTATTTATTTACATCATTCTTTTTTTCTCTTCTATTTTTATTCTTTTGTTTTCCTTCTCGTGATAACATGGTATTATGTTATTTGTAGATATTCCACATGAGCATGATATTAATGTCTATTTACATGTGTTTGTAAAGTATTCTCAAGACAAATAAAAGAATGAAAAAAGTGAACGTTTGATTCAATACCTTGATTGCAGCCTCATATACGAAATCGATATCTCGTGAGAAATCATAAAGAGAAAGCTTGAGAGCAGTTCAAGGAAATGTACTTTTATCATATATGCATCCCTCTGATTGTATTTGTTCACATAGAAAAAAGGACATCCATCGGTTACATATTTGTGGCATAATGAAGACAACCATCAAATCCGACCAATCAGTTTAAAATTCACATGATCAAATATCTCCAATCGTTACAATAACAACATGCATGTCACATCATTCTACAACCCACATCTTGTGAACCTGCAAATTTATATACATGTGAATTGTATGACACACAGCTTTGTATGACACACACGTTTGTGCGCATGTGTTTATGACAAATATGTCATCAATTATTCAACACTATCTACACTGTAATACATAATACGAGGTCTCCAGATTCTCTCAACTCCACGAGGTAGGAATAAATCTCATAGATAATTTTGTCAGATTTATAGTTTTGAATTCAAGAGTTTTGATTATTTGATGAATCACCGAATTCAATAGAAGCATATTCAAAAGCCGATGAGATATAAATTTGATATAACATAAATGATTAACTAAGTTATTCCATCAATATGCGGAGGAATATCTATTTAAACCCATGTAGACGAAATATTAATAAATGTTGAAGGACTCAAAATAGAAGATAAAAATCTCAGCTTAATCAAGATCGAGCGGCTCGCACCAATTTAGGCAGCAAGTATCCATAGAAAATAGGGATTTTTACCCGACAGACCCTAAAATCTTTGTCAATTACCTCCACAACCTTTGAAACAACGTAATTCCTCCCTCACCCCCGTAAACTTGTACCGTGTTACCCCACGAACTCTACCGTTAAATTGACACATCTAAAATTAACTTCCTTGGTTAAAAACGAGTTAATCCAACCAATCCACGATCGAACGATTATAATTAACCAAGAGAAGTTCTCCCTCCTCTAACAGATTCCCCGCATCGTCTCTTCCATCTCTCCTCCCTCATGATGGCACTGGACTTGGGTTGGAGGAGGTGAGGGTGAGCGATCAGGCTTCCACGGGCGCAGGAGAGGAGGTTGGCGGTGGATGGAGTCGGGTTCTGTTGACACGATTTTTCGCGGTTTAAAAAGTTGATTTTACCACGTCGTTGTTGTTCCACGAAAAACTGCAATCAAACAAATAAAATTACAACTACAAGCATGTTGGAAAAATATGAGTTGTATAGTGCAAGCAGAGGTTCGTATCCGCAGGGACCAATCAAATTTGCGATATTTGTTCTTCTTTCAAACTTAAATCAAATCTTACTCCATGGCGATGAGAGAAATATGAGAGAATGCGATCTATGGTGAAAATACTTTCTATAACTTAAAGTAAATGAAGGAGGGAATTGCAAATTAAGACGGAAGAAAAATTACTAAGTAAAAGTTATATCAAATAAGGATGGAGAATTGCATTACATATTATAAAGAAAAACTAGAGTCAACAAAAGATATTCCCAAATAAACATTCTATCACTTAACTTAAACAACAACTAATGCAACAAAAAAGCGCGGAAGATATAAAGATTGAGAATTGTTTCTTCCAAAATCAACTCAAACAAACTTAGCCATCACGATGAAATAGTAAGAAGTAAATAAGATAAGAAAGAGAGTCTTCTCTATCAGACTCCGCCGTCACGATGAAGGAGGGATGGACTTCTATGGTCGAGGACGCTCGCAAGGATGATGGCTGCGATGCACAACGGCAGTCTTGGAGGAAACGGAGCGCGCAGGGCGTGCTAGAGGATGGCGGAGTGCTGCGAACTGGAGAGCGTTCTCGCACATGCGAGGAGGAGAACATTAGCTGCGGTAGCTGGGCGCACTCGAGAACGAGGATGGCACGCTGGAGGCGCCTATGTCTTCAAGAATGCAAGGGAGAGTTGTTATACCTGCATGAAAAAATAGACGAGAGAGAGGGGCTAGAGAAGAGTGCTTGCACGAGAAAATGGGAGAGAGGGAGAGAGTGCGTGCATGAGAAAATGCAAGAGAGGGGAGAATGGGGAGAGTATGTGCGTGAGTTGAGAATGGGAGAGTGGGGGAGGCATTATTTTATATGGAGACATCCCATGTAAATAAAGACGAAATATCATCATGAATGCATGAAGAATTAATTTTTGCATGGGGAAGGATGAGGTGTGGACGGCTAGTGTGCTTGGGAAGGGGAGAGGAAAATTTAAGAGTGTGCATGGGATGGGGCTCATGGCACATGTGAATAATAAATGGAAGTTTTTACATTAACCCCCTCCCTTTTTTTTCCAACAAAAATATAAGAGGTATCTGTAGAGCCAAATCAATATGTTGGATGTTGATAAATTAGTGCTCTATGCGTGCACTCAATTTCTCTCTGATAAATCTGATTAATGATGATAATATTTTATCAGATGTTTCCTTGATTTATTAATGATTTTATACGCTTATGTGCATGGAATAATGTAGACATATATTATGTGAATTTAGAGTTTGTAACCTAAGAATTGATATTGTATTCCACATAATTTGAGCCTATTATCACAACATGTCATGTAATCATCACACCCCCATACTTAAATCTTGCTAATCTCGAGCAAGAAATAGATAAGTAATAATGAAGGATAGGGAAAATAGCCAAGATAGGTTGGGTGAGGGTTTACAGCAGACATACCCACAAAGTCTTGAGTTTTCAGATCATGACCACACAAATACACAAACCTCAGTAGAGTTGACCCATGGATTAATGATTTGCTCGAATATTCGACTTGACTTGAGTTTTGTAATTACAACAACCTCTCAGTTCCAACAAATTCAGATATGGTTTCGGAAGGTCGATCAGGTAAGCTCATCCCTAAGAAACAAGTATTCTCTTTAACTTTGAATGGATATAAATAATGTTAGTGATGTTTTAGCTTTCGTGAGTCAAGAGAACAAGCTAACAACACAATCTATCAAGGTACCGAATGATTCCCTACTATAGCCTCAATCCTTACCTGAATTCAGGCATATTCTCTTTTCAACCAAGTATGTCAGCATAAAAAATAGGTCATAGTTCATTGGAGAATGGGACTTCATTTTTGGGATTTTCCGTAGACCGCTTTGGTCTGTTGCTCTCATTCTTTTCCTTTTGTAGAGCATAACCCTGGGCCTCTTTTAAGAGTTTAGGTAGCATCATTGGGCTGCTACCACGGTTTTTTGGTGGAGAAGAGTTATTTGGTGGTCTTCTTTCAGTGCTTTCGCTTTGCATATCTTTGCATGATTGGTGGTTTTTGACATTTGTATTGTGATATGCCTTTTTTGCGGTATTTTTGTCTTGAGTTTGGCATCAGAGATAGTATCGGCTTAATATTGACTTTGGAGACACAATACTGGCTTATTTGCTGACATACTTAGACTAGAGAGATTATGTTGCCCTTGAGTCAAGTTCCTTCACTGGCTATAGATAAGGTTCAGGCATTGGCACAACCAAGAGGATAACTCCTCACCTCAACTAGATTGTAATTGTATCTCGTAAAATAAACTCAATCAAGCTAAGTGCAATGTGCAGTTGCTTAATTTCCACTGAAGAGTTTAAGAGTGCTATTAGTTGCTCAGGTGATCTAGTCAGATACAGAAGTTCATTCACCAGCAGAGTTAGTGGAACTGAGAGAATAAAGTTCATATGGACATGAAGAAAGTTTAAAAACTCATGCCTAGTCAAATTCTGACGAAGTTCAGTGGATTAAGGTCAACTCAACCTCAGTCTATGATCTATGCAATGAAGAGTTGATTTCTCGATAGATAGGATAAAACTAGGAAGGACGTATTTTTTGTGGTTTTCTTGTTTTTTTTGAAAAAATATTTTTAGGGAAAAATTCGCAAAATTTTTGAAGATTTTTTTCATGTTTTGAAAAGTATGCAATTTTGAAAACTTTGCAGACCCCCCATACTTATCAGAAACTATGTCCTCATGGTGGAAATAAGATATAAAAGGAGGATCGGAAGGGGTGAGTGATTGTGAAAAGTATTTTTGTGTTTTTTTGTGTTTTTTTTTTGTTTTTTTGGAAGTGTGGAGGTAGATCCCCATACTTATCTAATGCAGTGCAGTAAAGAGAAGGATATAAAGAAAAGAAAAGATACCTATGGGTACGGATCCACAAAATGTTGTTGGTTTAACGTCCCAACTCGATGATTCAGCTTATCAAGGGTATCCAGTGTTGCGTGTGAGTGCAGAAGCTGTATTCAGAAAATCCAGATGAAATTCTCGATATGATACAGATATCATGACCCAGATGTGAGAGTGCGGTTGATGAATTTGATAAATGTGTGCTCTCATTAATACGGTGAAGACATTAATTGGTTGATGAATCGGAATCAGAGATGAATCAGTTTGCTCTTGGATTGGATGTGATGGGAGGGAATGGGTGGACTGGTGAAGGGCTCATGGATCAGATATGATGTATTGAAGTTGAACTCTACATGATCAAGAATTGATTCCTCCATGAGGTCCTCTGTATACTGTGATAAATCATCATTTTCCCTCAAATAATCATCATGGCTATCCTCGGTGGCATCTATTGTGAATTTCATTTCAGTTCTCTTCCTGAGCCACAAAGATGATTATTTCCAATACATATGATTAGGAGATTCAGAGGCCAGGAGCGGGGGAATATTGGCTAATGTATGATTTTCTTCGATTGTTTTGAGTAGTTCCTCGGTATCATCCCAAAAAGGATCAGAGAATTGAAAATCACTCTGATCAGGCTCGGTAGTAGAAGATGTATTTATATAGTAATCGGCTGAATTGATTTGATCTTCTTTCCTTGTGGTGGGGGTAATGGAATTGGAAATTTCATCTTTGAATGAGTCATCGTAAAAAATCTTCAGCATATCATAATGTGTTGGTTGGAAGGGAGTTTTGGTGCATGAAGACGTCAACTCATCGTCTGATATGTCCTCAGATTTCAACTCTAAATCTATACTTTCCATAATTGAAAAATCACATCGGGAATCAACATCAAATGGTATATCTCCTTCAGTTTCTTCTTCCCATTCAACATAAGTGCCATCCTCAAAATTTCAACTTTTGTATCAGACCAATCAATATCATTAATACACCGAGGTTCATAACTTTCAAAATCGTCTGAGGAAGGATCATGCTATCATCAAAACATGTCTTCATCTTTGGCATACCCAGGGCTGAAGTTAATTTGAGATCAATATTTAGTGTTTCCCAGGTTTCATCTAATTCAAAATTTTTCCGACCAGTGAGAGGAGATGGTGGGGCTTCAAGTGCAGAATCTAGATGAGACATGTCCTCATGAGTGAGTTGTGAGGTGTTCAGACTAACCTCCAAAGGGTCTTTGAAAAGATCGATAGGGGCAAAATCATCAAGAATAGCACAGTTCTCTATCCATCCACAATCACCAATTTCAGAATCACCAGAAGTAGGGGTGACATGATCCATAGGAATATCTTTATCATTGATTTTCAATTCCACTCCCTCATATTCACAATCAAAATGTGCCTTGGCAGTGGCCAAGAACGGTCGTTCGAGTACATTGGGTCTCTCACTTAGTGTATTGGCTTGATTGGACTTTTATTGTGTTGCAGCCAGTTGCTGAATAGCCTGGGTCAAAGCATCAAAATCCACAGTTGAGGTTGGTTGTGTCAGTAAGGGCTCAATCAGTTGTTTGGGCTGGGCGTGACTTTGGACCCAATGGACGGTGTCCTCTGCTGTAGAGAAATAACGTGTGCTGATGGGTGGTGGTCGGATGAGAGGAGCTATGGTATGTCGGATTGTTGCATTCTCTTCTCTCAAAAGTTGTAGTTGTTGGAAGATGAGGTCCATGGTGTTCGGTTTCTCAACTCCCATGTCTCCTAGGTTAGGTGAATTTTCAGATTTCTCAGTCGAAAGAGACGGGTAGGATTTACAGACTAGGTCATAATCTAACGATTGTTGTAATGGATTTTTCAAAAACCTAAGATCTAACATACACAACATAATACACCAGACAATTTGTTGATTCACCAACTCACACAAAAATTGTCGCGGAAGCGATTATCTTTTCGGTTTTAGTTTAGTGTTTCAATAAAAGTTTTCAGAGAAAATAGAGTCCTTAAAGATGAGGTGGGTGTGGAAGATTGTGAGAAATCTATATTCTAATCCGGCTGGGGGATCTATGGTGCAGTACTCAGATCGTGAGATCTGCTCTTCCCACAAGAACCTGTGCCCAACGCGTCAAGGAGTTACGATTTCTCTCTGCAATCCTACACAGCAACGTAGATTTTTATCTCTATCCAAGGGTTCTATATGCTCGTGATTTTTGTTTCATACACGTGCATCAAAACAAGCATTCAGAAATTTTGCCCGCTTTCTGCTCGGGCCACTGCGGTGACCTTTCAAGCTTATCTTTTTATCGTGATAAAGCACATTTTGGTGATCTTTTTGGGTGAGCAGAGGGAGAAGACCACGGAGATGATGTAAAGAAGAAGTATTTTTTAATTTTTTCGATTTAAGTTCGGAGCACAAACAAATGCGGGAAATTTTAAAAGCCTAAGACGCCTAAGAGAAAGAGGGACTCACAGTGCCTGCACTTCTGGCGCTAATCCGTAATGTTTTGTCATTTTGATGGCGACCTTTTCCGAGAAGGGGGAGAAACAATTTTTTTACTTAAAATAAGTTACAAGTTTGGAGAAAAATGCATGAATTCTTCACTTTTTCCTTTTTTTGGGGTTCAAGTACCTGAAATAAAAAATTGCACGGATTAGATTATTGAAACTAAGTTAAAATGAAAAAGAAAAATTGCAAATGTTGCCTAGTCCCTGGCATCAACGTCAAAATGTTGATACGATTTTTCGCGGTTTAAAAAGTTGATTTTACCACTTTGTTGTTGTTACAGGAAAAATCACAATCAAACAAATAAGATTACAACTATAAGCATGTTGGAAAAATATGAGTTGTATAGTGCAAGTAGAGGTTCATATCCGCAGGGACCAAGCAAATTTGCGATATTTGTTATTCTTTCAAACTTAAATCAAATCTTACACCATGGCGATGAGAGAAAAAAATATGAGAGAATGTGATCTATGGTGAAAATACTTTCTAGAACTTAAAGTAAATGAAGGAGGGAGTTGCAAATTAAGATGGAAGAAAAATTACCAAGTAAAAGTTATATCAAATAAGGATGCAGAATTGCATTACATGTTATAAAGAAAAACTAGAGTCAAGAAAAGATATTTCCAAATAAACATTCTATCACCTTAACTTAAACAACAACTAATGCAATAAAAATGTAAGGAAGATATAAAGATTGAGAATTGTTTCTTCCAAAATCAACTCAAACAAACTTAACCATCATGATGAAATTGTAAGAAGTAAATAAGATAAGAAAGAGAGTCTTCTCTATCAGAATCCGGCGTCACGACGAAGGAGGGCTAGACTTCTATGGTCGAGGACGCTCGCGAGGATGATGGCTGCGATGCACAACAACAGGCTTGGAGGAAACGGAGCGCGCAGGTCGCGCTAGAGGATGGCGGAGTGCTGCGAACTGGAGAGCGTTCTTGCACACGCGAGGAGGAGAACAGGAGCTGCGGTAGCTGGCGCACCCGAGAACGAGGGTGGCACGCTGGAGGCGCCTATATCTTCAAGAATGCAAGGGAGAGTTGTTGTACTTGCATGAAAAAATAGACGAGAGAGAGGGGTTAGAGAAGAGTGCGTGCATGAGAAAATGGGAGAGAGGGAGAGAGTGCGTGCATGAGAAAATGCAAGAGAGGGGAGAATGGGGAGAGTATGTGACGGCTAGTGTGCTTGGAAAGGGGAGAGGGAAATTTAAGAGTGTGCATGGGATGGGGCTCATGGCACATGGGAATAATAAATGCAAGTTTTACATTAACCCCCTCCCCTTTTCTTTCTAACAAAAATGTAAGAGGTATTTGTAGAGCCAAATCAATATGTTGGATGTTGATAAATTAGTGCTTTATGCGTGTACTCAATTTAACTGTGATAAATCTGATTAATAATGATAATATTTTATCAGATGTTTCCTTGATTTATTAACGATTTTATACGCTTATGTGCATGGAATAATGTAGACATATATTATGTGAATTTAGAGTTTGTAACCTAAGAATTGATATTGTATTCCACATAATTTGAGCCTATTATCACAACATATCATGTAATCATCACACCCCTATACTTAAATCTTGCTAATCTCGAGCAAGAAATAGATAAGTAATAATGAAGGATAGGGAAAATAGCCAAGATAGGTTGGGTGAGGGTTTACAGCAGACATACCCACAAAGTCTTGAGTTTTCAGATCCTGACCACACAAATACACAAACCTCAGTAGAGTTGACCCATGGATTAATGATTTGCTCGAATATTCGACTTGACTTGAGTTTTGTAGTTTCAACAGCCTCTCAGTTCCAACAAAATCAGACATGGTTTCGGAAGGTCGATCAGGCCAGCTCATCACTAAGAAACAAGTATTCTCTTTAACTTTGAATGGATATAAATAGTGTTAGTGATGTTTTAACTTTCGTGAGTCAAGAGAACAAGCTAACAACACAATCTATCAAGGTACCGAATGATTCCCTACTATAGCCTCAGTCCTTACCTGAATTCAGGCATATTCTCTTTTCACCCAAGTATGTCAGCATAAAAATAGGTCATAGTTCATTGGAGAATGGGACTTCATTTTTGGGATTTTCCGTAGACCGCTTTGGTCTGTTGATCTCATTCTTTTCCTTTTGTAGAGCATAACCCTGGGCCTCTTTTAAGAGTTTAGGTAGCATCAGTGGGCTGCTACCACGGTTTTTTGGTGGAGAAGAGTTATTTGGTGGTATTCTTTCAGTGCTTTTGCTTTGCATATCTTTGCATGATTGGTGGTTTTTGGCATTTGTATTGTGATATGCCTTTTTTGTGGTATTTTTGTCTTGAGTTTGGCATCAAAGATAGTATCGGCTTAATATTGACTTTGGAGACACGATACTGGCTTATTTGCTGACATACTTAGACTAGAGAGATTATGTTGCCCTTGAGTCAAGTTCCTTCACTGGCTATAGATAAGGTTCAGGCATTGGCACGACCAAGAGGATAACTCCTCACCTCAACTAGATTGTAATTGTATCTCGTAAAATAAACTCAATCAAGCTAAGTGCAATGTGCAGTTGCTTAATTTCCACTGAAGAGTTTAAGAGTGCTACTAGTTGTTCAGGTGATCTAGTCAGATACAGAAGTTCATTCACCAGCAGAGTTAGTGGAACTGAGAGAATAAAGTTCATATGGACATGAAGAAAGCATAAAAACTCATGCCTAGTGATATTCTGACGAAGTTAAGTGGATTAAGGTCAACTCAACCTCAGTCTATAATCTATGCAATGAAGAGTTGATTTCTCGATAGATAGGATAAAATTAGGAAGGACGTATTTTTGGTGGTTTTCTTGTTTTTTTTTGAAAAAATATTTTTAGAGAAAAATTCGCAAAATTTTTGAAGATTTTTTTCATGTTTTGAAAAGTATGCAATTTTGAAAACTTTGCAGACCCCCCCCCCATACTTATCAGAAACTATGTCCTCATGGTGGAAATAAGATATAAAAGGAGGATCGGAAGGGGTGAGTGATTGTGAAAAGTATTTTTGTGTTTTTTTGTGTTTTTTTTGTTTTTTTGGAAGTGTGGAGGTAGATCCCCATACTTATCTAATGTAGTGCAGTAAAGAGAAGGATACAAAGAAAAGAAAAGATACCTATGGGTGCGGACCCACAAAATGTTGTTGGTTTAACGTTCCAACTCGACGATTCAGCTTATCAAGAGTATCCAGTGTTGCGTGTGAGTGCAGAAGTTGTATTCAGAAAATCCAGATGAAATTCTCGATATGATACGGATATCATGACCCAGATGTGAGAGTGCGGTTGATGAATTTGATAAATGTGTGCTCTCATTAATACGGTGAAGACATTAATTGGTTGATGAATCGGAATCAGAGATGAATCAGTTTGCTCTTGGATTGGATGTGATGGGAGGGAAATGGGTGGACTGGTGAAGGGCTCACGGATCAGATATGATGTATTGAAGTTGAACTCTACATGATCAAGAATTGATTCCTCCACGTGGTCCTCTGTATACTGTGATAATTGTGAATTTCATTTCAGTTCTCTTCTTGAGCCACAAAGATGATTATTTCCAATACATATGATTAGGAGATTCAGAGGCCAGGAGCGGGGGAATATTGGCTAATATATGATTTTCTTCGATTGTTTTGAGTAGTTCCTCGGTATCATCCCAAAAAGGATCAGAGAATAGAAAATCACTCTGATCAGACTCGGTAGTAGAAGATGTATTTATATAGTAATCGACTGAATTGATTTGATCTTCTTTCCTTGTGGTGGGGGTAATGGAATTGGAAATTTCATCTTTGAATGAGTCATCGTAAAAAATCTTCAGCATATCATCATGTGTTGGTTGGGAGGGAGTTTTGGTGCATGAAGATGTCAACTCATCGTCTGATATGCCCTCAGATTTCAACTCTAAATCTGTACTTTCCATAATTGAAAAGTCACATCGGGAATCAACATCAAATGGTATATCTCCTTCAGTTTCTTCTTCCCATTCAACATGAGTGCCATCCTCAATTTCAACTTTTGTATCAGACCAATCAATATCATTAATACACCGAGGTTCATAACTTTCAAAATCGTCTGAGGAAGGATCATGCTATCATCAAAACATGTCTTCATCTTTGGCATAGCCAGGGCTGAAGTTAATTTGAGATCAGTATTTAGTGTTTCCCATGTTTCATCTGATTCAAAATTTTTCCGACCAGTGAGAGGAGATTGTGGGGCTTCAAGTGCAGAATCTAGATGAGACATGTCCTCATGAGCGAGTTGTGAGATGTTCAGACTAACCTCCAGAGGGTCTTTGGAAAGATGGATAGGGGCAAAATCATCAAGAATAGCACAGTTCTCTATCCATCCACAATCACCAATTTCAGAATCATCAGAAGTAGGGGTGACATGATCCATAGGAATATCTTTGTCATTGATTTTCAATTCCACTCCCTCATATTCACAGTCAAAATGTGCCTTGGCAGTGGCCAAGAACGGTCGTTCAAGTACATTAGGTCTCTCACTTAGTGTATTGGCTTGATTGGACTTTTATTGTGTTGCAGCCAGTTGCTGAATAGCCTGGGTCAAAGCATCAAAATCCACAGTTGAGGTTGGTTGTGTCAGTAAGGGCTCAATCAGTTGTTTGGGCTGGGCGTGACTTTGGACCCAATGGACGGTGTCCTCTGCTATAGAGAAATGACGTGTGCTGATGGGTGGTGGTCGGATGAGAGGAGCTATGGTATGTCGGATTGTTGCATTCTCTTCTCTCAAAAGTTGTAGTTGTTGGAAGATGAGGTCCATGGTGTTCGGTTTCTCTACTCCCATATCTCCTATGTTACGTGAATTTTCAGATTTCTCAGTCGAAAGAGACGGGTAGGATTTACAGACTAGGTCATAATCTAACGATTGTTGTAATGCATTTTTCAAAAACCTAAGATCTAACATACACAGCATAATACACCAGACAATTTGTTGATTCACCAACTCACACAAAAATTATCGCGGAAGCGATTATCTTTTCGGTTTTAGTTTAGTGTTTCAATAAAAGTTTTCAGAGAAAATAGAGTCCTTAAAGATGAGGTGGGTGTGGAAGATTGTGAGAAATCTATATTCTAATCCGGCTGGGGGATCTAGGGTGCGGTACTCAGATCGTGAGATCTGCTCTTCCCACAAGAATCTGTGCCCAACGCATCAAGGAGTTACGATTTCTCTCTGCAATCCTACGTAGCAACGTGGATTTTTATCTCTATCCAAGGGTTCTATATGCTCGTGATTTTTGTGTCATACATGTGCATCAAAACAAGCATGCAGAAATTTTGCCCGCTTTCTGCTCGGGCCACTGCGTGACCTTTCAGGCTTATCTTTTTATCGTAATAAAGCACATTTTGATGATCTTTTTAGGTGAGCAGAGGGAGAAGACCACGGAGATGATGCAAAGAAGAAGTATTTTTTAATTGTTTTCAATTTAAGTTCGGAGCACAAACAAATGCGGGAAATTTTAAAAGCCTAAGACGTCTAAGAGAAAGAGGGACTCACAGTGCATGCACTTCTGGCGCTAATCCGTAATATTTTGTCCTGCTGATGGCGAGCTTTTCCGAGAAGGGGAGAAACAATTTTTTTTACTTAGAATAAGTTACAAGTTTGGAAAAAAATGCATGAATTCTTCATTTTTTTATTTTTTTGGGGTTCAAGTACCTGAAATAAAAAATTGCACGGATTAGATTATTGAAACTAAGTTAAAATGAAGAAGAAAAATTGCAAATGTTGCCTAGTCCCTGGCATCAACGCCAAAATGTTGACACGATTTTTCGCGGTTTAAAAAGTTGATTTTACCACGTCGTTGTTGTTACAGGAAAAATAGCAATCAAACAAATAAGATTACAACTATAAGTATGTTGGAAAAATATGAGTTGTATAGTGCAAGTAGAGGTTCGTATCCGCAGAGACCAAGCAAATTTGCGATATTTGTTATTCTTTCAAACTTAAATCAAATCTTACTCCATGGCAATGAGAGAAAAAATATGAGAGAATGTGATCTATGGTGAAAGTACTTTCTAGAACTTAAAGTAAATGAAGGAGGGAGTTGCAAATTAAGATGGAAGAAAAATTACCAAGTAAAAGTTATATCAAATAAGGATGGAGAATTGCATTACATGTTATAAAGAAAAACTAGAGTCAAGAAAAGATATTTCCAAATAAACATTCTATCACCTTAACTTAAACAACAACTAATGCAATAAAAATGTAAGGAAGATATAAAGATTGAGAATTGTTTCTTCCAAAATCAACTCAAACAAACTTAACCATCATGATGAAATTGTAAGAAGTAAATAAGATAAGAAAGAGAGTCTTCTCTATCAGAATCCGGCGTCACGACGAAGGAGGGCTAGACTTCTATGGTCGAGGACGCTCGCGAGGATGATGGCTGCGATGCACAACAACAGGCTTGGAGGAAACGGAGCGCGCAGGTCGCGCTAGAGGATGGCGGAGTGCTGCGAACTGGAGAGCGTTCTCGCACACGCGAGGAGGAGAACAGGAGCTGCGGTAGCTGGCGCACCCGAGAACGAGGGTGGCACGCTGGAGGCGCCTATATCTTCAAGAATGCAAGGGAGAGTTGTTGTACTTGCATGAAAAAATAGACGAGAGAGAGGGGTTAGAGAAGAGTGCGTGCATGAGAAAATGGGAGAGAGGGAGAGAGTGCGTGCATGAGAAAATGCAAGAGAGGGGAGAATGGGGAGAGTATGTGACGGCTAGTGTGCTTGGAAAGG
Source organism: Ottelia alismoides (assembly GCA_037367405.1). Lineage (NCBI taxonomy): Eukaryota > Viridiplantae > Streptophyta > Magnoliopsida > Alismatales > Hydrocharitaceae > Ottelia > Ottelia alismoides. The sequence continues at coordinate 286,404 of JAZKJV010002397.1, forward strand.
GGAGAGGGAAATTTAAGAGTGTGCATGGGATGGGGCTCATGGCACATGGGAATAATAAATGCAAGTTTTACATTAACCCCCTCCCCTTTTCTTTCTAACAAAAATGTAAGAGGTATTTGTAGAGCCAAATCAATATGTTGGATGTTGATAAATTAGTGCTTTATGCGTGTACTCAATTTAACTGTGATAAATCTGATTAATAATGATAATATTTTATCAGATGTTTCCTTGATTTATTAACGATTTTATACGCTTATGTGCATGGAATAATGTAGACATATATTATGTGAATTTAGAGTTTGTAACCTAAGAATTGATATTGTATTCCACATAATTTGAGCCTATTATCACAACATATCATGTAATCATCACACCCCTATACTTAAATCTTGCTAATCTCGAGCAAGAAATAGATAAGTAATAATGAAGGATAGGGAAAATAGCCAAGATAGGTTGGGTGAGGGTTTACAGCAGACATACCCACAAAGTCTTGAGTTTTCAGATCCTGACCACACAAATACACAAACCTCAGTAGAGTTGACCCATGGATTAATGATTTGCTCGAATATTCGACTTGACTTGAGTTTTGTAGTTTCAACAGCCTCTCAGTTCCAACAAAATCAGACATGGTTTCGGAAGGTCGATCAGGCCAGCTCATCACTAAGAAACAAGTATTCTCTTTAACTTTGAATGGATATAAATAGTGTTAGTGATGTTTTAACTTTCGTGAGTCAAGAGAACAAGCTAACAACACAATCTATCAAGGTACCGAATGATTCCCTACTATAGCCTCAGTCCTTACCTGAATTCAGGCATATTCTCTTTTCACCCAAGTATGTCAGCATAAAAATAGGTCATAGTTCATTGGAGAATGGGACTTCATTTTTGGGATTTTCCGTAGACCGCTTTGGTCTGTTGATCTCATTCTTTTCCTTTTGTAGAGCATAACCCTAGGCCTCTTTTAAGAGTTTAGGTAGCATCAGTGGGCTGCTACCACGGTTTTTTGGTGGAGAAGAGTTATTTGGTGGTATTCTTTCAGTGCTTTTGCTTTACATATCTTTGCATGATTGGTGGTTTTTGGCATTTGTATTGTGATATGCCTTTTTTGTGGTATTTTTGTCTTGAGTTTGGCATCAAAGATAGTATCGGCTTAATATTGACTTTGGAGACACGATACTGGCTTATTTGCTGACATACTTAGACTAGAGAGATTATGTTGCCCTTGAGTCAAGTTCCTTCACTGGCTATAGATAAGGTTCAGGCATTGGCACAACCAAGAGGATAACTCCTCACCTCAACTAGATTGTAATTGTATCTCGTAAAATAAACTCAATCAAGCTAAGTGCAATGTGCAGTTGCTTAATTTCCACTGAAGAGTTTAAGAGTGCTACTAGTTGTTCAGGTGATCTAGTCAGATACAGAAGTTCATTCACCAGCAGAGTTAGTGGAACTGAGAGAATAAAGTTCATATGGACATGAAGAAAGCATAAAAACTCATGCCTAGTGATATTCTGACGAAGTTAAGTGGATTAAGGTCAACTCAACCTCAGTCTATGATCTATGCAATGAAGAGTTGATTTCTCGATAGATAGGATAAAATTAGGAAGGACGTATTTTTGGTGGTTTTCTTGTTTTTTTTGAAAAAATATTTTTAGAGAAAAATTCGCAAAATTTTTGAAGATTTTTTTCATGTTTTGAAAAGTATGCAATTTTGAAAACTTTGCAGACCCCCCCCATACTTATCAGAAACTATGTCCTCATGGTGGAAATAAGATATAAAAGGAGGATCGGAAGGGGTGAGTGATTGTGAAAAGTATTTTTGTGTTTTTTTGTGTTTTTTTTGTTTTTTTGGAAGTGTGGAGGTAGATCCCCATACTTATCTAATGTAGTGCAGTAAAGAGAAGGATACAAAGAAAAGAAAGATACCTATGGGTGCGGACCCACAAAATGTTGTTGGTTTAACGTTCTAACTCGACGATTCAGCTTATCAAGAGTATCCAGTGTTGCGTGTGAGTGCAGAAGCCGTATTCAGAAAATCCAGATGAAATTCTCGATATGATACGGATATCATGACCCAGATGTGAGAGTGTGGTTGATGAATTTGATAAATGTGTGCTCTCATTAATACGGTGAAGACATTAATTGGTTGATGAATCGGAATCAGAGATGAATCAGTTTGCTCTTGGATTGGATGTGATGGGAGGGAAATGGGTGGACTGGTGAAGGGCTCACGGATCAGATATGATGTATTGAAGTTGAACTCTACATGATCAAGAATTGATTCCTCCACGTGGTCCTCTGTATACTGTGATAAATCATCATTTTTCCTCAAATAATCATCATGGCTATCCTCGGTGATATTTATTGTGAATTTCATTTCAGTTCTCTTCTTGAGCCACAAAGATGATTATTTCCAATACATATGATTAGGAGATTCAGAGGCCAGGAGCGGGGGAATATTGGCTAATATATGATTTTCTTCGATTGTTTTGAGTAGTTCCTCGGTATCATCCCAAAAAGGATCAGAGAATAGAAAATCACTCTGATCAGACTCGGTAGTAGAAGATGTATTTATATAGTAATCGACTGAATTGATTTGATCTTCTTTCCTTGTGGTGGGGGTAATGGAATTGGAAATTTCATCTTTGAATGAGTCATCGTAAAAAATCTTCAGCATATCATCATGTGTTGGTTGGGAGGGAGTTTTGGTGCATGAAGATGTCAACTCATCGTCTGATATGCCCTCAGATTTCAACTCTAAATCTGTACTTTCCATAATTGAAAAGTCACATCGGGAATCAACATCAAATGGTATATCTCCTTCAGTTTCTTCTTCCCATTCAACATGAGTGCCATCCTCAATTTCAACTTTTGTATCAGACCAATCAATATCATTAATACACCGAGGTTCATAACTTTCAAAATCGTCTGAGGAAGGATCATGCTATCATCAAAACATGTCTTCATCTTTGGCATAGCCAGGGCTGAAGTTAATTTGAGATCAGTATTTAGTGTTTCCCATGTTTCATCTGATTCAAAATTTTTCCGACCAGTGAGAGGAGATGGTGGGGCTTCAAGTGCAGAATCTAGATGAGACATGTCCTCATGAGCGAGTTGTGAGATGTTCAGACTAACCTCCAGAGGGTCTTTGGAAAGATGGATAGGGGCAAAATCATCAAGAATAGCACAGTTCTCTATCCATCCACAATCACCAATTTCAGAATCATCAGAAGTAGGGGTGACATGATCCATAGGAATATCTTTGTCATTGATTTTCAATTCCACTCCCTCATATTCACAGTCAAAATGTGCCTTGGCAGTGGCCAAGAACGGTCGTTCAAGTACGTTAGGTCTCTCACTTAGTGTATTGGCTTGATTGGACTTTTATTGTGTTGCAGCCAGTTGCTGAATAGCCTGGGTCAAAGCATCAAAATCCACAGTTGAGGTTGGTTGTGTCAGTAAGGGCTCAATCAGTTGTTTGGGCTGGGCGTGACTTTGGACCCAATGGACGGTGTCCTCTGCTATAGAGAAATGACGTGTGCTGATGGGTGGTGGTCGGATGAGAGGAGCTATGGTATGTCGGATTGTTGCATTCTCTTCTCTCAAAAGTTGTAGTTGTTGGAAGATGAGGTCCATGGTGTTCGGTTTCTCTACTCCCATATCTCCTATGTTACGTGAATTTTCAGATTTCTCAGTCGAAAGAGACGGGTAGGATTTACAGACTAGGTCATAATCTAACGATTGTTGTAATGCATTTTTCAAAAACCTAAGATCTAACATACACAGCATAATACACCAGACAATTTGTTGATTCACCAACTCACACAAAAATTATCGCGGAAGCGATTATCTTTTCGGTTTTAGTTTAGTGTTTCAATAAAAGTTTTCAGAGAAAATAGAGTCCTTAAAGATGAGGTGGGTGTGGAAGATTGTGAGAAATCTATATTCTAATCCGGCTGGGGGATCTAGGGTGCGGTACTCAGATCGTGAGATCTGCTCTTCCCACAAGAATCTGTGCCCAACGCGTCAAGGAGTTACGATTTCTCTCTACAATCCTACGTAGCAACGTGGATTTTTATCTCTATCCAAGGGTTCTATATGCTCGTGATTTTTGTGTCATACATGTGCATCAAAACAAGCATGTAGAAATTTTGCCCGCTTTCTGCTCGGGCCACTGCGTGACCTTTCAGGCTTATCTTTTTATCGTAATAAAGCACATTTTGATGATCTTTTTAGGTGAGCAGAGGGAGAAGACCACGGAGATGATGCAAAGAAGAAGTATTTTTTAATTGTTTTCAATTTAAGTTCGGAGCACAAACAAATGCGGGAAATTTTAAAAGCCTAAGACGCCTAAGAGAAAGAGGGACTCACAGTGCCTGCACTTCTGGCGCTAATCCGTAATGTTTTGTCCTGCTGATGGCGAGCTTTTCCGAGAAGGGGAGAAACAATTTTTTTTACTTAGAATAAGTTACAAGTTTGGAAAAAAATGCATGAATTCTTCATTTTTTTATTTTTTTGGGGTTCAAGTACCTGAAATAAAAAATTGCACGGATTAGATTATTGAAACTAAGTTAAAATGAAGAAGAAAAATTGCAAATGTTGCCTAGTCCCTGGCATCAACGCCAAAATGTTGACACGATTTTTCGCGGTTTAAAAAGTTGATTTTACCACGTCGTTGTTGTTACAGGAAAAATAGCAATCAAACAAATAAGATTACAACTATAAGTATGTTGGAAAAATATGAGTTGTATAGTGCAAGTAGAGGTTCGTATCCGCAGAGACCAAGCAAATTTGCGATATTTGTTATTCTTTCAAACTTAAATCAAATCTTACTCCATGGCAATGAGAGAAAAAATATGAGAGAATGTGATCTATGGTGAAAGTACTTTCTAGAACTTAAAGTAAATGAAGGAGGGAGTTGCAAATTAAGATGGAAGAAAAATTACCAAGTAAAAGTTATATCAAATAAGGATGGAGAATTGCATTACATGTTATAAAGAAAAACTAGAGTCAAGAAAAGATATTTCCAAATAAACATTCTATCACCTTAACTTAAACAACAACTAATGCAATAAAAATGTAAGGAAGATATAAAGATTGAGAATTGTTTCTTCCAAAATCAACTCAAACAAACTTAACCATCATGATGAAATTGTAAGAAGTAAATAAGATAAGAAAGAGAGTCTTCTCTATCAGAATCCGACGTCACGACGAAGGAGGGATGGACTTCTATGGTCGAGGACGCTCGCGAGGATGATGGCTACGATGCACAACAGCAGGCTTGGAGGAAACGGAGCGCGCAGGTCACGCTAGAGGATGGCGGGGTGCTGCGAACTGGAGAGCGTTCTCGCACATGCGAGGAGGAGAACAGTAGCTGCGGTAGCTGGCGCACCCGAGAACGAGGATGGCGCGCTGGAGGCGCCTATATCTTCAAGAATGCAAGGGAGAGTTGTTGTACCTGTATGAAAAAATAGACGAGAGAGAGGGGCTAGAGAAGAGTGCGTGCATGAGAAAATGGGAGAGAGGGAGAGAGTGCGTGCATGAGAAAATGCAAGAGATGGGAGAATGGGAGAGTATGTGATGGCTAGTGTGCTTGAGAAGGGGAGAGGGAAATTTAATAGTGTGCATGGGATGGGGCTCATGGCACATGGGAATAATAAATGAAAGTTTTACATTAACCCCCCTCCCATTTTCTTTCCAACAAAAATGTAAGAGGTATTTTTAGAGCCAAATCAATATGTTGGATGTTGATAAATTAGTGCTTTATGCGTGTACTCAATTTCTCTCTGATAAATCTGATTAATAATGATAATATTTTATCAGATGTTTCCTTGATTTATTGATGATTTTATACGCTTATGTGCATGGAATAATGTAGACATATATTATGTGAATTTAGAGTTTGTAACCTAAGAATTGATATTGTATTCGACATAATTTGAGCCTATTATCACAGCATATCATGTAATCATCGGGTCCACCCGGCAGCGGGGGGTTTCCTCGAGTAGGGGAGGCTGGGGGGTTCGAGCTGGGAAAAGCGGTGGTCAGGGGAGCGCGCAGGGGGAGGGGGGGGGGCTTTGACCTGGAGCAGTGGGCAGGAGAGGGTCTACACTCCGAGCTTCGGGCGCAGCCTGGGAGGGGGGGAGCGGGGGGGGGGGGGGGAGCAGAGGGCGGGCACAGGGGCTTCGACCTGAGTCTTTGGGTAGGGGAGGGGGAGGGTGGAGTGACACTTTGGTAAATGTCATAAATAAAATGGATATAATGTAAAGGAAGATAACATAATCTGGTTAGTTTTAACAGTCAAATAGATGAGGGTTAACTATAAGATCTGTAGGGTAAAGGTTAACGAGTTTACAAGGGTAAGAGAGAAATTACATTGTTTCAAAGGTCGTAAAGGTAATTGACAAAGATTATATAATCTGCGGGTAAAAATATCTAAAAAAATAAGAATTTGTGCGAACCACTGACACCAAATCGTCTGCAATACTATAGGCATACTCTCGCATCAAAGTAAAAGCGGTCCCATCCTTCCGCAGCCCACATCCCGGCAATTCCCATCTCTCGTTCATCGACCTCCGAGATGTGGCGGCGTTCCGCTTCATTCGTCCTTGACAAGCGCCAGCAGCAGCACACCTCCGACCTCCCACCGGACGACATCCAAAACCCCAACAGCGCCGGCGGCGGCGGCTTCCCCGCTACGATCTCCGCTTACTATCAGACCCGGGCGGAGCACCACGGTGTTGTAACCAGCGACTGGCTCGCGCAGTCCCAGAAGGCCGCTGTCGCCGCCGCCTCCAGGGAGACACCCCCGGCCGAGAGGGCTGCTAACAGGGGCTTCGGCAAGAGCTTCAGCGTCACCGACGAATTCAACTACTGGCGCAAGAAGCCCGACCTCGCCGAGGCCGTGGCGGCCATCATGGCTCTCTCGGCGGTGATCAGGTCTAGTGAGGCGACGACCATGATGGAGCTCGAGGGGGAGCTCAAGGAGGCGTCCAACGCTTTGAAGGTACATGAGATTGTTATTTTATATCTTAGACGCCGATTGTCATGTTGGCGATGTATATAAAGAAATCTCCATGAATGCCATAAAACCCGAAACAGCGAAGGATACGAGGGTCACTTGAAAGTTGGAACTGGAAATGGACGACAGTGGGTTTCGAGGGAATTTCGAGCTTGGTCACGTGCATTAGGCGTTGAGTAGATTGTGCTGCCTCGCACACCTGCAGTAAAAAACGATCTTCTAATCCTCTTGTTGATAGCATGTTGTTGTGTTGCGGAATGCATGCTGACTATATTTGCGCAGCCTATTCTGCATTGCTTCTGCACATTTGAAGAAAGTGCGATATTTTCTCGAAGAAGAATGGGCAAATAATGACCAGCTGAACTTATTATAGACAACACTGTCGTGCGATATACCCTCTTTGAAGAATAATGAGAAAGGGATATTGGTGAAAGGGCGAACATAGTGAATGAGGGATACCGTTCATCTGAGAGGACTGGGGGGGGGGGGAGGGGGGGTGATGGTGTCGAGGTTTGGAGGAAGTGGATGAGGCAACTGGCATTGGTTGGAGCCTCACATGGTGTGATACTTATGTGGCACAATTATGTGCAACGGAGAGAGGAGTAGAGTGGAGATTTCTTCGTTATGGGAAGGTTGGTAGGGATGCAAATGGACAGATAAAGATACAAATGTAGGTGTTACCATATCCGTATCCATTTTTAAATATGAATACGAACACCGATATCACTAGATATTAAAACTATATTACCATATCCTTAAAAAATGGATATGGATGTAAACATATATAGATGGCATAAAGTAATATTAGAAATACCTATAGATCAGCTTATGTATATGTATTAAGTGGAATACACAAGATATTAATATACTAAATATGCTTTTATCATAATAATTATACCAAATATAGTGAAAGAAGGTATCTAATATTATGTTAAATATGATTAAAAATAAATTTACAACTATTCCTATGTATGAAAATAGATATACTGATACATATATACATATGCTTATAACTATCAAAGCGACATTCATATCCGTAGCCATTTTAAAACGAGTATGAATTTCAAAATATGTATAAAACATATATGGTGGCAGATCAGATACTGATACATTTGTATCCATTTGCACCCCTAAAGGCCTAAAGGTTGGGCATTTTGTGAAGGAGCATAAAAGCTAGTCATGTGCTTATGGTGTGGGAAGGGGTGCATCAACATGCTTCATGCACCCATTCCAATGTTCAATACACCAAGAAGATGGCAGAAGGGGGTAGTTCGCTGTAGATGGGTGGAAATGTGACATGGTGAGCATGCTCGATGTTTGTCTGGTGGCGGAGATGCTAACTGCCATGGGAGGTGATCTAAGAGAGCTTTTGCTTGGGCGAATGTGGGGCTCGATCCTGATTTCTCCGTGGACATGGGTTCCTTCAGGTAGCACTTTGGTTTGTGCATGTAGAGTAATAACAGTAGAGGTCCATTGACTTTGAAGGTGCATGGGGTGTGGATTATTGTGAAATGTGCCACTAGAGGTGTCCACGATTGAGGGGCAACGTCGATGTTGAACATTGTTGATGCAAATGCCATCTTTTTGATGCATGGAATCTGCATCGGTAGCCTTGACTTTGGGCCTACTGGGGGCGACAGTGGAGAATTTCTTCTCTAATGGCCTTGGTAGGGAGAAGGCTCATACACGACGGTCATTAATGATCACTATAAGAGACTTTTCCATCATACAATAGTGGCTTGAATTGAAAGGTTGCAAGGACCTTTATGGTCATTATATCAATCATGGATGTGGTTAGTATGGTGTTAAGCAACGCGTATGGGGAGCCCTTGCTAGAAGGTTGTCTCCTTGATTGATGGATGGCAATGCCGATATTCTACCTTGGGATGTGTAATTTAGGGACTTTGATTTTTTTCTTCGATGATGACATGATTGTGGGTATTCAACTGCTGTCCCGGTGACATTATGATAATATCACGTGTCATTACCACCAACTGGAGCATGGTTAGGGGGGAAAGAATCGGGGTGGATGCGTGGAGGTCTTGTCCTATGGGTACCTACACAAAGGGAGTCTTTACATTGGGGCCTTAGGCAGACCATTGTGGTGGAGCGAACCATGATAACTTGGATTCTTTTAATCTGGATCCTGTCTAAAAGGTGGTAGAGAGTTTCGGATCATTTTGGATCAAGCTACTTGGCCGTGTCAAGAAGGGGTGCTCGTCCGATTGGGCATTTAGAGGAGCCCGTCATGCTTTCTAGGGAAGCGAAAATGATTAATAGTATGGAAGGAGAGATGTTTCATTTTCAAGCGGGGTGGTCCCACTGAGATCGCTAAGAGAGAGGCTGTTTAAGGTGATCGTAAACCTGATATACACGAGGACGCAAAAACACTCGAAATGCTTTTTCTCCATGATTGTAGAGTGCTCATTCTCAATGAACAATGATGATGAGGACCTAGTAGTGGTTGATGTGGAGGTGAGAAAAATCATGGCCTCAAATTTCGACGAAATTTGACCGAATTTCGGTTTCGGTGGGTGACCGAAATTTGACCGAAATGACCTATATCGGCCGAAATTTGGGATGCCATGGTTAAAAATTGACCGAAACAACCGAAAATTTTGATCGAATTTCGAGAAAAATTGTGCTGAGAGCTATGGGTGCTCATTCATAAAGAACATGTACAATGACTCTCAAATGAAGGTCATCTCATGGAGTATTAGGGGTTTGCGGAATCAGGGGAAGAGGATGGTTATGCCAACATATTTTACTCATCGAGGGTTGGATGTTGTTCAATCGTACGATTCAAAATTGAAGTAGTGCAATGATCAAACATGGAATGCGAGATGTACCATGTTGATGGAATTTGTAGTGGTTGATGCTAATGGGCGAGTGTGAACACTTCAATTGGGTGGAAGGGTGACTTGTTTGTGCAAGAGGATCTACGTTGGGGGCACTAAAGTGGTGATTGTGATGTTGAGGAGAGTCGTAAATGACTTATGATTAGTGGTGTCTTCGATTTATGGGCCATAGAGGCTGCTTTGTGAGTGAAACCATGGCTTGAGCCAAGCAAGGCAAAGTTTCATTTTTTTTTAATTATTGTGGTTGGTTGATAGAGATTTCCAACTATAATCTTCATGGGCTAGATAGGTCGAGGGATTTTAAGGCTCATGACCTAGGATTTGACAATTTATGTACGCTAGTTGGCTATTTTTAACTAAAGATCCTTGAAGCGACTAATTATAGGATTTACCTAGAGGAGTTCTTCCTTGCGTCCGCATGTAGACATATTTTTTCTTGCATTAATGGAGATGTTGCAGAGTTTTTAACTTTCTTCAATGAAATGGATGTCTTGGGTCAGATTTGATGCAAATCTCAATGAGGGGTTTGGAATCTTTTTTTTTGAGAATATAAAATTAACAAAGCCAAGAATCAATTTAGAATTTTCCACAGATTAAAGCATTCTCTACGTAGAGATGTTATCAACAAAAAAATGTAACATTCCTGGCCATCAATTGGCCACATAAACACAAAAGTCTTACCCTCTTTTATTGGGACTAAAAAACAATGCTAACAAAAGATTCCCGAAACTCTTTACTCTATACGAGATTACACATATGGATGCATAATATATATATATATATATATATATATATATATATATATATATGCAGATCACACTATGAACACTAATATAGTCCAATCATAAAATATTCACTCAACTACATAGGACACTTCCTATCATTGTTCAGCTTGCTTGCATGCTTATCAGTGTTCGCCCTGCTCGCATGCTTCTTATCCAATCACGGAATATTCATTTAACTACGGAAATTCTTTATCTTGTCTACCTGCATGCTTTTTGTCTGTGGTAGAGGTTATATGGAGAGTTTGATGTGTACATTCTTTTGGGCAAGTCTTGATGATACTCACAGGATGCCACTGGTGAACTTAAGGATGGCGATGCTGGTAAAGGAGGATGGTGGTCACGGGAGGGGAGCTTAGAGGAGATGAACATGGCCTTGCTGACCAAGTGGGTGTCTCGGATATGGGTTAAGGTTCATATTTGTTGGCTTAGATGCTTAGATGTATATATGGTGTTTCGACGGAGCTAGCTTGGTGGGAGGGTTTGATGCACACTCCATCAAATTTTCGGAGGGGTATTTGTTTGATGTTGCATATGGTCTCGTATTTCTCTCGACCCTTGCTGTTAGGAGAGGTTTCCGTCTCTAGCTTGATGATTGGATTGGACACGACGTGCTTTGTGATTGTTTCCGGTGTCTATTCACCTCGACAATGAATGGTGGAATTTTTGTTGGACATGCATGGGATGGGGATGGTCGGAGCTCCCAGTTTCATTTGGAAATGTCAGACTAGAGGGTTGTCGAGTTCCAGGTGATGTTGGAGGTTCTGTCTGAGATAGGGAGGTCTACTATTGGTTTTGATCACTGGACCCTGGTTGATTTTTTTTGGTTTGGAAGGGTATAAGATAATCTATGTGATCATGGTTTTTGAATTAAGCATTGTCTCTTTGGAGTTTGGATACTTGTGGAGGTGGAGGATCCCTTTGCGGGTCAAGGTGTTCATACAGTTGATAAGATGTGATCATGTGTTGATGGGGGCCAGGATGGCCATTTTCTTCCATGACACAGATAGGTTGTGCCAACGATGCATGGAGTCACGCGAGGATGATGATTACGTATTCTTTATTTACAACTCATCCAAGGAAGCGAACATGATTTCAATTGAACGAGCTTTAGATTTTTGGGATTCTACGGATCAATATGTTCAGGCTGATCTGTCAGTATTTAGGTCGCGACCGTCTTGTGGGCCATGTGGTTGGACAAAAACGAGGGAATTTTCAAGGTAAAAAGTTCTATATAGAGAATGTTTTAAAACTTACTTGTATCCTATAGGATTCCTCATCTTTGTAATTTCTATACATTAGTTGATGAATATATTCCTTAAAAAAATTACAAAGGACACTTGATTTTTGCAAGGAACCAATTTGGGTAAAAATTACGATTATAGTCTTCCGTACTCAGTATTCTAACAGATCGAATCACTCGATATTACCCAAGGTTCAGGAAAGCGGTATGCATATGCGTTCGAACTGGTCACTGAATAGTGCTTAAGCAGTATGTGGGGGCATATGCTGGGTATATGCAGTTCTACGCGGTTTCCTAATTTTTTATTTAAAAATAAATAAATATATACAAAAGTGACTACAATAGAACTAAATTTATGTATAATTGTGGTCCAACAAGAGATCTAAGAAAAATAACTTTCATATAGGATTCAAAACAATCTCTATCAATCAATATCAATACTTCAATAGAATGGTTAGCACGCAAAATAATTGACATCAATTAACAAAATAAAAAAGTTAGCGCACAAAATACCTCTATTGTTGAATATAATGCCATTTATCTCTGTCGTTATATTTATAAATGATCTTCCATCAAAAGTACCAAACTTTACATATAATATATTGCATTCATAATAACTATTAGTTGACTAAGTTAGTTTGCTAAATTATTAGTACACTATTCTTTTTCTTCCTTGCATATTTACTCCAATCTCGCAGTACAACTACTTTGACGATGGGTTTAAATGGTCATGGAATGCTTCGTTGGCATACATGCAAAAGCAAGGAAAAATGTGATACAAATAACACAATAAAAACATGGTACAAATTAAAAAAAATAAAAAATAAATAAAAAATGGGTATGCAACCACACATACCGCATATGCTGCCGCACAACTCGCATATGCGACCCGCATAAGCGCACAGGGTGCATAATGGCGGGCTTCATGAAAGCGGTGCGCTGAGAGCATTGCATATGCATATGCGGCCGCACAGGCCACTTGCGTAAACACTGATCTTACCATTGTTCAAGCAGCTTTACCCATGCCAAATCAACCTCATGTGTGACTATGCAATCCTAGGTTTTTCTATAATTAAGTTCTCACGTGTGCAAGGGGAGTTCTCATAATTAGGCTTCTCGTAGAATAAAAATACTAAGAAAAACTATCCTTATGCCCTAAAATGCCATTCATTGTAGAATGGGACGCTTTTTGTTGTCGTCATCCAGACAATCAAACAGGTTGCCGCTATTTGATTAGGGGATGATGTTATGCTCAAAAGATGATGGAGGTCTTGGGGTGTACGGCTTGGAAGAGATGAATAAAGCCCTGTTAAGTAGGTTGCATGTATACAGAGGGAGTGTGACAGTTTGGTGTGTTTTGCTCAGGAGAATCTATGATATGGGCTGTTCTCTGTCGAGCATGGGGGTCTTTGGACATGCCCCTTCTTTCTTCTGGAGAGGTATTTATGAGATGGCACATGAGATTCATCTTTTCTTGAGACCATGGGCAATGGTATAAGCTTCCAATTTTGGACTAATGATTGGAGTAAGGGTGGAGCACTCGGGTCACGCTTTCTGCAGCTGATGGAGCTGGTGCTTGATTCGAACTGTTCTGTGGTAGAGGTTTGGGATGGGTACTCGTTCTTCCCAATTTCAGATCTGAGTTGTCTGATCAACGAATGAGCGAGCTGTTGCCCTGTTGGTGATGTTGCAGGAGCTGGAGGGCGTTGATGGACCCACGGAGGGTCGAGATTATTGGAGATGGTATGACGACTCTTTCTCGGTGGGGAAAGCGTATAGGGCCCTGAAGGACCCAATGGTTTTTAATCCTGGAGGGTGCGTGTCCGACTGTAGAAGAATTTGGAAATTGAAAATTCTGACGTGCATGAATGTGTTTATGTGGTTGTTTCAGAGGGGGAGACTGTTGATTAGGGACATATTTGCAGGGTTCGTCTAGACGGCGAACCCGACATGCTATCGTTGTCAAGCGAATGCTGAGTACGTGGATGCAAGGGTTTGGCGAAGGCTTGTGAGCTGTTTGGAAATACTATGATGTCTATGGATGGGGTCTCGATGCTTTGAGAGTTCATTGGCATGGACTAGCATGGTACTGAGGAGCGTGTGAGTTGTGTGGCAATGATCTAGCACTCTGATTGGTTAGAAATGGGGTGGTTTTCCATCAAGATCGGTTTGTGGTGAAAAATGTGATGGCACATGCTAGGGCATTCGTTGATAGTTGAAGTATGTAATGCATGATTTATCTCTCATTTAATCAGTCTGTAATTATTTTTTGGTGATCAATGGTGAAGTTTTTGGGCATACACCTGTAGGCCCTTTTCTCTTTCAAAAATATCCTACAAATTATCAAGTGCGCAAGATCGAAGTGAGTCAACATAATGCGCATGTCGGTTTCTTTTGTCATTGAGATTGCATGTCAATGATAGGAGTGAATGCATGTAGATGAGTGTTGTAGAACTAGCCACTTGGGTCCTTAAATAAACCCTAAAGGTCAAAAAGCCCATCCGTCCAGAGGCGCTTCTTTCAATATCGACGTTAACGATCAACAATTAGTCAGCTGACAGATTTAATTAGTCTATTGGAACAAAATCACTTGGTTGGAATATCAGGTTAGTTGGTTAATGCTCTTAGATAATAAATATATGAAAATGCATTTGGAGGACTTCAGTCATCTAAAACTCGAATGAGCTTATTGAGGAGAAACATGAGTTGAGTGGAGTTTAAATAGCAAAGATAAGTAATTGTAGTACAATAAGTTAGCCGCGAGCAAAATGTTTGAGTCCGATGAACTCAACACCCGGTGTCTTTGGAAGAAATGGACTTCTTTAAACGTTCTAGCTTCTTTGCAGTGGCATCCATCCATGTCCTTTGGTTGGATGCTCCCTTAGTTAATGTATGTTCTATTTCCAATGCTGTAGTTTGAGGTTCCATGTTTGGACTCTTGCTGGTCTTGGTTCTTTGAACCTTGGTATTGAATTTCTTATTATTTTTCTTAGAAAAGTCCCAATACTTTTTGTCAACTTTCACTTTTCTTCTTAAGAGAATTACAACCATTTCATGATTCTTTAATTCAATAAAATGATCTTGAGTTTTTTTAAAAGCTCATTGTGAGGAATGTTAAATTCCTCTTAGTTGTCAGAATGCACGATGCCTACAAGTCCCATACTTTTTTGCCCTTTGATGTTGACATAGCCGAGTAATTCTAGGCAAGTGCTTTTATCATCACTATCACTTAAATCATCACAAGTGGTTTTGAATTTTTCTTCTTCAACTTCTTGTCGGAGGCGATCTTCGTCTTGAGCTTGCTATCGTTCTTCTTCATGTGTTTAGGCATCTTGAGTTTGAAGCATTTATAGTCTTCTTTGAGGAGAAGGAAGAAGCCTACATCGCATATGGATGAAGAAGATGACACTTAATTTGAAGGCAACTAATGCCTTGTATTTTGTGGTTTCTGAGGAAGGATTTGATCGTGTTTCGCATCTCATAATGGCTCACGAATTTAGGAATGTCTTAAGTTCACTAACGGAGGTGCAAGAAGATTCAAGGAATCTCGATTCCACATGCATACATGTATCAAAGACGTGAGTGTCCTTTTGATAATTACGATGAATCAACTCCAAACTGCATTAGTTAGAGATTGTTTGTTGATAGATGGATGCAGTGCTTCTTATACTATGAAAGGGGAGAGTTATGATGAGGGCTTTCATGATGCACTTCTTACCCGAGTCGATGAAACCCACCCTATAAATGTGGTGGAAATAAAGGGCTTTGGCCATTTTATTCTGTTGAGGGAATTTTTGCGGAGGAGGTTTGATTAGTGTTGGACTTTAGTTGTTGGATATCTTTGGTTTGGAAGAAATTTGGAGAAGATTGGGTGACACGGAAATTGCGAAGCCGCCATTTCCTTGTGGGATAAACATTGGTTTTTTGAATGAAGTGTTCTTATGTCGAAAATGCATGCGCTCACACACTTTTCTTGCATAAATTGGGGTCATTGTAATTGTATCTACTATTATGATTAATAGAGTTCATATTTGAACACTGACCACATGTAATCAACCACCAATTTATCGAAAAATCAAGGTCATAGTAGTTCATACTGGAAAGAGATATGCCATGGAAGTTTAACAGGGAAATCATTAGATGTTAGTACACATACAATATGATAGAGGTTGGAGATAGGCATTTGTGAGGGACAAAGGTGAGAAAAGTGGAAGTGTCCTCCCTTTTCCATGTGATGAAATTAAAGAAAAGGATAATCATACATTGCATCCAAGGGGTGAAGGAATTGCTCGAAGTGTTTGGAGTAAATATTCAAACATTTTCAAGATAAGAAGAAAAACTACACATGATGTTAGACTTTTTCTAGGCTCTCGTCGACTACTTCCTATAACCACGAGAGGAATCCTGGATGAATTTTTCCATTCCTGTGGATGGTGCTAGTCTTATCTCTGATCGAGGAAAGGGCCAAAAACGAAAGAGCAAAGCCACCACACTTATAGTAGTGGCATTAAAAACTCACCTCGGAAGCCTTCAAAGTCTTAGTAAAAAAAAGCCTTCAAAGTCTATTCTGGTTGTCCTTTTCGGCTATTAGAGATTCAAACCCCTTGCTTTCCGTTGCGACACATCTCTGCCTCAATTCACTCCCTCTTGATTGTCTGGAGATAGACCTAAGCTCTTTGAGATCTCATACGATTCATTCAATCAACTCCGGACAGATGGGGCTTTTTTGTATAGTTTCTAATTAGAGGGAAAGGCATCTTGCTTTCTACTTCTTGCCTACCCTCACATGCCTCAACTGAAAGCAGGCGTAGACATATGTACGTCGTTCCAGGTCTCGATGCTCGACATGAATTTTGATCTAAGGGAGGGAGAATGAGCATATCCAGAAATGCAACTTTTCTTAGCTAAAAGTCACACTTTGAGAATTTAGCATCAAGTTGGTGCTGACGTATCATGTTAGAGGCTAGTACGATGTAGTAGTTGTTGTGGTCGTGGGGTGGGGTGTTATAGGGGGGTTGTGGAGGATGAGAGGGGTTGCCGGTTAAAAGTGCAACCCAAGGATTTTTTTACGGTGGTGGTGGGGTGGTCATTTTACAAAGGAATGTCGGGTCCCATAGTTTTCTTCTCTTACCATGTCATTTTTATTAGTTATCAACATGCATTTTCCACATTAGGGCTCGTGGGGACCTCAAAGATAAGGTCATATCCTATAGACGTTGATGTACTCGCTATTGGGATGGAGTTACTAAGCTACTGCTTTATCGGGGTAGTAGTAGCGTGCGGCAACATTAGTGGATGTGGTAGGCACTATTTTCTAGGTCTAGAGGTGGATGGTTGAGAGTGACCTCTTGATCACCTATAAGGGATTGCTCTTGCGGAGCTTAGAGATGGTTGTGGTCATGCACCTTGTTGGGGTAAGGTTATTAGTAGGTTTTGTGGGCCTAGTGTAGTGGAGAAAATCACTTCTTCATGATGGCACACGTGTTACGGTGTATGTTTTAAAGGTATCCCTGTTGGGTATCTTGCTGTACTTGTGCCTGTCAAAGGTGGAAGTGGGACTTCTTGTCCCATGTAATTTTAAAGCAAACATTTAGGTATTTGTCCTGTCAAAGGGAGAGGAGGTTGATGTTATTGTCCCGAGTAGGCTTTGTAATCCTTTGCAGATGTGAGATGTCACATACTCTGAAGCTAATTGTGGGGACGATCGAGCTTGATGTTATTTTGTGGGTTGTTGGTACCTTAACGGTGGAGGCGAGATAAAAGGGAAATGATGGAAGGATTCTTCGATGTTCCCATGAGGAAGAAAAATCATTGCCGATCAAAGTGAGCAAGGTTTGGTTCTTGAAGGCAAGATGGTTGACTCCCAATGTGATGGAGAAAGTGTCATAGCCTAAGGATGATGCATGCATCCCTTTTTATCACAAGATCTTGGAGTTTCACAGTTGATATGAAGGTAGAGGTAAGTGAACGGTTTGATGACATTGTAGATTTGGTCCAAATAATGGCGGATTCAGGTCAATGCGGCTACGACTAAGCAAAGTCAGCTCAAATGGTTTCAAATCCATTTACGACGTGACAATTGAAGTTATCAACTCTAGTGTGAGTTGTTAGACCCAAGAGGGTCTTGGTGGGGCATGTACATTCATGGATAACTCGACGTCAACACTAGATTTGACGATTGCTTTTGAATTTCTTAAGTGGACGACGAAGGTGTAAATGGGTAGGGGATGCACCGACAAGACAGTTTTGTTGACAGGAAGGGAGGTTTCAGTTTTGTCGGGGAAGTGGGGCCCCCCTTCGGTAGGGGGTGCACCGACAAGACCATGTCTCAACTTTTGAGCTAGGGTTCGAGGTTAGAGTACATGGGTTACATAGGGGTAGGATGAAGTGTCGATAAAACTTTTTGATCAAGCAAGGTGAGAGGATGTGCCTTGCAGGGGGCATTTACGGAGGAGCGACTAAATGGGAGGTGACTGCATGAATTGAGAGCAGAATGAAGGCAATGGATGTCCTGACTGGTGATAGTGAGAGCCTTATGGGTGGATAGGAGTTGCTCTTGCCTTGAGGATGTGGGGAGGGCAATTTTGAACTAAGATGGCGATGATGCTGTTGCCAGAGTGGGATCCTTAAGGTGGGGAAAATGACCATGGTGGGGCAAAGGTTGTGTTTAATGTGGGGGTTGACCATAGTGAGTAGATCAAAGGTTGATAATGCTCTCAGAAGGTGATGATCAATGTAGGGAGATGCACATGCTTCAAATGGTGTTGCTTGGGGTCACTTGTTATTGGTTCACACAATTAGAGTCCATAAATGTTGATCAAAGAAGTGCATCACATGGAATATCATGGGGTTTCTCAATGAGGCCATGCGATGAGAACTATGGAGATGTCTTTAGGATTGGGACACTGATGTTATTATACTTGAAGGTTTGTGATGAGCTCGTTGGAGTTGGTAGGGATTTCAAGTTTAGTGGCCTCCACTGTTGTAAAAGTCGGCCGACTAGGCCGACTAGTCGGCCCGACTAGTCGAGTCGGGGGGGTATCCGACTCGACTAGGCCAAATCGGCCTATAGTCGGGTCAACCCGATTAGTCGCCCGAGTAATCGGCCTAGTCGGCCGACTAGTCGGCCGACTTTTGCATAGAAGTTTTAAACTGTTTGTATACTGTTTTTGTATACTTTTTTATATACTTTTAATTGTTTGTGTTGTTATTACTTAGTTATTATTATTATAAATTCAAATATATATGAAGTGGTTTTATACTTAAAATAATACGAAAATATACCTCCTTTTGCCTTAACATCCTTGTGGACACATGAAAGTACGGTGTAAACTAACAACGTTTCAACAAACGTTTAGCATCCTTGACTACAACAGATATGTATATGAATTCTTTTACATTATCAAATTATGTCAATAACTATAAGGTTATATAATTATTACATCTTTTTATTTATCTTTTATGATTTGTTAATTAGCTTCGTGATTCTTAATTACAATGATTAGTAACATGTGAGTTTGTTGATTAGTAACTTGTGAATTTGGTTAGCTTTGTGTTTGTATGTATTAAAATTGCTAAATTTGTGTATATATATGAGAGTGTATGTATTAAAAATCGATTTATATATTTAAAATAATTAAAAAAATCAAACCGACTAATGCCCGACTAAATCCGATTACTCTCCCGACTGCCGATTAATCCTTAGTCAGTGACCCCGCCGACCGAGTACCGACTACCGCTTTCTGCAACCTTGGTGGCCTCTGCTACTCTTATGTAAGTAAGGAGGGCTGGTGGGCAGATTACGGCATGGACGAGGGATGTCTTTAACATGGTCAAGAGTTGGGTTGGGAGGTAGGTTATTATGGTTACCTTGAGATGCATGACATCCAATTTGACATTTGTGGTGGCCTCTCTCTACAAACCGGAGCTTGATTAGACAAGGAGTTGTGCGATTTTAGATAAGATATGTCATTTGTGGGGACTTCAATGTGACCTTGGATACGGAGGAACTTTTGGTTGGGGGCTATGGACAACCACAATGAGTCCTTTACAAATATGCAACATTAGGGTGGGGCGAGGGAGTAGAGGTAAACATTTTACCTAAGGATGGGACATTTGCGAGGATGACCTCTATCTGAACAGCTTTGAGGTTGAGGTTCAGACGACAGTGTGTGGTTCAAAGCAAGAGGGGTTTGGTCAGATGGTTTTCCAAAGGTACTTTATATGGACTCGTGGAGTTTTGGGATAGCTGGGAAAGGAGGTTGTGGAGGTTATTGAGGATTTCCTAGATGCTACACGAGCTTTGATACACTTAAGATATCTTACATGTTCTTGCTTATGAAGAAGGTTGTAATGGAGGGGGGTGGAGGGTTGCATGCCTATTGCATTGAATTCTATTTATTCGTAGTTGCGAATATGCTGGCATGCACAAGCGTCATACCATTCTGGGGGGTTGGTCTTTGAGCTGCAATTGGCCTTCGTAAGGGGGGAATCTAGTATTCTGGACAACTCTTTATCGCCTTCGAGATTGTGGCAGCTGGGAGGCAAATGATGGAGAGCCTTTTATGGAAGGTGGACTGATGTAAGAATGCAATAGGACTAGGTTAAATTAGGTCATTTTTTTGGTTATCTTGAGTCCACCATTGAACTTTATTATGATCTAAGATAAATTTATTTTAACAAAACCCTAATCAAATCAAGCCATATTTTGTGCTTGCGTCTTGGACTTTGTAAAAGCTAATACGTCATTGGATTGGGACTTTATGTAGAGCTCTTTGGGAAGTGTAGCTCCTTGAATGACACAATATCACTAGTACCTCCTCAGGTTTATTTAATGGCATGTCCGATGAGGTTTGGATTCATATGAGAAGAGGTGTTCGACAAAGTTGCCTGTTGGCTTTGATGCTCTTTGTTATTTGCATGGGGCATTATCCTGGGGGCCTACAAGGGCAATGTGATGGAGGGACTCCTTTTGGATTTTCTCTAGGAGGCAGGGATGCATTTCATGTTTGGATGTTGCAGTATGTTGATGATACTATCTTTTTTATTGAGGGAGGGACAAATGCTACGATTCATAGTGTTGGTGGACATTTTTGGGATTCGGTGGGGTCGAAGGTGAAAAAACAAGTTCTCTTTTGTGCCTTTCAATGTGGACAATGCGGTGGTGATGTGAGGAGTTTTTTTTTGATAGTAAGCTCGGTAAGTTTGGGGTCAGGGTATCCCCCTTTCACTCATCAAATAAAGATGTTAGATGACACACTTGTGAGGCGTAGCCTCTACTTGAGACACTTGGCCTACACGACCTTCTTAACTCGCGATCAACATGGCCTACAATACTTTTGGCCTATACGATTATGACCTTCAAAGAAAAACAAGTGAAGGACAAGTCCTTATTACTAGTGAGATGGCCAACATGGCCTTAAACTTGACATGCATAAAAGGAAATGGTTAACATGACCTTAAGCATGATCAAAACATGAAACTGCCAACATAGCCTTTAGAGAAAGGTGCCAATAAAGAGAAATGAACATTGCGCAATTGCGTCGAAGAATCCCACGACCACTTGCGTGCATCTTCCCCATTGTCCTTATTTATGATTGGACGGGTTCAACATCAGTGACATCACCCCACTCGTATGAACTTATTTGGCAAACAATGCAGTTTCCACTATTAAGATGCAACATGTCCATTCATGCCATAGCATTGGCAATTACTCCTTGAACTTGATTGCTTGAGAAGAGTGGCGACATGGGACAAGATGAATTTTCCCATATTCCATGCCAACAACATATGTGATTGAATCTGATTGCCCAAACAATAAGAACAATATGCTTTTACTCGTTTCTCTCCTTAGAAGAATCCACATCTCCCCTGCAAATTAGCTCCACATAACCTGTAGACGCTTCTCACAACACAAGAAACTTGCTTTCGCTTCCAATTTGCAATTAGGGTAGGTTTCCACAAGGAAACACATAAAGGCCACAAAAACCATGATGAACAGTCTTTAAATGTGAAATCTTGAAGATAGAAGGGACAAAATTTAGGAAGTTAAATTTCTCCAATTTTCCCAACGTTAAAACATGGTAACTCCCTTTTGCAACTTCCTCTTCAAAAAGTGGTAACTTCCCTCTTGAAAACTACCAAAAGGGGTTGGAGGAGGGGTAGTTACTCTTAACTCCAATAACCTCCAAGGTGTATATAACTTCCTTGATGAAGAGATAGCCACCCTATCAAAGGTGTAACCTCTCCAAAGATGCAACCAACTTGTACACATGGCGCCACAATACTGGTTACGCGACAATTTTCTTTGAACAAAGGAAAGGAGAAAAATATGCATCAATATGGATCAAAACCTCCTTTATGAACGCCTTGAGCGTTCTTCATGCACCCAAGAAAACTCCAAGAAGAAAGCCAACGGGTGGGCGAAGAACGCAATAATCTGCATAGGCCTTCTGAAGATGAGGTGGCATGTATATATTTTCAACAATATACATGCTACCTAGCAAGACTAATGCCAAGGCCGAAGAACAACCCCATGTAAAATCCGTTGGGAGGCCCAAAACCATGAAGAATCAATAAAAACTGCCTCCAAAAGGATGAAAACCCATAGAAGAGACGCCGTAAAAACTGGATCTTTTTATTAAAACCAAGGAATCTAAAAAAATATGACCTGGAAGCACGGATCCTCTTAGTTGTCCCTTTTTTC
Organism: Ottelia alismoides; assembly: GCA_037367405.1. NCBI lineage: Eukaryota > Viridiplantae > Streptophyta > Magnoliopsida > Alismatales > Hydrocharitaceae > Ottelia > Ottelia alismoides. The sequence continues at coordinate 309,013 of JAZKJV010002397.1, forward strand.
CCAGAGCTTCTCTCTCCTCCCCATTGGGGGGAGAGGGGATTTTGGTTTAGGGTTTGGGTGTGATGAGGCTTTGGGAACTCCTATTCTACTCTACAAATGAGGTACCTGAGGCTACCTCTGTTATGTGGTTGCAAAGTGTTGGTTGAGATCCAGTAGTGGAGAGTCTGGTGAAGTGATTGGAGGGATGGTCTCTAAGGTACTGTTGTGGGGTGGTGTGGGGGTGGGGATTGGTTCTTTTGAAATTGGTCTTAACAGCTCTGCCATTTTCTCTCTTGATTTTCTCCTGTCGATGGGAGTGGCGAAGTGTATATACGTACTATGAAGTCCCTATTGGGGCGAGTTTGAGGTGGTGGGAGCTCTGGGGGTTCACTGGTTACTTTGGAAGAGGTACACCATGACATGAAAAATGGGGGGACTGGAATCCATGATCTGATCTGCACAATATGAACGATGCTTGCCAGGTGGTTGGTTCGGCTACAACTGGCTTGATGCGCTTCATCTTTCCCGAGGAGCATTGATTTTCTCGAGAGGAGTCATGTTGGTGCTGCCTTTTGGTTTATGCATTGGTGCTGCCTTTTGGTTTATGCCATTCGACTTCATTGCTTAGGAGCGGGGATGAGGCCAGATTTTGGTTGGATAACTAGACATGTGCTGGAATCTTGGACACGATTCGTGACGTTGGCAGCTGTGGTGGACTAGGATGCTGTAGTGACTCGTTGTTGGAGGAAGGAGGGTGGTGGTTTTGGGATGTGGTACATTCCATTATCAGACCTGAGATTTGAGGAGTTGGTGCCTTTGGTGGATTCAATGGTTTCTTTTTGGGAGACTCTTAGCATGTCGATCACTGAGCATCGGTCCATTTTCAGTGGTGAGGGCTTACAAAAAAATATGTCAGGCACTAACGGTTTGTTGCCATGGACTGGCTGTTGCAGGTCCATTTGGAAGATAAAGATCCAGTTTAAGATTTGGTTCTTTTGGCCGTTATTGAGGAGGTTGGTGACCAAAATTTTCTGGTCAAGATGACGACCTGGGGAGGATACTGTGTTCTTTCTACTCCATGAACCTGAGGATATTGATCTCCTATTTTTTGAGTGTCAGTTCGTGCAGCAGATTTGAGTCCTCTTTCTCTTTGCTGTGAACTATTACTTGTCCTTTGATGTATTCTGGGCCTTCAGGAGGTCTTGCGGTTTTGGCACCTCATCCGGGAGGGATGCGGAGTATAGGATGCGCATGGGCAGATGCAAGGTTTTGGGTGTCTTGTGGGCAATTCAGATTGGTGTGGCCGATATGTGGTCTGCTGCTCAATGTCCATGAAAAGCTCAGTTTGCATATGTATTGTACTTTTTACCATGATTAATGAAGTTATTTTGGATGGCAACCAACCTCAGGTAGTCCTCCTTTGGCTTTTTTTTAAAACCTGTTTATCAAAGCATTTTTTTTAAATCTCTGGAAGACTAAAACCCAGTGGAACACATAGAATGACTTCGAAATCTTTCTCTTTTCCATCAATGTGGCCGAACTCTCGATATGTGGTTGCATAGACATCTTAATATCTATTAAACAGCAAGGAACTCAAATGACTGAATGAGGCAAATGCTCGCTGTCTTAAGCTAATGCTTGCCATCCCACTCCAAATCCATAAACGGAAATTTGATAAGCTTACAGCTATGTTCTATTCTTTTCATTCGTAGTTCTCTTGTTTTTAATCTTGCTCTCAATAGCAGGAAAAAATCGAATGGTGTTTTTTTTACGTAAACGCAAGCAACAATTTGTGGTGCTCGATGTTTGGTGCTTGTGATCTTATGAAGTTCTTTTCTCTCTTAGTGTGCTTTTGGGTCAATAAACCACACTAACATATATGTCACTCATGTGCATTCTTGCCATTTTATCAATATTCAACTGCCTGCACTCCTTTATAGAGATAACTTTACTTTCCTTGTTTAGATTAATATTTCCTTCTAGGTATATGGAAATTCTTCTCAATTCTTTGATGGAGACATTAATCTTACCATTATTTTTTGGTTTATTTTATGGAGATTATTTTTTTTTGTTATTTTCATAAACTTGGGAGATCATATTTAACTTCTCGTAGCTGTGCTGCCTCAGTCTTGGGACACAACTTCCATATCTTTGTCAGCTGGATGTGACCTGTTTATGAGATATGTAACCAGAACATCTGCATTGGAATTTGAGGACTTTGATGCTGCAAAAGCACGCTTAATTGAACGCGGGGGGAAGTTTGGAGAGATATCTCTCAAGGCACAGTTTGTGTACCTATGTTCCTTTGTCCACAGCAAGGAGATATCTATTGGAAACTAATGAGCTTTGTGCTTTCAGGCTAGAAGGACCATTGCAATGCTTTGTCAAGATTTTATATTTGACGGTTGTACTATTCTAGTTCATGGCTTCTCTAGAGTTGTTCTCGAGGTGTTGAAAACAGCAGCATCAAATAGGAAACTTTTTCGAGTTCTCTGCACAGGTTGGTAAAGTATTGTATTAATATATGCATTTTCCCATTCTTGTCTGCGGATTTTCTGTTTAGAAATGTCTGTTGGGAAATGACTGTTTCACGGATCAATCAAGATATTTAAGTTAGAACCGACCATCAATCTTGGAATTTTGCCAACCAGGATTAATTATCTTAATTGTTAGGATTTGCGTGGTTTAAATTTGGTTTGATCATTATCTTTTTCATATAATTTCACATCTTTTAACATAAGGGTGTTATTGTGTTTAAATATAAGCTATCTATGAAATAGAAAAAAATGGAGTTTAACTCTCATTCCCCCTTCTCTTATTTCTCTCATTTTCCTCCATACTCATGGACCTAAACATCACATGACACTCCTACTCGCTCTCTATCACTTTCTTAACCTCCGTTCTTCTATACTACATCGGTTGACGTCAATCCAAAGAAGCAACCAAATGTAGAGGAGATCATTGATTCTTACCTTGCATGTGTGATACGAAAAAAACACACAAATGCTTCTTGAAGGTTTAACCTCATGATCAGGAATTGATAATTCTTGTTAAAACACAATTATCCTAGACAAGGTTTTTAAAAACCGAACTGGGCATCAAACCGGGAAGGTGTCAAGTGAAGAGTATATATATTGTATTAAGAAAAATTTGAAAAGGGATAGTGAATATATCTTATCTAGTTCATATAAATACATAAGTATGATGTATAAAATTAATAATACATATCTGTCATGGAAGGAGAAGAGATAAATGAATGTCATATATAATAGGTTATATTGAAATCGGATTATGAATGTTTTTTTTAAATTACATTTTATTAAATAATTATGAAGTATTTTTATAAAAAATAGATGGTCGAATAAGTGGTTTGGTTCAATTGGTTCACCCGAGTTAATGCGGTCTAACTGTGTGTTCTGAGTGGTTTTTATTTCTTGATTAAAAATCAGGTGGTTGGACCTTTTTTCTTTTGGTTCTTGATTTAGTTCGTTGAACCAGCCGGTTTGATTTGGTTTGTAAAACCTCGAATCTTAAGATTAAGGACAATACTTTTTTACATGTGTTGTTGGTGGAAATGAAAATGAGAACATGTTTATTCCAGGGAACCCTAGGCTCTCTTATATAGAAGAAGCCTATGGGTAAATTACATAAGGTGGAACAAAGAAAATAAACATAACACACGAGTACATAAATACTAGAAATATCTTTGCACTCCCCCTCAAGATGGAGCATAGATGTCAATCATGCTCAGCTTGGAAGAGCATTTCTGAAACGGCCCTCTTAGCAGCGGCTTAGTGAAGATATCTGTAGTCTGCTCTCCTGAACTGACATGGGAAGTAGAAATCAAACCTTTCTGAATCATATCCTGGTATAGTGGCAATCTACCTCAACATGCTTCGTTCTTTCATGAAATGCAGGATTATTAGCAATAAATAATGATGCTTGATTGTCACATTGTAACTGTATGGGTAGTGGTACATTTATACGCAGATCTTCTAATACGGCTCGAACCCACATCATCTCCGTACTTGCATGTGCCATGGCCCTGTACTTAGATTCAACACTAGATCTAGCCACCACTGTCTGTTTCTTGCTTTTCCAAGAAACTAAGGAGTTGCCAACAAATACTGCAAAACCTGAGGTAGATTTCCGGTCTCTAGGGCATCTTGCATAATCCGCATCAACACATGCAGAGATAGAGAGATTTGTTTCTTTCCTGAACAACAATCCTGTACCTGGAGACGACTTTAGATACCTTAGTATCATATATAAAGCATTCATGTGTTCCTGTCTGGGCTGTTCCATGAACTGAATCTCCCGACTAATCGCAAAAGCAATGTCAGGTCTAGTGATAGTAATATAGAGAAGTTTTCCCACCATTAGTCTATATCTTCTTCTGTCAACTTCCTCTGTATCATCTCCATATAACTTCATAGTATGATCCATGGGAGTAGTGGAGGGTCGATACCCGATCATACTTGTCTCAGCAAGCATATCTGTAATATATTTCCTTTGGGTCATCACAAGACCCTGCGCATTCCTCGCAAATTCCAATCCCAAGAAGTATCGTAGAGTACCAAGATCCTTAGCCACAAACTGATGGCCTAAAAATGCTTTTGCCATCTTTATCCCTTGCATGTCATCTCCCGTAACAAGTATATCATCAACATATACCATAATAACAACAATACCTCTGGGAGTCTTCTGGACAAATAAAGAGTGGTCAGCATTTCATCTTATGAAGCCTTGCTTTTGGATGAGATCTGAAAGCTTCTAAAACCATGCTCGCAGACTTTGTTTAAGACCATATATGGCCTTATGAAGTCTACACACCATCTGACACTCCCCCTCAGCAACAAACCCCGGAGGCTGCTGCATGTAGACTTCTTCCTGCAGATCCTCATACAAAAAGACATTTAACATCAAGCTGGAACAAAGGTCAATCACATACCACAACGACCGACAAAAGAAAACGCAGAGTGGAATGACGTGCAACCGGAGAAAAGGTGTCCATATAATCCACGTCATAGATGTGAGTGAATCCACATGCCACTAGCTTCACTTTTTAGCGATCAAGGCTGCCATCTGCATTATATTTGACTGTAAAGACCCATTTACAACTGACCACAGAAGCTCCTGGAGGAGAAACAACCAAGCTCCATGTACCACAAGACTGCAGGGCAACCATTTCCTCCTCCATGGCCAACCGCCAACTGCTGTCTTTCAAGGCATCCTGATAATTCTGTGGTATCTCCACGGTAGATAAGGCAACAAAAAATCTCTGGAAATCACCAGTGAGGCGATGGAATGAAACCTGTAAAGCAAATGGATAGGTAGGACACACACGTCCGCTCAAACTTCCTCAAGGCAATAGGTACGTCCAAATCATCAGCAATGTCCACCTGTATGTTATTGTCCTACACTTGTGCATTGTCAGTCCCATCGTTACTAATATCACTTGGACATACCTGGGGCATGGTGGATGAATGACGGTCTCCATGAGCAGGATTCAGACGACGGGTATAAAATTTCGGTATAGGTGGGACCGGTAGCTGCGGAGGTGGTGGTGGTGGTGATGGTGGTGACGGTGGCGGCATATCAGGAGTAGGTATGCTATCAGAGGTGGCATATAAATTTCATCATCAATAGCAGAAGGAGTCTTCTTGTCACCTGTAGGAGAAAAATACATCATAATTTCAAAGAAGGTGACATCGACACTAAGATAATATCGTTTATTCACAGGATCATAGCATCGGTAACCCTTTTGAGTACGAGAATACCAAGAAACACACACTTGACAGCCCTAGGTGAGAGCTTATCAATCCTCGGAGTGAGTTGATGGACAAAAACAACTGAATCAAAACACAAAGAGTTAGTGAGAACAATTCCTTGTCAGGAAAGACAATAGAAAGAGGAACTTTCTCACCCAGTAAAGAGGATGGCATACGATTGACGAGATAACATGCCATAAGAACAACATCACCCCAAAAAGATAGAGGAGCACAATTATGAATGAGTAAAGTCCGAGTTATATCAAGAAGATGACGATGTTTTCTTTCTGCAACACCGTTCTGTTGAGATGTGTAGGCACAAGTTGTTCGATGAATAATGCCATGAGACAAGAAGAATTGGGAAAGAGCACGGGTGCAAAATTCTAAGGCATTATCTTTGTGCACAATCTTCACATTAGAAGTAAAAACATTCCGAACTTCATTGATAAGATTTTTGATTACATCCCCTGATTCAGATTCATTTTTCAATAAAAAAGACCCAAGACAATTTAGAGAAATCATTATCGACTACTAAGTAAAACCTGTGTCCCTGGTGATCAGGAACATGACTCGAACCCCAAATGTCAACGTGCAACAACTCAAAAGGGGAGCGACTGCTCTGAGACTCACGACCAGGGAAAGTAGATATGTGATGCTTCCCCAACTGACACGCTTCACACTGAAAAGAAGACTTCGGTGAAATCTGGGGTAAGATATGTCGCGGCTTCTGAAGAGGAAGATGACTAAAACGCAGATGCCAAGTAAAGGGAGAAGCAGTTCCACCGGACTGAGATGAGACACCAACATAGGAGGTGCGGACCAACTGATAGAGACCATCCTGCTCAGAGCCACAACCAATCATCCTGCCTGTTAGTTAGTCCTGAAAAATAACAGACGATGGGTCAAAAATAGCCTGACAATGCAAATCGTTTGTAAGCTGACTAATAGACAGTAACTTCAATGAGAAATCTGGAGCATGCAAAACATTCTGTAGTCTGATGGAGGGTGTCAAACTGATCTCCCCCTGCCTAATGATGGGAGAATGAGTCCCATCTGCTATTACTACCGATCTCCCTGAAGGAACCTCCCTGTATGATGTAAACTTATCTCCGTCTCAACAGAGATGATGTGTCGCACTGGAGTCCATGATCCATTCCAAAACATCAGAACTGTGACATGAGCTGCGGCTGACGTGCTGGCAGAGGCTGAAGCTGCTATGTTTGAGTGACCTCCTGGCGAGTCCGTAGTGGCAGGAGGCATGATATCCCGTAGTCTGGCGACAAGATCCTCAAACCGTTGATCTGTAGTAGATGTCGGTGTAGGCACACCGTGCTCGGCTACACGGGCTGATGCTGGGAAACCATGCTTAGAATAACATGTGTGCTCTGCATGGCCCGGATGATGGCAGAAGGTGTATGGCGGGCGGAATCGGCCACCTTGACCATGCAGTCCACGTGTACGAAAAGAGGAAGATGCACCTCTGCCTCTGGAAGCTGTCATCACCGAAGGAGGTGGAGCAGTGGTCGTAGTAGGAACTGTGATTCTGTTGAGTCGGTGATACACTTCTTCTACTGGGGAATAATATCATTCGCCTGGACCTGCGAGCGAGCTGTATCATACTCCGGGTCAAGTGCTGCCAGTAAGACCCCCACCATTGTAGCATTGCGGAACGTCTTCTGCTGCTCAGAGGTCGTCGTCAGGGGAATGATACCATAAAGTTTCTCGAACATCCCTCGTATGGATGTATACAACGAATGCAACAACCGACCATTCTGCTTGATTGTAAATATGTCATGCTGAAGTTGGAGGATCTTGGTCTCGTTTCTCATCTGCGAGTACGTCGCGGCAATAATATCCCACATGGCCTTAGCCGGGGGCTGATGGAGGACAACATTAGCAATCTCCATCGTCAGAATGCCTGAAAGCCAGACCTTGGCTTACGAATCATCAGCCTCCCATGAGGCATAGAACGTCTTTGTTGCCGGCTCATCTTCGGTAAGAATGTGCTTTTTACCGTTGGACTTCATGAGGCTCATAACTGCATCGCCCAGAGCTCGTAATTCGTCCCATCCATCTTGACTATTGGCGCTGGACCTTTGAAGGCGTCAATGGAGAGCATATCGACTTTGTTTTCTGACATTATTGCCGGAGATGAAAAACTAGGGTTTGTAGACCAATGAATAACTGTCTACATAAACATGTAGGGAGTTGAGTGCATATGTAGACTTATGCACCCAAACCCATGAAGAGAAGGAGACGAGGTCGGCGCCGAGTGGAGGGGAAGGGGGGGGGGGGCAACGACTATATGATGGATGGCGCCGAGTGGAGGGGGGTCGGCTAGGGTTTTAGGATGGATGCTCTGATACCATGTTGGTGGAAATGAAAATGAGAACAAAATTATTCCAGGGAACCCTAGGCTCTCTTATACAGAGGAAACCTATGGGTAAATTACATAAGATGGAACAAAGAAAAATAAACTAACACACGAGTACATAAATACTAGAAATATCTCTACATGTGTGCCCGTCTTAACTTCAGCAATATCAATTATGCTCCTTCCTATCAGTTTGTGCCCCTTACTTCTCGTTCCATTATCACTTGTGCCCTTCCATCAGATTAGTAGTCAAAGAGTTGAACTAAATCATAATTTATTCAAACCATAGTGTGGCTTAAAAGGGCATAGTGGTCAAAACAAACCCTCCCCCTTCTCTCCACCATCAACGATAAATAGAATCACCCCTATGCCTCCCCTCAAGTTTGCTCATGCCACCTAACCTGATCAAGTAGACCATGCAATCAACTCGAGAAGTCATCATTTCCACGAGATCTTCGTCTGGAACCCATTCGCGACCCCACATATCACTGAAAATTTAACTTCAAGTAGAACTGAACTAATATGTACGGTACTCTCACCAGCCCCACATATTACGTACTACCCAGTTTGAAGTGGTTTTACTGACTTTGAATCCCCACACCCACAATTGACGTCATGTTGAATAGGGCATAAAACCAAGAACGATGATTACATGTGAAGTAAATAGGCGCGGAAAGCAAACCTATTTACCATTGCTTAAAAAATAGCGGTGTTGAGTAGAGTATCATCGATATTTTCTCCTATAAGGGGAACAAAGTTGTGTGGCACTCATAGTCCATGTCTTCTTCGCCAATCACCACGCCCCCATTGTCCTTAGGGCCCCTCCCAGTTGTCTTCCTCCGACTCCATCTCCTCGTCCGAATGGCACCTTGAGAGCACAACAATGTCTCACCTACAATCATCTCCTCCACCAGTCAAGTCCACTGGCATCACGACTGCTCTCTGCTTTTTTGGAACTACACCTTGCATATCCATCTCTGATTACGTCAAGCACAAGACTGTAACCACCATCGATCTCGCCCAAAAATATGAATCCCTAATCTTCTCCCAATCAGCCCCAAATCCTCCATTACCAGCCCTCTCGCGTGATCTTTACTTCACCCGTAAACATCGTGAGTCCCTAGTTAGGAGACAAAACCAAGAAGCCCCCCATCCACCAGTTAGGAGCCAAAACCACTAACCTTGATTCCCCTGTAGGTGACAACTTCAAAGGTCATTGGGAGGCTCCGAACAATCCCTAAGCATGATCCAAAGGTTGATACACTCTGTTGCAACCATTCAAGCAGTGTTGCATAGCTTAGGACTCTACCACCAAGTTTTTGGTGGAGTATTGTGTAAGGAACTGTAAATATGGGATTTTGCTGAGACGACGACGGTGATTTGAGGTGGATGAATAGATGGGAGCAAAGGATCGTCATAGCTGTGAGGATGATCTATTAGGGGTTCGATCGGAGGGAACTTGGCATTCGATTGGGAGGAGGAGGGGGCCGGAGGAGGTGGGAGGTAGAGAAGGTGAGGGGCGGTGGAGGAAGGGTCTAGAGGGGGATGGGGTGGAGGAGGCAGGGGCTGAAGTAGTTGGGGGGGGGGGGCAGTTGCAAGCAGGCAGAGGCGCAGTTGGCAAGGTGGAGCTGGGCCGTGGAAGGCCTTGCAGCAGTTGGGTCGCCGACGCACAAGGCAGAGGAAGGGAGACGATGGGTCCTGGGCCATCGGATGGCCCAGGATCGAAGGATGGAAAATGCGACACGTGTTGCATTAAAAGAATAAAATAAAATAAAAAATAAAAATAAAATAAAGGAAATTAAGGGGGCGACACGAGGAGAGGCTACGTGTCGCTCTTAGAAATTTCGGAAAAGAAATGAGAAGAAAAATCAATAAAAAATAGCAAATGAGGTCAAATAAAAAAGTGGTCTTCATGAAGGTTATTCTTCTCGATGGGATTTACAACTTTCGTGAAGGGACCAAAATCAGAAGAAATAATATGTACAAAAACATGTTGGGTTTAGAGATGATGAAGAGAAGAAGATAAAGGACATTTACCGTAGCCGTTCAATCTAATTGCTGTTATGTTAAAAAATTAACGTCCGTTGGGACGTAGATGTACGACAACTAACACGAGAGGCACATACGATAAAAATGCAAGAAGTTAGAGGCACAATTGATATTCCAAAAAAGGAAGGGGCAATAACTGATGTTGCATAAATTAAAAGGGTACAAATGTAAAAAAATGTGTTGGAGATTTTGGGGGCTGGAATGCTTACAACTTCAGAATAATTAATGTCATTAGCAATTAGAGGGGGGCTATCATAGCCGGAAAGAACTCCATCTTTTCCTTTGTCATTGAGTTAAAGGAAGTCATCTTCAGATGGTCATTCTATAAAAGATCCAGCCTTGCTCGCATCTTATTATCTCTTGTTTGTGTGAGCCTACTGTGTTAGCCCAAAGGCCGGCTCTCTGAACAGAGCTACGTGATGTTAAACAACCGTATCCTGATGAAGCTTGGTTGGTTGGGTACAATTTCAATGTGTCGCTTCCCAGATGCCTAGATCTCTTGGATGAAGAGATGCATCACCATTGCATCTTACTTAGTATTAGTTAACAACTCATTTTGAGGGTTTTCTTCCAGCTGCAGGTGGTGGTGAGGTAGTCATGCAGGGATACCCCCTGACCCCATGCTATTTGTTATTGTTGCTGATGTTATGGCCCTAATGATTGGTCAGGTAATGCAACATGGTTGATTGTAGGCTACTCTTTAGAGGATATCTCTGTTCCACTCCTCAAGTATACTGATGACACCATCTTGTTTATAGAAGGGGGGGCGCGAGGAGGCAAAGGGTATGGCTATGCCACTTGAAGTATGGTGAATTGTCTGGTCTTAATCTCAATCGAAACAAGTTGACAACTGTTCCCTTAGTATGCCAGAAGTAGAGGCGTTGGTTTGTGTACATGAGTTGGGGACGGAGCATGGGTCCTTGCCATTGCGTTACCTTGGACTAACACTGACATGCGACAGACTTAGATACGCTGATTGGCTCGCTATCATTGAGAAGTTGGAGAAAAAACTGTCAGGGTAGAAGAGAACTATCATTTTTAGTAAGGTTTAAAAAAGTGTGAGGCGGTCCGAGGTGTTTTTTCTGAAATTGAGGCGAGGCGTAAGCCTCAAGGCGGTCGAGGCATAAAATTAAAATTTAAGCAAAATACATTGAAAAAAATATATAATAATATCAAGCTTTGCCAAAAACACATTCAAGAATAATTTAAAACTAGTAAACGATACAATGCATAAGAGATGAAGACATTGAAGTTCAAAAAAACTAATACTAAGCCACTAATATACGGAATATCAAGCAAGGTTCAAAATAGCGTGTGGCGGTCCGAGACGTTTTTTCCGAAATTGAGGCGAGGCATAAGCCTCGAGGCGGTCGAGGCGTAAGTAAATTGCCAAAACATATTCAAGAATAATTTAAGCCTCAATCTTTTGAAAAAAATATATACCAATCTTTTGAAAAAAATTAAAATTTAAGTAAAATACATTGAAAAAGTATATAATAATATTAAGCTTTGCCAAAAACACATTCAAGAATAATTTAAAACTAGTAAAAGGTACAATACATAAGCGATGAAGGCATTGAAGTTCAAAAAAACTAATACTAAGCCACTAATATACAGAATATCAAGTTCCGGCTCCAACTTCAATGATTCTACATGACTATTGAACTAAAGTCTATATTTAATACCAAAGTACATCAGAAAGCATAATTTTTAGTGTTTGATGTAAAAAAATATTAATATGCCTTGAATCCCAAGCATTTGTCTTGCTAGACATAGTCGGAGAATCATCATATGCATCCCCTCCTGCCATATCATACCCCAACAAGACGGGGATCTCGCTGTCCAGTCAGCGAACCTGTGGGGGGGTCTAGGGGGGAACATGTGCGCTTTCCCCTAGGGGGTGTAGGGGCAGCGCCCTTGGTGATTTTTTACTAACGATATTATTTTTATTCAGCTATTCACTATAAAACGTAATAATTATTTTACTTCACATGTTTATTTTCAACCTTGATTCTTTATGTATGTGATAACTATTCTAAGATTCACAACTTATACAACCAAATAACAACATCAAGTTGCAAACTTGCAACTAATATAAAACATTTATTACAATTCAAACAAAAATCTGTGTACAATAGAACTAGTATAGATGTATGATAAATTGAATATGATGTATACAAGATCATGGAGCTTCGCTTGTTTCAAGCGATCTCTTCTCTTTGCATGAGCTATATATAGAAATATACAAGATTTAACATGGAAACAAAAACACAAACATCAAAAATATAATGCTTACGGAAAAATAGGATCATGTGCAAATCACATTACCAAAAATGTAAAAAAAGCATCGTGCTCGAGAGTTACGCCTCTGCCTCGCCTCGAGCGCCTCACAGGAAGCCGAGGCATACACCCCATCAATCGGACCCGAGGCGTGCGCCTCGAGGCGCTTTTGGCCCTCCTTGCCTCGAGGCATACGCCTTTGCGCCTCGAGACGTCATTTTTTAAAACCATGTTTTTTATACATGGTAGATTGGTTTTACTGAAGTATGTTCTTGCTTCAATAATTGTTTTCTTTATATCTTTACGTCTCCTTCCTATTGGTTATGACATCGCCTTGAGTATGCAGAATTCAGGTCAAGCGGGTATTTGTATTCATCTGGCTAATTGGGATATTGTTACACTCACTCTTGCAATATTCAACAAAATGGACCAAATATTCTATTCGAGGGGTGATCGAATAGAATATTTTTTTCAGTCAATATTCGGTCCCACTCGAATATTCTGAATATTTGACCGATTATTGCAATAAACTGTTGATTTTTTTTATTTATGTTTTTTAAAAGTTCCCATTCATCCAGGTATCACCACATATGTTAAACCTCCATATATGAAACTTGTTCCACCAAGATAGATTTTACGGTGAGAATGTTGTAGCGCATGCTAATGCTTGAACTGAGAGTTGGAACTTGTAATAGTGATTCGGTCAATTACCTGTTTACATGCATGTAATGATTTGCGGTGATTAAAGTTTTTGGCACACACCTATACAGTGGAGGGACTTTTTTCTTTAAAAAATGTAACTTGTTAATTGGTACTTTATCTTTGATCCTTTTGATTGATGACCATATATCATATATGTATAAATATATAAGAATATATATTAGACATAATTTTTATAATTTTAATACAACAACAATAAAGCCTTTTCCCACAATTAAGTAGGATTGGCTACATGGATTTTTTGCTTCCATTGAGATTTATTCTGAGTCATTCCTATGGATTATTATGTTATTCATAGAGCTCAAGGTTTCTCTCTATTATGTTATTCAAGAGAAACCTTAATGGGTAAATTACAAAATGCGGTTAGAGAAATAAACAAATTGAAACATAGTAACATAACATAAAACTCTCAGCACTCCCCGTCAAGCTGGATCATAGATGTCTATCATGCTCAGCTTGGAACAACATCTCTATAAGGATCCTAGGGCTAGAACCTTGGTGAGTATGTCTGCTGCAAGCTGTAACAGTAAGGATGTGCCCTTGCTAAATAAGAGACCAGTGCTAGGTGATGTTTCCAGATACCTCATAATCATATGGACTGCATCCATATGTGCCTGTCTAGGTTGGTCCATGAACTGACTCATATTGCTTACTGCAAATGATATGTCTAGCCTAGTGATGGACACATATAGAAGCTTCCCTACAAATTCCCTGTATCTCCTCTTGCTTACTTTCTCAGTGTCATCATCATATAGCTTCATGCTTGGGTCTATAGGAGTAGTGGTTGGTTTGCAATTTGCCATACATGTCTCTGAGAAAATATCCGTAACATACTTCCTTTAGGTCATCACAAGACTTCGTTGGTTCCTGGCAAACTCCAGTCCAAGGAAGTAGCGTAGACTACCAAGGTCCTTGGTAACAAACTGCTGTTCAAGAAAAATATTAGCTGCTTGAATGCCATGTACATCCCCTATAATGACGATAATCATCAACATACAACGGTATAGCAACTGTATTATTCTGGGTCCTTTAAACAAACAGGGAGTGATCTGCAGTTGATCTCTCGAACCCCTTATATGCTATCACATCCGAGAGCTTCTGAAACCATGCTTTTGGACTCTGCTTGATTGCCTTATGAAGTATGCACACCTTATGATACTCCCCATCAATAGTGAACCCAAGTGGCTGCTGCATGTAGACTTCCTCCTGTAGATCACCATAGAAGAAAGCATTCATCACATCGAGCTGATACAAAGGCCAATCCTGTAAGACTGCAGGAGAGAGAAGAATCCGTAGTGTGGAGTATCGATGAAATCAATATAGGGTGCCAGATGAAACACATTTTCTAGTTAATAATTAACATTTTAATTGAATAGTTAAAAGCTTAATTTTGCAATTAAGTGCTTAATGTCCGGTCATTAATTGCTAAAAATAACTAAAATATCAATTTCTTCTCCATACCATTCTTACTCTGCATAATCATATATGCATACTCACTACATAAACAAATATATGTAACAAAACATGTATACATATACTATTTACAATTGCCTGTATAAACAATCTACGCATATTATATATATATATATATATATATTTTCTCTATTATGTCATTTTGGTGATCTGAAGTTTATTGGATATTGTTACCTGTCCTTGGAGCACGCGATGAAGGCGACATGGTGGGGAGCCAAGCCAATACATGAGGGAGATGAGCGGCATGTTTGTGAGGGAGGCATAAGCATAGTGGGTCAGTATCTCCTGTCATGAGCGATGCCAGGATTGGGATCGTGGTGAGGAGCTGGTATGCGAGGGAGACAACCGTCAGATCATCAAGAGAAATGGGAGCATGGTGGAATAGCGCGGAAGTGCCTATTGTCATAAGGGGTGTCAGGTCTTGGGATGACATGGTTGAGAGCCTGGTAGTCGGTGCACAAAGAGGAAGGTGGGTCGTTCATGAGCAGTTTCTATGTTAAAGGTGAGGCACAGAGGACATCACATGGGAGTTGAAGAGGGCAGCATATGGGGCAGTTTAAGGGTCGAAAAAAATCCAGGGGGGAGCACACGCCCTACTTGGCTCTAGCTTAGGTTCACCCCTGTGTGGAAGGCATGCAAGGCCTTCTATTTGACGTCAATCTATGATTTATTGAGCGCCTCAGACCATTCCAGGGACATTTAGAGGCTGAAGGTGCCACAAGTTCAGATTTTATTTGGTTGAGAACGGATCGTCTAATGACTGGTGAACGAAGAAATAGGTTTTTCCTTGGGACTGGTGGCGGCGCATCTCAGTGCTGTTTGGCAACAAAGGAGGATGTTGAGCATCTCTTCTTTGGTTGCTTTATTGCAAGGGAGGTATAGACAACCTTTGATTGGGTTAGTTTTTGGAAATCTCTGGACGAAATGAGATATAAGAGTAGTCCCGCCAATACTTGCGTAGCGGTTATTTTATAGTCTATGTGGCTTGTGTGGAATGGGTTTATATTCAGAGGAGAAAGGATATACATGGAGAATGTAATATAGTATGCAAAAAACCTAAGGACCTTTTGGTTTTTCTAATTATTTTTTTGGATAATTTGAATATGTAGAAATTTACAGGTGGATGTCTCCTTGAAGTCACACCTTCGTTTTCCTCAACCCTCCATCATCATCATCATATCTATTATAGGGTTTTGGATAAACTCACTTTTGTGTCTTCATGCTCGATCTTGATATCTATCAGATATCTGTTATTCGATGATTGAAACTTGTCGCAGGAACATTGAAAAATATAACTTGAACCGACTCATATCAATGCACAAGATCTCCAACTAAAGGGACAAAAGAGCTGCACCAAAAAATTCAACAACGCAGACAAAATATCTCAATGATCTCAAGTCTTGAAAATGATAGATGCCTGGATCGACTTTCCTTTTAAGGACTGGAAGAGGAATAGTGGCCATCGACGCTCTCACCCGCGGTGTCTACTTTTCTCGGACAAGCAAGGCACCCGGATTTTTCGGAAGCCAGACATCCATTTTTATACCATCTTATATTCTAGTTGGGGAATTTTTCCTGCACAACTCTACCTTTGATCATTTACCAACCGAAAAAAGCGACGAATCAATGATCCCCTGGTCAAAGAAAGAAAAGAAGTCTGGGCCTGGCCTGTTCTAAATAAAGGACAATGTCGGCCGGCCTTCCGTACGGAGGGATCCAGTGGAAATATGTAATAGAATGTGCAGAATCAAGAACAATAGACGAAACATGATTTCTGTGGAGCCTTACTCCCGAAGGAGCATGATGAAACGACACGACAAAGCCATCATTGGGCTATGGTTTCTATTTGCTTTTTCTTAATGAGTACATAGGATACGGGGATCTATATATAGTCCTACTAACTCAACCACAGTCCACGTCCTGCCACTTAACAATGTGGGACTAAACAATTCTACATATATGCCGCTTGCACAATTCTCTCAACCATGGAATTAAAAATCGCG
This sequence comes from Ottelia alismoides, assembly GCA_037367405.1. NCBI lineage: Eukaryota > Viridiplantae > Streptophyta > Magnoliopsida > Alismatales > Hydrocharitaceae > Ottelia > Ottelia alismoides. The sequence goes on from JAZKJV010002397.1 coordinate 325,662, forward strand.
CCTCGAGGCGAGGCACTCCATTTTGGTTCTGAGGCGCACGCCTCGGCTATTTCTGGTGAGGCGGTCGCCTCGTTGACGAAAAACGCCCTGAGGCGGTTGCGCCTTGAGGCGATGTGAGGCGTTAGCCGAGGCGATTGAAATTTTAAGCGGGTCACGTGCATCGCACGTGACCCACTTTATTAGGTTTCTTCTGCCCGAAGGCTCGAGGACCCCTTTCGCCTGACCTGGTTCTCTGTTGCCTCTGGAAAACCCCAAAAAAGCCCTAAAAACCCCTTTCGCCCGACCTGGTTCTTGAGGTTGGCGAGTGCTAAGTCGACCGGCGACACCTCTGGTGTTGGGTTCTCGAAGCTTGCAAGCTTCCATAGCTGTCTTCGCCTCCTCTCTCGCCATCGCTGCCTCCCTCAGTCCCTCTGCGATTCTTGCGCCGCCGCCTCCATTCGCAGGTACGATTTTTTCAGGGTTTGCAGAAGTGATTCCTATCCGATTAGAAGCATTTTGGATTAAACTTGATCTCATTTGAGTTGATTCCTATGCCGCCAGAAGTGATTCCTATGCGTGCCTTGAACTAAGATAAGTAAAATTTGATCCATTTTGGATTAAACTTGATCTCATTTGAGTTGAGTATTCAAGAACATGAATTGGCATTTGGCATTTTACTTTTTGAACTAGAAATAGGATTTGAATTTTAGAAGTTGGAACAAATTGTGTTTTGTACTCTCTATTTTGTCTTGTGTTTAATTCTAACATTTGGTACATTGCAAGTCTGTGGGTCTAAGACAACGATGGATTGCATTAGAATTCCTTTACTTGCTTTATGCTTCTAGATATGTGTTATTGTATTGCTCTCTTGAGATTTATGTACTAGATTATGTTAGATTGGTAAATTTTTGGAGGAAAACTGAGGCTTACGCCTCGACCGCCTCGAGGCTACGCCTCGCCTCGATTCTGGTGGAACCGCCTCGTTCCGCCTTTCGTTTTTTAAAACCTTGCTTGTAATGGCTTTGGGGAAAGCATTGAATGATACAATCTTGTTCTTGCTATTTTTTGAATGGCCTGGGTCGTGCCGTGATTCAATTGTAGCAAGTGTTACGAGACGATCAAATGCATTGATGTACGATGATCTTTTGGGATATTTGTTTAGTTCGAGAACTGCTAAAAGAAATCAACTAACTATTGAGTTTTTAATAAACTAAGCTGTGAAAGGAATTGAAATTTCTAATCTAGGAAGACAAACTTGCAGTCTCGTGGTTCAAATCAAGGAGCACGTTTTTACTGTGACGTGTTGTTCTTCTTGTTTTTGGAACTGCAGTCCTCAATCTAATCCAGTTGTAGGCACACTGTGTCATATTTGTGTACAATATAAAATTGCTGCACTGACCAAGTATGACAGGTATAACAATTATTCATTTATGTCCAAACTGAATTTCCAACAAATGGGATGCAGATTTTGCATCTGGGTTCGGAAGAAACACATCATGTAACAAACTCAACAACTAATCTTGATGCAAGTACCTCGTACGCAGGGCATACCAAGTACATTTTGGCAAGTGTGAAGATTTGTCAATGGCTAATATTGGACACGAAGCATTTCACTCTTCCAGTTGTCCAACATAGTTAAATAATCTTCATGTGCCTAAAAAGATTTGAAAAATCTTGTCAATAAAATTTTACTACGGAAAATTCATGCTTATTCGAACTTTTAACATCCTATGTTAATGTCAGAATTTGGGGACCCAGCAAATCTTATGGAGATGATGAGCTGAGGGTGGTCGTGTGGCTTCCTGAGAACTTCCTATCATTAACTCCTACTTCATGTCTATGCAATGCTACTAACATTTCGGGCATGCTAATTCTTATACAATAAATAAGATAATCTCGAAATAATCTTCCCATTCTAACACAAATACCTTCTAAGTGTGCTGCTTCTATGCATGCTAAGGACCACAGTTCTCTTCAACCAACTCTTTCAATATTTCCACAAACACCCTTTCAAATTGTATTTCTGATGTCTGAACATCACCTACAATGTAACATGATGGCTCCAGATATCTTGCCACCTTGACTGATGATCATACAAAATACAACTGGAATTTTCCACCAAGGAAATTTTTGCTATTTTTCTGCAATTCAAAGCATTCGTTCTATGGCTAATTGGTTTTGCATTATATCCATGCATATAGAGTACAAATTGGAATGGTGTGCAAATAAGTCTACGTCACTGGTCAAAGACAATTACCAGGACATGAACAGGCTCTCCAACAGTATTGAGCAGACGACTCCGACAAACCTGCTCTACAAGGAGAAGGTCAAGGATTTTTGCAAGGAACTTGAACAGACTTTCTCTCAATAAACGACCAAATCGCAACTTGTTATCTATGTGCAGATATGATCAGCATCCCAAGGGACTCCCTCTTATCCGCCATTGCACTCCTATGACAAGGCTCTAGGAGGAGTTGCCTATCTTTTTTTTAAATGCAGTTGACATTTTTTAGACTACTTGTCCAGAATTGGTTAAGAAGCATGCGAAGTGGCAGGCTTACAAGTTACTCTGCATTCCAATCTCTGCTATCAAATAACGCAGTTTCTCTCTACTAATGTGATTCATTCTCAGAGTGTCATTTTCATCCAACTTCAACAGGTTGATGCTACTATGCCTGCTCCAAACCGAGGCAAACTTCATGATCCAAATGATAAATGCTACTATGCCTGCTCCAAACCGAGGCAAACTTCATGATCCAAATGATAAATGCGATGTATCTTCTCTCCATGTGTACGATGCCAACGGACCAACCATCCATTTATATGTGATAGACAAAGATTAATCAACCTCATACTGCCAATTAAGACTCGGTTGATCATGATGGCTACTTTACCAGTGACATAACCTAAGAGCCACCATTGACCCCACTAAGTCTCCTCAAATTGTCGAGATTTCTTGAATTCAACTAATGAGGCTTGTACGGGCTAACTCTTCTCCAACTATATGCAATGACAAGATTTCTTGAATTCAACTGATGAGGCTTGTACGGGCTAACTCTTCTCCAACTATATGCAATGACAAGTGTTATCGTCATTAAGCTCATATAGAAATTGACATATTTTTTATTTAGCTTTATTGATATTTTAGCTATTTGTATTTTTAACGCATCTATGTTTTGGAGTCTCATTAAAGACTATTATTTAATTCTCATCCATAGGACTTTAGAATTTCATGCAATATAAGAAACCATACCCCTTGAATAAAAATCCATTCCATTGATTCTTTTATTTCTCCACGTAGAGGGATGATCACAATCCTAAACCGAAGTTCGTGCCCTAAACCCCACAGCACCGCTAGCTTCATCTTCTCGTCGGCCCGGTGTCACTACCTCTAGCTGCAACCCTAGCGTCGATGCACCTCGACTTACATGTCCCCTCAGTGTGCATGCGGTCAAGCGCTACCACAACCCATCCTCAACATGTGTGCAGTCCACAGGCAATGCCCCTCATCAACATGAATGTGATCTAGTGGCTTTACCCACCGCTATATGTCGCTAATCGCTATCCATAGTGGTATCACCACCGCTACTCCTAATGCTTGAATAGATTGCTTTAGAACCTCTTTGATCATCCCTCTCCTTGACCGCAATGGCCGTAACTCCAACCAATACAAAATCCATGATATACATCCACCTCTTCCATTGTGGTTCAGGAGACTTCTATCAAACTGAAGGGTGCATATGACTATGTCCTCTAGTCTAGGGCTTTCAAGGTGATTATTGGCGGCTAGAGGAAGATGTATACAACAACAACAAAGCCTTTTCCCACACTAAGTAGGGTCGATTACATGGATTCTTTGCCTCTATTCAAATCTATCTTAGGTCATTTCTCGGACTTGGATCGAAAAAAAAATCCCTTCGTATAGTCTCATTTCAACATATCTTGGGTCTTTGGTGTCCTCTCAAAGCTGGCTCAACATCCCAAAATCCGCATCTCCTCATCGCTGCATCAACTGATCTCCTTTGCAAATGGTCAAACTACCTTAAGAAATTTTCTCGCATCTTATACTTGATTGGAGCTACACCAAATTTCCTTCTGATTGCAGCATTCCGACTTTAATCTTTAGGTGTGTGTATACACGCATCCACTATACATACATCCACCTTAGCATTTTCATTTGTACTATTGCCATTCTCTGCACATGCCTATGGTTCACAGACCAACATTCAGATTAGAGTATAGCATCTCTCACGGCTACTTTGTAAAACTTTTCTTTGATTTTCAAAAGAATTTTCTTATGACAGAGAACAATAGAGACTCATCTCCACTTTAGCCAACCTGCATTTATTTTATTAATAACTGCAGAGATATTTCTATATTTCTATGTACCTTTTAGGTTATTTTATTTCTTTACGTCTATATGTAATTTACCCATAGGTCTCTCCTCCATATAAGAGAGCCTAGGGTTCCTGGAAGAAACATCTCTATTATTTTTTCCTAACATGGTATCAGAGCAGCGGTCCTAGATCGGAGCTCTCGTATCCAAAACCCTAACCCTACCTTCAGCCTCTCTCCCTTCGCGCGTCGCCCGCACGCCGCCCGTGCATCGCCCCCCTTCCCTCCAGTGACTGCGAGCCGCCAGCCTGTGTGGAACCCGTGCTCGTGTGCCACTTCTTGCGCGCCGCCCTTTCGCGTGTCGTCCTCTCGTGTGCAGTGCCTCCATGTGCTTCTCCTCCACGCACCGGCATTGATCCCTTCACTTGATTGATGGATTTGGGTGCATAAGTCTATATATGCATTCAAATCCATGTATGTATGTGTAGACATTCAATCTTTGGTCTACAAAACCCTAGTCTTCTACATCTGGCAATATGTCTGAGAACAAAGTCGATGTACCCGCCACAGGTGCTTTCAAAGGTCTAGCGCCTATTGTCAAAATAGATGGGATAAATTATGAGCTATGGGCTATGCAATTCATGAGCCTTATAAAGTCAGATGGTAAGAAACGCATTCTTGCCGAGGAGGAGCCGGTGGAGAAAACTGGGGTAAACGCCTCGTGGGAGGCGGATGATGCATATGCTAAAATTTGGCTTTCTGGTACATTGACGATTGAGATCGCCAATGATGTGTTACATCAATCTACTGCTAAGGCGATGTGGGATATCCTCGCGGCAACATATTCTCAAGCAAGGAATGAGATGAAGATCCTCCAACTCCAACATGATATATTCACTGTCAGGCAGAATGGAAGGCCCTTGCATTCCATGTATACATCCTTGCGAGGGATGTTTGAGAAGCTACACAGCTTCATGCCTCTCATAGCCACTCCTGAGCAACAGAAGACTTATAGGAATGCTACCATGATCAGTGAATTCCTAGCTGCCCTTTATCCTGAATATGATGGTGCTCGCTCCCAGATCCTCGCAGATACGATAATTCCTCCCATAGAGGAAGACTTCCTCTGACTTAGCAGGATTATTGTTCTGTCCACTACTAGTAGTCAGACTTCTTCGACGATGGCAGCCTCCCGAGGCAGAGGAGGCTTGTCTACCTTTCGTGGACGTGGACCCCATGGTAGAGGGGGTCGAATCCGTCATCCTTGCACGTTTTGTCATCGCCCTGGCCATTCAGAGGATACATGCTATTTCGAGCATAGTTTTCCTCCATCGACCCGAGTAGTGGAACAAGTTGAGTCTCCAGCAGGACCTACCGCATATCAGAGGTTTTATGACCTCGTAACCAGTCTGAGGGATATTATGCCTCCTTCCTCTTCACCATCTTCAGGAGGCCATTCACATGTGACCATGGTATTGAAAAACGCGCCTCGAGGCGGTCGAGGCGTATGCCTCGAGGCGAGGCAGGACTTTTTAGCCTCGAGGTGTACGCCTCGGCCTTGTTCAATGAGGCATGTGCCTCAAGTGGCTGAGGCGTAGCCTCGAGGCGGTCGAGGAGTTTTCCGAGGCGCTTATATTTTTTTGATGATTGTTTTATGATTTTAATAGTTTACATGGTGGTTTGAGAAGCTTATAAATATATACTTGTTTAGGATAATGATTATACAAATTAAATGCCTAAATTTGATGTTTCTTTCGTATCCATAACTCCATATTTACTATTAATTATATGTAACTATTTCAGCAAACTACTTCATATTTACTATTAATTATGTCTAACTATTAATTTATGCAAGATGAATGCTTAAATTTGACCTCTTTCATATTCACATGCTCGAGGCGGTTTCCCTGGAATCGAGGCGAGGCGTAGCCTCGAGGCGGTCGAGGTGTAAGCCTCAGTTTACAAGGATAAATATCTATAAAAACTACAATAAACATATACTAAATTAAGTTATGTATATTCTGACTAACATATGATATATATCATTATAAGATATGATAAAATTATAAAGATAAAAACACCGAAAGAAAGATATACAAATGTATGAGAATGCATCTGTTGGTTTTCATCAGAATTCTAACTATCTAACCCAAGTTGAAGAACCAATGTATGCACCCCTCCTGCCATAACATACCCCAATAAGACGGGGGTCTCGGCATATTGAAGATTTTATTTCTATTCGGATATATGGATTTGCTTGTATAAGAATAGTACATGAACTCCCCTTGAATTCTATCTTGTTTGTCCTTCTCGGCATATTGCATAGCTTATTGTGTAACAGCTCCTTAAAATTAAGTTTACAAGTAATGCTTTAAATGATATTTGCGGATTCGTATGTTTAAGGATATAACTTAAGAGTTTTTGACATAATTGGACATGTTTAATGGTAAATATGAACATAAAAGTGGCCAAATTTAAGCATTCATCTTGTATATTTATAGCGTAAACAACTAGACCTTTATAAACATATGAAATTACTAATAGGATAAATGATTAAAATAAAAAATAAATTGAAAATAAAAAAATGCCTCAGGGACCGCCTCGCCTCCGCCTCGACCGCCTCGACCAACTGAGGCGTTTGCCTCTCAGAGGCACCCTGAGGCGGCCGTTCTGGGGCGGTTTTAGGCCACCTCGCCTCGAGGCGTACACCTCGTGCGCCTCGAGGCACGCTTTTTTGAACCATGGCTATAACTATCACTAAGAATTTTATCTAAAATGGATTGGCTATAGTTGTCATTATAAATATCCAAGTTGTTGATATGAATCATATGATTTGAATCCTAACTATATGTTTTACTATAGCCAGATGAAGAACGGTCTGATATCCTCACTGTGCCACCATACCCCACTCGTACGGGGTCTCGCCTCGAGGCTATTAGAAAAAACTAAAAACGGTTGTATAAACTGAGGCTTAACCCTCGAGGCTATTAGTTTTTTCAAACCTTGGTTATAGCCAATGATTTCCTTTTGATTGGGTAGAAATTTAGTGGAAAGGTTTATGGCATTTGTCATTGATACATCCTTTTTTCATATTCTTATCTTCATAATATCATCATATATTACATTGTTATAAACTATAGGTTTGTTAGATTATATTATTTTACCAATAGATACATTTATTATATATTTTATAATTATTTTTCTATACAAACTGAGGCTTACGCCTCGACCGCCTCGAGGCTACGCCTCGCCTCGCTTCCAGGGAAAATGCCTCGTTCCGCCTTTCGTTTTTTCGAACCTTGCTCTCAACAAGCTAAACTGTCGGTATTGTCATTCCTCTCCTTAAGCCATGCCTGGAACGTTGTTTCAACTCCACCTCTTGCTTATTATCCCTTCCACAACCACCTTCTGCTAGGGGTGTTCAATATCTTAGGGTCAGATGGATACCCGCCCCGACCCTGTGATTTGACCCTAATTTCACGGGTACCCGTGAAAAAACATCCGGGTCGGGTATCCGTAAAATGTTGACCCGAAAGCAGGAGTAACCCTCGCTTCTGCTGCACCAACTTCTCTCCAGTCTCCTCAGAAAGAGAAAAAAAGTCCTCCACCTTGCCCAATTTGTCACCAAATTACTTCGACAATAGTCCTATTTTTTGCAGTATTTGTTATATGATAGTGTCATATAGCCCTGAAGATGCTTTCTCAAAGCACCTAGCTTTGAGAATAACCCATACTTCACAGAACTCTTAGGCTCTTAAACTCTCCAGATTCTGCCACCATCTCCTTAAATCATGACTCAAGCATGCATGAACTCTTATGTTTGAAGTAATAAAGGGGCATAACCCCTCCCTGTATTCCCAAACCAAAGACATGTGATCATATGAGGACATGAGAAGCCTCTCATTGAGGACAATTGGTATTGCTGTAACATCTTGTAGAAAGGAGGAACCTGTCCAGACATGAACTACCTTAGGTGCTTCTCCATGTTTACTTACAATTAAAGGAATCAAGAACTTTAGGTGCACCATCTCAGATCTTGGAGTTTATGAGGTTATATCCTCTAAAGCACCTCCTTTGGGTCGATTTGGGAAGGTACTGCTTGTTCTTCGTTCTGGGGACTGGTTTGTGGAGCATTAGGACTGTAAAAGGGTCTAATCTTGCTGGGGTTTATCGGATCTTAGCTCTGAATCTGCGAGAATAGCACACACTTGGTACACGCAGTCATTGGGAATCCTCAGGCAATCGTTGGAGATCCTCTTGGGCCCTTGGCGGCGTTAGGATTTCATCTTGGTGGCTTTTCGCTGTGTAGCTATTTTGGGAACTTATGCAGGAATTAGTCTATTTTCATATTTTCCGTGGAAGACTTTGAACTTTTACTATTTTTGGCTGATTTGGGCGTATGGCTGAGGTGAACGCTGCTGCTGATTTGTTGTTTAATAATGACTTAAACTTTCCTTTCCCCCAATTTTATTTGGGAAAAAAGGTGAATTGAAAAGGATTGCACAAAAGGGGCTTGAAAGGATAAAACCCATCGTGAATTTTGCGAAAAAGGTTAAAGGATCTCATATTCCTCCTTTTGGAGAAACTCCACCTGTACGTGATGCAAAGATTGAGAATGATAATTTTTAATAGAAGTCTCTGAAGAAGTTAATTTGCTGCAAAGGCCTTTCAACCTTTGTTTAGTGGCTCGCTTTCTTCGATCTAGAGATGATCTTCTAGCTTTTAAGAGCCATTTGAAAGGGTTGCATAACGGTGAAAGAGATTTACAATTGGGGGCTCTTGATGCAAGACACTCAATCCTTCGATTTGAGGTTGATCAGGACTTCCTTAAGACCCATGCAGTGGGAGATTTAATGTTTTCAAAGGAGCGGGTCTCCATATTTAGATGGTCTCCTTAATTTAGACCCAGTCTTCAAAGCTCTTGTGCTGCTGTGTGGGTGGGATTACCCTGCCTTAATGTCCATCTACATAATCCTGGAATCATCAAATCCATTGCTCTAGTTTTGGGTAAATATATTTGTGTAGATAAGGAGGTGAAGGAGTTCTCCAGGCCAAGTTATATCAGAATTTGTGGAGATTGATCTTCTTCAACCTAGAATAGATCATATTCTAATTAAGAATATATCTCAGGTGTTCAAATAGCGCATTGTCTATGAGATGTTTCCAAAATTTTGTGCATCATGTTTATGATTGGGCATAATGTGGAAGATTGTGGACAAAGAAAAAACATGAAGGAAAACCGGGAAGATGTAAAAAGCACAAAGAAGTGGGCTAAAACTGGAGATAAAAATGAAAATGAAAGAGGATTGCAAAAGGATAAGAGTGGATTGTCTATGGAACTTGATTTTTCCTTGCAACAGTAGAAACAGAAAACTGACTCTATTGAGTGGTCTTCAATGCAAGTGCAAATCTTGCATCCGCCAAAAACATCTATAGAGAACAAGCATCAACAGAATTTATTCAAAGGGCCGCAACACATGCAGAGTTTTGAATGCCTTTCAGCAGCAGAAACAGCAGCCAGAACTAATGCAGAAGCAATCTTCCTCTTTGCACATGGAAAAGGATCTCAAAGACAAAGGAATCTTAACTGGGGGGATTGGGCCTAATGTACATTTTGCAAGAAGAGATGGAGCTCTTGAGATCAGAGATGAAGAATTTGAAAAGAGAAACACAGAATTTGGCGCACCTTCTCCAGATAAAGTTCATTTCTTCCAGCAGTTGGAAGGAATATTAAATGAGTATCAGTAGCAAGATAAAGAAAAAATAACTGAAGCACCAACAACTATCTTTCGGCAGCAGCTGCAAGTGTCTCATCAGAAGCATCAAGAGAAGATCTCTCAAAATCAGCTGCAACAAATTACCAGATTTTAGAATGAAATGCAATCTGAATCAAGTACTTGAGTTATATATGAGGCAAGGGACTAGAATGACTGGATGAGGACAATTGGACTCTTGTAAAGAGTACGGAGAAATTATATGGGAAAGGAAAGGCACATTTAATACAACCCCCCAAAGATAGTGAAATTTCTAGGGATGCTCTGAATAACTCTACAGTAGTTATTCTTCATACCGTGGCTTCAGAGATTATTAAAGAAATGGCTGATTCCTTGACTCATGAGCCTGTTTTGCATCTTGTTTCAGTGGAGAAAGAACAAATCAATACTCAGACAGGAGGTTTCTTGTGAGGAACAAATCATGTGTTGAGGATAATTTGCTTTTAGAAAGATTGAATTCAGATTTCAATGCGAAAAGAGAACAGATCTATGAGGGATTATTCAAGAAAAAACCTAAATTAGTTAAAGATCGGGTGGATGGTTTTTCCTTGTTAGGAAAGAATGAAGAGAAAGAGAATGAGTTTGAATTTGTTGATGATTATCCCTTCCCTGCTTTTGAATTCACAGAAGTGCGCAAGAAGCACATGGAATCTTCTATTGTTGTGGGTTTCATGAAGCCAAAAAAAGGGAGATTAATTCATGCAGATTTCTGGGTTCGTGATGATCGGGTGGTCAGACCATGGGTTTCTGTAAGAGAGATTGGTGATACAAAGAGATTTGCGATCTTATCCTCAAGATGGACAGAAGAAGAAAAAGCTGAGTTTAAGAGAGCTTCCAAGACGGAACCAAAATGTTGCATATTTGGAGTGCTTGGACCTGGATATCGAGAAATATTTTCAATCAAGAAATAGAAAGGGGAACGGGGACTCGTTTCAATTCCCCTTGCAATAGGAACTTTTTTCCATTTCCTTGAATAAGTCATTTTCCTTTTGTTTTTTTATTCTCACTTTTAAGGCTATATAGGCCATTTCTCCTTTTTTTCAAGGACATGCTGTCCATCTCTGCGGTTATTTCTCTTTTCTCAGGCCATGCTGGCCACCTCTGGTAAGAAGGAGTAGTCCTTCATGTTGGGCTTCGTATACACATCTTTTTTTATTAATAAAAGGGGTTACCTGAACCCCAAAATTATGAGGCTTGGTATTAAAAAAAACTCCCCAAACAACGTACAGAACTTTACCTATGATCTTGACTCTCAAAATCTGGTTGATCCTTTGTCAACAGGGAGAGATTGAAGTCCTCACCGATCACTTATGGCATGTGCGGAAGATTCAGCCTTACATCCTACAACTACGATTATAAATCCTCCTACGCCACCATGTCAGTCAACTTGTAAACCACAGTGACTACATAGCGAAACTCATGTCTTCTTAAATATAGTCATCTTGATTCGGTCGACCCTGTGGGAACTCTTTTGCTAAAAAGAGTATTATCGCTTGTGCCCTTCTTAACTTCTGCAATATCATTTATGTTCCTCCCTTTTTTGGAATATCAGTTGTGCCCCTATATTCTTACAAAAATTCACAGTTCTGCCCTTTCGCAATATCTGTTATGCCCCTACTTTACCTTAATATAAGGACTAAACTGTGCATTTTGTAGGAAGGTGGGACATAATTGATATTTCATACGTTAAGAAGGGCACATGTGATAAAAACCCTTAAAAGATACATGTAATGTACCTACTAAGCATGATACCTTCAAACCTTCTTACTGAATTCATAGAATCATAACTACTTATTCAATCAACCTGGCTCCTGCAAGCTCCTCAATAAACAAATATCCCAATTCCCTGCAAGCTTGCACCTCTTCTTTAAAAGAGAGGCATTGCCTCGGAATACCTTACACCTAACCTCGAGGACAGGCCATTGTGCTTTCCCATGTCGATCCTGATGCCACTTTACAATGAAAGGCACCCACATTGGCTTGCGTGACATATATCGGAAGAAGAAAGGAGATTGAGGATAATAATCCTCCTCGAACATGTATCCATTATCTAAGTCATGGTCGAATAAATATTTCTTCCCATTTCAACTAAAGACCCCACTAGGAATTTGCTTTTGGAATCCTCTACAGATGAAAATAATACTTGAATACCTGACAATACTGTCCATAGGTGGTGTTGAAGACTTGAGCACATCGAACCCATCTGATGTTACCAAAAGGCCCATCAAGGTTGAAGGCCTTGAAGATTATAGGGTCCTCATGTCCGAGACTCCGAACCCTATGTTCCTCTGTAATCAGGTCTGGAACATGAAACCTCGGCTTCTCGATCAAGATATGTCCCAATGCCTATCACATTCATTGAAACTTGAGTCTACATGGCAGTAACTAAAGACCCCTCAATCCTTGTCCTTAGGATATAAAATTGTTGGTATTCTCTCCTGTTCGTGCCCTTGAATTTCACAAAAGTGACGTGAATGATGCCCCCAATGACGACAATTCCACTACCATCGGGGTTGGTGTACGTTGGGTTCCCTGGATTATCAGAGAGCCATTAATAATTGTATCAGTTTTGACATTCTCTATCTCCACTTCCAATCTTCCAGATCATTGCTATCACAGTCTTTAAAGCCTTCAACTTCCTTGATTGTGACCAAGATGCTGAACCTTTTGATTTCGAATGGCATCATGACATGGAAGATGACACAAGCAAGACTTTAGATATTGGTGACAATGTTTGGCGGTTCTCCCTGGGAGAGATCGGATGAAAAATGATCACTACCTTTCCCATCAGTGAGAGGACACAAGCCACAAAGTGAGTATCAATATCTCAAGGGCATCTCTAAAAAAGTACGCCAACATTGCCATATAGGGATGATTCCATCCTCGAGTTGCGGGTGATGTCAGTGGACTGCAACAACATTAGCTCTCAACTTAATCCAACAATGAAGAAGTCTCCACTGGATGGAAAATTTTGAATTTTTTATACAATTTTGGATAGAAAGGGAAAACAAAGGGGAGGATTCATAAAGTGCCTAACAACCCCCATGCGTAAATCAAGCCATGTCTTTGTGGATTGAAAATGCGACTAGATGAGAACAACTCGTGAATGGTTGAGTTGCATTTGCATGTGACAATTTGGGGAAAAAGAAGATGTGTGTTGAAGTGCTTTTCAACAACACTACCTTTTTCTCCCCTAGTTGGGCATACATGTTAGAGATAACTTGTATTCTTATTCAGTACGGCATCTATGTTGGAAATCTGCAGCGATGTTGCGCGTTGATTGCTTGCAAAATCCAAAGGTAAAAACGATTGTCATAAAATTCAGAATATTCATGAAGTGAAAAATAATGTAAAATCAGATTTGGAGTTTGAGATGAACACGGGGCGGTGGAATGAGCAACCTAAGGTGTATTCTTATTTCTATTAATTCAACTAATAAACTAATATTAAATCCAACTTTATAGGAAGAATAGACGAGTGGTGCAGATTTGGAGTTTGAGATGAACACTGGGCGGTGGAATGAGCAACCTAAGGTGTATTCATGGAGTTTTGCTTATTGCTCATCATGATCTCTTGACACCAACTTTGGGATGCCTTTGCACCCGATGAGCATCATTGGTTTGACCACTCCAAAAATTGTTGCCGACCGTCACTACTGGGGTTACCTACTATATTGCCCTTGTAGAAATATAGACCAAGTGCGCTTAGTTACTATCTCTGCCAAGATACCCCTCAAGTACAATGCACCATACATCAGCCCACCATCACCTTCACCTCTATATGTTGCATGAGCTTCCGCTTTCACTGCCATTGCCATAATCTCCATTCAGTACGTCCCAACTGCCACTTCTGGAGCATGCGAGCATCCACTTCATCAAGAGAACCCTAATGGGGGTTTCCTCTTCCTTAAAGTCAGTTATTTGCATAGTTTTTGCCATTTGGATTTTTTTAAAAGTTTATGGCATTTGCTATAATAAAAGAAATAATGCAAAAGTTGCAGTAGGTCTTCCAAAGAATTCATCTTCAAGTTAGAGTTAGAAACAGGTGAACAAGAGGGGTCCTAGTAGGTGAAGAACTGCAATAGCTAATCGAGTATCACAGATAAGTCCATAGGAGTAGGAACTGCCTTTGCATTGGAATTTCGCGATTGAATGGTATTGAACACGCTTCTTACATTTTTTGTTGAAGATATCCAGGTCACATGTGCATAAGTCTATATTGAAATAAATAAGCGGAAGCAAAATCGATAATCCGAACAAGAACATAAAGATATAAAACATAGAATGCTCAGGTTTTACGTGGAACCCTACTCTGTGAGGGAGCATGATGAAACCACAAGAGAAGGCCTCAAAGGGTTGGATCTTCTATTAGAATTTCTCAATAGGTACGAGGGGTGTGGGGCTCCTTATATAGCTCCACAGACATACCAGAGTCCCATTGCAAATTCATGTAGGACTAAACATGAGTGGAGCAATTGGATATTGGAGAGATCCAATTACCCATCTATTACATACTTCAACATCCCCCCTTAAGCTGGAGCTGAGAAAGCTGCAGCTTGCAATAAAAAGAAAATGTAAACAAACTCATATTCACTCGATATATCTGAGAAGAATATATGCCCGCTGTTGGTAGAAGACATCGCTCGATGACGGGTCTGCGACACTTAGATAACCGTGAACAAGATTGTAAAAGTCGGCAGTCGGTATTCGGTCGGCAGGGTCCCTGACTAAGGATTAATCAGCAGTCGGGAGAGTAATCGGATTTAGTCGGGCATTAGTCGGTTTTGATTTTTTTAATTATTTTTAATATATAAATCAAATTTTAATATATATACTATCATTTATCTTCATAATTTTAGCAAATTTAATATTTTCAAGAGCTTAAGAAATTATAGCAAGAGAAGGAAAAATGAAGGAAGTTAAGATCAAACATTCAAAATGTTTGGTACATAACACTAGCATATGTTCAAAAACACATACAACATGTCCAACAAAATAATACAAGTAGGAAGGAAGACAAGTCAATTGAATCAATCCTCAATGTCATTATCCAAGTCCATCTCTTCTTCTTCTTCGTCGTCGTCGTCATCATCATCATCATCATCATCTTCTTCTTCTTCTATATCATCAAGATGCAACTCCTCGTTCTCATTCATCGTCGTAGCATTGGAGCTCGAAGATGAAGCTCCCTTGCTACAGTCAACTCGCTGGCTCCTTCTCGGTTCCAAATGCTCTTCAGCACCACTAGCATGTGCTACAACACCCCATGTCAATCCGGAACCTGGAAAAACCTCCTCATCATGAGCATCGACACCTCCAGTCCATTCAGCCATGTATGCACGATAACGAGATGAGAGAGGATCTTTTTTTTCAACTCGACGTTCCCGCATGTTTGAATTGAAACGAATATACACAAGATCATTCAGCTTCTTCGTCTCTAACTCTTCTTGGTATGGATCTGAACATCAAAATTCAAAATCAATTACTACGTTATAGTTTACTATTACTAATCAAATTTGGTGGGTGGAATGGAGTCATTATCGAGTCAAATGTACTCCAGTTATGCTCACATCCGGAGGATGAAGACGTCAAGATCAAGATCTTGATGGCCATGGCTTTCAAATGAGGCGTGTCATCTCCATGGTTATACCACTAATTAGCTATTTAACTAGAGAACTCGTCAATATAATTATTCTAAAATATTTCCAAAGAAAGAATTGTCCAGTAGTTAAAAATACCTGGGTCATAATTGTTGTCATTTGTCATCCTCTGTCTCACAGCTAAAGGCTTGCCAAAATCTCCGCGACCAAGTCTGTATGCTGGAAGCTCGTCCTTGGTAATTGCGTCTTGTACATCCAAATCTGGATAAAATCTTTCCATGCACTCTTTAAACCCTCCCCTCACTACAACATCCGGATCACCATGACACTTGGTGTAGAAGAAAAATGGGTTCAAGTAATAAGCCGCTAGATGCAATGGAGTATCGAGCCTCCCTTTGGTCTTGGAGGCAACATCCACAAAAAATTTGTAAGACGACTCTACGCCATTGAATGATGCAATTATCTGTCGTTTGGCATCTTCAAGCCCTCCGTACACAAAGCCCATGGATGGACGTCGATCTGCGTCAACAACACGCAATAAACGAACCAATGGAGTGAAAACTCAGACGGCATGTGCAATGTGGTTCCAAAATGTAAGGCTGAATACAATAGAACTCGCTGCTTCTCCCTTCTTGGTATTGTACCATTTGCAGTTCCGCCACTCTTCTGAGGAAAACATCAATCTAAGCTTGTCTTTCTTCTCATTAAGGCTCTCAAGAGTAAGAAAAGTTGTTGCAAATCTTGTTTGCCCAGGCCTTGCAATGTCTCTCTTGTTGGTGAACTTGCGCATCAAGCTTAGAGTTTTGGTGTGAGAGTATATAAACACCGTAAGCTTCTTTGCCTTTGTGATTGCACTCCTCACCTTCGTTTCTCTGCTTATCTCCTCCAAAGCAAGATCAAGGGAGTGAGCGACGCATGGAGTCCACCAAATCCGTGGATATTTGGTGAGCAGCAATCTTCCCGCTGCTACATTGGCAGATGCATTATCCGCCACAATCTTAACCACATTATCTATGCCCACTTCATTAAGACACTCATCCACCAGCTTGAAGATGTATTCTGCAGTGTGGGCCTCATTTGAGGCATCTACGGACTTCAAAAATGAAGTCCCCAAGGTGCAATTAACACAAAAATGGATGATGCTTCTTCTACGCATGTTCGTCCACGCATCGGTCATCAAAGAGCATCCTGTCGACTTCCACGTATCACGATGACATTGCAAGTCATCGTGCATTTTCTTCACCGCATCCTTCAGAAGTGGACCACTAAGCTCATACCTCGTGGGAGTCTTTAGTCCAGGCCCATACTTCCCAATCGCCTCCATCATCTGCATGAATGGCTTCGTCGTCAGTGCATTAAAAGGAATCGCTGATGTATATGCCCAGTTGGCTATATACGGGGTGACCCTATCACGATGCTCTTTGGAGAATGCATCTTTTATGGTCATCTGGTGATGGTCCTTCCAATGCGACATTTTGCTCCAACGAGTCGGATACTCGTGATCTCTTCGCCGAACCCGCATCTCCAGTGATATCAACATCCTCTCTCAGCTCCTGAACATCAGCGGCTTTCTGGCTCTTCTTCCTTGCAACGTCATCAAGATATGCGATCATCTTCTTCTTCGTATCTTCATCTACCTTGGGACATGCAGCCACGTTGCCTCTACGGTGTGCTAGATGTTGCTTGAACCGATACACACCTTCCTTGACAACCTTCTTGCACAATATGCAAGTAACTGTATTCGGATCTGTACGGTTCGAAAGGTAACCATATTGCCATGCAGGATCAGTTGATCCCGGTGGCACGTAAAAAGACGAGTCGCTACCAGAAGCGACGTTTGCGGGAGGTGTATCCATCTACATAGTCACAAACTCACAAATTACTAATTATCAAATACAAAGCTAACCAAACTTAGAAGAGAAAATATATCCTAACAATAAAATTTAAGATCATCTTAAGCAATCTAAGCAATAACATGTTATTAACATCTAAGATCAACCAAAGAAAAAACAAATTTTTTTTGAAGAAAACCTTGACATAAAAACATCTAAGTACAACGATAACATTGATCTTATTTGCTAACAATAACATTAACATAAAAACATCTAAGTACAACATCAACCTAAGAAAATCTAAGCAATAACATATTAATATCTAAGATCAACCTAAGCAAAAACAAAAAAAATTGAAGAAAACCTAACATTGTTATTTGCTAACAATAACATTAACATATTAACATCTAAGTTCAACTTCATTAACCTAAGCAAATCAAATCTATAACATCTAAGATCAACCTAAGCAAAAACAAAAAAAATTGAAGAAAACATACATAACCTAACATTGTTGTTTGCTAACAATAACATATTAACATTTAACTTTAACATCATCAACCTAAAAAACAGAGGAAATAAAAGCAAAAAAAACCTAACCTTTACCTGCTGGAGCCTAGAACGAGGGGGCGGCACCGGAGGCGATGAAGCGCTGAACGCGCTGGGAGCGGCGAGGCGCTGGGGGCGGCACCGGCGAGGCAGGGGAGGCTGGGGTTATCGCGCACAGGAGCCGCGGGGGGGGAGGGGTCGAAAGGTTCTGTCGTGCGTGAAGGGTTACTGTCTAACAGTAACCCTATATTTCAAAACCCGGATCCCAGCTCGGATCGTCTATGTAAAAATCGCCCGCCTAAGCGGCCGACTAGACCGACTAGGCGCCCGACTAATCGGGCTCAACCGACTATAGGCCGATTTAGTCTATTCGAATCGCCACCCCCTAAGTCGCATAGTCGGGCCGACTAGTCGGCCTAATTGGCTGACTTTTGCAACAGTGACCGTGAAGTACCTCTATCATGCCTTTAGTAGTTGCTGCGATATCAGGTCGTTCCTAGAGAAGAGTTGTAGTAGAAGAAGAAAGTTCAACATGGAGTAGTAGTTGGGGATATGGATACCCTGACGAAGCAGTCTATGCTGGATAAGGACTGTTGGTAGATGTAGTAGTCTGGAGTGCTGGTCTCTCTCTCCATCGTGGATGGGTAGTAGTAGTTTTGTAGATATATCAAAAAAATACATGCCTGCTCTCACTCGCCCTTTCTCTCATACTTGATAGAGTAGGAACATGTATCATCAAGTTGGGAGAAACCAAAACATGTATTTTTTGTGCTTCCTATTTTTTTTCTCAAATCATTTTTAGCCATTTCATTTTTTCGGTTATTCTCCTTTTTTTCACACATTTTGGGTTTTTATCAGTTGTGCCCCTTCGAGATATTGCAATGTCAGTTATACCCCTACTTTTTCGGGAATATCAGTTGTTCCCCTGACTTCTTACTGTTCTATCACTTGTACCCCTCCGTTAATTTAGCCGTCAATGCGTTAAACTTAATCATGATTTTTCAAACCATGGTTTGGGTAGGAGGGGTAAAATTGAAAACCCTACTGCTTAGTTGACAATTGGGTTATGTGGCCCCTCTACTGGGTCACGTAGGGTACCATGTTCTAGGCCGTCTTCGTCCTCAACCATGACTAGTATGTACCCACAACTCTTTTGCTTGTTTTGGTTCGATGACGACAACCCATCTGAGAATTTCACGTGTTAGGATGGGGACAGTGGTCACGTGAGCTTCTTGGACAACAAGACATTGAAAAACATCATCGGGCACTTCCTCCACTCCATCTTGGTGCCATTCCAAAAATGGAGGATAAGCCACATGATGCACCACCATAATCATGGTCATGTCGAGAACGACGAGTCTTGGCACCCGGTACACATCCGAACCAGTAAGATGGTTCCCTTCCATTTTCTCTTCCTCATCTTTGGATGATCATTTGATTGTAACATTGGGTTTTGCAGATTCTGAAGTCTTTGTACAGTAAGTTGTGGGATTCCGGGGAGGCCTAGCCCCCTCGGGGTCTCTTCCGCTATGAGAAATCTTGGTTGCTTGAGGATTCCTTCAGGAGTTTGGTGGAGGCGCATTGGCGGTCGACCGTTGTCACGGGCTCGATAGTCGCTCGATTTGTCAAGAAGCTGGAGTCCCTTCGGGCGCGCCTTTGTGTGTTCAAGCGGGAGTCGCGCGAGGCCCGTCGCGCTGACCGGGCGGAGGCAGAGGCTTTGGTTGCTACACTTGATCGTTTGGAGGACGAGAGGCCACTTTTAGCGGACGAGCTCCTTCAGCGGTCGGAAGCGCATCGGAAGATCAACATCGACGACCGCAAGAGGGTGGCGGAATGGAAGCAGCATTCCAGGCACAGATGGCTCAAGGAGGGGGATGCGGACACCGCTTTTTTCCACAGGATTGCTAGTGGTAGGCGTCGCGTTAACTTCCTCAGGAGTTTGATCTTCGATAATGTGAGGGTGGAGGGTGATAGGGAGCTAGGCAATGCTGTCTCTAACCATTTCAAGGAGTTCTCCAGACGGGGTGGTGAACGTCAATGGCGCTGGTCATGCGAGGGGGCGGTGCGTTTGTCTGAGGTGCATGCTTCTAGCCTGACTCTCATGGTGACTTCCGAGGAGCTAAAGGCTGCGGTTTGGAACCTTAATTGCGATGGGTCGCCTGGTCCCGACAGCTTCCCTGTTTCGTTCTTCAGGGACTCTTGGGACCTGGTGGGCGGCGAGGTTCTCGAGGTCGTCCAGGAGTTTTGCCACTCCAACGCTGGTTTTGAGCTTATCAACAGGGCTCTGGTGGTTCTGCTCCCCAAGTCCGTGGGAGCCTCCAGAATTGAGGATTTTCGGCCCATCGCTATCTCCAACGCCCTCTACCTTATTGTCGCCAAGGTCTTTGCCTGTCGACTGAGTAGGGTTCTCGAGCACACTATTTCCCCTCTTCAGTCGGCCTTCGTCCCAGGGAGGCAGATTGCAGACTCTATGCTTATCGCGGCGGAGATTGTATCGGATTGGAAGCGCTGCGGGACGAAATCCTTGCTTTGGAAGATTGACTTCTCGAAGCCCTTCGATACTCTGGACTGACGATTCCTCTGGACTGCTCTTCACAGGAAGGGGTTCCCTTCAACCTAGATTACTTGGATGAGACGTTGCGTGTCGACTTCTTCGATGACTGTGCTCGTGAACGGTCGCCGGAGGGCGGGTTCTTCCAACCTGAAAGGGGGGTGCGATAGGGCTGCCCTCTTGCCCCTTTACTCTTCATCATTGTTGCGGATGTTTTGGCCTGCATGGTTGATGGGGTGCTCCGGGCGGGCATCTCGCGTGGGTTCTCTAAGGGGGATATCCAGATCCCGCTGCTTCAGTATGCTGATGACACCATCTTCTTCATCGAGGGCGGGCCTAAGGAGGCTAGGGGGATGGCTGCGGTGCTCGAGCTTTTCAGCGAGATGTCCGGGCTTCGGCTGAATTTGGCTAAGTCCAAGCTTGTTCCTTTCTCTTTGGCGGATGACGAGTTTGAGGCTTGCAGCATGACGTTAGACACGACGCGTTCGAATCTTCCGATCCCCTACCTCAGGCTTCCTCTGTCCTCGGGGAGGTCGAAACTATCGGACTGGCTTCCCTTGATCGAGAAGGTTGAAGGGAAACTTGCTGGGTGGAAGGTGATGCTCCTCTCTAAGGGGGGCAGGCTGGTGCTCCTGAAGTCTGTCCTCTTCGTGATCCCCGTCTGCTACTCCTCCACGAGGCTGCTCACCTCGGGCATCAGGATGAGGCTTGAAGTGCTCATGCATAGATTCCTTTGGTGCAAGGATGATCGTCCGGGTTTACATCTGGTCGGCTGGGAGGACATTACTCTGCAAAAAAGTGAGGGAGGTCTGGGCGTTCGCCGCCTGGCTGTCCTCAATGAGGCGCTTTTGTTAAAATGGGTGGCTAGAATTTGGGGTAACAACGACAACCTCTGCACTCGCCTCCTTCGTCAGATCTATTCGGTCACCTGCTCGGCGCCATCGCCTGGTTTGCTTGTGGTAACGGTTAATCCCTCACTTTTTTGGAGAGGCATCCTCAAGGTAACTTCCTGCTTTGGGGAGTCTTTTAGACCGGTGCTGGGGAATGGTGAGGTATTTCTCTTTCGGCGGGATAATTGGACTGGCCAGGGTGACCTTGCTTCTCGTTTCCCTCGTCTTTTTGCTCTTGCTTCGGATCCGGATGTGCGTGTCGCTGCTTGTTGGGACTGTGGCAACTGGATGCCTCAATTCCGCTTGAACTTTTCTGACCAGCGTCTAGAGGATTTCATGGGCCTCCTGGACGTCCTGAGGGACGCCACCAGCCCCAACCCCTCTTCTGGGCGTGACCATTGGGTTTGGCGGGACAAAAACTTCACCGTCCGTAGGGCCTACTTGGCTATCACTAGGCTCCCCTCTCTCTCGCCTGATTTGGTGCGGGACTGCGCCTTCCTTTGGGGGCTGCACCTCGCTGAGAAAATTGGCTTCTTTTTATGGCTGTTCAGATGCAAGAGGCTTATGACACGGGACATATGTTACAGGCTACTTGGAGCGGTCTCTGACCGCTTCCTCCTTTATGGCACGGAAATTGAAACTGTGAATCACCTTTTCTTCTCCTGTTCTCGGGTGGGCCCCCTTTGGGACAACCCGTCTTTACGTTGGCTTAACCTCTTTGATGTGGGTGCTTTTTGTAGAAGCTTGGTGTCCAACCGTGAAAGGTGTGATTTACTGTGGCCGCTGGCTACGCTTTGGGGTATTTGGCTTGCCAGGAATGTACTTCTCTTTTCAGGGCAAAGGTTTTATTTGGAAAATGTAAAGTTGCAGGTGTCAAGCCTTTTAAGCTCTTGGTGTGTTTAGCGCTCTGAGTGCTTTCCTGTACCTTCCCCCCCCCTTTCTCCCCCCTTTTAATAAAGCTTTGGGGCGTACACCTTCGAGTGTATCCCCCTTTCTTGGATTAAAAAAGAACAAAAAAGTTGTTGGAAACCACTCTCAAGATGCATTTTTCATTGCCGTACCCTCTCCTCGCTTATGATATTTATCTGGTGAGATTAGATCTTGAAGACGAAAGAAGAAAAGATTGCAATTTTATGGTGAACTTTTGGTGACCATGTAACTTTCTTGCTCTCGAGAAGCCCAAGAAAGGAGGGCTCCCACTTCCGCCCCTACAACAGTCTCTTCGCTTGCAATTAGAGGTTGGAGGTTGCCATCTTCGCATGTTGGTCAACAATGTTTGCCCTTCTCGCCGAGATCATATGGGTATTCATACCCATCTCCATCATCAAGCTCTATTGGATTCCATTTAGGTATATGCCAGAATATTGCAAAAGGCAGAAACTTTCTTCTTTCGCTGCCAACTCCATCTTACTTTGTGAATTGTGCTATAGATCTTCGTGATGTGGCTGTATCTAGTCACATACCTCCACCACCATGGGCATGAGAAGAAGCTCTCATGGCACAGGATCACGTATGTTGATCTCGTGGTTCTCAATGAAGAAGGCATATAATGAACTGAGACAACCAGTAGGTGAACAAGATCTGGAGCATAACCAGAATTTAAAGGTGGTGGGGCGGCTAAGGTTCCGTGTAGAGTCAAGATTTTCTATGGTGCTTGAGAAGAGACCACTTGCGTGACAAGATAAGGAGGGCGTGCGTATTCGGCTTGCAGGACACGACTTGTGGTAGATGCCGTTGTCAACAAGAGGATGCAGAACATATTTTCTTCAAATACACGTTTTCGACATGGGTTTGGAGGGAGTTGGGGTTAGACTGGCTCGAGACAGATTAGACGGCTGACTTCTAGAGATCAATTCGTGCGGTGGGGTCCAACCCCACGGACGACATTTCCCTTGCCTTCACGTCTCTTTGGGCGATTTGGCTAGGTCGTAAAATGCTATTTTCAACAATCAGAGATTCTACTCAGAAAATGTGATTTTCACATTGTAAAGCTCTATACAATTTATGGGCTTCTCGATAATGTAACCTAACTATTTTTAATGAAATTATAGAAGTGGTATCTCCCAACTTGGGAGATTACCCATCGTTTTTCTATCAAAAAAAGATGTTGATCTCGTGGTTTCATGTGTCAATCTTCAACATGGATCTGTTTTCAATGCGTATATTCAGCAAATTGTTCGTAGGTGAAGGATGAAGGAGGAAGGATGAGCATGGGGTGGAGGAGGCTGGCAGGAGGATGAGGTTGGGGATGGAGGAAGAGGAGGCTGGGATGGGGAAGAGGAGAGGATGAGGCTGAGGTGGAGGAGAGGGGGAGGAGGAGGCTGAGGCGGAGGAGGGGGAGGAGGAGATGGTTAGGAGGGGAGGAAACACCTTTCAACCATTCTTTTTTAATTTAATTCCCCTTGTGTCCCTAAAGTTAACGTCCGTTTGCGTTGGGGGTGGATGGTAACTAATCCGATGGGTACAAGTCATAGAACGATGAGAAGTCAATAGCACAATTGATATTCCAAAAAGAGAGGGGCATAAATGATATTGCAATATCTTATAGGGGCACGATTGATAAAAGTCCTTTTTTTGTACAATCATCTTTTTTTCCCAAAAGACTCACGCCCTCTTTCTCCCTTTTTTTAAGATGCCTTCTTTTTTTAATCATCCTTTTTTTCAAATCATCCCAATTCGAGCTAAAACCTTCGGATCCCCTCCATCCCCTTTTTTTGAACTTAGCCTGTTGGGCCTTAATATAGTTCCCTCTCCCCTTTTTTCAGTCATAGCCCACTTGGGCCAATGCCTCCTTTTTTAACGACGGGTACGTGGCCCCTTTTTTGCTGCCCATCAACTATGGTTCACATGATCGTTGCCGCCTGGAAAGATGAGGGGGTGGAGTGACCGCCTTGAGATTGTGCAAGGGAATGCACGTGGTATCTGTGTGAGGCTTTGCCATGGAGGATAGATGTCGTCCGTTGTATGAACACATGGCAATGCTTTCACTGCGTGATAGCCTAGAGATGAGAGAGCTTGGAGGAGATCACACCTAGAGGAGATGGGGGGGACATGCTTGCGGATCTGCTGCATCTAGATCTTGAAGGAAGATATTAGAGGTGCGACCATGGCATGATGGAAGAATCACAACCATCGTCGCCTGTAAGGATCGGGGTAGGATTTCTCCAAGGAGAACCGTACTCAGAATCCCCATCACGTGTGACGCTTTGCGATGGGAGTCATCTAGGTTGCGGCTTAGAGTTGCTTGGAATCGCATTAGGAATTGTCGATGCTTTGCAGAATTAGGATTCCATCAAGAAACCCTAAAACTCTCGAACTTGAACAAATCATCATATATGAACATAATCTCAACCATGAATAAAGCAATTTTCAAAAAATAAAGTCAATTGATATTCCAAAACTAAACAACACAATCAGACTACTCTTATACCATGTTGAAATATAAAAGTGGAGTAAAATCTAGGGTTTGAAAAAACTAAAAACGAAACAAGGCGGTTTCCCTGGAATTGAGGCATAGCCTCGAAGCGGTCGAGGCGTAAGCCTCAGTTTACAAAGATTAATATCTATAAAAACTACAATAAATATATACTAATGAAATTATATATTCTGACTAGCATATGATATATTTCACTATAATATATAATGAAATTATAAAGTTAGGAACACCTAAAGAAATATATACAAATGTATGTGCCTTTTTACTAATTTTCCATCAAATTAGAGAATGAATCTGTTGATGTTCCCCAGAATTCTAACTATCTAAATCAAGTTGGAGAACCATTGTATGCACCCCTCTTGCTATACCATTACTCCAACAAGACGGGGGTCTCGCTGCCCGATCAGCGGGCCGAGGGGGGGGGGAGGGGAGGTCTGGGGGGGAGTAGGTGCGCTGTCCCCCTGCGGGGGTGTGGGGGCAGTGTCCCGGGCAAAATATTTTATTGAAGAGTTTATTTTTATTCGGATATATGGATCTGTTTGTATGGGAATAGTAAATGAACTCCCCTTGAATTCTATCTTGTTTGTCCTTCTCGGTATATTGCATAGTTTATTACGTGACAACTCCTTAAAATGAAGTTTACAAATAATGTTTTCTATGATATTTGCTGATTAGTTTGTTTAAGGGTATAATTTAAGAGTTTTTGACATAATTGAACATGTTTAATGATAAATATGAACATGAAGGCAGGCAAATGTAAGCATTCATCTTGTATATTTATATCCTAAATAATATACCTTTATAAATGTTAGAATTATTATATTACAATTATATTTGTAACCTTTCGGGTTCCGTAACCCTTAACCCTTCGGGTTCCGTAACCTTTAACCCTTCGGGTTCCGTAACCCCTCAGGGGTATTTATGTATTTTTCCTCTTGTACTCTCTTTCTATCTATATAAGAGACCTTAGCCCTATGGAATAGAGATCCCATTCTGTTTCTCTTCACCACATGGTATCAGAGCAACGGTCCTAGACCGGGGTTCTGATCTAAAATCCCCACCGCCTCCTTCAAGCCTCGCAAAAGCCTGCGCGGGCCCTCTTCCCTGAATTACGACCCCGCGCAAGGCCCTCCAATCGCCTCTAGTGTAGTAGCCCTTCCGATAGCGCTACCCGACGCTTTTTGGACCTCCTACGAAGGGCGTTAGCCTCACAGCTACCCTCTACAGGTACCATAGGACTCTTTGGAGATCCAAAACTCATCACGGATCGCTTCCAAGAATTCGGATATGCCGTCCATTAGGGATTTTCAGCCCTTCGCAAAGGGCAAACGTGAGTTTTAGGGCATTTTTTAGCTCTTATACGCAAGGTTCAGGAAAGCGGTATGCGTATGCGTTCGGACTGGTCACCGAATACTGATTAAGCGGTATGCGGGGCCATATGCGGTTCTAAGCGGTTTTCTAATTTTTAATTTAAAAATAAAAAATATCTATGAATAATGTTACCACTGAAGTTTATGTATCTAAGTGGATTTAAAGAAGATCTAAGAAAAACGGTTCATGTTAGATGGGTGTGCATATATACTTTTAATTGCCTCATATTTAATCACAAAAAAATATTTACCATAAAAACTTCACATTATATGATTCGTAATAACAAAACTTCAATACACATACATGCACTACATGAGCAAAACCTTAATCGGCATATATAAAAAATATTCAACGATACATTGCATATACTCGTGAAAATAATACACGAGAAAAACATAAAACATTGCATATAGATAATGGTATAATGCATTGCACTTGTATAGAAATGCATGTAATATTCTAACAATTGAATGAAGAGGCAGAGTTACAGAATTAAGGACCTGAATGAGAAGATTGAAAAGTTGGAGCTGCTGGAGCAGTATGCGGGGCATATGCGGGGAGGGCGCATAATGCACTGATTCAAGTAATCGGTGTGGTCTGCACGTCGCACGGGCATATGCGGCCGCATATGCGGCCCGTACGATCGATTTAGTGAACAATGCTTATATGCATCCTTAGTTGATCACAGGATCATCTTTCTATTTTAAGACCATCATGGTGCCTTCTTCTACCGAGACAAAGCCCTTGGCCACAAATATTATGGCACAAGGCACTACTATCAAACTCAAGGGCACAGAAAATTACGTGCTCTGGTCTCGATCTTTTATAGTGTTCATTAGTGGTCAGAGGAAACTCTACATTTTGACTAAAGATCCTTTAGATGAAAAGGACAAAGAGTACGACAACTGGCAGACTGATAACTATTTGGTTATCAACTGGATGACCAACAGTGTTGAGGCTCATATTGTCTCAAATCTTCTTTACAAAAATACGACCAAAGAAATGTGGGAGGATCTCGAGCAAACATACTCCCAGAAGAAGACGAAGTCAGGCCTTGCAGATATTTACAGGCGAATCTGGTCAGCATCTCAGCACTGGATGACCAACAGTGTTGAGGCTCATATTGCCTCAAATCTTCTTTACAAAAATATGACCAAAGAAATGTGGGAGGATCTCGAGCAAACATACTCCCAGAAGAAGACGAAGTCATGCCTTGCAGATATTTACAGGCGAATCTGGTCGGCATCTCAGGGTGATTCCACCATCATCGAGTACTACAAGCATTTATCCAGTCTGTATGAGGAGCTTGCAATATTCCATCCCTCATATTGCACTAAACAGATACAAGAGCCTGATTGGCAGGTATACCGCTTCCGTGATGGCCTGCATTATAGGTACCATGCAGCGAAGAAGCAATTTCTTATATCAGACACAGTGCCAACAATGAAGGCCATCTTTGTCCGACTTGAGGAGCTCGAGACATCCGCTACCCGGCCTCCTGTCTTACCTTCAACAGAGAACTTTGCACACATCGCGTCATCTGGGCGAGGAGGTAGATACGGCTTGCGAGGAGGACGCATTCACGATCCAAGTTGTGGCCGTGGACGGGAATCTGGATGAGGCCGTGACTTTGGTCGTGGTCGTGGGCGAGACTCTACTGCCCCATGCACTCACTGTGGTAGGTGGAACCACTCGGCTGAACGATGCTGGCAGAAGTTTAGCGTACCTTCTTATCACGCTAGTAATGCTTATGAGGATGCCTATGATGTGGAAGAAGAATCACCTACCTCCAGTGGCAAGACCGTTCATCTTAATGATGCAGATTACTCCCGCCTAATGCAGATCCTTCAGACTCCAGGGCCTACCACCACTAGTAACACTACAACTGCTGCTCTGGCCACTCCTTCAGGTACAATAGACAACTCTGCTATCACTTCTACTCCAGCTTGGATTATTGATTCCGACGCCTCTACTCATCTCACTGGAGAAGGCAGTCTGCTCAACTCTTCCATACCATATACCTCTGCGAAGTCAGTTCGAGCCGCTAATGGGACTCAATCACAGATTACTACTGTCGGAACTATGGAATTCTCTTCCAAACTCCGACTTTCGAGAGTTCATTGTGCTCCTGATTTTCCTCTTAGCTTGTTGTCAGTTCACAAGCTTTGTGTTGAGCTTCATTGTCGTGTGATATTTGATGAGTTTTGTTGTTATTTTCAGGACATTTGGACGAGGAAGATTTTTGGTGGGGGTTATGAGAAGAACGACCTATATTACCTTGACATACCCTCAGACCCCAATTTTCTTGGTGCTACATCTATGTCCGAAGATCCGCTCCTATGGCATCGACGTCTTGGACATCCCTCTGCCAAGGCCATCTCCATTATGTTTCCTGAACTCTCTGCTCTGAAGCCCTTTCAGCGCGAGGCATGTGAGTTCGGGAAGCACCATAGAACTTCGTTTCCTGCTTGTATTGAGTCTCGTAGTACAACTACTTTTCATCTTGTTCATTGTGATGTTTGGGGACCTTGTCCGATCCGCACATTAAGTGGTCATCGCTACTTTATAGTTTTTGTTGATGATTATAGTCGATCTTCTTGGGTTTATCTAATAAAGGAGCGTTCGGAGATTAATCAGATTGTCAGATATTTCTTTCAATATGTTAAAACTTACTTTTCTAGCATTGTTAAGATCATTCGTACCGACAATGCTCTTGAGTTAACCCAACATGACTTGACCTCTTTCTTTGCATCCCAGGGAACTGTTCACCAAACATCATGTCCATATACCTCACAACAGAATGATATAGCTGAGAGGAAACTCCGACACTTGCTAAATGTTGCCAGATCTCTTCTTAGTCAAATGAGTGTTCCTAAACAATACCGGGGAGATGCTATCGTTACTGCAATATATCTCATCAACCGTGTTCCTTCATCAGTTCTCAAAGGGGCAACTCCATTTTCCTTACTTTATCCTACCGAGTCTCCTTTTCCCATACCTCTGCGAATTTTTGGTTGTATTGCCTTTGTT
This sequence comes from Ottelia alismoides, assembly GCA_037367405.1. Taxonomy (NCBI): domain Eukaryota; kingdom Viridiplantae; phylum Streptophyta; class Magnoliopsida; order Alismatales; family Hydrocharitaceae; genus Ottelia; species Ottelia alismoides. The sequence continues at coordinate 355,005 of JAZKJV010002397.1, forward strand.
CATAACTTTCATGCAGCTGGCAAATTATTCTCTCATGCCATCAAATGCGTCTTTCTTGGGTACTCGTACCCAGAAAGGCTATCGCTGTTATGATCATGTTGGACGTCGATACTATGTATCTGCTGATGTCACCTTCTTTGAGCAAACAAGTTATTTCACACAGACCGTATGTGACATTCCTCTGGACCTCCCTCCTACACCAATCGTCTATACTCACCAGCGTACCTCTATACCTTCTACACTAATTAGACCTGGCCAATGGGCTGGGGGCCCGCCCGCCCAGCCCGCCCAGCCCGCTCATGGGCCGGGCTTGGGCTTCAAGATTTAAGCATGGGCCGGCCCGGCCCGGCCCGCAAAAAATAAAAAATATATAAGTATATGTCAAATTATACATGTATTAATATGATATTCTTTAAGTTTTTCATTCGTGACACTAGTTTTAAATAAAAATTCAATAGTTTACATGTCAAGTAACATGTAAACTACGTATATTAGTTATATAAAGTATAGTTGGTATTAATAAAATCATCTATATGTATTAATAACATTAAAAAAATCAATGGAAAAGGACCAAAATGGGCCATGGGCCGGCCTTGGACAAAGGTTTTTTAACCTCGGCCCGTTCGGCCCGGCCCATGGGCCGGCACGGCCCGCAATTTGGCCAGGTCTAACACCAATGTCTGTACCTTTGCCTATCCCTTTTATGCGGGATGATATGACCACTTCGAGTGCTCCCACCACTGCTGTCCCAGATGTACCTGGGGAGCTTCCTATAGCTCTACGCAAGCAAAAAAGGAAATGTACGTATCACCCCATGTCACATTTTACTTCTACAGATGGTTTATCTAGCTGTGACAAGAGATTTGCAGATGCTCTTAATGCTATTACCGTTCCAAGAGATCATTTCAGTTCAATGCAAGATCAAGGTTGGCGACAAGCCATGGATGAAGAGATGGTTGCACTTACCTCCCGGAGTACATGGGATCTTGTGCCGTGCCCCCCGGGAGTTCGCCCTGTGGCATGTCGATGGGTCTTCACGATCAAACAGTCGCCTGATGGTTCTATTGACAGGTTGAAAGCCAGACTTGTTGCTAAAGGTTTTACACAAACCTTTGGAGTTGATTATTTTGAGACCTTCTCGCCTGTTTCCAGAATGGGGTCGACACGTACCATTCTTTCTATTGCTGCCAACAAGGCTTGGCCCATTTATCAACTTGATGTGAAGAATGCCTTTCTTTATGGTGATCTTGAGGAGGAGGTCTACATAATGCAACCGTCGTGGTATGTAGTCGAGGGGGAGCATGTATGTCGACTACGCAAGGTCATTTATGGCCTGAAGCAGAGCCCAAGGGCATGGTTTGACAGGCTCACTACGGAGATCAACACACTTGATTTTCAGAGGACAACATCTGACTACTCTGTCTTTGTTAGACCACGGTCTACTGGCACGATCATCCTTGCTGTCTATGTTGATGATATGGTTATCACAGGAGATGATGTAGATGGTATTCAGAAGGTCTTTGTGACGAAAGATCTTGGCCAACTTCGTTATTTTCTTGGCATCGAAGTAATACGCACTACAAAGGGGCTCCATCTTTCACAGAGAAAGTATTGCCTCGATATTCTGACTGAGGCGGGACTTCTTGGATGCAAGCCATCTGGCATCCGTGCAGAAGTGAGAAAATATTCAGCATCTACTGATCCAGCATTTGAGGATGCAACACGATACATAAGCTTAGTGGGAAAATTACTCTATCTCACTGTTACTAGGCCAGATATATCATATGCTGTGAGCAGAGCCAATCAATATATGGAGAAGCCTCTTTACATTCACTGGCAGGATGTTCTTTTGATCCTTCGATATTTGAAGGAATCTCCCGGACGTGGACTTTTCTATGGGGTGAATGGATACACTAATATCTTTGCCTATACAGATTTTGACTATGCAAGCTCTCCTGAGGACCGCCGATCTACTACAAGATATGCCATGTTTGCTGGAGATAACCTTGTCACTTGGCGAAGCAAGAAGCAGACAACGGTATTCAGATCTAGTGCGGAAGCAGAATACAGGGCAATGGCTCAGGCCACATGTGAGATCACATGGCTTGTTTCTAACCTAACAGAACTTGGCATGTCAGTCGACACTCCTGTACCCTTATATTGCGACAACAAGTTTGCCACGTACATCGCCACCAATCCAGTTTTCCATGAGTAGACAAAAGACATTGAAGTTGATTGCCATTTTATTCGTGATGCAGTACGAGAAGGACGAATCAACACTCCACACATCTCCACTGAACTTCAACTTGCAGACATCCTCACAAAGGCTCTTCCAAGGAAGCGCCTAATGTACTTAGTATCCAAGTTGGGCATGATCGACAGATATGCTCCAACTTGAGGGGGAGTGTTAGAATTATTATATTACAATTATATTTGTAACCATTGTTTCGTAACCCTTAACCCTTCGTGTTCCGTAACCTTTAACCCTTCGTGTTCCGTAACCCCTCAGGGGTATTTATGTATCTTCCTCTTGTACTCTATAGGGTTTTCTCTCTATATAAGAGACACCCCTATGGAATAGAGATCCCATTCTGTCTCTCTTCACCACAATAAACATATGGAATTACTAATAGGACAAATGATTTACATAAAAAAATCTGAAAATAAAAAGCGCCTCGAGGACCGCCTCGACCAACTAAGGCGGTCGCCTCTCAGAGACCCCCTGAGGCGGCTGTTCTGAGGTGATTCCAGGCCGCTTCATCTCGAGGCATGTTTTTTGAACCATGGTAAAATCAGAGCAAGAATGAATAAAATAAAGAAATATAAAATGTGGAACGCTTATGATTTAACATGGAACCCTACTCCCTAAGGAGCATGATGTAACCACGGGAGAAGACCTCAAAGGACCGGATCTTCTATTAGAATTTCTCAATGAGTATAAGGAATGTGAGACTCCTTATATAGCCCCACATGCAGATAGGTGTCCCATCGCTCATCCATGTGGGACTAAACATAAGCGGGGTAAGATCCAATTACCCATCTATTACATACTTCAATAGTCTATAATGTTACTTTAATGATAATAGATAATTATCATAAGGATGAAAATGGTCTAAGTCTATTTGTAGATAGTGTTTTTGGAATCGATGCCACATCAGGTCAAGTTAAACTTGTTCCAATCCACTTAAAGGTTGGAACAAGTTTTTTCTGAACATGAAAATGATCATCCTATTCTCAAATAATCAATCATCATATCCCGTTTTCTTGTAGAAGTGCCTCCCTTCAATGGTGTTATACTTACAAGTATAACCACCAACTGTATTATTGCTTTTGCTGTTTCTTTTTGATAAAATCACGAATGAAAACTTCATCGCTATCTCTTTTTAATAAATCATGTATGAAAACTTCATTGCTATTTCTTTTTGATAAATCATGAATCATTATTTAATTGGCAGAGTTCCCTGGTTATGTAAAAAAATTATGTAAAAAATTAGACTGCTCTCTTATTAAAACTGCTCTGGTGCATCTGCCAGTCATTGCTTTTGTGAATGAATATCATTTTCTTTACAGTTGTCAATCCGCATACTTCCAGCAATAGTATAATTTCGTAGCAATTTATTATATATTGGTTTCTGCAGAGGGCAGGCCAGACAGGACAGGCTTAAGATTCTCGAAGGAACTGGCAACTCTTGATGTGCCAGTGAAACTTCTCATCGATTCTGCTGCTGCATACGCTATGGACGAGGTTGACATGGTTTTTGTTGGGGCGGATGGGGTCCTTGAAAGTGGTGGCATAATTAACATGATGGGAACATATCAGATAGCTCTGGTAGCTCACAGCTTGAACAAACCTGTCTATGTTGCTGCAGAAAGTTACAAGGTACTATCTCCAGAAATAAATATAAAACAGTAGGCCTAGTTTTATGTCCCTCATCAATGTTATGGCATGATTTGTTTCTTGCAGTTTGCACGCTTATACCCATTAGACCAGAAGGACCTTACTCCAGCTCTTCGTCCCATTGATTTTGGTGTGCCGATCCCTTCTGGTGTAGAGGTGGAAACATCTGCAAGGGACTACACACCACCGCAGTACCTCACTCTTTTATTCACTGATCTGGGGGTTCTCACTCCATCCGTTGTGAGCGACGAGCTTATCCAGCTGTACCTGTAACTAACCAGGTAAACTGTCAGAAGTTCACAACCCTAACTTTATTTTTGATCTTGTGTTTTATGTTTTTAATTCTCATAAAATATTTGGAAATTTAAAATAGTTCTCTTTGACTGATGAATCTCAATGTTTTGGGGGTGATGTTTTCATGTTGATGCCATCGTTGATCAAGGTAACACTTAAATGGAGTGCTTATATAGACTTTCTTTACAGAGGCATTTTCATAACAAGGATATCGGGCCATTAGTTTAGATCAATTTTAGATTCAATGTGTATCCTAAACGAGGAGATTGCACCATTTCCTATAATTCTCAGTCACCTCATCCCGGCCCTCATTTCCATTTGCAGTCCTTGTACTGCTTCCTCCAGGTCATTCTTCGATATTTACCTCTACGTCGTCTATGATTGTCGGTACACAATGACGTCTCCTTCCACCCTTTCCAGCATATGCACCTATCTGATTGGTTCTCGTTCTTCCACATAATATTGCCTATCTCGACCTTGATCGTGAGCAATCCAGTTGCATCCTTACCATTGAGCATCTGTAACATTCTGTTTGCATGTAAACCAAAATACCGCATATGAAAATTAATGGGTTAATTGTAGGAAAAAAGTTCATCCATCCCCTAGAAATAAACATACATAAGAATAAGTCGAAGGAGCGCTACTTCATCACCAAATTTGTATTGAGGAAACTTCATAATGAGAAAATTTCATCCTTGTTTACTGAGTATAACATGAAATAAAGATGAACTACAACATTATACATGCATATGATGCATCAACTAATTACTAGATCAAATGAAAATTAGGTTCCACTGAAAAGAGATAGTGTGAACAAGTGAGTTTGTGAACACTAATCTAGATGACATTGAAACATAAGTTGTCAAAATCAATGAAGATCATCGAGAACCAATCACTCATCAGTGTTGACAGAGGATGAGTTCGAGGTCGAGTGCGACAATCGATTGTGCATTCATAGAGGAGAATGTATGGATGGATAGCGGTGATGGAAAGAAAGCGATGTGCCTCAAAGAATGCAAGGGAAGAGGAGAGGATGGAGGGAGACGAAGAAATGGGTGGACAAGGTGGTAGAGAAGGGGGAGGGAGTTTGGGGGGGGGGGGGGCGTTAGAGGAGGGAAATTGGTGTTGAGAAAGGCAGAGTGTGGAGAGGGCATAGCATGGATCAGTTAGAGGAGGAGCAACCATAGGTGGTAGCGATAACATGACCATGCACAGTGAAGGCAGAAGGGATTGGGGTGGGGAGATCCACGATTCCGAGGGAAAAGGGGAAGAGGAGCAGTGAGGATGGTCTGTTGCGTCGCGGCTAACCACAACATGCTTTGCTCTGTCCCTTGGGAACCAGATGATGCCAAACCCATGTGATTATCGGAGGACCTGCAGGGACACGCCCGAGTTTGATGTGACTTCCTCACAACAGATGATCCTCTCTGGTAAAAGAGACAAGAACTCAAGACTAATGGATGTTCAAATATTGAATTCAATTTCTCATTCTATTTCTAATGTAACATTCGATGATTAAATCCGAGTTATCGATGAAAATTGATCCAGACATTTTATTGGGTTTTGACCCAATTGGACACATAGAATCAGTCAAAATGCTTAAATCCAAGTTATCAAACGGTCATCTTTTGCTCTTAAAAATTACATATCCGATGCCAAGCTGTATTATTACAACCTTTCCTGTTTGTACTCGCAACATCATGCATTATTAGTTCATGGTTCATGTATTTAATGGTAGCGGCTGCACGCTATTGGTAATGTTTTCCTCCTAACTCTATATAAGTATGGCTCCTCCCCTCTAGGGGTCCTTTCCGTTGTAACGGAGAATTTGATTTTTTATATAATTTGTATTTTTTCTGGTCTAAAATCTTACTGTTATACAAAAAATGTACAAGTCCATGTTCGTTTCTGGCCTGCCCCGACTTGTTAATTTTGTACCTATTTACAACCACCAAAATACCAAAATGCTTAAGTCTAAGTTGTCAAGTAATTACTTGTTCGTTTTTGCTGGACTTTGTTCGCAACGCTTTAAATATAGTCTTATATGGTATATCTATAAATGAAAAAGTGAGTTATAAGTGGATGTTTGCTAAATTATAATTTAGGAGTAAGTATTTTAGATATTTATTAACATGTTCAATAGAGATCAAATCCAACAAGTTGTTACGACTAATTTTTTCTCAATAACGGCTTAGGTACGCTATTGAAATTGGATCAATAATTCAAGGGATTTTGTGTAATTACAATATAATTAATTATATCATTGTGTGCTTCCTCTGACAATAGTAATGGCTCCTCGAGAGACAAAACCATCTCTATAAAGAGTTAGGAGGAAATGACCATCAAGAACATGAAGCTTGCCATTTTAAGCAGAGACAAGTGCCGAGGTACATCACCGCGAGGATATAACGAATATTAATGAAATAATATGTGACACTCAAAATATAGTCCTTACCAGAATATCGACAAGTTCTAGAGTGCAATATGAAAGCCGATGTCTACAAATCAACAACTTGGGCATATAAGCATCATGGTGGTTATTGATAGATTCTATTGGGCTCGAATCCAACTAGTACGTATTGTTTTGCTCGATAACGAATCAGATCAAGATTTAATGAATCTACAACCACGACATCTCTAATAATCGGAAAGGGCAGCCAAAAGATGTGGTCACTCCTACAAAGAGTTGATGTGAAAAGGCCATCCGATATGAAGTGTGCAACTCAGATCTTCAACATTGTTATTGATGATACATAGTCGTGATCGCTATCTGATCGGTTGTTAAATATATAATAATGAATATTATTCGTTTTTTTTCATATTCGAATTTACAAATTCAAAGATTCATATAGCAACAAATATACGTTCTCTATATTATCAATGTTTGTATTAAGTAATGCTATTTTTAGCATAGTGCAAATTTTGATGATCGATGCAACAATATATCATCGCTATATAACCAATGTTCTTCTCAAAATAGGAATTTGTCAAACTCGGGTGTCTCGGTATCTTGGCAAAGGAAACCTTGTTTTGGAGCATTTCATATGCCAACTCATTCCGACGAAAAAGTCGAACCCTCACTCAAAGCCGCGATATGTTACATATCACCTTACATTTGTGCGAACGATAAGACTTCAAATAAAGGATCTGCTCCTAGCACGGAAAGTCACAACAGGTTAAGACTATGCTCGTAGTCAGCACCAGCATCACATCCTCCTCCTAAAGCCCAACTCGCTTTCATTCCGGACTAGCCCATACTAAAAAAGGCGTAAAAAAGAAGATTGACTTCCATTCTGTTTTAGGATTATGTACCAAGCAACTTTGAAAGAAGAGGTGTAGTAGAAACGTCGAGAGAAGAGAGATGTTCTTCCTATCGTGATTTACACAATGACGAGGCACAATGAGTCCACTTTTAAGGCATCAATCCAAGCAAGATGGGCATGGCATCGTTGATTGCAACATATATATTATTCGTTGCTAATTTTAAATACAAATAATGATTTTGCTATATTCATTATTCATTATTATATTCGACACATACGATATAGTGAGAGATTCCAAAATACGTGTTGGTATAAACACATTTTGTTGTAGCGGGACTCGCGATTTTTCCTTTTAGGAAATGTACAAGGTTACTATGCACCCTATATAAATCGATATTAACTACGTAACAATAAATAATATTCTTCTTACGGTATCACAATTTTCTACAAATGGCATATCAGTTCTTACGTCAACGGTTCATTTGAAAATAATTATCATATGCCCTTACAATTTGCAGCAGTCGTAGTTTTTTTTGGTCGGTAAAAATTATTACAGAATATTACATAGATGCTCGAAAGGCATCAAAAACAAAGTTGAACTCGAGAAGTGCACCAAAATCCTCGGTACAAAGTTAGTTCTTTAAAATCATCATAGCCTGCACAACATGACTAGTTATGGTAGCGACTGAAAATGATCGAGAGGACGCCCGGCGACGATTTCTCTCGGCCCATGTTTCCCCGTCGGTGGCAGCAACAACGGTAGGAAGTCCCTGACGAATAGAGTTAGAAGAGCACCCATTAATCCATTCCAAAATGTCTTAGAGGCAACAGTAGGGCAAGCAAGGAGTAGGTGGCCTTCCACACCCCAAGAGCGACCGGACAACAAAAGAAAAGATGGTCACATGATTCCAGCTAATGGAGACAGAGATAACAAGGGGAATGGCAAGCGATCCCATGCTTGAAGAGCCTATATGTGGTGGACATCTGATTAAGGATGGTCCTATAAAGTGTGCAAGAGTGCCTACCTGTGGTGGGCAGTAGTCGTAGTTGCTATTGCAGTGGTTATATATTTTTTTCTTGGTAAGAAAATGTGTAATCACTAACTAAGCAATTAATTGTTATGAATTTTAAAGTGTAAATGATAATTATGTTGTGATTAATTATTTATATTATTGTGGGCTGTGGTCTATTTATTAAAATTAAATTGAAGTAAACATGCATATTTTACCCAATGTCAACCATTTATTTCATATTAAATTAACCTTAGCTCTAAAAATATCTGAAAAACCAAGTTGATTATATTAATAGCTCTCTGTCACATGCCAAAAAGTCATCTCATTTGTATGCATATATCTCCTGAAACAAATTATTTTGTGATTTATGTAGTTGGTTTTTAGTTGCTAAATCATTTAGTATTTTTAGGGTTCAAAAATTTTCTGGATTCATATATTTTAGAGTTATCATGGATAATTTTACTTTTGGAAATATTTATTGATTAGTATTTATTAAAATTAAATTATATATAATAACCAATTATATACTTCTTAATTCATTAAAAATTCATTTTACATCATTAAAATATCAAAAAAATGAAAGTAGCTTAATTTTGCATTAATTCACATTTTGCCAAAATTTGAAAATTTTTGGACTTCATTTCACTGAAAATTATAAACTAACCTTCAGATTAGCCAAAAGTACATTTCACTTTTTATTCGCATAGAAAAAAATGGAAAATGCATGAAAAAAACTCATTGTCGTCTACAATGACGATAAGAAACGTAGCCATCAATAATTATCAATTTCAGAGTCTTGAACACCATCTTCATGGTCAAGATTTTAAAACCGGAATGGATATTGAACCGGTCAGTCTTCGGTTTGGTCCAACCGGGTCAGACCGTCGGTCCAAACTGGTCCGATCGATGATGATGTCAGCATGACATCATCATTCCTACCGACTCGAAAAAAACGGATCGGGCTTAAGTTAATGGTCAGATCGGTCGAACCGGTTTTCTGAACTGATAAAATCAGATACATATATATAAGTATGTATTTATATATCAATGAAATAATCGTTTAAAATATCCAATCTTTCAATAGAATAACATGATCGCCTATTTCGAGTAAAAATCTACAAAAGTTAGTCACATTTTCTATAATTATATATGAATATAACATTGTAATCATTTATTTATAGTTGCTTATAGAAAATTACTCCAAGAAAGTATTGACAGAATGTATATTCCAAAAAAGAGAGGACATAACTTATATCATAGAAGTTAAGAATGGCACAAATGATAAAAATACCATTATTTCATTATTTAACCTTTAATTTTTGAAAATTTACCAAACCATTAAACTTGGATCAATCCGGGTCAGCCCGGTCCGACCATCGGATTTTCCCGGTCGAACCACCAGTCGGACCTGATTTTTTATTTTTTAATTTTTTTTGAAATTAATTACACAAAATCGGTCGAACAGATCGGGTCGAAGCCTGTTCCCGGTCCAACCGGTCCGACCGGCCGATCCAGTCCGGTTTTTTAAACCCTGTTCATGGTAATAGACATGCAGTGACATCAAATTGGCAACATGCATTTTAGAAGAACAACTTGAAAACTTTATTTGTTAAAAGTTTGGTCAATGTGAGATTTTTAAAATTAAAATGAGCATACGACATAATCAAAGGTTAGAGTTATTGACAAGTTGTTAGCGTGAGTTGAACCACTTGGGAGATTGATATTGAAGTCACCAACTTGTTCATTGATTGGCATTAATGAAAATTTAGTGCTGTCGTATAGACTTCTAGACACCACTAATATTTGATGCAAAGTCCTATTTGATTCCTGAAATAAGAAATAAAAAAGGGGTATCCCGATTTGATTAGTGATGTATTTGAATGATAAAAATACGATAATGCAATGCTTAAACAACGTAAAACCCTCTTCTTCTATGCCCTTTTCCTTTCCCCTTTCAGCTTTTGTATACAAGCCATCTTATTATATACTGATCTTAATCAAATCTTACAATTAAGGTCTTTCGTTACTTTATAGCAATTTGAACATCCAATTTTGTGTATAAATTTCAACATTATTCTGACTACAAGTGCACTAAAATTTCCGAAACGTTGTTTGAATATAATAACTTATCTATTTCAAGATCCAACCTTATTAATGCCATGTCAAAAATATCATTTGAAAATCCAACATGGAAGATTACTATATCCTTTTAAACAATTCTCTAGGGATCATACATATCCTATATAATATTTTCTATTTCGAGATGTTATAATATATTTATTATTCACTTTTGATTTCATTTTATGTTATAGATTTCTATTTAAACATCTCTAGACCTATAAATAGAGAGGTGAATTAATAATGACATATATCAATTCATTATCTTCCATAACTTAGTATTGATTATGGATCGATGTTCCATACCTCCTTGACTTAATCCCAATAACTTCGTCATCGAGCCTATTTGTTGTAGCCATCTTAGGTTGCAAGAGCGTACAACACTGCTTGTGTAACGTCCCGGGCTTAGGTTCTCGTTTGGTTATCGAGGAAAACTGGCCCTGACAACTTATTGGGTTCAGACCCAATTGGATCTGTTGACAACCACCCAAAATGCTTAAGTCCAAGTTGTCAAGTAGTAATCTCCACCACTTATAAACCACACCCACACTTCGTGAGTTTTAGGTATGGCACTATGTTTGGGGTTCGGGTGTTACAGCTTGCCCCTGGTAGGTTTCATTATAGAGTTATATGTTATTTCCTTATACCTCTACATAAAGACTGCACGATATCCAACTCTCTTTTTAGAGGCAAAATATATTATCTCAACTCTCACACTATGCCTTCCAAAACCCTTATTTGTTGAAATTATCGGTGTCTTACTCAACTTCTAAAAAATGAGCTTATGATTCAAACTCAACATACTATTATGGCATCTCCTATTGCTACGGCTTCTACTATGGCTAATATGCATCGACTCCTACTTTTCAATGGATTATTGATTCGAGGGTTTTCATTTATTTAATTGGTGGTGATAAGTCTCTTTTTTCTCCTTATCCATCTAATTATGTGAGATCAGTTCGACCGATCTCTTTCTCTCATTAGTCTTGTTGGCGAAATGAGTTTCTCCTCTAGACAATCTCTCTGGTGTATATTTATTTTAGATTTTCCCCTAAGTTTTATATCTTTTATTAAAATATGTGTGGAGCTGAAATGAATATGGCAACTCAGCCATGGCCGGTCCCAAGCCCGGGTAAATGAGGAGGGTTGCGTTAGGTAGCCGACAACCAACGTAAAACAATCAGAGACAACTTCCTAAATAGTACTTTTTCTCTAAAAAAATACTATTTAAGAAGTTGCCTCATGACAGTCGGATCTTTTCAATATGGATTTAAGCGAACATACAGATTTCGTTGGGACGTTCCCTACTTGTGACGCGCTGCATCGCCCGAATGCAATGAAAAACTGGTAAGGGCCGCTACATCGCAGCCTGGATGTAGTTCAAAATTTGCAAGTGTTCTCGCATGAGGAACGCATGCGGGTAATTAAGCTAGTTTCGCTGCATCACCGTCCGGATGCAGTCCAAAATTTACAAAGGTTCTCGCATAATGGACGCATGCGAGTAAAGAAGTTAGTCCAAAAGAGAACGGAAGTTGCGGATTGGTAGTTGGAATATTGGCCCTTTAACTGGAAAGTTGATGGAGATAGTTGATACGATGGAAAGAAGGAAGATTCATATACTATGTCTTCAAGAGACTAAATGGGTTGGAGAGAAAGCAAGGGAGATTGAGAAGACATGCTTTAAACTTTGGTATTCAGGTAAAGATAAGGGTAGAAACGGTGTTGGAGTGGTTGTTCATAAGGATTTGAAGGATTGTGTGGTTGAGGTGAAAAGATTCGGGGATCGAATTATTTTGCTAAAATTGGTGCTTGAAGAAGAAATTCTGAATATCATCTCAGTTTATGCACCGCAAATTGGTTTAGATGAAAGGACTAAACAAGCTTTTTAAGAGGATTTGGATAAGAGTCTACAAGGAATCCCACAAAGAGAGATGATTTGCATTGGTGGAGATCTTAATGGACACGTGGGAAAAGATGCTTCAGGGTATGCTAGTGTTCATGGAGGACATGGTTTTGGGGATAGAAATGAAGAGGGAAAAGCCATCCTAGATTTTGCAACGGTATATGATCTTTTCATAGCAAACACTCTCTTCAAGAAGAGAGAGGAACATTTAATTACTTATAAGAGTGGGCCGACTAGAGAACATATAGATTACTTTGCGTTGAGGAGAAGAGATAGGTTGTGTTGTAAAGACTGCAAAGTAATCCCAGTAGAGAGTTTGACAACCCAACATCGTTTGTTAGTCTTGGATGTACAAATGAAAGGGTTGGTAAAGAAAAGGAGGGTTTCTAAGATAACTAGAACTAGATGGTGGAATCTTCCACTGAAGCAAGCGAGCTTCAGGGAGAAGGTTTTAGAAGACTTATCTTGGGATTGTAGCGGTAATGCAAACGAGATGTTGGAGACAATATCATCTTGTATCCGAAAGGTAGCCCAAGAGATGCTAGGCGAGTCAAAGGGAGGAGCTTCATGTCAAAAGAAGGCTTGGTGGTGGAGTGAAGGGGTGCAAGAGAAGCTAAAAATAAAAAGAGCTTGCTTTAAAGCTTTGTTTAAGGATAGAACAGAGGAAACTGTCACAAACTACAAAATAGCAAAGAAGGAAGCAAAGAAGGCCGTAAGCGAAGTTAAGTCAAAAGCTTATGATGTTTTGTATAAAAATCTCGACTCTAAGGAGGGACAGAAGGATATATTCAGGTTGGCCAAAGCAAGAGAAAGAAAAACCAAAGACCTTTCTCAAGTGAGATGTATTAAGGACGAGGAAGGTCATGTGCTTGTTACTCAGAAGGATATAAATACTAGACGGGAGCAGTACTTCCGTAAACTTTTCATTGGGGAAGGAAATAGAGATATCACTTTGGGTGATCTAGCTTGTAGTGAAAGTTACTTGAATCGTGCATGCTATAGACGGATACAAAGAAAGGAAGTAGAGGAGGCTTTGAAGGTTACAAAACCTGGAAAAGGTATAGGACCGGATGACATCCCTGTAGAAGTATGGAAAGTTTTAGGTGAGCATAGTTTGACTTGGCTTACGAATCTACTCAATGTTATTTGGCGAAGCAAGAAAATGCCTGAAAATTGGAGGAGTATCGTGGTGTCTCTTTATAAGAATAAAGGAGACATTCAAAACTGTTCAAATTATAGAGGTATCAAGCTGATGTGTCACATTATGAAAATTTGGGAACGTGTGATCGAAAGAAAGTTGAGGCAAATTTCCAATGTAAAAGAAAACCAATTCGGATTCATGCCAGGTCGCTCAACGACTGAAGCCATCCATTTGCTGAGGAGAACAATGGAGATTTATAGAGCTAAAATGAAGAACCTCCATATGATCTTTATTGATTTGGAGAAGGCTTATGATCTTGTCCCACGACAGATATTGTGGAGAGTGTTGGAGAAGAGACAAATACATGTCCTATACATTAACCTTATAAAGGACATGTATGATACAACTTTATCTTGTGTAAGGACCCCATTCGGGAAGACTGGATATTTTGACATCAACATTGGTTTATACAAGGTTCAGCTTTGAGTCCATTTCTTTTTACTTTGATTATGGACGAGTTGACCAGTTACATTCAGGATGAGTTACCTTGGTGTATGTTATTTGCTGATGATATTGTGTTAATTGATGAGACTAGAGATGGAGTAAATGAGAAACTTGGGGTATGGAGACATGAGTTGGAGACTAAAGGATTTCGTATAAGTAGGGATAAGACGTAATATACGGAGTGCACCTTTGAGGGAAGCAATGGTGAAGGAATCGAGGTGAAGATTGGTGATGATAACATTCAGAAGAGAGATTCCTTTAGATATCTGGGATCTATTCTGCAACATGATGGAGAAATTGATGGAGATGTTACTAATAGAATAAATGCAGGCTGGCTAAAGTGGAGATGAGCCTCTGCTGTTCTCTGTGATAAGAAAATTCCTTTAAAGATTAGAGGAAAGTTTTACAAAGCAGCCGTGAGACCTGCTATGCTTTATGGATTTGAATGTTGTCCAGTGAACCATAGACATGTGTAGAGAATGAATGTAGTGGAAATGAAAATGCTAAGGTGGATGTGTGGACACACACACACACACACACACACACACACACACACACACACACACGTAAAGATCGGATTCTGAAGGATGCAATCAGAAAGAAAGTTGAAGTAGCTACGATCGAGGATAAGATGCGAGAAAACCGCTTAAGATGGTTTGGACATTTGCAAAGAAGACCAGTTGATGCACCAATTAGGAGATGCGAGTGTTGGGATGTTGAGCCGGCTAAGAGAGGGCGAGGACGGCCCAAGAAGTGTTGGAAAGAGACCATACGAAGGGATCTTAGTTTTGTGGATATAAGCTCCGGATTGACCCAAGATAGATCTGAATGGAGGCGAAGAATCCATGTAGCCGACCCTACTTAATTGTGGGAAAAGGCTTTATTGTTGTTGCTTCCGGTGCTATGGCAACTTGGTTGTAGCCAGAATATCCATAAAAAAAGAATTCTTTTCCAGCTAGTTTCTCAATGATTTGGTCAATAAATGGTAGTGGAAAGTGGTCTTTTTGTGTAGCCTTATTCAATTTTCTATAATCGACACAAACTCTCCAAGTTGTTGCCACTCGAGTAGGAATGTCCTCTCCTTTTTCATTTTTCACAATTGTTAATCCAGCTTTCTTGGGGATAACCTGGAGAGGACTGATCCAAGAACTATTAGCTATTAGGGGTTTCAATTTGACAGTGGGTGTTGGTGGAGTCAGAGGTGTAGTTTCTTCTGATGACTCTATCAACGAAATGGTCTCAAAAGGTGGCTCCATCATGGGCATGATCATGGCTGAGGTCAATGCAAGTTCAGAGTTTAGTGTGTCCCAAGCATTATCAAGCTCATCAATTTCTTATCCGATGAGAGGGCATGGTGGAGCTTCAAGTGCGAGATTTAAATTGTATGTAGCAATTTCATGAGAGATATTCTTATAAGTAGATCTAGAGATATTCAGACTAATCTCTAAAGGATCTTTGGAGAGATGAATAGGAGAAAAGTCATTTTGTATGTCCAGGACAACACAACTCTCTATCCAACCATAGTCTTCGATCTTAGAGTCAATAGAAGTGGGTATGACAAGATCAACAGGGATGATCTTGCCATTGATTTTAAATTCTACTTTGCCCTCCTCGTAATCAAAATGTGCTCTGACAGTAGCTAAGAAGGGTCTTCCCATGATGATGGGAGCTTCACTCAGTGTGTTAGCGGGATCCATATCCATCACAACGAAGTCCACGGAAAATTGATGTCCTTGAACAGTGACTATGACATCCTCAAGAAGTCCTAATGGTCTCTTCACCGAACGATCAGCCATTGTAAAATCATCGAGATAGGTTTTAGTCTCCCTAAGTCAAAGTGTTCTAGGATAGCACCAGGGAGGAGATTAATTGAGGCACCATTATCCAACAAAGTGCGCTCGAAAGTCAAGTCACCGATTGTGCATTTAACCAAGGGTTCCCCTGGATCTTTGTTCTTGGTGGGCAGGAATTGGGAAATGAAATTTGATGTGGCTCGTGGAAGCACATACTTTTGAATCTTCTTCTTGATCTTTCTTATTCTTTCCCTTTGATTTCGGCTTTGGTGTGCATTTTTCCTTTAAGAAGCGGGAGAAGGCTGGGACTTGTTCGAGGGCTTTCAAGAGCGGGATTTCGATGGCAATGTCTGAGAACAGTTTTTCTAGCTCTGGATCGATGGTGGATGATCTTGTGTTTTTCCTGCGAAAAGCTTCAGGAAAGGGAATGGTTATGGTCGGGGAGGAAGTGGGAGGGGTGGGGATCTCAATTGATTCCTCCTCATTATCGATGTCCTCTTCCTCTTTGCTTCCATTCTCAACAATCTGTATGCGGTGTGAGTAGATGTGGTTTTTCCATTTCGAAGAGTTACATCATTGGCATATTGGTTGGAACGGGTTGGTGTTTTGAAACTCACTTGATTCCTAGGCGGTTATTGTGTGTTTCCATGGGTTGAATTGTTGGTCTTATGAGGTGTGGGAAATCCTTGATATTGATATTGAAACCCAGGAGGTAAGGTGAAGGACCCGACAGGTGGTGGAGGGGTGTGAAAATATCCAGATGAGGTAGCTCTATTGGTGTTAGGGTTGGGAAAGGGTTGAGGTGACAATGCTGGGATGTAAGACCTAATCTCGGCAAATTGTCGAGCAGTTTCAGCATTTTCTTGTTGTTGAGCTTGGTTGGCTTGTTGTTGTGCTACAACAAGCTGCTGAATAGCCTGGGTAAGAGCATCAAAATTCACATCTGAGGGAGGTTGAGTCATGGGAGGTCCCATCTGTTATTTAGGATGGTTGTGGTTTTTAAAATTTTAATTGTGTTGTCCATTCCACCCAGTATTTGATTGTTCTCTCCATCCTAAATTCTGGGTGTTTGAGAATGATCCACCTTGACTTCTTTGTATCCAATTTACTATCTCAGGAGTCATTTCTTGATCATAGGTGAATGGTACGTGGCCAAAGTCTTGAATGTTGGGGTTAGAAGTAACCCCACAGATGTTATTCGGGACTTTATTCAGAGCCAAGTTACCAATTGCCTGGGTCATGAGATCCATTTGTTTGGAGAGGATTTCCCATTTATCGTGATTTTGGTTGGATGAGTAACTAGTGGATCTCTCTTGATCAACTAAATTAACCGGTCTCGCATGCCCACTATATTGTTCAATAGAGGAGCTACTCACCGAATTATCAGCCATGTTTTCAAATAAATTCCACACGAAGTGTTCGTCGCGGATAATATAATTCCCGTCACATGAGACGTCGATAACTCTCTTGAATAATGTGTTTATGCCCTCATAAAATATCTGAACCAATTTCCATTTGGGGACTCAATGATGAGGGCATTTCCTCTGTAATTTCTTAAAACGCTCCCAGACTTCGTGAATGGGTTCTTTGTTCTTCTGAGTGAATGATGATATGGCTTGTCTCAGGGCATTTGTCTTTCCTATTGGGAAGTATTTCTTGATGAATGCCTCCCTTAAGACGTCCCAGGAGGTGAGTGGGGTTCCATAATTTCGGAGCCATTGGAGTGCTCGTTCCTTAAGAGAGTGAGTGAAGGTTTTCATATAAATGTATTCCTTTGCTACCTCGGAGATGCTCATTGTATCACGGGCAGATCGAAAGTCTTGTATGTGTAAGAAAGGGTCTTCACTCTCATTTCCATAGTACTTTGGTATCAAGGAGAGAGATGCTGGCTTTATTTCAAAGTCTCCTACCTCAGGTCGAATCTGGACCCAATGGACTAAGTCTTCTGTCGCAGGGTTATAATGTGTACTAATGGGTGGTGGCCGGATGAGAGGTGCTATGGTGTGGTGGATTGTGGCATTTTCTTCACTCAGCAGTTGTAATTGTTGCAAAATGAGGTTCATGGGATTATGTTGGTTCTCTTCTCCCATATCAGCTATAAATGTCTGATCTCAGATTTTTCACTCGAACAAGATGTGTGAGATTTTGGTTTAAAGATCGGATCGTAATCTAATGGTTGTTGCAATTGATTTTTCAAAGATCCACGACCCAACACAAACACTAGAAAAATTGTTGATTCACCAACTCACACCAAAATTACCGCGGAAGCGGTTATCTTTTCAATTTTAATTTAGTGATTCAATAAATGTTATCACAGCATTAAGAGTCCTTAATGAAGAGGTGGGTGTGGAAGATTGTGATATATCGATGTCCTAATCCGATTGGGGGATTCAGGGTGCGGTACTCAGATCAATGATATGTTCTTTCCACAAGAACCTGTGCCCAACGCGTCGAGGAGTTACGATTTCTCTCTGCAATCTCATGTAGCACCAGGGATTTTTGTCTCTATCCTAGGGTTCTATGTGCTTGTGAGTTTTGTGTCATTCACCATGTGCATCAAACAAGCATTCAAAATTTTGTCCACTTTCGCTCGGATCACTGCGGTGATCTTTCAAGTTTATCTTTTTAATGTTATCAAGCAAAATTTTGGTGGTCTTTGAATTAAGTTATCGGAGGGAGAAGACCGCATAGATGATGCAATCAATAACTCTTTTTTAATTTTTTTCGGTTTAATTCGATGCGTAAACAAATGCAAGAAATGTAAATCTTAGAATGCCTAAGTGAAAAAGGAAGGTCACAGTGCATGCACTTCTGACGCTAAATCCGTAATGTTTTGTCGTGCTGATGGTGAGCTTTTCCGAGAAGAGGGGAGAAACAATTTTTTTTACTTAGAACAAGTTAGAAGTTTGCAAAAAATGCATGGATTCTTCATTTTTTTCTTTTTTGGGGTTCAAGTACCTGAAATAAAAAAATGCATGGATTACAATATTCATGAAAATAAGTTGAAAGTGAAGAAAAAAATTGCAAATATTGCCTAGTCCTCGACAACGGCGCCAAAATATTGATACAATTTACGCGATTTAAAAAGTTTTTTTACCACGTTGTTGTTGTTCCACGTAAATCGCAATCAAACAAATAATATTACAACTACAAGTATGTTGGAAAAAATATTAGTTGTATAGTGCAAGTAGATGTTCTTATCCGCAGGGACTAAGCAAACTAGCTCTTTTTTTGTTCTTCTTTAAAACTTGATTTGAATTTATATCTCTTACGATGAAAGAAAAAATTATGTTAAAGAGATTTGACGGTAAAATGTAATCTATGGTGAAAATATTTGTTACAACTTGAAATAAACGAAAGAAGGTATGGGTGCAACTAAATAAGAAAATATATGTTGAATCACAAATTAAGATGAAGGAAATGAGATGACACTTGCAATGTTTCAAGAAGAATAATGAAATATAAGACCTGCAATGCATATATTTAAAGAAAATTTAGACTTGAAAAGAGATCTTATGAAATATAAATTGCTTTCAAGTTTAACTTAAACCAAATCAAACGCAAGAGAGCTTACAAAATGAGAGTTGTTTCTTTCAAATTCGACTTAAACAAAACTGACTAATGCAATAAAATGCAAGTCGTGCAAGGAAGAAAAAGAAATGCTTCTCTATTAAGATCTGGAATGAAGACGATGATGACGATGGAGGAGACGGATGCATGGCTTGCTAGACACGTGCGCGAGGAAGCAGTGGAGACGAAGGCGTGTGGGCTGATCACACACACGGGTTGCGCAGGGAAGATCTGTGCTTGGGCACGAGGAAGGAGCAACCCACGCATAGAGGTTGCTGCACGTAGGAGCTGGACGTGCATGAGGAAGGTGGCCGGCATCGAGGAACTTGGGCCTTGGATGGAGCTTCAACATGAGAGTGAGAATCGGGAAGAGAGGAATGCCTTTGAGGAGGAACTCGGGGAGAGAGGGAGTGTCTTCACGGGTGGGGGCTCTTGTTCTTTTTATAGTTGCACCATGTGTCTCCTCATTTAAAGAGTCTCCAATACATGCACATAAAGACAAAAAACATAAATACATTCATGCATGGGGAAGAGAGAGAAGATTAAAGAGAGTGTACATTAGGTGGGAGGGGGTATGCATTGAGGGCTCCATGCATGGGGAAGAGAGAGACATTTATGAGATGCATGAATTTGGAAAAATTTCACAACATATCCTCCTCTTTTCTTTCCAAGATTAAATTTAAGGGAATGTGTAAACCAAATTGGATGGATAAATATGAGTGGTTTTGAAAGCGATATTTCATTTTAATGACCATGCAATTTTTGTTTGGATACATTATTTAATGATTAATTGAATGATTGGAATGTGATATTAATTAATGTAGAGGAGAGAATTTGTTTATTTAAATTAATTGTGCATTTTGGAGGTGGTTTTCCCATTGTATTTGTAGAATAAGTAATATCTGATTTAAGTGGTTTTGAGGTGTATGTGCCAGATATTATTGAGATTCTTCATGTAATTTGTATGGTATTATATAAGCATAATATGTAATCATCAAGTTCCTGCAACCTCTCCTCAACACCCAGGTGGGGGTGAAAACACAACCAAAAGAGGTTCAAAGTTTGAAAATGGAAGAGAAGTTATTTTTGAAAAAGTGGTTGAGGTAGCTCAAAGAACGAGGGAGACCGAGCGAATCAGTGATGATTGGCCCAAGAAAACGCTAGGGCGTGAATCATTGATAAATGAGGAAGAAAAGTCATGAAGGTGAATCACGAAATGGTGTAAGGATAGGCCTTGAAAAATCCGAGAAAATGGAGAAAAATCAAGTTTTGACATCCTTGCAGAGGCTGGTTAGAGAGTTGACCGCGGGTCAACTCTCCGACGCTCTTGGTTGGTCCACGTGGACCAACCAAGAAAAAGCCTAGAGAAATTATTTGTAAATTATATAAAATATAATAAACGATTTTATTAATTTTAGATTAGAAAATGAAAAATGTTTATTATTTTACAAAGTATTTTATTATGTTTTTTATTTATTTTTTTGAGGTGATCAATTACGAATTACTCTTTGAGGGCTATATATAGGTATATTTGTCTATGTATTTTAATCTTTTATTTTTATTTTGTATTTTTGATTCTATTAATTAGGTTTATTATTTTATATATTGATAACTTAATTTTATACACTTAAATATATTTTTATTTTATTTTATGATGATTTATATACAATTAAATAAATAGTTGTATTATATATGTAGGTGTAGATATAGGTATTTTACCTATGTGTTTCCAATACGTATTTAATTTTAGTGATTTATTTAGTATTTTATTCCTGTTTTAATATACACTATTATAAATCATATTTGCAAAATTATAAAAATATAAAATAATAAAAATAATGAATAATAAATAAAATAAATATTTTATACAAGTATATAGTAAAATAGGAGTCCAAAACGTGACTTTCACTCCTTAACTCCAAAATATAAGAAACCATCTTCATTAAATAGCTTATTAAAAATTATATACAATTAAAGGTAATTTTGATATATTTTGAATTTTTATTTGAGAGATATGGGTTTGGGAAGTTTGGATTTTGGAAACTTATTTACATTGTATTTTGTACATTGTATATTATTTTTCTATGATATCAATTTTATATTTTCTATATTTCATTATCTATAACTTTCATTACAAAGTTTTTTATTTGAAATATGCAAAGTGGAACTAAAAATAGGTCCTAAAAAGTAATAAAAATAAATAAATAAAAGGAATTTTTATTGATTTTTGGCTCGTATCTCCCCCTACTTTATTCCTTTTTGACCTAGTCATCGAAATGCCTAGGTCTCAGGGTTTCGGGTCATAAAATATCTTAAATATTTTATTTTATTCTTTTTATTTTATTTTCTTTATTCCATAATTTTGGCTTTAAAAACCATATTTTATACACTTTTTACACATGATGTATGAATTATAAAATGCATGAATTATGGCTATTTACACGCATTTACTAGGGT
The DNA here is from genome assembly GCA_037367405.1 of Ottelia alismoides. Taxonomy (NCBI): domain Eukaryota; kingdom Viridiplantae; phylum Streptophyta; class Magnoliopsida; order Alismatales; family Hydrocharitaceae; genus Ottelia; species Ottelia alismoides. The sequence goes on from JAZKJV010002397.1 coordinate 376,959, forward strand.
TTTTAAGGCCAAAATGATAGAATAAATATGATGAAATGGAGATTCATCACCAAACTCTTCCTTTGCTTTCATGTGACACACCTTTCTCTTTTGCTATTGAATGCTCCAGGTACTCCCACTCCTCCTGATATTGCTCATATCAAGTTCCCAATGCTCATCCTCTGCCACTCATCGGAGTTGTTGTCTCCATGCCTCATCTCCACTCATCCTGACATAATAAGACCACCATGACCTTGGTTTTTGTGCACATAAGCTTCCTGCAGGATCTGGATGGCCGAAGGGATCCTCGCGAGTCGATTTTAAACAAGAGGAAGGCACCTAAAGCTCCCTTGTTTTCTCGTCCTAGACTGACTTCGTCGGAGCTCTAGGGGACCTCCCAAGATCACCACTCAACGTGGAGGAGAAAGAGCTTCATTTTGCACCAGCATCGGAACCCCCAAGTGTTCAGAGAAGCGAGGGAGGGTGGATTGAAACTCAGCCCAACCGAGTTCTTGATATGTTCTTCCACCTGCCCTCATGATCGTCCAATCGGACCCATTCACTAGGTGGTGCAATGACCATTGGATGCACAATGCTCTGATCATCGGATCTCCCTTGGAGATCTGATCATAACTGTTCAAGTTGAATTATCACCAACCGTTGGATCCGTGCCATGTGGATAAGTGAAGACCATCAACCGTCGATCACATACATGGAGGGTATTTTGTGCACACCCATTTTGCTTTTTCTATTTCATTTTTGGTCTACAAATATTTGTCTGTAGTTTAAATATTTTTGTAATAATTGCATTTCATCCCTCATACTTCCTTTATTTACGTTTAGGTCCAAACCATGTCACCTCACATGCCTGTGTGTGAGGGGAGTGGGTATTTTGCACCTAAGCCAATAGATTTTTGTATTTCGTTTTAGTCTTGATTTTTTATTAATAGTGTAATATTTTATGTGAAAATTATATCTACCTCTTGGACTTAATGATAATGACAAAAATGCGCTCAGGGTATTTTTATTGAATATTTTTGGAAAAATTATATTTTTGGCCCTAAGTTTTTCTGTGGTGTTTAGCTAGGTTCCCAGAACTTTAAATATTTACTTAAATACCCATGCCAATACGTATTTTATTTTTGTAGATTTTATTTTGTTAAAAATAGCTCCAAGGCTTTAAAATTTACGCAAAATTATTATCGATACCTGACATATAGATATGTCACACATATTTTTGTTTATGTATTTTATAGTTATTTTCTATTTACTAAAAAAATTGATCTAATATTATTTCTTTAAAAATTTGACATAAAATTGATCTTTAAATATTTAATATGAAAGTAGCTCTACTTTGGACTATAAATGACTTCCCGACATATGGAATGTTATCTGGATATAGTACGCATGGACGTAAAAGTTGTCCATATTGTATAGAAGGTACAAAATCATTCCAGCTTCAACACGGTAAGAAACCCTATTTTTTATTGTCACAGACGGTTTATTTCAAACATCATCCATATCGAAGACAAAAGCAAGCATTTAAAAAGAATATCGTTGATCTTACAGACGCATCAACATTTAACACCAGCGAAATGTTATTATCAAGTTTAGAAGAACTGGAGAAATGAGCCTTGCATAATAGGAATAAAACAAAACCTCTTCCTGATTTTTATGACAGTTACAATAGGATTAAGAAGAGTATATTTTGACAATTACCATATTGGAGTAAGCTATTGATACGACACAACTTAGATGTTATGCATATAGAGAAAAATGTCTTCGATAACATCTTCTATATTGTTATAAATGTAACCGGTCACACCAAAGATATAATAAAGTCGCGTCATGATTTACAAATAATATACAATCGGCCAGAGTTGTATATAAAAGAACATGATAATGGAAGGGCTGAACTTCCTAAAGCGAAATATACATTAATCAGGAATCAAGTGATGTTTGTCTGTGAATGAACAAGTAAATTGAAGTTTCCATACGAATATATGAATTTTGTTGATTTAAAGAAGTTCTCATTTAAGGGATTGAAGAGTCATGACTGTAATGTTTTCATGAAAAGAATGCTACCGTTAGTGTTTAGAGGATTGTTATCGAAAAATATTGTTGATGTTCTATTATATGTGAGCAGATTTTTTCAGGTTTTCTACTCGTCGCACGTGTACTGGATGGAGATGGAATATCTTGAGAAAAATATTCCTATGATTATGTGTAATTTGGAGAAGATATTTCCACCATTATTTTTTGATTCAATAGAGCATCTGATGATTCATATTCCATACGAAGTAGAAGTTGGAGGGCTCGTAAAATATTGTTGGATGTATCCATTTGAAAGGTATTTCTAAATATTAATTTTTTTATTTTTTAATATACGAATAAAAATATATACATGTTTTACGTAGGTTCATGTTCTTTCTCAAAAGAAAGATTCGAAATAAAAGTAAAGTTGAAGGATCAATAAGTTCGCAGTATATTTATGAGGAAGTCAGAATATTCTATGCTCGGTATCTTCCGGAAGATGCGGAGACAATCCACAACAGATTTAGGAGGAATGAGACAAATTACTTAGAGGAAGAACCTTATATCAGTGTCTTTCGTCATTCCACTCACTTCATAGGAAAGACAACAAAATGTTTCTTATCGAAACAAGAGAAAGATGTTGCAGAGTTGTACATATTGGACAATTGCGTGGAAATAACACTATATGTTCAGTATATATCTGTATTACTTTATATACATATTCAAATTCCCTTCACGTAATACTATTGTTTCTGGTACATATTTTAGAGGATTTAGAAGGAAATTTGTCAAGAAAATTCTATGTATTCAGATGATGAAGTTCTGACCATCTATAGAAATCAACTTTTAGCTTGGTATAAAAACCAGATAAAATAATTGGATGGTGATGTTTATCATACACAAGTTTTAAAATATTTTGAAGAAGATTCTGTTTATAAGGTATGATCTTACAACTCTTGTTGCAATAATGGTTATCGTTTTCATACCTTCAATTCGGGTAGATATTTAACAACTCAGATTCGCGGAGTGATAGTTCATGGATCTTATTATGAGGAAGATCATTTGAATTATTATAGAATATTAAAGGATATATTAGATGTAGAATATAGTATTCGAAGATTTAATAAAGTAGTTCTCTTTCTGTATGACTGGTACGACCCCAATGGAGTAGTGCTCGATAAGATAAATAACATTGTCGATGTGATACCAAGAAAATTTATACGCAGATTTGAACCCTTCGTTCTAGCTTCTCAAGCGGACCAAATTTGTTATCTCCCACAAGTGTCAAAGAAGAGAAAGAGCGTTGAATCTTTAAGCGCCGTGAAGATAAATTCTCGAGGCTATATTTCTATTGAACACACTCATCATGAAGATGTTATAGATGAAACATTCGCACTGACTCATGAGTGAATAAACATAACAGAAGAAATCCTAATCATCAAATCGATTCGATTGGTTGATAATGAGGTGTTATGTGTTGACCTCTAAGATGATTTAGACTCAACAGTTGATGATTCATATAACTCAGAAATCGAAAAAATATGCTATAATCCAACGGAATTACATGATGAAGATTAATTGTAAGTTTTATTCAAATATTATACTCGAATTAATAAAAATATTCATTAATAACTTTGTAATTAACTATTACATCATCATTACAGTCATGGCAGGTTTTGGATGTGACAACACTCATGGATCTCATCGATCCAATCGTCCATCCTCCTCAAACTCACCTTCTTCCAGTAGACAGCTGACCCAGGATGTTGCTTTAAAGTCATAGTTTGGCGAGGTTCGACGAGTCATAGCCTACTACGAGTCTCTTGGTTATCCTCCTCCTCCGTTTTATGGAGGTGCATATGGAGAGCCATCTACCTCAGTCGCTCTTGTTGCATGTCTGGTCCCGATCCCGATACTTGTACGGACCTCGATGGGTTCTGATTCTCCCTTTTCTGAACGTCCGAGCACCTACGTGCCTTTACCTACTAGAGCTATACAGACTTCGTAGTCCCACCCTTTGTTGGATGTTACTGCGGATGGGATGCACGATTTTAATAAATTTTATCATTTAAATTTACTATATATATGTATATTATTTGCCAATTTTCCAAAAATATGCACGTATTTTTTGAATCGAAATAAGGTAACAAAGGAAATAACCAATATAATCAAGACACATTTGAGTAGCATGCAATTTTGATGTTGTCGCATTACTGCTACCGAGAAGGAGAGATTGTTTGAGATATTTCTGTTAAGAATAATTTTAAGTGAATTCTTTGAAACTTTTTGCCACATTTTCATATAATATTTTGCAATACTTTTCAGAGTAGGTATCGTCTAGTTTAGGGTCTAGGGAAGGAGGCTTATCGTCGAGCCTTTATTCGTTTGGTGGAGAAGAGAATGAGTGATACATTTTTCAAGGTAAGGAGAGACTCGAATGCGAAGACGGGATGCTAGGAGATGAATTTGAAGAAAAGAGGTTCCCACCAACATGAAGCACAGAGGATAGATATTTATTACTTCAATAATTTATGATGTAATTTTTATAATAATTAATATTCATAATATATTCATTGCAGATGGGTGGGTTTTTGTGATGCATTCATTGCAAATGATGAGTTTGGAAGGAGATCAATGGTGAGAAGGACAAATCGCCAAAAACAAAGGATTAAATCGACAAGTGGATCTAAAAGTCACAATCAGATTAGAGCGGAGATTGTAGTTTAATTTAAAATTTAGATTTTCATATCTAACTTATTATAGTATCATTTTGTTATTATTATCTATATTTACTTTTTAGGCAACTATGTTGGAAAGAGAACTCTCATTTCAAGAGTGGTGGTCTAGGTCCCATATGAGTGGTAAAGAGGGAGATTCTCAATGGTCCACACGCAGGAGAATTGTTGGTTAGTCTTTTTATTTATATGCAATTTGAAAGATACATTATAATTCATTCTTCTCTTTTTTCAACTTGTATTTCAGGATCGTTATTCGGCACTATCTGCAGAAAAATAGGGTGGTGATCCTAATAGGGAGCAACTATCATTTGATAAAGTAATTTGGAAACTAGTATAAATAAATATTATTTTGCTAAATTTATTTTTTATATATAAATGCGTATTAAACAATCAAAATTTTAATAGGTGTTGGAGGAGAGGGATGTTGTGGTGAACAGGAAGCAGATGCTTGGTGGTCTTCCTCCATACTATATGGAGGAACGTCATCATTCATATTCTATTTATACCCAACCGTCGTATACACATCCACAGTCATGGCAACCATCACCGTAGATGGAGTACCAGATGGTGATGATGGTAGAGCAGGTGACGAAGCTCCGAGAAGATTTCACGGCATACATGTAAGTATCTACTTAGAATGAGTAATAATTTCATATTTCTATATCTTCAAATCCATATCATATATATGTAAATATATATCTTCCATAATATGGGTCACAAAGGTGTGCATGTCATTATGAGGAGATTGAATCAGATGACGAAGAGGAGGAGGAGAATGACCCAGAAGAAGAGGCATGCATGTATGCTTGGTTCAAGGAGAAGGAGAAGGAAAAAAAGAAAGCAAAGCAAAATTTAATTTCAAAATCTTTTAGATCAAAAAATAAATGATTGATGATTTTTGTCTTCATATGTTGTAGATTTTTTAGCGAGTCTTTTCGTTTGTATAAACTTTGACATTATAATTAGTTGTACTTGTAATTGTGGAATCTTTCGAACATATATTTGTAGTATTTAGCTTCTAAATATGATGCATTTACATACATATATATATAGTGAAATTTCATATTAGCTTAAATGTTTAGTTTGTAAGTTCATATATATTAGTTGGCGAACTGACATATTAAAGTAACTCTTCTCGACTCTAATAAGCACCTCCAGTGGTTTCTTGGCAGGCTATACAGGTTCGATGGGGCATCTAACCCCCGCTGAACCTATATATTTTTTCAGCACTTTAGTCTTGGCGAGCACATGTGCTCGCCAAGAGCTCTAATTATGATCACCGTATTACATGCGGCGTGAACATGTTGGCGAGCACGAGTGTGCACGCCCATATAGCAGGCGACCACATATCGTTTGCATGTGCTCACCAACTTGACTTGGTGACTCTCTCATCAGCGACCATACATGGAGAGAGCACATGTACTCTCCCACTCTGTGGGCGTGCACGTGGCAACGAGCCTACATGTGCATGTCAATCTCATCTTTTTTTGTAGTGTTTCCAAGATGGAGCCTGTCGAGATCCATCTGTGGTTTCTCTCAACCCATATGGACCTAACTACCACAACAAAAGGATCGATACTCTTTGCATGTACTCTTGTCCATGATGCCAACAACCAATGAGAGTGTTTGTTGAAGTGCAAGGATTGGGGGGCACGGTAGTCTTAATTCCACACACACCCATAGCTAGATTCCTGATGAAAACAGGTAGTTGAAGAAAAGATGTTCATGAGATTCTGGTACAATCTTACAGAGGTAGCAATTATTGTGCACGCACGAACCCAATCTTGTCAGCCTGTCGGTAATTGTTAATCGGCCAGAGTAGCACGATAGAGCTCGCAGGAGAAACTAGGTGGGGTGCCCTGTTCCCAGACAGTGGAAGCCCAAGTTGGCGAAGCAGCTTATGTCGAAAGAGGTTGTACGCATCGACGAAGGAGAAGCCCTTCGACAACCGTATCCATACATAAGGGGGATGCATCACCTCCAATATCATGTCGAATAGTAGCCCTTCTTTCCAAAATAACTCGCCAAACACAGGAAGAGAGCTAGTGTCCTGCACCTCCCAGAAGGAATAGATTAGAGATACTTTTTACGCATGAAAACTGTCCAAATGGAGGAGTCCTCTAATAAGAGCCTCCAAGACCAAGAGGTGAACATAGCTTCTCGTATTGTAGCTAGGGATTTCACCCCCATCCCACCTTCCTTCTTAGGAAGGCACACTGTGTCCGAAGGTATGTCATGACGATGCCTCCCCCATAGGAATTCAACACAATACATATTAAGCATATGCACCACTTTAAGTGGTAGATAGGCCCCCACTATCCAGAAAATAAAAAGATGCCTCACTACAGAATTGATAAGTTCCGCACGGCCCGCCATAGAGAACACCTTGGATTTCCATCCCTGAATGAGCGACCTAATTCGATCCTCGAGGGACCTTGAGTCACAACTTCTCCCATAAGTAGAAGGAAGATGGAGGCCTAGGTAAGTAGACGGTAGTGATTGCCTTAGTATACCCAAGTGGAGGGTAGAAATGAAGTCATCAAGATGCCATTTAGATTTGAAAAGTTTGCTCTTCCTTGGGTTTAGGCGCAACCTAGAAGTTAATTCAAATGAAAGGAGTATCTCTTTGACAGCCATAAGAGATCGAAGGGAGCCTCTATAAAAGAATAGGAGATCATCCGCATATATAAGATGGGTCGGAGCAGCATTCCTACCGTGCCACATGGGTAAGAAACAACCGTTTAGAACTGCCTTCTCCACCAGGCAAGATAGCGACTCCATCCCAATAGTAAACAACAAGGGGCTAAGAGGATCACCCTATCGGAGCCCCCTGGATCCCATAAAAAGACCGTGGGGAGAACCATTAATCAAGATGGAAAATGATGTGGTAGTAATGCATGTTTCCATCCAGTTTGTCCATTTGGGACAGAACCCCATGAAAGAGTGTTCAATGGTGTCGAAGGCTTTAGATAAATCAATCTTTAGACATGCCTTGTTGTGGCCCGACCTCCTGTCAAAGCCCCACAGAAGTTCATTGGCAAGCCTACTATTGTCGCTTATAGTGTGACCCTTGATAAAGGTCATTTGATTAAGCGAGATAAGATGCAGGAGAACCGTGCCGAGCCTAGTAGCGAGAAGCTTGGCAAAGATTTTGTATATGACATTGCATCCTAAAATAGGGCGAAAATCGGCGAGGCTCGAAGGAGTCACGTGCTTTGGAATGAGGGTAATGAAGGTATGATTCACCTGGTGAACCATAAACCCGCGTGGATGGCATCCTTGACCATGCTCCAGCATAACTTAAAGAATCCAGCGTTGAACCCATCAGGGCCTGATGCTTTAGACGACCCAATGGAAGATATCGATTTCCAAATTTCATCAAGCTCAAAAGGGTGAACTAGCCAGGATCTTGTTGGGTCTGTAAGGCAATGCTTCGGAGCCAGCGGTTCGATCCTGGGTGGTCGAGGAATGGGAGGCCCAAGTAGGGCTGAGAAATGCTCGAAGATGGCCTCAGTGACCTTCGTTTGCTTGTCAATGATTTTGCCCTGTTTATCAATTAATTGATGGATGGGATTTGTCCAGACTCTTGCGATCGTTGAAAGGTGGAAAAATCTCGTGTTCCGATCACCTAGGTTCAACCAGTTGACCCTACTTTTTTGTTTCCATGGAGATTCAAGGTCGCAATCAAGTTCATCTAGGTGGCATTTCGTGTTGTTAACATGATCAACCAAGCATATAATAAATAATAATCACACGGATCCAAATGAACGGAAATAAACGTATTACAGATTAATGTCATTAACGTCATACATTTCCAATCCATTATCCGATTACGACATGCAAGCAAGAACCGATTAAAGATATAGACATATAAATTAGGGCGTGATCCAGAAAAAGTAAAGCAATAAACATATTGTAGCAAACGAAATAAAAGAGAGATTAGATTAGAAGTCACCGAAGCGTCCATGAAATGGACTGTCCTTAGAGAGGATATCGTCCCCACAATACTGGTGCGTAGGGTACTGGCGATCCGCTCCCATGATACGACGGCACACGATCTTCGTTGGCGCACACCAACGGGATCGTCCTCGATTGTACCTCAGAGAACTGCAGTTGAGAGGGAGAGAGAAGCACCGGTTTGTCCACGCAAGGAAGAACCTGAACAAAGAGAAGACAGCATGAGAATTTCTTGTGTTGAGAGTGTGGAACACGGTGTAGGGGAAGGAATGTATATAAAGACGGTCGTGTGCCCTAGCACGTTACCATTTCGATCCAAAAACGCCCCTTAACGGGCGTCATTTCGGAATCCCGAAATCGGTGCCATAAACATATATGTAATGGCGAGTTGGATTCCCATTTTAGTCGAATTACCAAATTAATCGAGTGATTATTTTAATCGACTTTCCAAATGAAACCCGGAGCAAAAGTATCAAGATCCGAATTAACTCTCCCGAGCCGAAGTCGGAGCCGGAGACGGAGCGGAGTGCACGCACGCGCGTATGTGGTCCTCCATTCCTCCTCTCTACTATTGCTACAAGAGCTTGGGGTGTGAACTCATATATAAGTCCACCAAAAGTTTAGAGCTCCAAGGTATGGTAAACTTCCAATCAAACTTATCCATGTTTCAATTGTGGGAATTCCCAACTTTCCCTCCAAGCTATTTGTTTTCCCAATTGAAACCAAATTAACTCCAATTGTAATTACATAGATTTTCCAATTAAAATCTAAATACAATTCTTAATACAACATTTCGCATCCGCTTCCAATTGAGCAAGGCAAGGGTCCAGCGGGTGAGTTAAAGATCCATAGATATTATGTGCATGTGAGAGGTAAGGGTTAAGATCCATATAATATCTCCTTTTAAATGTTATGCACAGATATTATTAGATATTATGTGCATGTGAGAGGTAAGGGTTAAGATCTGAGGTCAAAACCAGCGGGTTATGTATCGACGTAACGGCCGAGGAAATATCTCTCAGTGACGAGACGTCGTGTCTTACGTTGCATCTAAACTTGTTTTAATCGTCAAATGGAAATCCGGATAGCTGGCATTGGCATATTCCATTGCACATGCACCTTCTCTATCTGCACTGTTAACTATATGACCTGATGACGCACTACTTGTCGGCCTCTTAATCAACATGTCCCCTTCATCTTTTACCTACTTTCCCATGGGATCTTTCGTATTTTTACGATATATATATAATAACATCCTTGTTTATTTATTATGACCATGCTTACTGCATGTAATCAGAGTCACGTACGCGGTAGTTATGTAATCTTCGTTGTTACACCATTACCCGTAAACTTTTGCTGCAGTCGACCGGACCTTTATCGTAAGAAATAAGAAACAATGCAAATTTAGAAAAGTCCACACGTAAACAATTTTGTCTAGTTTTTTTTACGCTTGTCATGTCCTTTCGAGTTTTTACTGTTATGTTTATACCTGCACCTTTTTCTGCAATAACACCTATTTTTCTATCTTCCTGCACCGTTCGTTTATCCATATAGTTCTTTGTTTTCCTACTCTTCCTCACCTCAACTCCTGTGGGTTATAAGTGGCAGCTATTAATACTTGACAACTTGAGAACAAGCAGTTTGGATGGTTGCTAACGTGTACAATTAGTCCCGAATCCAACAAATTGGCAGAATCAGATTTCTCCGATAACATATCATGGACCTAAATCATGACGTTACAGATTTGATCCATTCTCTCCACCCACCTCCCCTTTACGTCCTAGCATCCCCCAGCTCCATCCTCTTGCGATACCCTCCGTCGCAAGATACATTTATGGTGCAAATATTGACATCTTATGTATAGAGGGTTAGTACTCGTATTTTAATGGATTAAAGTACTTTCATGAAGGTAAAGGCACACCTACTCAGAATTACCCTCACGATTATAAATCGTCATTATAATCACTTTGACAAAATAATATATAAGCTTATTAAATGAGAAAGTCAATCGGTGACAAAAGTAGTTATATGGAATGGAATAGTCGTAGATGAAAGACTCTGCATACATGCAAGTGTATATATAAAGGATTTTTCGCATGACCTTTAAGTTTATTAGGATTATAATGAGCACCTTCATTTTTGCATGTTTTTATAATCATTTGTGTATGATAGATATTGATTTGCAAATGTCATACCATATTTTTACTATTATTGAGCGATTTTTTAAAAGAAATTACTGTAACATATGTCTTTTCTATTTTTCGCAATTGATCATAAATGTAATTAATAATAAGGATATGATATAACATTAGTAAAATAATAAATATTTTCCTCAAAATAATAACGAATACATGTACATAAGGGTGCTCGTTACAATCCTAATAAAGTTAGGACATATTAAAAAAATTTCATATATGCGTGCGTATTTATAAGCACTTATGTGTATGTTTTTGTGTATGTAGGCACACACGTATTGCACATACAAATGTAAACAAAAAATATATAAAAAATCAATCTTATCCATCTTGTCTTGAAGGGAATATAAATCGAACAGCTATATAATTTGGCTCGTTGTTGAACAAAATTCTTTCACTATCAACAAGGCAGGGAAGAGAAGAATCCGCATACAACATGTAAGTAGGCTGTGAGACTTTTGCATATAGGTAGGGACATGATCATTTAATTCTCACCCTTGAACATTTAAAAGAAATTATAGATATATGTTCCCATGGGAGTTTAAATATCCCGAAAAGAGATGATAGTGAGAAAATATACTTATGGGCATATAACCACGGCTTAATTATACAAGGATTTCCTACGTGTATTCAAGAATATATAGTTTTGATATAGTAACTGATATCCCATTCATCGCTAATTTCCAGCATAAAAAATAAATTTTGTCATGTTAGTTTTCTTTCCTGTGTTTGGCATACATAGATCTAAATTATTTGTGTCTACATGCGTTGTCTTAAGTAAATTTTTTTGTCGTGTTTGTCTGGTATGAAACATATATATCATGGGGTAAAGTGAGGTTGCCCTAGGGGGAGCTAACTTGGCTCCTCCAACATCGTTTTCCTCAATTTTATATATTTTTTAAATTCTTTCATAGATTTAGTCATTATATCTATATATTATGTCATTCAAATTTCGTGCGCAACACAGACTCCAACTGCCTCCATCCAGATAGAGTCGATTTCAACAATTCTGCGATCATTAAAAAATGAATGTCTAGATGGAGGTTGTTGGAGTCTCTGTTTCTCACGAAACTTGAATGACATAATATATGTATATAGTGATGAATTTCCACGTTCATTTTTAAAAAAGTGAGAAAATAGGTAGGGCGGAGTCAAGTTAGCTTCCTAAGGGGCATCCCCATTTTTCACACACAAAGGGTTTGATGGGGCTGCTCCCACACCATTTTGCCGCTTTTTTTATTTTTTCTAAACTATCACCATGTATATTCATCTATTTATCCCTCCAATATGTCATTCGAATTTTGTCAAAAATAGATATTCATATGCCCTCGATTTAGAACATGTCGATTACAACAATGTTTAGACAGTTAAAATTATATGTTATATATGGACGGCATAGAAGTATCTGTTTCTGACGAAATTATGATGTCATGTTAGAGAGATATATAGATGAATATACATGTTGATATTTTACAAAAAAATTAAAAAATTCAGAAAATAACGTGATATATGTATGTATGTATGTATATGTATGTAGGGTAAAATGGGCATGCCCCATGGGGGAGGGATGAATCTCGTATTCATCATGCTAAAAGCCGCTAATTAAAACCCCTGCTCGATCAAACTAATAAAAATACCCTCTAATTCCTTATTTTTATCATGTATCATATTGTGTATAAATTACCATTAATTTATCATATTTAATTCTTTTAATTTTCTTGTAATTATTTTATTATTAAAAACCCCTAAAAATTAGGTAGATAAGTTGTCTATAATTCACTGACTATTAAAAGCACTAAAAAATATAAAATATCTCAAAATCACAAAATCGGTATTTTTACTCCCCTAAAAATACCCCCAAAAATACGTTTTGTACAGATGACCTCTTTTGGGTTTTTGACCAACATGAAAGTTGTAGATCTCGACGAGACGAGCAACTTTCATGTTTTGACTTTTTCCTATTTCAGCCTCTAACTATTTCTTTTCTATTTTTCTTTGTATTTATATTTAAATTATTCTGATTGAGTCACGTGGCGCCCCCTGGGCCGTCCATGTGGCCCTCTTCTTTATCTGCCACCTGGCGCACACCCTGACCGTTGGATCTAATCACCCCGCCTTCATCTGAACCGCCTACACCCGCTTTATTTCCAGCCATCATATCACGCCCCCAGACCTGATCTCGACCGCTCCTTCCTGCCTTCACACCAGCCGTCAGATCTTAATGCCATCCATTGTTCCTCATTGTGCCACGTCTCTCCTCACCTCAACCACCCGATCCCACGACCATCCAACGCTTCTCCTAGCGCCACGTACCCCTTCTAACCCTCGCCGTTAGATCTCACCAGTTCTCCATCTGGGCCGCTCCTTCGCGCTCTACCCTCAGCCATCCGATCAGATCTAATGATCTGATCGCGTCCCTCCATACGTACCCCACTCCCAGCCGTTGGATCAAAAGATCCAATGGCTAGGGTTCATCGTCAACCTCCGTAACCCCCCTCCCCCGACCGTTTCATCTCGCAACCCCCGCTCCCCCTTCCTTTTTTGGCCGACGCCCCATCCACTCCTCCACCACCTAACGGCCGCTCCACGTACCCCATTGCTCCGCCATCCTCGCGCCACCATCAACATCCCTCACCATTACTTCCTCATTAAACCCTCGCCCATTGAAAACCCCCGACTACCACTGTAACCGTCGGGCGCCTACACCTATAAAGCCCCTTCATCCGCCACCGATCATCCTCGTCCACCATTCGAAGGGCGAAGGCCCAGCTTCCCTCGCCCCTCCGGTGACAGCGGAGGGGCAAATCGTTGAGGCGATGACGACCTTACCCCAGGTGTCGACCTGCGGCCTCCCTTGCCGTGTTGCGGTTGGCTCCGCCACCGCCGAGCTCCGAGGATCCGGCTGTCCTCACCGGACGACGACCCGAGGCTCGTAGAGCCTCATCCCAAGCCCATTGACCACCGGGTTCCCCTCCCCGACGAGGTCTCCTCTCTCCTTCTTTTTCTCGTGTCTTCTCCTATTTATTCCGCTGCCTACAGTCACCGTCACCCCCATCCGACCACCCTCCGATCTTCGCCTACCATCAGTCGCCCCCGCGGACCCCCTTTCCCTTCTCCAGACCCTTCCCCGCTCCGACTCCCCTCTTCTCCTACTCCACCGGAGAAGAAGACACCGGCCGCCACCTCCCGTCGTCTGCACGGCCCTCGCTCACCCACCTCTCACTCGCACTACTCACGCATGCGCTTTGGCTATACTAACCACTGTAGGAACCCCTGATTCGCCGGAGTTAGCATCGGAGCACCTTTGAGCTTCTCTCCTCCGACGAGGCCTCACCAAGCATCAATTCCGATCTGTCGTGGAGCCTCGTCGCTGCTCCAGGACCTCCGCTAGGCCTCCAGAAGGCTTCCACGACCACCATAGGGCCTCGCGAGGCGGGGCTGAAGGTAGGTCACCGGAGCCCCACCTTCTCCGGTGACCTGCGGAGCAGCACGAAGTACAGGTACCGTCCGATTACCTGGATCGAACGGTGATGATGGCGACACGTGGCCGACCCGAGCCTCAATCCGCACCAACAGGCTCGGGTCACCCGAACCTCGACCCGAGCCACACGACGCGCCCACGTGGCCCGAAGCAGCCCCGCCTTCCGAGCCTAGCATTGCACGTGCACATCACGTGCGGCGCTGGGTTATTTGCAGAGAAGACCTTGGAAGTTACTGATATTACAGAATGGTCCTCCAGGCGCGTGCCTCACGTGCGTGCTTGGGGTGTTTACAGGGAAGCCACTAAGAGTTTCTAAAAATTACAAAAGGCCCCCGTACGCATGGAAAAATTACACTTGGCCCAGGCGGTTTTTGGTATTTGCATTTAGGTCCCCCCAGGGGCCTAAATGCAATATTTATCCTTTATTTTTCTTGCATTTTTATTACAATTATGCCCTTGCACTGTTTTTAGCATAACTTGAGCATCATAGGTCCAAATTGCATGATTTTAGTGTCGTTTTGATCCTTATTTTGTCCTCTACATTTTAGCATGCTTAATTGTCTCATTTGCTACTGTTTTAATAGAAGTGAATTTTTATGTGAAAAATGGGACCCTTCTCTACTTGTCTTGCTTGATTTGATGACCGCTTTTTAATGATGGATTAAATTGACACTGATCTCATTTTATATTTTGTTGCTCACATTTTTAGGGTATAATTGTAGGCTTTATTATTCTCTTGCATATTTGCTCATGCATCACTTTAACTTGCATAAGAATAAATAAAAAAATTGCATGCATCGTGGCATCGCTTTGTAATTTGCATAGAGCATCATGAGGACCTGAAATTGGAATTAATTCACAACGTGCCTTCATGAATCGAAATTAAATAACTAAATTAGGCAGTCGTGTCCCTATGTTCGACCTTGGTAAACTTACCAAGTTAAAATATTCCACGACATTCAAAGATCGTGGTTTTTGTTGAACCGAATTCGCCTCTTGTACTACGACCTTATTTCACATAATTAAAGAGGCGAATTTCACGTTCATCAAATGGCGCCGTTGCCGGGGATATGGCTTTGCTTAATTATTGAATTTTATTTTTTGTTGATTAATTTCATTTTTTTAGGATCTCATTTCATGCATCATTTCTTTGCATCATATTTACTGATTTAATTTCTCTAAGTATTCTAACGTTTATCTTTTGTGGCAGGGCCCATGATGATTGGGGACGCCTGATCCTCATGGAGGCGTGAAGTCGGGAGCTTCCGCTGAAGAGGCCGCAAAGGAATTTGTGAAGAAAGGCTGGAGTCCTTTAATCAGTCAAATTACATTGCATATTGTAAAAAAAAATTTGCATCTGCATATTTATTTGCATATTGTACAAAAAAAGAAAAAAAAGAAAAAAAAGAGTAGATCACTTGATGATCTACCCCCCACACGCACACTTGCACTTACACACTCACCTCACCCCATATCTCCTCCCCCTGTTTCTTTCACTAACTCTCTCTCTGTCTCTCTCTCTCTATGTATATTTCACGAACCCCCTCCCCCTCACCCTTGTATCATAGAACGTTCCCCCCTTATTCAGACCTGACTTAGGCTATTTGTAGCCTAAGTATAGGGGGAACCGCCTGCTCATCCCTCCCTCGTATTATTTAGGTCAGCTTTTGACTTAAGTATAAGGGGACCCCCATCCTCAGTCCCGCTATATCACCCTATATTTGATCAAGCCTTGGCTTCATGGCACTTGTGCTATGAGGACATAGCAAATTTTAAGTATAGGGGGGTATACCGTATATTACTGTATAATTACTTTAGCCATAGCTCGTATTTTTAAAAATTTTTGAAAATTTGTTTTCGGGCTTGGTTTTTGGTAAAACATGTGAACTGAGTTTTGTAAAAACCTTGAAAAAATGTTTTCTTAAAATCAAGGGTTTAAACTATGTAAATAACCCTTTTAAAAAATAATAAAAAAATAAAAAAATAAAAAATTTAAAAACTCTTCTTGGAATTTGACTCTGACTAATAGGCTTAGTAGACACTTTCAGTGAGGGAACTTCGGTCTCCCTTAGCAGAGTGGGTGGTTTAGAGGACACTGCAAAAGGCACCGTCCTTAAGGATCACGGGTCCGTTTATCGGCTCGTACTTACACCCATACTGGCTGAGAGTAGACACTTTTATTCATTTGAGCCTAGGCCAGTCATTGTCTCTCCGAAGAAATAAAAAAAATCCATAAAAATATGCAAAAGTCAAAAATCACAAAAAACCACTAACCAAGGAGTTGGTGTATTCCTGACACATTCACACTCACGCAAGGCTTGAGGATTTTGAGGACACTAGATTTCTGGGATCTTGAGAGTCTGAGTTAACATGTCGTAGTCATTAGGGTTTTTAAAGACTTAATTATCCACACTTCCCTGGTTTGAAAGATTTGAGTGCTATATTGCACTCTTCATCTCTACCTTCAAGAAAAATATGATCAGCACAATCACTTCCACAACTGCATGATTGATGAGCAGAGTTGAGATATCACTTGAGGAACTAGGACCAGATATTTGAGTTTAGATCCGATCTAATGATATTCGAGGATGGGATAAAGTTACTGAAGGCTTCATCAAAATCCTAGCCAGTATGTGAACAAGATTCATATGCTATCTCTTTGATATTTACCTATGTTCCAGGGTGTGATGAAACTTAATGGAAACTGTTGATCAGTGTGCGCCAACTTTTGGTAAAAGCATAGGAGCTAGCCAACAAAAGAAATGAAATGTCAATGAAAAAACTCTGAATTCCAAAGTCAAAATACAAGTGAGCTTCCACCAATGGCGAGCGCTCCCAAACATTTTCAAAGTGTCCACTTGGACCAAGCGCTAATTAGGACCAAGGAGTCGGGCTGACACCACAAAAGAGGCCCTGCATCGTAAGCGATACAAGTCTGGGTGTCGAAGGTATATTAGATACTCAGAAAAGACACACCCCGGTGTATTCCCAGAAAAACAAGTGCAAACAACTCCAACTCTCTTGACGGATACATTGATCAACAGTATAATAAAATTTACATGTGTTGAGTAAAAATGCACACGAGAGGCCCCCTTGTTCCAATGTGAGGGTGAGAAAAATAGATACAATCCCATTACCTCCATCATCTGGCCGTCCATCAACATTTCAAGTCTGACAAACTAATGAGACGGTTGACTGAAGCAAGAATAGACTTATTCCATAGTATTGAGGATTAGGTCTAAAGGAGAGTCTTTGGGACTGGGACTTTGAGTGATGCATCGACTCGGCTCTCATGAAATGCAGTACACTAAATGTCATATCCTTATATTATACGTACAAAAAGAGAGTCTGGTAATCAGAGAAGTTGGATTCCTTCTGACTAAGACTTGGATAAACCCAGAATTTTAGGATCACTGATTAGCCCAAAAATCGGTGGTCTTAAGTTCCACACAAGGCGGGAACTCAGTCGCTGAATTGACCACGTGAGATCCGGATTAAGTCAACAATTAACCCACGAATAATATCAAGCAATGGAAATCAAGATGGAGTTAAAATTTATTATTAACTCTACAAAATATGTGTATAGTGCAAGTGGGTAGAGGTCGAACACATAGAGCAAACAAGATAGAACAAGGCAATAATGCACAAAATGTGAATGTGAATACTTGTCTGAATGTGCAAATTTGGGTGGTTTTTTAGATTATATATATATTTTTATTTTAGTTTTCTTTTTACTGATTTTGTATTTTCTTTTTATATTTTATATTTTTTTATAATTTCTTTTTCAATAATAGGATATATATACAAGGTAAGGAAAGAGGGGATAATGTATTTATACAAAATAGGCAAAATATTCAAAAATCAGAGAATGAAATATTTTTGGTCTGTTTATAATTTTTTACTGTTTTTGTGATTTTTGGGGAATTTTCAAAATCTTTTTGGTATTTTTAAAAATTAAAATACAAGAAAATAGTGGACTAGGTTGCTGGCCGAAATCAAAGTGAGGATGAAAAATACTAAACAGTACCCAAAATTCGTCAAATTAATTTTAAAATATAGACAATAAAATAAGGAAGAAACAACAACTGAGTTTATTTTTAAGAATTTTCTAGAATTTTTTAGATTTTTATGAAGTTTTTAGAGGTTTTCAAAATTTTCGGGCTTTTCTTTTGAATTTTTTAGTGGTTTTTGGATTGACACTAAAATATGACAAGACAAGCAAAATATAATTTTTTGGAATTTTTCAAAACGTTTTTATAATTTTTATGGATTTTCTAATGCAAACAGTGTTGAAAATGCATGTTTTTTTATTGTTAATAAATATTAAAATGCAACAAAAATGCAATCTAAAAATGTGACGTGAATGAGCAAGTTAACAGGAGCCTATGCTATTTTTTTGGTAATTTTTAGAGTTAAAATGATACATGAAACAAATGCAAACATCCAAGCAAAAATACAATACTAGCAAGGGCATACATGTAAATACACAAAAGTTCAAGGGCCTACTTGCAATTTTTCCAAAAATATATAATGTTAAATACAAGTTTCTAGACTAAAAACAAATACCCAAACCTAGAGGGGGTTCGTTGCAAAATGTCCAACTCACGCGCACTGGGCACGTGACCTGGCAGGGGTATTTTTACAATATTACAAAATTCTAGGGTCTCAGATGCAAATTTTCCAAACTATTACAACTTAATTAAAAAGTTCATGGACTGAAATCAAATAAGCAAACCCGGGGGGGTCTCCTTGCAAAATACCCAACCCCCTCACGCGCACGGGCACGTGAGGTGACATGGATATGGCCTAAATGCAAATATGAAAACTACGTGGGCTTAAATGCAAATATTACAGAAATATTTAAACTACGACTGAAAGTTTATGGACTGAAATGAAATACAAAATTTGGCGAGGGTGGAAGTGCAAAATACCCACACCTAATATCCTCGTGCGCGATCGAACGACGGAGGGCCGCTCACTTATCCACGTGGCGCGCGCACAACGCACGATGACGGTTCGGTGATGATCGGTGGAGATCAGATCTGGCGAAGACGATCGATGGCAGAAGGTGGCCAAGATCTGACGGATGAGATGCGATCTGGAGCGGGCCTCGGATTGGACGGTGGAGGCACCCGGAGGAAGAACGGGGAAGAACTTCACCGAGGTGAAGTTCCTCTAGCGAGATGACGCGACTCCGGTGGTCTGGACCACAACAAAAAGGTCAGGGAGACTCCTGCGATGATGCTCTGGCATCTGGGACCTTCAAAATCGTCGGAGAGGCACTGTGGCGTTGCTGCAAAAGCGGCGGAGCTCGAAGCTCCATGTATCTCCGGCGGAGTTCGAATCCGAGTCCCCAGGCGATGTAATGCTCCTAGTACCTGCAAAGATGGGTGAGAGGGTCCAGGGCAAACTGCCTGGACCTCGCGGGGGTGCGATGGTGGTCTGTGGAACGCGGAGGAGATGTGGCCGGAGGTGCGCTCCGACGAGGGTCGATGGACGGCGAAATAAGGATCGGTGAAGGGATCTAAAAGTCCTAAGATGCTCCTACGATGATCGGGAATAAAAAGCGCAAAGAAAAAGGGGGAGAAAGGCGAACCTCAAAGGTGGAGCACCTGAGGTGGAGAACCTCGATGCCGAGATGGCGGAGGTGGTGGAGACCGCCTTGACGCTTGCTCGACCAGTCTGAAGCGCGGAGATGGAAGCTGTCACCTTCCCCTCACTCAAGGGCACGAAAATGGGAGCGAAGCGGGTGCTAAAGGGGTTCAAAATTGAGCTTGAAGGTGGCGGGTCCATTAAGTAGATGGTGATGGTGTCTTCTTCAAGTGAGGGCCACGCGCACATCATGAGTGTATTGCGTGATCTGAAGGCACGGCGTGGGAGAGTGATGATCAGGGAAGAATTCCCAAGAAGGAGTCGAGGGAAGAAGACGCAAGAATCAGGCTCAGAAATTTCTTGAAAACGGGCAAAATCGTAGGTGTCAAAAGCTTGCAGGCCTCGGTTAGGGAGTTGACCGAGGTCAACAAGCGACCGCGCCTGATTGGTCCACGTGGACCAATCAGAAAAAAGGTAGGTCAGAAATTATTTGTAAATTCGAAATAAAATAGTAAATGATTTTATTATTTTTTGGTTATAAAATAAAAAATGTTTCTTATTTTCTAAAGAAATTTTTAGTGATTTTTATTTATTTTTATGAGGTATATAATCACAAGTTATCTTTTATTCCTTATATAGGTATATGTGTATATATATATATATTTATCATTTTATTTTTATTTTTTATATTTAATTAATTAATTTATTTTTATTATTTTATAAATTTATACGATATCTTTATATACTTAAATATATTTTTATTTTATTTTTATGATGTGTTTTATATACTTAATAAAATAAGTTTTAGTTATATAGGTATGTATATAGGTAATATACCTAGGTGTTATATCTATGTATTTTATGTACATGTATTTTATTTTACATTTCTTTTGTACTTTTATTCTGATTTTAATGCACACATATATTATAAGTAATATTTACAAAATTAAAAAAATATAAGAATACAAAAATAATGAATAAATAATAAATTGAATATTTTAGTCTATACAAGTATACAAGTAGGGTCCAAAACTCAACTTTCAAACTGTAACTCCGAAAAATACGAAACTACCTCCATTAAATATATTATTTTAAGCTATATACAATTAAAGGTGAGTTTGGTACATTTCGAGTTTTTATTTGCAAGATACAGGTCTGGGAAGTTGGAGTTTTGAAATCTTATTCAGACCATAACTTTTTATCTGTGTATTATTTTTCAGTGAAATCAATTTTGTATTTTTATTTATTTAATTATCTACAACTTTTATGATACAAAGTTTCTTTATTTGATGTATAAAAAGTGGAACCAAAAATAGGTCCCAAAATGAATAAAGAATGAATTAAAAAGAATAGGTATCTGGCCCTTATTTCCCCCTACTTTATTCCTTGTCGACCTATTCATCTAGATGCCTAGGTCTTGGGGGTTTGGGTCATAAAATATTTACAATATTTTATTCTTTTTCGTTCTTTTATTTATTCTATAATTTTGGCTTTAAATACAATATTTTATACACTATTTGGATGCACATGCATGAATGCTAAGATGATGGATTTGATGCTATTTACACACATTTGCTAGGGTTTTTGATGCCAAAATGATAGAATAAAGATGATGAAATGTGGCTTCATCATCCCCCTATACTTTACCTTTCCTAGTCCCTAGCAAACACTTATACAATAAGTGCAGAAAGAAAAGGCAAGAAAAGAAAAAGAAGAAAGTGGTTTAAATTTGATTATCAAACTTGTCTTCACAAAATCAAAGTTTGGAGCTTAAGTCGGACCTTTAGAATTTTAGTGCAGGCGGAACCTTAGTGAGAACCGGATTTGAAATCCAACAGTCCCTGAGAATCCCAAAACTCTGCTCAAGTCTCCTCAATAGCCAGGTCAAAAATATATCAACTCATACACAAACCCTTATGACTATGAATCTGACTCGTACAGTGTAAGTGATGGTGGCTCTCCCCAACTGAAATGACAAAGAGACTGACTGACAACCCAATGATTCCCCAATCCAACAACTCATCCCTCAAGGAGCGGGGTATTCCCTTCTAAGTTCAAGTGGCAACCAGCTCAAGAGGAGGGGGTGAAGAGAAGAATGGACGGTAGCCAGTGTATCTACCTATCCTAGGATGTAAGACCAGTGTAGTCAAGTCATCCAGCTGCAGGATCACATGATTTGACTTTGAAGCTCAAGCTTGCTTATTTGACTATACAACATATGTACACTCCGTCGGGCATTTTTATTTTTGTACATGCCTGTCCATTTTTGGAGTTTTTGCTTTTGCATTTTTTTGAATACTATATACAACAACATTTACATATGGAGTTTTTCCTCTTGAGCCAGTAGACTATCCCTATTTTGAAGCTTTATTGCAACCCACGATCCCCTATCCTCGAAACCCATCATCACTGGATGGGTTGGGGCGCACTTCCCTCCCTAGAGGAGGACAAATATTTCCACCTGTGTGCGTTTCATACCGACAAATCCAACCCCCTCACCACTCCAACTGAGTTGAGCCATGTGAAAGGTGCAGATGTCCAAGTTAGGTCATTATCAACAAGAGTCGTGTGTGTGCTCCGAAATACTCTACTTAGGCAGTCAAGAATCCATTGAACTAAGTCCCGTGATCCTCAAAGAATTAAGTCAACTAGACCTGAAGTACCTCAATCCTAGTTCTTATAAGGTTCCTGTTAATTAGATAGATTTAAGGTCCAACCAAGCTCCAATCTTCGGATTTTAATTAGACTCGTTCAACTATCAAACTCAATCCGAAAAGTGCGAATGCCATGCAAATGCTATGCAGAAAATATTTTTGTGATGCAATTTTCAAGATTTTGAACTTTTTATGGGTTTTTGAAAAGATGATGCATATGTATTTTTTTGTACTTTTCAAAAAGATTTTTCAAATGTTTTTGGATTTCAATTTTTGTAAATGGTTTCGGGATTTTTGAAACAAAAAGGTTTTGGATAAAAACTAGGTACAAATATGTACACGGGAGTGCATTTTATATTTACAAGACATGGATTTTTAAGAATTTACAAGGGTAAGTGGTCAGTTTTATACATTTATATAAAGAATTTTAGGTGAGATGTATGTATTCCTCAAACTTATTTGACAAAAGTTTTTCAAACAATTTTGAAAACTATAGTCCAAACTAATTTTTCAAACAGTTTTTTACAAATATGTACACACATTTGAAAATCATTTTGCAAAGGTTTTCTAAACAGTATATATAGATTTTTCAAATATTTTTGCAACCATTTTTCAAACCCTTTGCAAGTCATTTTTCAAACCTTTTATTTCACACAAAGAAAATAATTTTACAATCAAAATATTTTTACAATGGTTGAAAACATGTACAAAACATTTTCCAAATAGTTTTCAAAAGATTTTTCACACAGATTTTCAAACTATTTTTCAAACATTTTGCAGATAATATTTCCACCTGATTTATTAATCAGTAAATACAAAAAGAATTTGAGGAGTATAAACAACTTTTTTTTAAAGTTGTTAATGAATTTTAACATGTATAATTAGCCATATTTATTAGTAAAAATACGAAAGTACGAGTTATGGCTAAAGTATGTACGGAGTATATACGACCCCCCTATACATAGCTTGAGCTATGTCCTCATAGATCGGAGAGAGAAGAGAAGACATAACTCATACGAAGTATAGAAAAGCCTAAAAAACGAATAAACGAATGAATGAGAAGTTGGTCGTCCCCCCTATACTTAAGATCAAATAATCCTAAGTATAGCAGATTGTACACAAAACAGAGAGGGTCAAGGGTGGGAGTGAACAGATCGTACTCAGACTGTCTCCCCTATACTTAGGGTAAGATATCCCTAAGTATAGAGAGGAAGAGGAGACAATGGAGAGGATCAAATAATAGAAGAAACTCAGGGTGCACACCCCCTATACTTAGGATAAAGTACGTCCTAAGTATAGTAAAATCATAAGATGATGATGGAGTGTGAACCATAAAGAATGAGTGATCGATGTACATATGAATATATATATATACAGTGTTGGATCTCAGTGATAATCATGCATGAGATGCAGAAGGTGTGAGTCAAAGAAACATCTCATACCATAAGGATGGGGGCAACGTCAACGGTTGGCGGGTCATGATCTAGATATGGTTTCAAGCGCTGACCATTGACTCTAAAAGTGGAAGATGATGAAGGCTCGGATATATCAATGCTACCATTATCACGCACCTTCCAGACTACATATGGTCCTTTCTATTTACTTTGTAGTTTCCTTGAGAATAATTTCAACCTAGCATCAAATAGCCATACTTGCGGATCTGGCTCAAATTTTTTATGGTTGATTCGGGAATCGTGCCATACTTTCACTTTCTCCTTATACTGTAGGCCACTTGAGAAGGTTGTATCTCTCAGTTCTTCCGGGGCTGCCAACTCTGCTTTCCTTTGTTCTCCTGCACTCTTGGGATCCAATAATAGCTCTGTAACTACCCAAAGTGACTTATGCTTTATCTCCACTGGTAGATGGCACGGCTTGCCATAGATGATACGAAAGGAAGATGTCCCTAATGGTGTTTTGAAGGAGGTCCGATAGGCCCACAAGACCGAGTCCAAAAGTTGTGACCAATCCTTTCGGTCTGGGCGGACTACCTTCTGTAGAATTGTCTTAATCTCCCTATTCGATACTTCAGCAAGACCATTAGTCTGAGGGTGATACGGCGTGGCAACACGATGGACAATACTGAACTCGTCTGTAAGGGCCCTGACCTTGTCGTTAATAAAGTGAGACTCCCCATCTGAAATCAAGACTCTAGGCACCCCGAACCGTGAAATAATGTGTTTTCTCAAGAAACGACATATGGTTTTAGCATATGCGGCTCGGGCGGGGATGGCCTCAACCCAACAACTCACATAATCCACAACGAGCAGAATGTACTCGAATCCCTGACTTTTAGGAAATGGTCCCATGAAATCAATTCCCCATGCATCAAAAACCTCACAAAAGTGAATGGGCTGCATGGGCATCATGTCTCTCTGTCCGCAAGTACCCATCTTCTGACAGTCAGTACACCTTCTCACGAACTCATCAGAATCATTGAAAAGGGTAGGCCACCAAAGGCCGGATTGGAGCACCTTCTGTGTTGTCCGTCTCCCAGAATGATGTCCTCCTGCCTCAAGCTTGTGGCAGTAGGTGAGGATGCCATGTTGCTCATCTTGAGGAATGCACCGTCTCCAGATATTGTCCCCTCCCTCATGGTAAAGGATGGGATCCTCCCAATGGTATGACTTGGCCTTCGCAAGGAAGGTCTCAAGCCGCTGTCTGGGCCAACCTTGTGGAATGGATTTGGTAACAAGGTAATTCACAATGTCGGCATACCATGGAAGAGAGGTAATAGCAAGGATCGCCTCATCTGGAAAAGTCTCAGTGATAGGTGCTATGGGCTCAGATTCCTCAAGGTTCTCTAGGCGAGAGAGATGATCTGCCACAACATTCTTAACTCCATGTTTATCCTTAATCTCAATATCAAATTCCTGGAGGACAATGATCCATCTGGTTAATCTGGCTTTGGTATCCTTCTTCGACATCAAGTACCGAATGGCAGTATGATCAGTAAAAATTGTCGCTCTAGATCCAAGAATGTAAGATCTGTACTTATCCAAAGCAAAGACTACCGCTAGCATCTCTTATTCAGTCATAGTGTAATTCCTTTGAGCTGCATCCAAAGTCCGGCTAGCGTAGTGTATGGCATAGGGTAATCCATCCCTCCTCTGTCCAAGCACATCCCCAATGGCATAATCTGAAGTATCCGTCATGATCTCAAATGGGAGAGACCAATCGGGCGGCTGAAGGACAGGAGCCTCGACAACTAAATTCTTGAGAGTCTCGAAGGACTTAAGACACTTATCATTTATGAGGAACTCGGTGTCTTTAGTCAATAAATCTGTAAGCGGTCGGGCAATTCAACTGAAGTCCTGAATGAACCGCCGGTAGAAACCGACATGCCCCAGAAAAGACCGCAACTGTTTCAAATTGGACAGTGGATTGAGATTTCTAATGATATCCACCTTGATCGGATCAACCTCCATGCCCCTGTTGGAGATGATGTGACCAAGGACCGTCCCCTGAGTCACCATAAAGTGGCTCTTCTCCCAAGATAGTACAAGGTTTACCTCTATGCAGCGCTGAAGCACTCGGTCTAGGCAGTCAAGACAAGCATCAAACCCGTCGTCATAGACCAAGAAATCATCCATGAAGACCTCCAAACAGTCACCTATCATGTCCGAAAAGATGGACAACATGCACCTTTGGAATGTCGCAGGGGCGTTACATAGAACAAAGGGCATCCGTCTGAAAGCATATGTCCCAAATGGACAGGTGAACGTCGTTTTATCTTGGTATTCGGGCACAATGGCCACTTGATTGTATCCGGAGTACCCGTCAAGAAAATAGTAATGACTCTTCCCGGCTAACCTCTCGATAATCTGATCAATAAATGGTAGCGGGAAATGATCATTCTTGGTGGCATCATTCAAACGTCTGTAGTCCACACAGACCCTCCAAGAAGTGGGTACCCGGGTGGCTATCTCTTCTCCGGACTCATTCACAACTGTAGTGATACCCATCTTCTTGGGTACCACATGTAAAGGACTAACCCACTTGGAGTCGGAGATGGGGTAGATAAAATCGACGCTCCACCATTTAGATATCTCCTTCATTACTACATCTCGAAGATTCGGGTTCAGCCGTCGCTGGAACTCACGCGAAGGCTTAACGTCCTCCTCGAGGTAGATATGGTGGGAGCACATGGCCGGACTTACCCCCTTGAGATCGGCCACGTTCCATCCTATCTCCTTGCGGTTTCTTTCAAGAACCTCCATCAGACGAGATTCTTATTCTCCAGTCAAATCTCCCGAGATAATGACTGGGTGCATTTCAGGTTCACCCGCAAGGAATCTGTACTTGAGCGACTGCGACAAAGGCTTCAATTATGGATTGGTGGGAGCTGGCAAATCTGGCTTCTAATATGTCTGTGTGAAAGCAACCAGGTCTGCATGTGAGAACTCTCGCTGTATGTGATCATCTGACGAAGGGAACCCTGCTGGTGTGGCTATCATCTGTGCTGGCTCTCTCTCCGTCCTATCTGTCGGCTTATCTGGAAACAGACATGGCAAATATGTATCAAAATCCTTCCAATCAAAGTCTGACTCCAAGGGATCTGAATCAAAACAAACATCAATGTCACCACGCAGTACGCAACTGTCAACTTGTATGGTGTCCTCTGCCGAGGGTGTGCTCTCCGAACTCTCGTCTGCCTCAAAAGGTGGGTAGTCTGAATATGCAGGTATGGCGAGGGCTCGTGTATCTGGATCTTCCCAAACTGCTTCATCATCGGTCATCACAAAATCACACTCCTGGTGGACGTCTAACTCGGCATCTGTCATCTGCCCTGTATCACTGTTCTACTCTGAGCAGGCTGAATCTCTCGCTTTGATCTCGCCGATCGTCTCTATTTGTATACTCTCACCCTCTACGAGAAAGTACACCTTCCCACTGTCATGGTCGGACACTGCCTTGGCCGTGGCCAAGAATGGACGTCCTAGTATGATGGGGGCATCAGTCACCGACTCAGGGATCTCCATGTCCAATACTACAAAGTCCATGGGGAATTTCAGACCCTGAATGGTAACGACCACATCTCTCAACAACCCCTCCGGCCTCTTAATCGATCGATAAGCAAACTGAAGGACTGTCCTGCTCCGAAGAAGAGGGCCAAACTCGAATTGGTCGAGTAAGGCTGCCGGAAGGAGGTTGATAGAAGAGCCGTAGTCTAATAGAGTACGGTCGAATTGCTGCTCAATAATCTGGCATCTGACATAAGGAGCTCCTGCATCTGGGTGTTTGGCTGGCAGCTGGTTCTGAATGGCACAACACATGGCACGGGTGAGCACATGAATTTCTCCTCTATTGTTCCGCCTCTTCCTACGCACAGTGGTCTTCTCTCTCAGATTCTTTTGGAAGAAGGGGATGTGCTCAAGTGCCTCCTGTAGAGTCAGCTGGATCTGAAATCTGTCTATCATTTGTTGGCTGAACTCTGACTGCACTTTCTTATTAGGATTTTCTGTTTTATTCCCCTTCACTGCGCGGAGTGCTTGAGGGAAGGAGACTGATGAATACCAATTCATCACTCTTTATTCTTTTATTTTAGCTACAAAACCTATGCAAAACACATGTATATTCCTGTAAATATCAATAATTGTCAAATAGCATGCATTGTGTAAAAATAAAGAATTAGCATGTTTTTGTGCATAAATAAAAGAATAAAGAAATAAAAGAAAAAGAGGGAGATATTTAAAATAAATATTGAGCGACCTAATCCCAAAGGAGGGCTCAGCATGGGCCTGACCACATAAAAACCCAAGTAGAGGGAGATAAGGAAGCTCATGTGTGTACACATGTACCTATATATAAATTAAAATATTTTCCTCTAAATAAAAATAAAAATGGGTTTGTATTTATATGTATATATTTGTAAATATAAAATTAAAATAAAAAATGAGAAAAACAAAAGAAAATTAAAAAATCCCTTCACCCTTGTCTATATTCACCATGTACATAAGACCACATACTTATTTATTTCTCCTTATAAATAAATAAAATCAAATAAAAATGTGTGCATAATCTATACTTCATAATGTAAATAAATAAAATCAAAATCACAAAAACAAAAATAAAATAAAAAGAAATAAAAATAAAAATCAAAGCCTTCCTTGTATATATACCATGTACATAATTGTATGTATCCAATTATTTAACCCTTGTAAATAATTAATAAAAATAAAATAAAAATACCCCTTTATTCCAAATTTTATATTATAAATAAATAAAATATAAAATTGGAATAATTTGTATAAAAATAAATAATTAAAAATAAAAAATAAAAAATACACATGTATATACATGCATATAATAATAATATTTTGTAAATACCTAAATTATATTTCAGAAAAATAAATAAAAATCACTAAAAATAGTTTGAAAATAAATAAACATTTTTCATGTTTTGAGTTTTTATAAAATAAGTCATTTACTATTTATAAATGAATTTCCAAATAAATTAAAATCGGAATAATCTGATTGGTCCACGGGGGATGTTGACCCCCGGTCAACTCCCCCCGCGGACCTTCGTCCTTCGCGGATCTGGCGCTTGATCCGATTTCTCCCATTTATCGTGCCTTGATCTGGGTTCCATTCGATTAAACCCCGGGCTCCGATCCTTCCCTATAGATCCGAGATCCTCGCCCAGAGTTTTGCATCGGGGTTCGTGCTCCGATTTCCTCGCCCGACCCTCGTTTAGCCGGACCCCTAGCTGTATTTAACATCTACTCTGCCGCACGATGGTAGCCATCTTTGGATCCGCCTTTCCTTCCCAGGACCTCCACTACCTTCGCCTGAGTGACAGCGAGCTAAGGGTGGTGTTGTAGAGAAGAGGGAGTGTCCAGCCACTGATCCGGCAGCTCTTCGCCGTCATGCGCCGCCCAGGAGTAGCGCTCGAGCCTCGAGCATCGACGACGCTCGAGGCAAGGACCAGGAGCTTCAGAAGCTCTTCCACATTCGACTTCGATCATCCAGTAAGCTTAATTGCTTCTATCTTTCTCGAATTTCAATTTACGCCCAAATCCCCCGTGCGCCTTCGACCATTGATTCCGGCCATCTCGTTCACCCATTTCGTCGATTGACCTGACCATCACCTCCACCCTTCTGCCCTGCACGTTCTTCGCTCCCTCATCCAACCCAGTTCACCACGGAACTGGGAGTCGAACTCCTTCGCCGTCGCATTGCCGGAGTTCTTCCGCCCCGACGCATCGTTCACCCACCTCACCTCTAACCGGGTCGAGGAATTTTGCCCTCGACCCAGGAGTCTTTCTGAGCAGCTTTACAGGTCGGAGGGGGGTCCATCTGAGGTCCTCCACGTTCAGCACAGGAGCCTAATCTCCGCCTTCATCGCTGGAGCTCTTCGGAGCCTCCCGGCGTCATCGGAGGAGCCTTACATCCGCGGGAGGCCTTGGCGATCCTTTTCCACCCATCAGCAGCCCCCGAGGAGGTCCAGCGCACTCACATTCCTCCGGCGAAGTTCGCCGATGAGGAGTTCTTCCAGAGTCCTTCTCTGCCATTCGTTCAGCCAGGAGACCCAGATTTGATCTGGACCGTTCACTTATACGAAGAGGCGCCCCGATACTAGCACCGTCCGATCGCCACGTGGCGCCATCTTCACAGTCTGTCGCAGAGGAGAGGCAAGCCCCTTCCAGAGACGTCCGATCAGATACGTGGCGAGCCCTCCACCATCAGATCCGACCGAGGTTCACTTGAGGAGGCGCCCGCTACCCGCAGCCGTCAGATCAGACACGTGGCGCCATCCCAGCCCTCGGATCATAATAAGGGGTAAATATCACTTACGGCCCCTCCTGTTTTATCTTTATTGTTGAGTCCTGTAAATATTTAGTTAAGTTGTTTTTATTCTGGACATTTTGCACTTAGGACCTCGTGCTTATTTTATTTGCATATATACCCCTGTCTACGTGGAACACGTGCTTCGTTACGTGATTTTTGTGGTGTTTTTGCAACATTTGGGCTGATGTTTTAAGGTGTTAAGGAATGAACTATAGTTTTCATTATTTGCATCCATACCCCTGTACGTGATTTTATTGAACATGTGCTGAATTAATTGGAGAATTTGCAATATCTTCCCTGGACTTTTAGCACATGTTGCTATTAAGTCCTAGGAAGTATTTTTTATTGCACATAGGTCCCTCCGTGCCCAGGACACGTGCTTTGCGCGTGCGATTTTGGAAATTTTACACGAGGGACCCCAAGTTTCTTGTATTTGTTACCTTTCAGTCCCTAGAACTTATTTTCCTAGCATTTGGGTCCTTGTGCACGGTGCCTTGTTTGATTTTAATAAAATCTCAAATCAAGTCCAAATTTCATTAAAATTGGACACGTGGCTCCTGCCACTGTGTAAAATTTTCACTAAAAATTTGGTACATTTTTTAGCATTCTTTTTATTTTTAAAAATTCAAAAACCCTTGTTTTTCTGTCTGTTCATATTTAAAATTCACAAAAAAAATAAAAACCTTTTCAAAAATTCTAAAAAATTCAGATTTTGTGTGTTTGAGTGTTTTTGATTTTTGATCCCTTTTTGGTGATTTTTAAATTTATAAAAACCATAAAAATTGAAAAACCTTGAAAAACTCATAAAACTCTAATAAATCACAGAAAAACTAAAAATTAATAAACCTTTTTCCTGATTTTCCCCTTTATTTCTACTTCACAGGAAAAATACCTCCAGGCCTTGAAAAGACCATTCGACATTTTTAAGTGGTCTTTGAAGCCTAGCTGGACAGTTTTCCCTGATTTTTGCCTTCTTTCATTTTTAGAAAATTCCATAAAAATCATAAAATTATAAAATATTCACCAAAAATAGTAAAAAATCCATAAAACCAAAAAATATTTTTGTTGGAATTTTTGGATCATTTTTGAGCATTTAAATAATTGCTTGAAGTTGCTTGTTTTTATTGTTTTATTATTTTCTTCACAATTTAAAAAATCCCAAAAAAATATAAAATATTAAAAACCCACCAAAAATTGTTTGTTTATATTTTCCTCATTTGTTGACTACCTCGTAGGCCCCAAGGCCATCTCGTGCTCCTCGAGTTCGACCCTGGGTGCTATACCAGGTTAATATCATAGCGAGACCGCTATTTTGAGTTTCATCGATTTTTATCTTTATTTGGTGGTCTAATTATTTTTCTTGATTGAGCTTTGAGTCCCGAGTGACTGAGGTCACAACGACCTTAGTGATTCCTTTACCTTAGTCGTTTGGGCGGCCCATCCGAATGGCGTCGTTGCCGGGGAGCACGACTTAGTGGTCACATTTTTTCCGCATCTTTCTTTTTCGCGGCTTTCTGTATAGATTTTTGTATATATTTTTCTGACTTGTTTATAATAATTTGATCTGATCACACTCTTCTTGTTTTCTTGCGAGGGCCTGAGGACCGAGGCGGCGACTTTCGAGGAGCCGACGCATCTGCGGCAATCGGAGGCGGCTCCCTTATACACGGAGCCGCAGGAGAGCGCAAGGAGGCAGCAGAGTGCGAGTGTAGATAGGATTAGCTTAGAGTAGATTAGTTTTAATTTCCTGCTCATTAGAACTATTGTTGTAATAATACAGGGACATGAATTAGACTTTTGAGATTCTCGGGGTCTATTTCGTCGAGCACCGGTGTGCTCGAAGGACCCTTCGCGGCTTTTCTCACGGCTTTTACCGTTTATTTCCTGCCTTTCTGATTCTCGCGGTTTTGAGCCCCTAGCCTCAGGATTTTTGCTTGACTGCGACGTAATAAATAGGATTCAAACACCCTAATAAATCTTCCTGTACCTATAGATCGGTAATTGGACCAACAATAAAAAGATTAATAAAATAGTCGATTCACTACCTTCGAGCCTACGCACCGCGAGCCCACCCTATCAAGCGCTTCTACTGAACTCGATTTGTCGAGAAGAGGAGGGGTGGGTCTAGACCGGAATCTTGGATTGGAGGTTGGTGGTCGACTAGCCGTTCTTTCGAGTAGAACTGCTTGCTTAGGGCTCGGATTTCCGCTTGCATCATTTAGGTAGTTTTATTTCAGTCTTTAAATTCTGCGCGGATCATATTGCATGTAGACTGTTGGAGTCAGGTACGCCTTCTATCTCGTACATGCATCATTGATTTTTCGCGCATCGGTTTTTTCGTCTTCTCCCCCTGTTTTGGATTAAAATAACCAGGAGAACCGAAAAATTCGTTACGCGATTTGTTTGATTATTGAAAAATACCTAAAAATTTGAATCATAAAATTTGGAACTGCTAACTCTATTTGACCCTAAAAGACACCACATCGAAAAACTTGTCTTGGGGAGAGCAACCCCCTCCTTGTCTGGTTTGCATGCGCGAGAGAGTGTCCTGCACACTAGGATAGAGCCATATCCGAGCCCCGATCAGACTACCGGCCTTTTATATGGGACAGTCTGGTTGGCGGATTGGATTTCCAACAGGTCACGTAATCGCTCTGCTATCTTGACTTCATCACCTAATAAAATTGACAAGATAATTGACTGAACCTTTACGGTCTTCAGCTCGCATTGCGTAGGTAAATCAGGGGTTTGCTTGCTGATCATTGTTGTTTCCAGATCCCATCCGCCCGACTCGCCAGATCACGATGATGGGCAGGAGGTCTCTTAGGCAGCCTCTGGCTGCACCGCTTTTCAGCACTCCTGCCCACTCATCTAGGTCGGTTCGTGAGAGCTCAGACCCACTCTCCGAACCCGAGTTCGACTCCGCCCTGTTCCCCCTCGACCACCCTTCTACCATTTCCTAAGAGGCTAGTGCCAAATGAGAGACTACCATCAGATGATTTATCGGCACCTGAGTTTGGGTCTTTTGCCTTTGCAGAGACCATGGCCGGCAGCAGTGATGACCGCACTGGAGGTCCCCAAGGAGAACAGACTTTTGTCCTGGACCAGGGTGTGATTAACTCCACCATGATCGCCTCCCTAGACTCAGTTCAGCAGCAGTTGAGGGATCAGGGAGCATTCATGATTGAGATGAGGCACGAGATGGAGCAGATGAGAGCCGACCGCAAGCAGCGCGACCTTGATGACGGACCGAGGATATTCGATGATGCGGCAGCAGCAGCCGCATCAGCAGCAGCAGGAGCAGAGCCACTGAGACCGATGCGGGAGTTGCACAACCCCGGATCGACTTTGACGCACCGTTGGGTAGTACTTCCAGCTATCATGGGGGAGTTCAAGTTCCCCCCCCCAACACTCTTCAGCTTCTACCCCGGTTCTATGGGCTGGCTACTGAGGAGCCCCATCTCCACCTTCAGGAGTTTGAGATGATATGCAGCACTGTCCACGACCGTCAGGTGGACCAGGATACCATCCGCATGATTGCCTTCTCCTTCTCACTAGAAGACAGAGCAGCCACCTGGCTGAAGCAACTGGGGAGATTTGTGTACACCTGTCAGCTCCGCACCGAGTACTTGAACAAGTACTATCCACTCGGGCGGACGAATGCAGCGATGGCCCTGATCAGCAACTTCTCCATGCTCCCCAACGAGCAGTTTCACGAGGCATGGGAGAGGTTTAGAGAGCTTACAGATAGATGCCCGCACCACGACATTTCGAAGCCGAACCTTGTTTAGAGCTTCTTTTGCGGGTTGACACCAGAGCTGCAGGGCCTGGTGAACGCTTCTTGTGGGGGGTCCTACTTCGCCAAGGACCATGATCAGGTCTGGGCCATCTACGAGGAGATGGCAGAAAACTATATGGTGATGTTCCAGACCCGACTCTACACACAGGGACGACCCCAGCCACAGACCGTGCAGTACCAGAGGATAGCACGGGTTGACGCCGGTCCATCCACTTCGTCAGCGGCAGCAGCACAGGCCGAGTCCACAGCCGCTGACATGGGCATCATCAGCGAGAAGCTAGACCAGATGGAGATCATAGAGAAGAAGCAGTGCCAGGGTATCACGCAGATGGAGCAGATAACACAGACACTGAGTGACCTGAAGACACAACTCATGTGTCTCCAGGAGGCACAGACGGCTTCCCAGCCCTGTCTTCAGGCACGAGGCGATCCGAGTAGCTTCGGCAGCTCGTCCTAGCGCTCCAGCCACCAGCAGCCTAGACAGGTTCACCTTGTACAGGAAGAGCCGTACCAGCAGCCGCATCCCTCTTACCAGTCACCACCATCTCCTGACACACAAATGGTGGTCTACCAGCCGGATCAGCCTCTGGCAGTACTCCCGCAAGCCCCTTACGAGTCAGAGCCGTTGATGGATGTCAACGGGATTTGGTACGACC
Source organism: Ottelia alismoides (assembly GCA_037367405.1). Lineage (NCBI taxonomy): Eukaryota > Viridiplantae > Streptophyta > Magnoliopsida > Alismatales > Hydrocharitaceae > Ottelia > Ottelia alismoides. The sequence continues at coordinate 411,832 of JAZKJV010002397.1, forward strand.
GACCCCAGCCCGGTATCCGACGAGACCATCCCAGATTCCGTTGGTCGGCCGGAGGTTCCAGCTCCCAACAGCAGCCGTCTGGACAAGGTGGCCAGTACAGCCATCAGAGGGATCACCAGCAGCAGCAGCCCCCAGTGTACCACCACCAGCAGCAGCAGCAGTCACAACAGTATGGTCCTCGTCCCCATCAGCAGGGACAGTCTTGGAGGCGAGAGCAGCCTCAGCAGCAACAGTATCATCCCCAGCAGTACTCCTCTCGCAGTACCAGCCACATCAGCAACTTCACTACTAGAGAGGCTACCCGTCAGGTTCTCATGGGCCATCCTATGAGAGCTCCGCCTTGGATGACATAGCCCGCCTCCTTACCGATCAGCAGACTACTTTCCGATGGGAGATGGACGAGTTCCATCAGGAGATGCGAGAGTTAGTGAGAGGGAAGGCCGCCACACCTGCCCAGATTGAGCCCAACCCGAACAACCTAAAGAGGAAGTCTGAGCAGGTAGATTTGACAGAGTATGCCACTCCTAGTGATACATTTGGTGATTTGTCTGCATATCTGTTTGATACTTATTTTGTCACACTTAGGAGCGGTGGGACGCCAGCAGGCGGCGCATCGTTTGAGCGACGTTCCCAGGTCACTTCCAGAGCGCCAGGCGGGGAGGAGAGCGGTGCTGATGCCGCTAGAGATGATGACGGTGGTACTGATGCCACCATGGATGCTGATCCCACAGACGGTACTGAGGTCGTCACTTCACCAGCCAGAGGAGGTGGTACTGATGCCACCATTGTTGCCGAGCCAGAGAGTGGTGATGATGCCGCAAGACATGCCGAGGGTGGTGCTGATGCCACCATTTCCACTTCTACTAGTCCTGTAGTCTTTCCGTCTGTTCTTGTATTTTAGGACTTATCTGGCAATAAAGGAAAGGGTTTATTTTATTCTGATCCACCTGTGGTGCATGATGATGTATGTGTGGATTCTGCCGTGCTTAAGAAGCCTAGACCCTCTCCTAGTCCTTCACCTGAGAAGGACCCTGTAATCCCCTTCCCTAGAGCACTCGACATGGGAAAGGGGAAGAAAACCGAAAATCCAAAAAAGAGACAACAGGAAGATTTCAGCCATCAGATGATAGACCGCTTCCACATTCAATTGACTCTTCAGGAGGCTTTGCAGCACATCCCTCTACTCCAGAGATCGCTCAGAGACAGGACCACAGTTAGAAGGAAGAGGAGGAACCACCAATCAGAGATCCATGTGCTGACCAGAGCCACTTGTTTCGCGATTCAGAACCGCCTGCCGGCCAAGAGGCCAGATTCCGGAGCCCCTTCTGTCAGATGCCACATCAGAGAGCAGAGGTTCAACCGTACTCTATTAGACAGCGGTTCTTCGATCAACCTACTTCCGGCAGCCCTTCTCGATCGCTTCGAGTTAGGCACTCTACGACAGAGCAGGACATACCTTCAGTTTGCTGATAGATCTATCAAGAGGCCGAAGGGGTTGCTGAAGGACGTTGTCGTCACGATTCAGGGCCTGCAATTCCCTGTGGACTTTGTTGTGTTGTACATGGAGATCCCTGAGTTTGTGATCGATACCCCCATCGTTCTAGGTCGCCCGTTCTTGGCCACAGTCAAGGCAGTGACCGACCATGATAGCGGGAAGGTATACTTTCACGTCTAGGGTGAAAGTGAACAAATAGAGACGGTCTAGGACATCAGGGCCAGAGATTCAGCTTGCTCAGAGACTACTTCCGATTCAAAGCAGATGACAGATGCAGGGCCAGACATCCACCAGGACTGCGACTTTGTGATTACAGATGATGAGGCAGTATGGGCAGATCCAGATGCACAGGCCATCCTCTCACCTTCAGATCCCGTTGATGCAGAGACGCCAGCAAAGGAGAGCTTGGAGAGCGCATTCCTGGTCCAGGATACTGTTGAGGTAGCAGAGCCGGTTCGAGACCGCGAGACATATTTGTTTTGTGATGACGGTGGTACTGAGGCCACCATGGATGATACAGATCCCTCGGAGTCGGATTTTGATTGGGCAGAGTTTGATGAGTTCATACCAGATCTGACTTCTTATGAGCCTGCAGATAGGGAGGAGGTTGATGCCATGCAGAGCAGAGACAGTCCAGTTGAGCAGCCTTCTCCAGATCCAGTTTGCGAGAGAGAGATTTCTCATTGTCCCGAGCATATTTGGCCGCATACACTCGGATTCTTCAGAAGCCAGATTCGCCAGTACAAGTTTGTCAAGAGCTGAAGCCACTACCTACGTCGTTGAAGTATAGGTTCCTTGCGGGTGAGCATGAGATGTACCCAGTCATTATCTTCGCTGATTTGACTGGAGAGCAAGAATCCCATCTTATGGGGGTTCTTGAAAAGAACCGCAAGGCGATAGGATGGAGTGTAGCAGATCTCCAGGGGATCAGTCCAGCTCTGTGCTCTCACCACATCTATCTCGAGGATGAGGTAAAGCCGTCGCGTGAGTTCCAGCGGCGGCTGAACCCGAATCTGAGAGAGGTTGTCATGAAGGAGATTTTGAAGTGGTGGAGCGCCGATTTTATCTACCCCATCTCCGACTCCATGTGGGTCAGTCCGTTGTATGTGGTGCCCAAGAAGAAGGGCATCACTACAGTGGTTACGGAGTCCGGAGAGGAGATTGTTACCCGGGTACCCACTTCTTCGCGGGTCTGCGTGGATTATAGATGACTCAACCAGGCCACCAAGAAGGATCATTTCCCCTGCCCTTTATAGATCAGATCATTGAGAGACTGGCAGGGAAGATCCATTACTGCTTCTTGGATGGGCACTCCAGCTACAATCAGGTGGCCATTGCACCAGAGGACCAAGACAAGACCACCTTCACCTATCCCTTCGGTACATATGCCTTCAGATGCATGCCATTTGGGCTATGCAACGCCCCTGCGACTTTTCAGAGATGCATGATGTCTATCTTTTCGGACATGGTGGGGGAGTGCTTGGAGGTCTTCATGGATGATTTCTCGGTCTACGACGACGGATTCGACTCCTGTCTTGACTGTCTAGACCGAGTCCTTCAGCGATGCATAGAGGTTTGCATGGTATTATCTTGGGAGAAGAGTCACTTCATGGTGACTCAAGGGACGGTGCTTGGCCACATCATCTCCAACATGGGCATGGAGGTTGATCCGGCCAAGGTGGATGTCATTAGCAAACTCAATCCACCGTCCAACTTGCGGCAGCTACGGTCTTTTCTAGGGCACGTTGGTTTCTACCGGCGATTCATTCGTGATTTCAGTAGGGTTGCCCGACCCTTGACTGATCTGCTGACAAAAGACACCGAGTTCCTTGTAGATGATAAGTGTCTATCGTCGTTTGAGACTCTCAAGAGATGTGTGATAGAGGCTCCTGTCCTTCAGCCACCTGATTGGTCTCTCCCATTCGAGATCATGAAAGATGCCTCCGATTTTACCGTGGGGGCCGTGCTAGGACAGAGGAGGGATGGAGTCCCATTTTCTATTCACTATGCTAGCCATACATTGGATGCCGCACAGCGGAACTACACAGTCACTGAGAAGGAGATGCTAGCTGTAGTTTTTGCCCGAGATAAGTTCAGATCGTACATTATCGGATCTAGAGTGACCATCTTTACTGATCATACCGCCGTCAGGTACCTCATGGCAAAGAAGGATGCCAAAGCTAGATTGACCAGATGGATCCTTCTACTCCAGGAGTTTGACATAGAGATTAAGGATAAGCCTGGAGTCAAGAATGTGGTGGCGGATCATCTCTCCCGATTGGAGTATCTTGAGGATTCTGAGCAGATTGACCCTATTTGTGAGACCTTCCCAGATGAGACGATCCTTGCTATCGCCTCACTCCCATGGTATACCGATATTGTGAACTATCTTGTCACCAAGAAAGTTCCACAAGATTGGCCCAGGCAGAAACTTGAGACCTTCCTCGCGAAGGCCAAGTTTTACCATTGGGAGGATCCCATCCTTTATCACGAGGGAGGGGATAGTATCTGGCATCGGTGCATTCCTCAGGAGGAGCACCACAACGTCCTTACTTACTGCCACAAGCTGGAGGCAGGAGGACATCACTCAGGGAGGAGAACGACACAGAAAGTGCTCCAATACGTCCTATGGTGGCCTACTCTCTTCAAGTACTCTGATGAGTTCGTGAAGAGGTGTACTGACTGTCAGAGGATGAGCACTTGTGGACAGCATGATATGATGCCAATGCAGCCCATACACTTCTGTGAGGTTTTTGACGCATGGGGCATCGATTTCGTGGGTCCATTCCCTAAGAGTCAGGGATTTGAGTACATTCTATTGGCGGTGGATTATGTGAGTCGTTGGGTTGAAGCCATCCCCGCCCGAACCGCAGATGCTAGGACTGTTTGCAGATTTTTGAGGAAGAATATCATTCCACTGTTCGGGGTGCCTAGAGTGTTGATATCAGACGGGAGGTCTCATTTCGTCAACGACAAGGTAAAGGCCCTTGCTAGCGAGTTCAGCATAGACCATCGAGTTGCCACTCCATACTACCGTCAGACGAATGGTCTTGCTGAAGTGTCGAATAGGGAGATCAAGACTATATTGCACAAAGTCGTCCGCCCTGACCGAAAGGATTGGTCACAGCTTTTGGACTCGGTCTTGTGGGCATATCAGACGTCTTTCAAGACTCCTTAGGGTACATCTCCCTTTCGCCACGTTTATGGCAAGCCATGCCATTTACCTGTTGAGCTGGGACATAGGTCACTTTGGGCAGTCACAGATATACTTTTGGATCCAGAGAGTGTAGGAGATCAGAGGAGGGCAGAGTTAGCATCCCTGGAGGAGCTTCGTGACACAGCCTTTTCAAACAGCCTACATTATAAGTAGAGAGTGAAAGAGTGGCATGATTCTCATATCAGCCGCAAGCAGTTTGAGACAGGACAGAGAGTATGGATGTTTGATGCTAGGCTTAGATTATTCCCAGGGAAGCTGCAGAGCAAATGGAAGGGACCGTATTTGGTGAGAAAGGTACACGACAATGGGAGTATTGATATATCTGAGTTGTCTTCTGAGAGTACCTTTCGAGTGAACGGCCATCGGCTCAAGCCATATCTAGATCACGAGTCGCGGGTCATTGATGTTGCCCCTATTCAGTTTGCGTGAGATGTGGTCTCATGACTCACATCTATTGCATCTCACGCCTGATTATCACTGTTCTTCCGACTTGTATAGATCCAGTTGTCCATATCACTCTATTCTTTAGTCCCACATCCCTTCTCTCATCTTATGATTATGCTATACTTAGGGTGTACTTTACCCTAAGTATATGGGAGATGTAGGACCCATGGGTATTCTTTTGATTCTTTCTACCCCTGTTTTGCTGCCTATACTTGGGGATATTTCACCCTAAGTATAGGGGGGTTAGACTCTGTACATCCTTCACTCGGATTTCCCTTCATGTACAGTTTGCTATACTTAGGATTACTTGATCCTAAGTATAGGGGGGAAACACCGAGTTCTCTTCATTCTATTCTTTGATTCGTCTTTGTATATAGACACTCCTTTTCACTTCCCTATACTAAGAACGAGTTATGTCTTCTTCATCGCTCCTGATCACTCTGAGGACATCGTTCGAGCTAAGTATAGGGTGGTGTGTATATATTTCATATATACTTTAGCCATAACTCGTACTTTGTGTGAGTGTGTTAATAAATAAAAATGGCTAAAAACCCAAAAATCCATAAAAAATAAAAAAATTTTCCTTGTAAATAAACATTCTTTTATTGCACATGCATAGCTATTGTACAAAATTATTTTTGTAAAAAGGTTTGTAAAAACTTTTGGTGTAAATAGCTTGTAAATATTTTCTTATCAAAATTATGTATATAGTACAAATTTTTTCCAAAATGTTTTGAAAACAAAAAAGTTTGCAAAAACCTTGTGTAAATTTGTGTACATATTTTGCAAAACTTGCATTCATGCATACATTCATGATTTCAAAATATTTTTCAAAAATTTTGCACATTTGTACATAATTGTAAATAGCATCCTTGTAATATTTGTATAGTTTTTCCTGGATCATATTGACATTTAAACTAGCCTGGAATTAAATTGGACAATGGAACTTGATTAAGATCTTAATCCACCTAATCATAAGAGGAACCTTATAGGGCTTAGGGTTAAATCTTTTCAGGTCCATAAGTGACTTAATTCTTTGTGTCCACTAGGCTATGAGCATATGTCATCTTGATGAGCCTAAGTAGGGCACTTAACAACACACGCATGACTCTCAGAGACAATGGCTTAACTTGCACCAGCACTTTACACATAGCTCTCCACGGAGGAGGTGGTGAGGAGGCAGTTTCCTTTAGCTTGGGGTAGCATATGAGGGTGGTACTTCTAGGCGGAACCTCTCTTCTTCTTCTAGTGAAGGAAGTGCGTCTTAACTTGGTCTGGTGGTTATGAAGTCTAAAGACAGAAGCCGTGGGTTGCAATAAAGCTTCAAAAGAGGGATAGTCTACTGGCTCAAGAGGAAAAACTCCTTGTATATATGCTGCACCATGTAGATATGTTGTACAGTTGCACATGAAAAAAAATGTGTGCAAAAAGAAAAGAACTCCAAAAAAAATGGTGGGTCGGATTGAAAATTTAATAACCCCACCGGAGTGTACATAGTCAAATAAAGCAAAAGCTTATGGTATACATGTTCCATCTCATAAAGCTTGCAGCGGGAGACTCAACTACACTGGTTAGAGCTCCCAAGGATACATGGCTACACTGGCCATGGTCCATTCTTCTTCTTCCCCCTCTTCTTGAGCCGGTTGCACTTGAACTTAGAAGGGAATACCCCGCTTCTCGAGGAAGGAGTTGCTAGACCAAGGCATTAGAGTTACCAGGTTGGGACAGGTTGTTTCTTTGTTACTTCTGAGGTGGGGAGCTACATATCACTTACACCGTACAAGGAAAGATTCATGGTCATTAGAGTTTGTGTATGTAGACTTGTTCTGATCTGGTTTATTGAGGAGTCTTGTCCATAGATTGGTGGAACTTGGAGGCTGTTAGGTTTTATGCTTAAGTCCAAATAAGGTTCCAACAAATTAATAATCCAAAGATCTGATCGAGCTCCATATTTCAATTTAATGAAGGACAATTTAATAATCAGCATTGATCCATGCATTTTTCTCCTCTTTTTCATTTTCTTTCTTCTTTTTCACTTCTTTTTCAAATAAGTGTTTGCTAAGGGACTAGCAAAGTTAAAGTATAGGGGGTGATGAATATCCATTCATCACTCTTTATTCTTTTATTTTAGCTACAAAACCTATGAAAAACACATGTATATTCCTGTAAATATCAATAATTGTCAAATAGAATGCATTGTGTAAAAATAAAGAATTAGCATGTTTTTGTGCATAAATAAAAGAATAAAGAAATAAAAGAAAATGAGGGAGATATTTAAAATAAATATTGAGCGACCTAATCCCAAGGGAGGGCTCAGCATGGGCCTGACCGCATAAAAACCCAAGCAGAGGGAGATAAGGAAGCTCATGTGTGTACAGATATACCTATATATAAATAAAAATATTTTCCTCTAAATAAAAATAAAAATGGGTTTGTATTTACATGTATATATTTGTAAATATAAAATTAAAATAAAAATGAGAAAAACAAAAGAAAATTAAAAAATCCCTTCACCCTTGTCTATATTCACCATGTACATAAGACCACATACTTATTTATTTCTAATTATAAATAAATAAATAAAATCCAATAAAAAAGTATGCATAATATATACTTCATAATGTAAATAAATAAATTCAAAATAACAAATACAAAAATAAAATAAAAATAAGTAAAAATAAAAATCAAAGCCTTCATTGTATATATACCATGTACATACTTGTATATATATATATCCAATTATTTAACCCTTGTAAATAATTAATAAAAATAAAATAAAAATACCACTTTATTGCAAATTTTATCTTATAAATAAATAAAATATAAAATTGGAATAATTTGTATAAAAATAAATAATAAAAAATAAGAAATACACATATATATACATGTATATAATAATAATATTTTGTAAATACCTAAATTATATTTTAGAAAAATAAATAAAAATCACTAAAAAATAGTTTGAAAATAAATAAACATTTTTCATGTTTTGAGTTTTTATAAAATAAGTCATTTACTATTTATAAATGAATTTCCAAATAAATTAAAATCGGAATACTCTGATTGGTCCACGGGGGATGTTGACTCCCGGTCAACTCCCCCCGCGGACCTTCGTCCTTCGCGGATCTGGCGCTTGATCCGATTTCTCCCATTTATCGCGCCTTGATCCGGGTTCCATTCGATTAAACCCCGGGCTCCGATCCTTCCCTGCAGATCGGAGATCCTCGCCCGGAGGTTTGCATCAGGGTCCGTGCTCCGATTTCCTCGCCCGACCCTCGTTTAGCCGGACCCCTAGCAGTATTTAACATCTGCTCCGCCGCACGATTACAACCATCTTTGGCTCTGCCTTTCCATCCCAGGACCTCCACTACCTTTTCCTGAGTGACAGCGAGCTGAGGGTGGTGTTGCAGAGAGGAGGGAGTGTCCAGCCACTAATCCGGCAGCTCTTCGCCGCCGTGCGCCGCCTAGGAGTAGCGCTCGAGCCTCGGGCATCGACGGCCTCGAGGCAAGGACCAGGAGATTCAGAAGCTCTTCCACAGTCGACTTCGATCATCCAGTAAGCTTAATTGCTTCTATCTTTCTCGAATTTCAATTTACGCCCAAATCCCCCGTGCGCCCTCGACCATCGATTCCGACCATCTCGTTCACTCATTTCGTCGATTGACCTGACCATCACCTCCGCCCTTCTGCCCTGCACGTTCTTCGCTCCCTCATCCAACCCAGTTCGCCACGGAACTGGGAGTCGAACTCCTTCGCCGTCGCATCGCCGGAGTTCTTCCGCCCCGACGCATCGTTCACCCACCTTGCCTCTAACCGGGTCGAGGCATTTTGCCCTCGACCCAGGAGTCTTTCTGTGCAGCTTTACAGGTCGGAAGGGGTCCATCTGAGGTCCTCCACGTTCAGCACAGGAGCCTAAGCTCCGCCTTCGTCGCTGGAGCTCTTCGGAGCCTCCCAGCGTCATCGGAGGAGCCTTACATCCGCGGGAGGCCTTGGCAATCCTTTTCCATCCATTAGCAGCCCTCGAGGAGGTCCAGCGCACTCACATTCCTCCGGCGAAGTTCGCTGGTGAGGAGTTCTTCCAGAGTCCTTCTCTACCGTACGTTCAGCCCAAGAGACCCAAATTTGATCTGGACCGTTCACTTATACGAAGAGGCGCCCCGGTACTAGCACCGTCTAATCGCCACGTGGCGCCATCTTCATCGTCTGTCGCAGAGGAGAGGCAAGCCCCTTCCAGAGACGTCCGATCAGATACGTGGCGAGCCCTCCACCGTCAGATCCGAGCGAGGTTCACTTGGGGAGGCGCCCGCTACCCGCAGCCGTCAGATCAGACACATGGCGCCATCCCAGCCCTCGGATCATAATAAGGGGTAAATATCACGTAGGCCCCCTCCTGTTTTGTCTTTATTGTTGAGTCCTGTAAATATTTTGTTAAGTTGTTTTTATTCTGGACATTTTGCACTTAGGACCTCATGCTTATTTTATTTGCATATATACCCCTTTCTACGTAGAATACGTGCTTCGTCACGTGATTTTTGTGGTGTTTTTGCAACATTTGGGATGATGTTTTAAGGTGTTAAAGAGTGAACTATAGTTTTCATTATTTGCATCCATACCCCTGTGCGTGATTTTATTGAACTTGTGCTGAATTAATTGGAGAAATTTGCAATATCTTCCCTGGACTTTTAGCACATGTTGCTATTAAGTCCTAGGAAGTATTTTTTATTGCACATAGGTCCCTCCGTGCCCAGGACACGTGCTTTGCGCGTGCGATTTTGGAAATTTTGCATGAGGGACCCCAAGTTTCTTGTACTTGTTACCTTTCAGTCCCTAGAACTTATTTTCCTAGCATTTGGGTCCTTGTGCACTGTGCCTTGTTTGATTTTAATAAAATCTCAAATCAAGTCCAAGTTTCGTTAAAATTGGACACGTGTCCTCCTGCCACTGTGTAAAATTTTCACTAAAAATTTGGTACATTTTGGAGCATTTTTATTATTTTTAAAAATTCAAAAACCCTTGTTTTTCTGTCTATACAGATTTGAAATTCATAAAAAAATATAAAAACCTTTTCAAAAATGCTAAAAAATTCAGATTTTGTGTGTTTAAGTGTTTGTGATTTTCGATCCCTTTTTGGTGATTTTCAGATTTATAAAAACCATAAAAATCGAAAAACCTTGAAAAACTCATAAAAATTTTAATAAATCACAGAAAACCAAAAAATTGATAAACCTTTTTCCTGATTTTTCCTCTTTATTTCTACTTCACAGGAAAAATACATCCAAGCTTTGAAATACCATTTGACATTTTTAAGTGGTCTTTGAATCTTGGTTAGACAATTTTCCCTGATTTTTGCCTTCTTTCATTTTTAGAAAATTCCATAAAAATCATAAAATTATCAAAAAATCAACAAAATAGTAAAAACCGCAAAACCTAAAAATATTTTTGTTGGAGTTTTTGGATCATTTTTGAGCATTTAAATAATTGCTTGAAGTTGCTTGTTTTTATTGTTTTTTTATTTTCTTTACAATTAAAAAAATCCCAAAAAATATAAAAATATTAAAAACCCGCTAAAAATTGTTTGTTTATATTTTCCTCATTTGTTGACTACTTCGTAGGCCGCAAGGCCATCTCGTGCTCCTCGAGTTCGACCCTGGGTGCTATACCAGGTTAATATCATAACAAGACCGCTATTTTGAGTTTCATCGATTTTTATCTTTATTTGGTGGTCTAATTATTTTTATTGATTGAGCTTTGAGTCCCGAGTGACCGAGGTCACAACGACCTTAGTGATTCCTCTTTGTCGTTCGGGCGACCCATCAGGGACTGATGGGCCTTCCTCAGGTAGAGGGCTAGGAGAAGGTTTCTAACCCTGTGAAGGATTGTAATCCATTGCAATCATCATCATTCATCACACACGGACTTGGAATTGATAGAGAAACCTTTCATTTATTTAATTTTTTTGGTCTTTTCCTCATTGTCCAGAGATACAGAAAATGGCAGTACAGAAGGTTGGAATACAGATTGATTCAAAATGGGGGCATCAGCACCACCCAAAATATTCTTCTTTCCGGCCTCAGTACCGCAGTCTGGTTCATCATTAAAAAATGGTAGCTTCAGCACCACCGTCTGCATCTAGTATTACGACGGCCTCAGTACCGTCGTTTGGAAGGTCATCCTTGGTGGCATCAGCACCACCACCATCATCATCATTGTTGTTAGCGGCATCAGCACCGCTCTGCTCCTCATTTGGGCTTTAGAATCTCCATGGTGTTGTATCTCAGATGAGCCACCGTCGGCTGGTTCCCTATCGCTCCTAAGTGTCACGAAGTGTGTATAAAATATAGAATGCATGTTATTCAACTAAGCACTGGGAGTGGTATCCTATGCAAACTTTACTGCTCAGACTTTCTCTTCAAGTTATTCGGATTCGGCTCGCTCTGTGCAGGTATGGCGGCTTTGCCTTTCATAATGTCCCTCATTTCCTGCTGGAACTCATCCATTTCTCACCGGAAGGATGCCTGCTGTTCGGAGAGCAAGCGGGCGAGATCATCAAGTGTTGGCTTCTCCATGGCTGCGGGAGAACCAGGAGTGTTCCCTTGCTGGAACTGAGGTTGCTGGTGGGACTGAGGGTACTGCTGCTGGTGAGGCTGCTGTCGTTGCCTCCACTGTTGTCCCGGATAGGTGGGACGAGGACTATGGTGATACTGTGAGTGTTGGGAGTACTGGGGCTGCTGCTGCTGTTGTTGGCTATATTGGTTGCCCTGAGCTGGAGGCTGCTGTTGGGAGGAGGAACCTCCGGTGGTCCAACGAAATCCGGGGTGATCACGGCGAATCTCGGGCTGCTGGGGGTATCGGTCGTACCATATCCCGTTGACTTCCGTCAACGGCTCCTGCTCGAAGGGTGGAGGTGGTAGTGCTGCTAGTGGCTGATCTGGTTGATACACCACCATCTGAGTGTCCTGAGATGGTGGCTGCTGCGAATACTGCGGTGAATGTTGTACCGGCACCTCCTGAACGTGGTGAACTTGGCGGTATGCGGGAGGAGGTAGGGTAGAAAGGCTACCTCTGGACTCAGCTAGTGACCTGGGAGGCTGATGTGAAAATGATTGTGCCTCCTGAATACTCAAGATGTGAGTCTTCAAGTCACTCATGGACTTAGCCAACTGGTCTATTTGTGCCATGCCCTGGCCCTGCTTCTTCTCCAAGATCTCAAGGCGGTCCAATTTTTCACTGATTATGCCCATATATCCGTTGATGATTCATCTTGTGCTGCTGCTGCTAACGAAGTTTGGGGACTGGCATCGATGCGGGCAATCCTTTGATATGATCCTGCTCCTTGGGGGGGTTTTTGTTGTGTGTAGACTCTGGCTTGCGCCATGACTGTAGAGTTTTCTGCCATTCCTTCATAAATGGTCCAAACATCATCTTCACCCTTTGAAAAGTATGACCCTCCCACAAGAGGCGTTAACAAGCCCCTGCAGCTCCGGTGTTTAGCCCACAGAAGAAACTTTGAACTAGATTAGGCTTTGATATATCATGATGCGGACACCGGTCAATGAGCTCTCTAAAGAGATCCCAAGCTTCATGGAATTGTTCATTAGGGATCATCGTGAAATTGCTAATAATATCTCTTGTTGCATTCGTCCGGCCGAGAGGATAATAATTATTTAAGTATGCTGCCCGGAGTTGTGCCCACGTGTCGATGAACCTTCCCAAGTGTTTGAGCCAATAGGCGGCTCTATCAACTAAGGAGAACGGGAAGGCAATCATTTTGATTGTGTCCTCAGTCATAAATCTATCATGGATAGTACTGCATATCATCTCGAATTCTTGCAGTTGGAGGTGTGGCTCCTCAGTGGCGAGCCCGTGAAACTTAAGCAGCAACTGAATGGTATGCGGGCGAAGCTCTAAGTCTCCATATTTGGGAGGGATACGGATCCACCGGTGAGTAAGTGTTGTAGCTGGATAATGTAAGTGCCTCATGGTTGCTGGTGGCGATCTTTCTTGATCAGGTCCTCCTCCACCTGCGGCATCTGGTATATCACCGCCCTCATTTCTTTCATCTCATCCATCGCGCATCTCTCTCATGATTTCACCCATGACCATCCCCTGATTTCGGATCTGTCTCTGCATGGTTTCCAGGGAAGCTAACAGTGAGTTGTTGATGGCAGCCTGATCAAATAGGTATGGAAGTGGTCTCTGCTCATCTGGGTTTTCCTCTCTGTCTTCCATATCTTGGTTTCTGCAAAGCCAAAAGAGTTCATCTCAGGCGTCGTCAAATATTCTGGGCTCTGTTCTGTACTAAATTCTGATATCACTGGACTGATAGAAGAAGACGAATGGTCGAAGGGGAACAGGGTGGATGTAAATTCAGGCTCGGAGAGTGGGTCAGGGCTCCTCGAAGCCGACCTAGATGAAAAAGAGGAGTGCTCGATAGCGGTGCCACCAGATGTGGCCTAAGGGATCTCCTTCCCATCATTTTGATCTAGAGAAAGGCGGATGAGATCTGGAATGCAAACAAGATGATCAATCAAACCCCCAATTCACCTACACAACTCTTGAGCTGATGACCGTGAGAAAATCGATCTGTTATCTTGTCCAATTTTATTAGGTGATCAGTCAATCTATCAGAGCGTTAGAGCGAGCTGTTAGGTATCCTACTTTCCTAGCCGACTATCCCAATCTACGTCAGATCTTTGCCAGCCAGTATGAATTGCGGACCGTATCCCGGTTGTTCCCGCTAATTCAATCTGTTAAGGACATTGCGGTCCGCTTTACTGGTTACCGGAGAGATCCTCACCGGAGAACGACTAACCACGACCAGTAGTCAACAAAAATTTCAGATGTGGCTTTATCCTAGTGTCAGGTCACTCTCTCGCAGCAGATAAATCAAACAAGGAGGGGGTTACTCTCCCCAAGACAAAGTTTTTGGTGGGATGAGTTTTAAGGTCAAGTTTGCATTAGCAGTCCCAATTTTTATTGTTTTCACTTTTTATGTATTTTTTCTGAGCAATCATCGTCTAACAAATTTTCCAATTTCCTTGTTATTTAAGAGTCCCATAAAACTGGGGGAGGAAAACGGAAAAGCCGATGCGCGGTCAAAATCTATGATGCATGCAGGGATAGAAATGCGTACCTTTCCACCAGCACTCTACATGCAAAAGTGATCCGCGCATAATTTAAAGACAGTAAATAAAACTACCTAGATGCATGCATGATAAACTCAAAAATCAACCGGTCCTTGTGTTCCACACAAGGCGAGAACACAGTCGAAGTGTCGACCAATCAAAACCTGAATTTAATCAACAATTAACCCACACTAAAGATCAATAATTAGAAATAATGTGGAGTTAAAATTTATTTTTAACTCTGCACAAATGATGTAAAGGGCAAGTATGCAGAGAGTTCGAACACAGGGAGCAAGCAGGGCAATTCACAAAAATGTGCTCAAGTGAATGTGTGATATGTCTACACTAAGCAAGCAAGGAAATTTTTGTGGATTTTTAATTTTTTTAATTTAATTTTTAATTTTGTATTTTGATTTTTTAATTTTCTGATTTTTATAATTTTATATTTTATATTTTTCTTTTTCTTTTTCATATTGGAATTTAAAAGACAATGGAATAAAAGACAAGGTAAAATATTTATAAAACTAAGTAAAAATTACCAAAAATTCAGAAATAAATTGTTTTTTGATATTTTTATGATTTTCTACTATTTTTGTGATTTTTGGAGATTTTTCAAGGTGTTTTTGGATATTTTTAAAAAGCAAAACAAGGCAAAACAGTGAAATATGTGCTGGCTGTGAGTAAAGTGGGATTTAAAATAAGCACCAGTACTCAAAATTTTTCACACCAATTTTCAAATCAAGATACTGAAATATACAACAAACAGGAGCTGAGCTTGTATTTTTTGGAGTTTTCCTTTAATTTTTTAGATTTTTTTTGAAGTTTTTGAGTCTTTTCGAATTTTAAGGTTTTTCTTTTGAGATTTTTAGTGATTTTTGGACTGACACTAAAATAGGCTAAAATAGACACTAGGTAATATTTTTAGAATTTTTGGAGGGGTTTTAATATTTTTTTGGCATTTTCTAAGCTAGATAGTGCACAAAAAGCGAGTTTTTGATTTTTAATAAATGTGAAAATAAAATAAAATCAAAAACTAAAGTGATAGCGTCAAAGTACACGTGTCCAGGAACGTAACCCTATTTTTGTGGAATTTTTGGACTTAAAGTGATATTTTAAACAATTAGAACAAGTATCCAAACATTAAACAGTCCTGGCAAGGGCATAAGTGAAAATATTAAAACATCCAGGGGCATACATGCAATTTTCCACAAAAGTTTATACTGAATGTTCACTTTATAGCACCAAAAGACAATTACAAAACCCGGAGGGACTTTAGCACAAAATATCCAAGCCACGCACGTGCTATACACGCGCCTGGCAGGGACCTAACTGTAATATCCGAAAATCTCAAGGGCTTGTATGCAAAATGTCCAAAATATTTAACGCTGATGTCAACGTTCTGAGACTAATTAGAAATAGCAAGACCTTAGAGGGTCCCTCTGCAAAATGCCCACACCTCACGTGAACTGGTCACGTGAGGTGACGTGGCAAGGGACCTGGATGCAATAGTTAAAAGCTGGGGGTCTTATCAGTAAATATTACAAATCTTTTAAGCGGCTAATGAAAGTTTGTGTCCTAATAAAATATTACAAAATTGGTAGGGGTATCATGCAAAATTACCCCCGCTAGGCGCGATCGGACGGCTGGGCGACTTCACTTGTCCACGTGTCAGCTGCAAAATGCCCGATACCTCTTCGTCGTCCACGGCCCAGATTAAGACATCCAGGATTGATCGAACGGCTGGGGATGCTCGTGATCCGACGGTGTCTGTGCGATCTGGGCGCTCCTCGTTGATCATACAGCCCCGGAGGCAGAGGGAAGAACACGGAGGAGCTCCGGTTGGGTGAAGTTCTCCGAGCTCCTCCGTCCGGCTACGGCGACGATTGAGCTTGTAAACCGGTCGAGGGTGCTCCTGCAGGTGTCAGCTGACGTCTGGAACCATCAAAATCCACCGGCGTTCGCCGGTGGTCTCGCACAGAGGTGGCGGAGCTACAAGGGCCCAGGTGCTCCGGCGAGGGGGGCAAAATTGCTCCAGACGCTTCGATGGGCTTCAGTACCTGCACAAAAAGATTAAGGAGGCCGAGGGCAAAATGCCTCGACCTCAGGTGGCTCTCGAAGGTAGCGTGGAAAGCGAGATGTGGGCTCGCCGGAGTTGCGCTCCGGCGAGGTGATCTATGGAACGATTCGATGAGGGATTTGACGAGGGATTAAGAGCGAAAAGATCCTAACATTAACAGGAACGAGACGGAGATAAAAATGGGAATAGTGGCTGCCTCGATGGCCAAGGGCCAGAGGGTGAGTACCTCACGGGGACACCCGCCGGAGGTGGGGGTGGAACGCGCCCAACTCGCGCGAATCCGCCTCCTCGAAGGTATAGACCTGGAGCTGTCACCTCCACGGTACTAGAGCGACTCCAAGGGGGGAAGGAGCTGGATGATTTGCGGTTCCACCCGGGGAAGGAAGTAATAGGTTTGTATTTGAAGAGTGGTGGGTGCATGTTTTCGAGGAGGAGTCACAGGCGAGAGGAGGAGATCTGGGTAGATCTAGGAGGGCGGCGAGGTAGGTGGATCTACAGGGAACAAGTTTCGTGAAGAAGTCGGCCCCTCTCGAGCAACGCAGTGATGGCGAAAAAATTGAGAAGGACGTGTCTCGGGAAGGGTTGAGAAGAGGTACAGGAGGCAAGGTCAGACTGTTGACCCGCCGGTCAACAGTCGGAGGCTCCTGGTTGGTCCACGTGGACCAACCAGGGAAAAGACTGAAAAATCATCTTATTAATTTGATTAAAAATAGAAAATAGTCGAATCAAATTGTGGTTATTAAATAAAAAATGCTTAAAATTTTATGTAGTATTTTATTATGATTTTTATTTATTTTTATGAGGCATATTTTTACAAGTTTGCATTTATACCCTTATAGGTATCTATATCTATGTATTTAAGTATTCTATTTTTATTTAGGTATTTTTAATATTATTATTTTTATTTATGATTTTATAAAATTATATAATACTTTTATATACACAAATATATTTTTATTTTATTTTTCTGATTTATTTTGTTTATTTAATAAATTATAAGAGTATTTGTATAGGTATGTATATGAGTATTATATCTATGTATTCTATATACAAGTATTTTATTTTTATTTTTATTTTGGTTTTTATTCCAACTTTAATGTACATAATTATTATAAGTATTAATTACAAAATTATAAAAATATAAAAATACAAAAATAATGAATAAAGAATAAATTGAATATTTTAATCTGTACAAGTATACAATGAGGGTCTGAAACTCAACTTTCAAACTGTAGCTCCGCCAAATGCGAAACCACCACCATTGGATAGATTATTTTATTCTATATACTATCAAAGGTGAGTATGCTGCATTTGGAGTTGTCAGTTGTGAGATATGAGTCTGGGAAGTTGTCATTCTGGATTTTTATTCAGACCATAACTTTTTATCTGTACATTATTTTTCTGTGAAATCAATTTTGTATTTTTCTTTATTAAATTATCTACAATTTCATGTACAAAGTTTCTTTATTTGATGCACAAAAAGTGGAACCAAAAATGGGTCCCAAAATGAATAAAGAATGAATAGAATGTATAGGTATTTTATCTGTACTTTGGCCCTTATCTCCCCTACTTTATTCCTTGTGGACCTATTCATCAAGATACCTAGGTCTCGGGGGTTTTGGGTCATAAAATATTTACAATATTTTATTCTTTTTCTTTTCTTTATTTATTCTATAATTTTGGCCTTAATTACAGTAATTTATACACTAAATAGATGCACATGCATGAATGCTAAGATGATGGAATTAATGATATTTACAGGCATTTGCTAGGGTTTTTGGTGCCAAAATGATAGAATAAAGATGATGAAATGTGGATTCATCAATGCACGAGAAATCGTCCTAAGATAAGCAACTTCTATTAACGTGAAGAACAAGTAGCTATGACAAAGAAGAGAGTCTGGAGTCCGGTCTAGGCTCACCCCTCCTCTTCTCGACACATCGAGTTCAGGAGTAGCGCTTAACAGGGTGGTCTTGCAGCACGTGGTCTCTAGTCCAAGTCAAATAGCTTTTTCAATTGATTTTTGGCCAAGTCCAATTACATTCTATAGGTACAGGCAAGATATTAGGGATTGTGCCTTAGCTTCTTAGTTCGTCACAGTCAACAAAAATTCCTATGTCCGGGGGCTAAATCTTCATGAAACAAATAGGAATAAAAGCGATAAAACCGCGAAAAACACAAAACCACGGTGAGCCCCCAAGTGAACAAACACTTGGAAATTAGGCCCGAGTGTCCTGGAGAGTCCAAGTTAGTACAAATAAAGTCTCTCTCTCTCTCACTTCAAATTACAACTTTTAAACTGCAAAAATTCTACAAGAGATGATGATCTTCTCTAGCCTCCAAGTCTCTTTGGTGCTAAGCAAGTCTTCACGTGGGTGCCCAAGCGCCTATGATGGAGCGCTTCCCTCGCTCGACGGTACCTCGCACAAAATTCAACAAAAAGGGTGATTAGACCAATCAACAATAGAGTTCAATAAATGTATAAAAGATAGGCGAATATCCACAATCGATCACAAAAGAATGCTCTATTTGCTCCCCGGCAACGGTGCCATTTGATTAGCCCAAAAATCGGTGGTCTTAAGTTCCACACAAGGCGGGAACTCAGTCGCTGAATTGACCACGTGAGATCCGGATTAAGTCAACAATTAACCCACGAATAATATCAAGCAATGGAAATCAAGGTGGAGTTAAAATTTATTATTAACTCTACAAAATATGTGTATAGTGCAAGTTTGTAGAGGTCGAACACAAGGGGCAAACAAGATAGAACAAGGCAATAATGCACAAAATGTGAATGTGAATACTTGTCTGAATATGCAAATTTTGGTGGTTTTTTAGTTTATATATATATATATATTTATTTATTTTAGTTTTATTTTTACTGATTTTGTATTTTCTTTTTATATTTTATATTTTTTATATTTTCTTTTTCAATAATAGGATATATATACAAGGTAAGGAAAGAGGGGATAATGTATTTATACAAATAAGCAAAATAGTAAAAAAATAGGGAATGGAATATTTGGTCTTTTTATAATTTTTTACTGATTTTGTGATTTTTGAGGATTTTTCAAAATCTTTTTGGTATTTTTAAAAAATTAAAATACAAGAAAATAGTGGACTAGGTTGCTGGCCGAAATCAAAGTGAGGATGAAAAATACTAAACAGTACCCAAAATTCCTCAAATTAATTTTAAAATATAGATAATAAAATAAGGAAGAAACAACAACTGGATTTATATTTTTAAGAATTTTTTAAAAATTTTTAGATTTTTATGAAGTTTTTAGAGGTTTTCAAATTTTTAAGGTTTTTCTTTTGAAATTTTTAGTGGTTTTTGGACTGACACTAAAATAAGACAAGACAAGCAAAATATAATTTTTTGGAATTTTTAAAAATGTTTTTATAATTTTTAAGGATTTTCTAATGCAAAAAGTGTTGAAAATGCATGTTTTTTATTTTTAATAAATATTAAAATGCAACAAAAATGCAATCTAAAAATATGACGTGAATGAGCAAGTTAACAGGAGCCTATGTTATTTTTTGGTAACTTAAAATGATACATGAAACAAATGCAAACATCCAAGCAAAAATACAATACTAGCAAGGGCATACATGTAAATACACAAAAGTTCAAGGGCCTACTTGCAATTTTTCCAAAAATATATAATGTTAAATACATGTTTCTAGACTAAAAACAAATACCCAAACCCGGAGGGGGTTCGTTGCAAAATGTCCAACTCACGCGCACTGGGTACGTGACCTGGCAGGGGTATTTTTACAATATTACAAAATTCTAGGGGCTCGGATGCAATTTTTCCAAACTATTACAACTTAATTTAAAAGTTCACGGACTGAAACGAAATAAGCAAACCCCGGGGGGGTCCTTGCAAAATACCCAGCCCCCTCACGCGTACGGGCACGTGAGGTGACGCGGATAGGACCTAAATGCAAATATGAAAACTACAAAGGCTTAAATGCAAATATCACAGAAATATTTAAATTACGACTGAAAGTTTATGGACTGAAATGAAATACAAAATTTGGCGAGGTGGAAGTGCAAAATACCCACGCCTAATATCCTCGTGCGCGATCGAACGGCGGAGGGCCGCTCACTTATCCACGTGGCGCGCGCACAACGCGCGATGATGGTTCGGCGATGATCGGTGGAGACCAGATCTGGCAAAGATGATCGACGGCAGAAGGTGGCCAAGATCTGACGGCTGAGATGCGATCTGGAGCGGGCCTCGGATCGGACGGTGGAGGCACCCGAAGGAAGAACAAGGAAGAACTTCGCCGAGGCAAAGTTCCTCCAGCGAGATGACGCGACTCCAGCGGTCTGGACCGCAACAAAAAGGTCAGGTAAACTCCTGCGATGATGCTCTGGCGTCTGGGACCCTCAAAATCGCCGGAGAGGCACTGTGGCGCTGCTTGCAAAAGCGGCGGAGCTCGAAGCTCCAGGTGTCTCCGGCGGAGTTCGAATCCGAGTCCCCAGGCGATGTAATGCTCCTAGTACCTGCAAAGATGGGTGAGAGGGTCCAGGGCAAACTGCCTGGACCCCGCGGGGGTGCGAAGGTGGTCTGTGGAACGCGGAGGAGACGTGGTCGGAGGTGCACTCCGGCGAGGGTCGATGGAAGGCGAAATAAGGATCGGTGAAGGGATCTAAAAGTCCTAAGATGCTCCGACGATGATCGAGAATAAAAAGCGCAAACAAAAAGGGGGGAGAAAGGCGAACCTCAAAGATGGAGTACCTGAGGTGGAGAACCTCGACGCCGGAGTCTGAAGTGCGGAGATGGAAGCTGTCACCTTCCCCTCACTCAAGGGCACGAAAATGGGAGCGAAGCGGGTGCTAAAGGGGTTCAAAATTGAGCTTAAAGATGGTGGGTCCATTAAGTAGAAGGTGATGGCGTCTTCTTCAAGCTAGGGCCACGCGCGCATCATGAGGGTATTGCGTGATCTGAAGGCACGGCGTGGGAGAGTGATGATCAGGGAAGAATTCCCAAGGAGTCGAGGGAAGAAGACGCAAGAATCAGGCTCGGAAATTTCTTGAAAATGGGCAAAATCGTAGGTGTCAGAAGCTTGCAGGCCTCGGTCAGGAAGTTGACTGAGGTCAACAAGCGACCGCGTCTGATTGGTCCAAAGGCAGGTCAGAAATTATTTGTAAATTCGAATTAAAAATAGTAAATGAATTTATTAATTTTTGGTTATAAAATAAAAAATGTTTCTTATTTTCTAAAGAATTTTTAGTGATTTTTGTTTATTTTTATGTGGTATATAATCACAAGTTACCTTTTATGCCTTATATAGGTATATGTATATATATTATCATTTTATTTTTATTTTTTATATTTTATTTATTTATTTTTTTTATTTTATAAATTTATAAGATATCTTTATATACTTAAATATATTTTTATTTTATTTTTATGATGTGTTTTATACACTTAATAAAATAAGTTTTAGTTATATAGGTATGTATATAGGTAATATACCTAGGTGTTATATCTATGTATTTTATATACATGTATTTTATTTTGCATTTCTTTTGTACTTTTATTCTGATTTTAATGCAGAAATATATTATAAGTAATATTTACAAAATTATAAAAATATAAGAATACAAAAATAATGAATAAATAATAAATTAAATATTTTAATCTGTACAAGTATACAAGTAGGGTCCAAAACTCAACTTTCAAACTGTAACTCCGACAAAAACGAAACCACTCCTTTAAATAGATTATTTTAAGCTATATACAATTAAAGGTGAGTTTGGTACATTTCGAGTTTTTATTTGCGAGATACAGGTCTGGGAAGTTGGAGTTTTGAAATCTTATTCAGACCATAACTTTTTATCTATGTATTATTTTTCAGTGAAATCAATTTTGTATTTTTATTTATTTAATTATCTACAACTTTCATGTACAAATTTTCTTTATTTCCCCCTACTTTATTACTTGTCGACCTATTCATCTAGATGCCTAGGTCTCGGGGGTTTGGGTCATAAAATATTTACAATATTTTATTCTTTTTCTTTTCTTTTATTTATTCTATAATTTTGGCTTTAAATACAGTATTTTATACACTATTTGGATGCACATGCATGAATGCTAAGATGATGGATTTAATGCTATTTACACGCATTTGCTAGGGTTTTTGATGCCAAAATGATAGAATAAAGATGATGAAATGTGGCTTCATCAATCACTTAGGTCTAGGGTCTTCGAAAGATCAATCCTTGAAAATTTCACGCGTATTGTCAGGAATTAATCCTACTCCTTCATTCTTTAGATGCTCGAGGACGAGCATGGTTTAAGTATAGGGGTATGTTGAATCTGGTATTCATCATGCTAAAAGCCGCTAATTAAAACCCCTGCTTAATCAAACCAATAAAAATACCCTCTAATTCCTTGTTTTTATCATGTATCATATTGTATATAAATTATCATTAATTTATTGTATTTAATTTCTTTTAATTTTCTTGTAATTATTTTATTATTAAAAACCCCCTAAAAATTAGGTAGATAAGTTGTCTATAATTCACTGACCATTAAAAGTACTAAAAAAATACAAAAATATCTCAAAACCACAAAATCGGTATTTTTATTCCCCTAAAAATACCCCCAAAAATACATTTTGTACAGATGACCTCTTTTGCTTTTTGACCAACATGAAAGTTGTAGATCTCGACGAGACGAGCAACTTTCATGTTTTGACTTTTTCCTAATTCGGCCTCTAACTATTTCTTTTCTAATTTTCTTTGTATTTATATTTAAATTATCTTGATTGAGCCACGTGGCGCCCCCTGGGCCGTCCACGTGGCCCTCTTCTTTATCTGCCACCTGGCGCATACCCTGATCGTTGGATCTAATCACCCCACCTTTGTCTGAACTGCCCACACCCGCTTTATTTCCAGCCATCAGATCACACCCCCAGACCTGATCTCGACCGCTCCTTCCCGCCTTCACACCAACCGTCAGATCTTAATGCCATCCATCGTTCCTCCTTGTGCCACGTGTCTCCTCACCTCAACCACCCGATCCCACGACCATCCAATACTTCTCCCAGCGCCACGTACCCCTTCTAACCCTCGCCGTTAGATCTCACCAGTTCTCCATCTGGGCCGCTCCTTCGCGCTCTACCCTCAGCCATCCGATCAGATCTAATGATCTGACCGCGTCCCTCTATACGCGCCCCACTCCCAGCCGTTGGATCAAAAGATCCAATGGCTAGGGTTCATCGTCAACCTCCGTAACCCCCCTCCCCCGGCCGTTTCATCTCGCGACCCCCGCTCCCCCTTCCTTTTTTGGTCGACGCCCCAGCCACTCCTGCACCACCTAACGGCCGCTCCACGTACCCCATTGCTCCGCCATCCTCGCGCCACCATCAACATCCCTCACCATTACTTCCTCATTGAACCCTTGCCCATCGAAAACCCCTAACTACCACTGTAACCGCCGGACGCCTCCACCTATAAAGCCCCTTCATCCGGCACCGATCATCCTTGTCCACCATTCCAAGGGCGAAGGCCCAGCTTCCCTCGCCCCTCCGGTGACAATGGAGGGGCAAATCGTTGAGGCGATGACGACCTTAGCCCAGGTGTCGACCCACATCCTCCCTTGCCGTGTTGCGGTCGGCTCCGCCACCGTCGAGCTCCGAGGATCTGGTTGTCCTCGCCGGGTGACGACCCGAGGCTCGTAGAGCCTCATCCCAAGCCCATCAACCACCGGGTTCCCCTCCCCGACGATGTCTCCTCTCTCCTTCTTTTTCTCGTGTCTTCTCCTATTTATTCCGCTGCCTACAGTCACCGTCACCCCCATCCGACCACCCTCCGATCTTCGCCTACCATCAGTCACCCCCGTGGACCCCCTTTCCCTTCTCCAGACCCTCCCCCGCTCCGACTCCCCTCTTCTCCTACTCCACCGGAGAAGAAGACACTGGCCAGCACCTCCCGTCGTCTCCACGGCCCTCACTCACCCACCTCTCACTTGCACTACTCACGCATGCGCTTCGGCTATACTAACCACTGCAGGAACCCCTGATTCGCCGGAGTTAGCATCGGAGCACCTTCAAGCTTCTCTCCTCCGGCGAGGCCTCACCAAGCATCAATCCCAATCTGTCGTGGAGACTCGTCGCTGCTCCAGGACCTCCGCCGGGCTTCCAGAAGGCTTCCACGACCACCGGAGGGCCTCGCGAGGCGAGGCGGAGCTGAAGGCAGGTCGCCGGAGCCCCGCCTTCTCCGGTGACCTGCGGAGGAGCACGAAGTACAGGTGACGATGGCGACACGTGGCCGACCCGAGCCTCAATCCGCACCAACAGGCTCGGGTCACCCGAACCTCGATCTGAGCCACACGACGCGCCCACGTGGCCCGAAGCAGCCCCTCCTTCCGAGCCTAGCATTTCACGTGCACAACACGTGCGGTGCTAGGTTATTTGCAGAGAAGACCCTGGAAGTTACTAATATTACAGAATGGTCCTCCAGGCGCGTGCCTCACGTGCATGCCTGGGGTATTTACAGGGAAGCCCCTCAGAGTTTCTGAAAATTACAAAAAGGCCCCCGCGCGCATGGAAAAATTACACTTGGCCCCAAGTGATTTTTGGTATTTGCATTTAGGTCCCCCTAGGGGCCTAAATGCAATATTTATCCTTTATTTTTCTTGCATTTTTATTACAATTATGCCCTTGCACTGTTTTTAACATAACTTGAGCATCATAGGTCCAAATTGCATGATTTTAGTGTCGTTTTGATACTTGTTTTGTCCTCTACATTTTAGCATATTTAATTGTCTCATTTGCTACTGTTTTAATAGAAGTAAATTTTTATGTGAAAAATGGGACCCTGCTTTACATGTCTTGCTTGATTTGATGACCGCTTTTTAATGATGGATTAAATTGACACTGATCTCATCATAGCATCTCTTTGTAATTTGCATAGTGCATCATGAGGACCTGAAATTGGAATTAATTCACAATGTGCCTTCATGAATCGAAATTTAATAACTAAATTAGGCACCCGTGTTCCTGTGTTCGACCTTGGTAAACTTGCCAAGTTAAAATATTGCACGACATTCAAAGATCGTGGTTTTTGCTGAACCGAATTCGCCTCCTGTACTACGACCTTATTTCACATAATTAAAGAGGCGAATTTCACGTTCATCAAATGGCGCCGTTGTCGGGGATATGACTTTGATTAATTATTGAATTTTGATTTTTGTTGATTAATTTCATTTTTTTAGGACCTCATTTCATGCATCATTTCTTTGCATCATATTTACTGATTTAATTTCTCTAAGTATTCTAACGTTTATCTTTTGTGGTAGGGCCCATGATGATTGGGGACGCTTGATCCTCATGGAGGCGTGAAGTCGGGAGCTTCCGCTGAAGATGCCGCAAAGGAATCTGTGAAGAAAGGCCGGAGTCCTTTAATCAGTCAAATTGCATTCCCATGGGGGAGCTAACTTGGCTCTCCCGCGCCATTTCGCCCCCTTTATTATTTTTTTTTCGAAATTTCTTCCGTGGATTTTCATCAATATATCCCTATATTATGTCATTCAAATTTCATGCGAAACAAAGACTCTTACGGTCTCCATCCAGAATGGTCATTTTTAGCAATTCTGTACCGTTAAAAAATGACTGTCTGGATGGAGGCCGTACGAGTCACTGTTTCGCACGAAATTTTAATAGTATAATATAGGGATATAGTGATGAATATTCACGGAAGAAATTTTCAAAAAAAATTTAAAAAATTGGACGAAATAGCATGGGGAACCAAGTTAGCTCCCCCTTTAACCCATGTATGTATGTATATATATGCCTCTGAATTTGCCCAATAAAAAAGAATGAAATAATGGTATTCATGCATGTTCTCTGGTGTTCGCAATCAATCACCATCCTCTCGTTATCACTTTTCTTCTCCCCGAATCTGAATACATCTGTATAATATGATATTGTACGTCATGGACTTTGTATTTGTGCTCGGTGACTTCGCAAGTAAAAGGACCAACTTGACAGGAAAAGGTAGTAACGATCCGGAGGGAGAAAGATTTGACGTGGATGTGATGGAAATGGACGGCAATAATGGAGCTGCATAGGGAAAGGAGCAGTGAGAGGGAGAGGATGTTTGGACTCAAATCGATCAATGGATGTGACTGGATCCGTCTTCATGGCTCCTGAACGGGCAGAATTGGTTGCATGGTCGCACATCAACGTCCCCACTTGCCATGTTATCATCAACTGCAACTGCAAGGAGGGGGAGGAACCCATCAATGAACAGGTGGGGACGATGGCTGCCCCCTAGGGCAACTATCTGCTTGCCTTTTCCGCTTTTCGGTAACTAATAACCGCTTTCCACGCATATTCCCCTGATCTTTAGGTTCGATTCGATTAAATAGATGCTTGATTTAGATTCGGTTCGAAAATAAATGAACTGAATCCGAACACAAGTTTAGGCTCAATTAATTAAACAAAATGAACCAAAAAATGTAGATTCACTTAGATTCGATTCGTTTACACCTTTACTTGGAGGATAAACCAACAAGGATTGGGAGGGAATATGTGTGTGATGAGATAAATAATCCAGTGACAAAGAGTAAACTCAATAGTTAGATTTTTTCCAACATCTCCAGCAAAGATATTGATTATTTATTTGTTTTTCTTCTGCAAAGATATTTTTTATTTGTTTGTTTTTTCATGTAATTATGCAACGAAAATAGCAGTCGATACAAACTTCACATTACGATATATGCAATATATGATATTATTTTATTTCTTCTTCAAGATTCAACTTATATTTGACTATAAAATAATTCCATCTTCGAATATCAATTACTACTAAAAAGGACCGAATCCTTGCGAGATTTGGAAACGAGATATGTGAGCTATCTAGTTGGAAATGAATGACAAAATATCAAGAGTATGGTATTTTATTGTGGGAAAATCATCAAAGAACCTTAATTTATCATTCTTAACAGCATGGCCTTTATGTGTTGATGAAATTTATTTATTAAGATAAGTTACAGTAAAGGCCCCACCTCTGCTATTATTTGCAAGCAGGGTGCTCATTTTAATTTCTAGCTTTTGTTTTACCTTATGTGTGTCTTTATTGGGCGATTGCTCATTGCTTACCTTTTAAACCAGGTGATAGATCATGTATGAACTAGTTGTTTGTGATTTCCTAGATAATTGGGCTACCACAAGGTAGCAAAGCTTGCTAATTGCTAAGTTTACATCTTTCTTTTCTGCATAGTAGTAGAATACATGCGGTTTGATGAGCGTATTAATACAATAAATATATAAACAGTGAGATTTCTCTTATTTTTTAAAAAAGGTTGGAGAATATGCACCAAGATGCATGTAAGTATACATGCAACGGTATCACAAACATTCAACTTTTTGATTTTTTAATGAATCATAGGTGGATTTGCTCATAATCTTAAGTGGATTATGTGTTTTAAATTTTCTGTAAAACATACATTCCTAACATGTCTATCAACAAGGGTCGATTTTGACAATTCTGATATCATTAAAATTTAACTATCTTGATGGATGAGTTAGAAGTCTCGAATTAAATTGGAAATTTGAATGAAGTCACATGAACTTTTAAAAAAATAATTATTAAACAATTCATAATTAATTAAAGGGCTGCATGGGGCTGTCCTCTCCCCATTTTTCATCAATTTTTTTTATTTTTTTGGAAAATATTACCATGTATATTCATCCATATATCTCTCCTATATGTCATTCGAATTTCTTCATAAACAAAGACTCCTATGACATCCATCTATATAGGGTCGATTTAAAAAATCCTGTGACCGTTAAAAAATGACTGTCTGGATGGAGGCCGTAGGAGTCTCTGTTCTGACAAAATTCGAATGGCATATAGGAGGGATATGGGGATGAATATACATGGTGATATTTTCAAAAACATAAAAAAATTGCGGAAAATAGGGTAGGGCAACCATGTTGGCTATACCATGGGGGGAACCTCATTTTTTCCTTAATTAAATAGGTAGCAATTTTTTATATTTAAAAATTACACCATCAATCAATACCTCAATTGCCAATTTGGGTTTGAACTTTGTCATTTTATAATGACTACCTTATAACTCCAAATCTACATTGAGTGCCCCATCTAAATTATAGAATGACCCTAATGTATCTAAAATTACTAATACTCCATGTTTCAACCTAAAATATATTATACAAAAGATGTTAGTCCAAAATTAATTACTAGTGATTCCAAATTTTCTTAATTAGCTGATTAATTTCTTTTTATGAGCATTTTAATATATATATGTATTTTCTATTATGAATGTTCTAACATATACGAAATATGTCTTAGGGTTGTGAACCTTTACTAATAGAAACTAATATTAAGTGAGCTCAATCACACAAAACTACAAGAAAACAAAAGAAAATAAAAGTGGTGAAAAATAAAACTCCGATGAAGTCCCTCAAATGCACCAACGCTTCATGAAACAGACCTTGCGGTTACAATGTTTGAAATGGCATAAAAAATAGAAAAAGACAAATGTTAAGAATTATTACAAATCGATTACAAAAATAAAATGGAAATAAATGATTGAAAGAAAACAAAAAATGTATGTGCAATCACTACAAGCAGAATACCCAGAGGGAACGGTTAAGAATCGTTCCCTTTCTTACGAAAATCGTCCCTTCCGACTAGACGGACGATCGTTAGTCTGTACCCTATAACATCGTCTCATTTGATCATAAGGGATGCAAAAAACGAACGTCCCTTTCTAAAACCAGTGAGGACGGTTACAATCATCCCTTCTTGTACGTACAACGGGGACAGTCGAAATCATCCCCAAGAAAAACGCAAA
Source organism: Ottelia alismoides (assembly GCA_037367405.1). NCBI lineage: Eukaryota > Viridiplantae > Streptophyta > Magnoliopsida > Alismatales > Hydrocharitaceae > Ottelia > Ottelia alismoides. Next base: position 441,032 of record JAZKJV010002397.1, read on the forward strand.
TGGGACGGTCACGATTGTCCCTGCCGATTCTTCAATGGAGTGGTCAAAATTGTCCCGTCCAAAACCTGAGGGGACGGTCGTGACCATCCCCTCTTCTAAACCAACTTTTTGTGACGGGCACAGAATAGCAAGAGGGAAGGTTTAAACCATCCACAACGTCCAAAACTAATAGCAATGAGCTGCATAGGCTCAAAGGGGATGACCTAAAATGACTCTTCCAATAATTAGGTGGGACGGTTGTGACTGCCCCCTTCGCTAAACCAACCTTTGGGGACACCCACGGATCCTAGAGGGAACGGTTTAGATCGTCCCCTTTAGTCATCGATGCTCAAAATGAGAGACAACGAGTTGCGGGATCAAGAAGGGGACACTCTAGATCGTCCCTTCAAAGTATCGACGGGGATGGTCACAATTGTCGCCTCCGCTAATACCCACAATTGGGGATGGGAACAGAATCACAGGAGGGACGATTTAAATTGTCCCCTCTAATCGACGCCCAAACCTAGTAGCAGTGAGCTGCATACGCTCAGAGGGGACGTCTTAAACCATCCCTTCCAATAATTAGGTGGGACAGTTGTAATCATCCTCTCCGCTAAACCTACCTATGGGGAAGCCCACAGAATCGCAGAGGGAATGGTTTAGATCGCCCCCTTTAGTCCTCGAAGGCTCTAAATGAGAGCAAGTGAGTTGTTGGGTCACGAAGGAGATGGTCTAGAACGTCGCTTCAAAGTATCAGTCAGTACGATCACGACCGTCCCCTTCGTTAATACCCTCATTTGGGGGCGGGCATAGAATCGCAGGCAGGACGGTTTAAACTGTTCCCTCTAGTCCTCAAGGCCCATTAGTCTGTCCCATATAACACCCCATTAATGCTCCAAGCTTTACCAAGTCTTCTACGCCTCCTCCTACACTCTCCTGTCACTCGATGAAGAAACGAGTTGCCTCTGCTTCGCTCAGATGTACCGACGCTTGTAGGAATGACTCCTCGCTCATCGGGTCCTCGCAAGAAAGAGAGAAACAAAAGATGTGTCAGATAGAAGTTATGAAAAATATGAACAAAATAAAAGAAAATAAAATGAAGAAGCAAATAAAACAAACAAAACAGATACCAAAATGTGGATAAGTCACAAAATGAGAAGAGAAGGAGAAAGTAATCTCAGATGAATACACAAAGTTTGATCTTAAGAGGCTTTTGGTGTCCGACAAATCAGATTCTGCAAGCGCTGTATAAGCCATGTCACGTTACGTTGTACTCAATCTGAGTGCTCACTCAACACTAAGAAGATCCACAAATATGTAAAGACATGAAAAGAAAACAACAAAATATAAACACAAACCAAGAATAGCATATTGATAGATGAACCTAGCTACCCTCATCGTACCTCCCTCCCAACGGCGCCATTTTGATTAATGAAAAATTAAAGCTTTTATAAAATGCACATAATATGATCAATTTCAAATTCAGTGCAACCCACAAATTCCCAAATAAAAAGAAATTATAAATGAAATAAAGAAAACAAAATATTTACTTTTATTAACACATTGTATCTCCTAAGGTTGAATACAAGGAGGCAACTATTTTTACGAGGGTTATTAATTAATGAAAATTAATGAAAGACTCTTTTCTTTATTTTTTTTCTCTTTTTGACATTTTATGGGGTTTTATGGATTTTATATTTCTTACGGAATTTCAATTTATATATTTTTCATGTTTTCTGATTTTCTTATTTCTAATTTTGCAAATTTTTATATTTTTAATTTCTAAATCAAAAAAATATAAAAGAAATGCAATGGAAGTGAAACATACTTTTTTGAATTTGTTTCAAATACATTAAAAAATTCTAGAAAATTCAAGTAAAAATAGTTTTGTATTTTGATATTTTTTACTATTTTTATGACTTTTCAAGATTTTTTAGATTTTTTAGGATTTTCAAATCAATATTTTAAAGTAAATTGAGCTAATGTTTTTTTGGGTTCTTAAAATCTAAAATGAAGATAAAAATATTGGAAACAAATTTTTTAAATAAATAGTTTTTATTCAGTTTCAAATCAAGCTGAGAAACATATTTTTGGGATTTTTAATGATTTTATATAAATTTTTTAGTGTTTTCTGTATTTTGCAATTTTATGTTTAATAAAGATTTCAAATAATTTTTGTATGAAATTTAAACAATTTAAAACAAAATCTACAATAATTTTTGGATTTTTAAAATCATTTTTTTGAATTTTTATGATTTTTATAAGCAAATAGGGAATTTTAAATGATTTTTGAATTTGTAGAAATAATAAAACAAATGATTTTTGAAATTTTATGTATGATAAAGCAACTTAGCAGAAGTCAACACAATTTTTTTATAGAATTTTTAGAGCGCAAAATATATTTATTTTCATGAAAAATCAACAAGATGATTTAATCTGGAAATACATGACTGAAATGTAATTTCTAGAAAAGTTTTGAGCAAGTTATAATAGAGAAATAACTCAGGTATATTATTGCAAAATTCACAGGAACGACACGTACGATTCACGTGTATCGAACAACTCAGGATCCTTCTACAATTATAAAGAAATATGGGTGGAACTTAGCAAATTACCCAAAAAATATAGCAGCATGAGCATGTCACATGCGCTCCTTAAGCGATGGGGCAGGTCTCACTGAGGCACTGATGCATGGCTATATGTGATGCCTTGGATCATATCAGATCCAAGGGTGTTGCTCTAGCCTGGAGGAGGCGGTTGTTTTTTCCCCCTTTCGATTTTTGCTGCAGGTGCCCAAGGGGATGATTCTACTCTGATCTCGATCGTGGAAGGTTCTCTCCGACGACGGTGATATACTAGAGGACAACCGATCTAATTCTCCAGCTATGCAACAGTGGATCATGTTTTTAGTAAGATGCAGGGGTTGTGGATTGATCTGGATGAGAAGGAGTGTTCTTCCCTAATTCGAAGGGATGATTTATACTTCCAAGAACAATCTCGATCAGTCTTCAGCTGTTACGATGCTTGAGAGCGAATCATATTTCGCATCAATTATTAAATTTTCTTGATTTGGATCGAATCATGCTAGATGCTCAAGATGTTGTTTCGATTTGCTACTAAGTCTTATGATTAATTCGAGATCCCATGGTGTCAGGCTTGATGTTAATCCATGATGTTTACCTCAATCTGATGTGTTTCCAAATGCTCCAAGTGCTTCAGATATGTCTCTGCAATGATACAAGAAAACTCGAGGTGAACCTCAGTCCAATTCAAAGCTAAGGAGAAAAAGATGAATGGATAGTACTCCTGGTGATGACAGATCGGTGTTCGAACTCCGATCATCGTGTGCGATCGGAGGTGAAAGGATATGTGAGATATAATAGCAGTGGGGTGAAATTCGAAGATGAATGATGAATCATCAATCGATTCTGAGGTGGCTAAAGCCAAGAGATGGAGATGATAGACCTCTGATCGAGATGATCGGAGGGTGAATCTTGATGCAAATACAGAAATCTAAAAATCGAACAACAAAGAAAGAGGAGTAAATTTAGGTTACCTGGTAAATGTAATTGCATGTGCTGGAGCTTCGAGAAGCTCATGGGTGATGGCCTCAACACGACGACAAATATGGAGGCTAAACTCATGGTGGAACACGAGGCTACAACACCGGAGTTGTGATCTCGTCGCTCCTCCTCCTTGCTCGATGAAGGTTCACCATCACCAGGCCCACTCTCTATGGCTGGGGATAAGTAAGGGAGCCAAATGATGGATCTTAAATTCTCATATATGAAATTAGTTTATATATGGTTGTTAAAAAGCGGCATTCAAACAAATTTTTGCGAACGAAATGAGGTGGGATGAGGCGAATAATATATGAGCGAAAATCATGAATGTTAAGTGGATCACGTGGTAAAATAATTGGGTCGAATGCATTGAGGAGTCGGGCTATAAAATTCGGAGAAGAAACGGGTTTAGACCACTTATTCAGGTATGAGAGAAAGCAGAGAAGTTGACCAGGCGGTCAGTGAAACTAGGATTGACCAATCAGAGAAGGCCAGGGAAAAGACAAAATAAACTACATGATAAAATAACATAATAACTTTAAAATAAATAAAAATCAAATACAAAATGATTGAAATTAAAAAATAATTAAAATAAATAATATATATTAATAAAATATTTTATTATGATATTTAATAATTAAATAAATTAACTAAATAAGGTAAAATAAATAAAAACCTTTATTAATAGGTATAAAATACCTACATATACAACAATCCAATTTTATTAAATTATTTTTACAAATAACTACATAATTTATTTTATTTACAGAATAATTCAAGGATTTTAAATATATTTTTTTTATTTTAAAAATTAATTTATTTGTACAAAAAATAGGAGTATATACAGAATAAGTACATTATACCTATATAATAAATACATTATTTTATTTTTCATTATTTTTTATTTTGTTATTTTTATTTGCATTTTATATAAATCAAATACAATATATATACATATTTAAGCATATCGTAGGTGAAAATATATATAAGAAAATAAATAAATAAAAATATATACAATATATACAATTGTACAAGTATACCAATAGCGTCCCAAAACCTACTTTTTGCATATTAACTCTGATTTTAGTGAAATAACTTTTATTTGATAGATAATTTCACAAAACAAACTTTAAGAGTATGTACAACCAATTAGGAGTTTATACGGTCAAGTTACGAGGCTCGGAAGTTAGGCTTTACGGTTTTTAGAATTTTAAGATTGATTAGTATTTATTCATAATTATTTTTAAGCTGTATTTATTGTATTTTGTACTGATTTTTATGAATAATTTAGAAAAATAAGTTAATTGGAGTTAGGAATAGTTATATAAAAAATATAGAAGTTTTATATACATATAGCACATATATAGAAAGGGGTCCAACTGTCAAAACTCACACAATTTATTCCATGATTTTTTGGTATTTTAATAAATAGTATTAGTTACAAAAAAAGAAATTAAAAGTGATTTTGATCAATTTAGAGTTTTCTATAAATAGTTATGAACCTGTAAAGTTAGTTTTTTTGGCCTTTTAGGTTTATTGTAATTATTAATTAATTAATTAATTTTTCTGATATTTTTTAATTAATATATATTATTACAAAAAACTTTCAAGAAGGAAATATTTTTAGTTGAGGTTGTTTTATTGATGAATAAAATAGTACAAGGTATTTATAAGATTAATAATGGAGAATATGTACAAGTGAGAATTGGTTTTCTTGATTTTTATAAGTTATGAAGCCTATCTCCTCCTACTTTATTGCTTGTCGACCATCCCATACTTGGCATGGTATCGAGGTTCGGGTGAATTCGTATTTATTTCATATATACAACCTTCTCTTTCTTTCCTTTTCCTTTTCTTTATTCTTTATTTTGATGAAAACTAATGATAAATATACAATATTAACAAACAAATAATAAATGATAAAAGGTGATAATTATTGTTATTTATAGGTATTTTGCCAAGGATTTAAGCAAAAATAAAGGAATAAAGATGTGTAATCATGAATTCATCAAAAGATGTTTAATCATGGATTCGTCAATAGTTATCATGCATTTTATGTTTCATTACCCGCGATTACAAAAGGTTATGAAGTTGATGACTTGTTCGCCGATATTATTTTAAAAAATTCTATATTTTGTTGCTATAAAAGATAGAAGAGAAGATTAAGAATGTACAAACTTAGACCTACCTTTTTTGTAAAATATGATATAACATTCCAATAAATAGATTGTGTTGTTAGTATTATCCAGAATTGAATCCTATAAATGACATTATTAATCTGTGACTATAAATTTGTTTTGAATCATTATTTCTATTCATTATAATTTGACAATGCATTACTTGCAACAAAACATATAATTTGTGTAATGAAAAGCATGAATATTTATTTGACTATAGTTATAATCTTTCAAACTTTGGCATCTTACCAAACGGGGAAATGTATAGCCAATGAAGATAATAACAATATATAAGTTGATTAATTTATGCGAAGTTACAATTTTGGTTATACAATTACTGTATAAAGAGACAGTCTTATTTTTGAAGTTTATGTTTAAATAATTTCACATAACTTTCGATGATGGTTGAAACACGAAGGGAAAAAGTCCAGATTAGCTTTACATGAAAATAACAATTATGAGTCCATGTTAAATGTTCCTGTATAACTAAAATTTTAATACGGCTACATTTTTTAGATTGTATATGCATTAATGAGTATTCTTAAAATATGGAGCCATGATCTTGATGAAACAATAATAATATGATAACCTTAAATAAGAATTTAAGGTACATACTCATAGAGTCACATGGACGAGGGGTCGTGTTAACCCAAGGGACAACACTGTCAAGGGATGTATGGTTCTCAAGGAACCACGGAGGCAAAATCTAAGTCCTCTATAATTGTAGCAATACTATCATATCATGCCATGGAACATAAGTACCAACAATTGAAAACTTAACAAGATAAATACATGAAAAGTTATGCAAGGAAATGATTTATAAAGGTATACTATTACAAATAGACAAAGGCATGGTTTATAAAAGTAGACCATTACAAATATACAAGGAAACAATTTATAAAGAAAAATCATTATAAGTATGCAAGAAAATGATTTATAAAATTAAATCATTACGTGTTATGCTACGAAACTATTTATAAAGGTAAACAATTATATATGATGCAAGAAATTAATTTCATAAATGAATAATTCATTACATATTTTACAAGAAATGGTTTAAGAAAAGTAAAACCATCACAAGTCATGAAAAGCCATCTTAAAAGGGCTACCATGCAAAGTGATTTATATGATAAAGAAACTCTTGCATGTCATGAATCTTATGAAATATGCCCCACAAGATGAAAAAACATGTATGTTATACATTATTGTGCATATTACATATGCATACCTATGTTTATGAAAGAAGCTAAAATACATATCTTAGGGGACAACTTAGATATGCATGGGAACAATTAGACATGTAATGTTATTTTTCCATGAAAACTCAAGTACATGCAACATAACAGGTTAAAAGAGTATTACAATTCTCATGTGTTGATCCCGATACATATTGGATATTAGGTTCATGCAAAATTATATCTATTTATTTATTTCAAGTTTAAAACAATGTTGATCATACATGTAGGATCGTGCAGCAGTTGCATCAAGATCTTTGATGTGGTAGCATTTATTACATGAACATGAATGATATATATATATATATATGTCCAGTAGAACCAAGGAAATATTATTATATTAGTTATTTATCTTTGTGCAACCATACCCTTATTGGTGATGCAATGATGGAACTCTCAGTTTGAATGGATTTCATGTTTCCTTGATAGAATGATTTTTTGTTTGATCAATGATCACCATGCATGATTCGGTAATGGTTCGATCATGCTACTTAATATTGCATGCTTCTGATGGTCGGCATGATCAATTCCGTTACAAGTATACATGCACCATCAATCATACTTGAGCATTAGCCCATATAATCTACAAGAATATGTGCATACTGACATAGCAAATACAAAACTTCCTAAATCCTTAGGAATTGGGTTTCTATACCATTGAGATTGTCAAAAGACAATCCCAACACTTCCCTAACAAAACCTCAAGCAAGGACCCCTTACAAAAATATGCACTAGTGATTATCTATGAAGCAAATAGATCAAGAATCCCACTGATTTTCTAGCAATCAACAGAAGTATTCCTCTAGTGAAATTTCTTTTCTCCCCCAAGCATCTTTTTTTAAAAAAAAAAATTGGCTTTATTGAATCCTCTTTTAGTGTACATATTAAAAGGATGTGCCATCTTCTTGTAAATAAAACATGAACATTCAAGATCATTTTCTTTATAAAGATAATGCAATAAAGTACATCATCTCTAGTAAAATCAAAATGAATCATCAACAGAATTAAATCAAAATTTATGAAGCAAACAAAATCCCGAGAAAAAGCAAATGATCCAGTTAAATGCTATATGGAAAAATATGAAGGAATGCAATAATCAAAGGAGAAAAGCATCCAAACTTTTTAAATGTAAATAACTATTATATGTGTTACTTAACATGTAAACTACAAAATACAATGCAGCTCCATCAGAGCCTCGAGCGGCCCACCATCTCAGTATTCTTCCTGCAGCTCCATCTCTTCATCTCTATCGAGCCCTTCACCGAATATCATTATTACTCTTCCTAGATCCACACCCAACACTTAGAATCATTGTACATAGTCTTGATTCTTGACAAATCACCATGGAATAAGGGTGCCAAGTAATGCCTATAAATAAACACCTCATGTCCTCCCTCCAAGTTTGGTCATTTCCTAAACCCTAGAGTCCCATGGCTTCGGCCCAGTATGCATCCCTGTGACAGGGGGAGGTCCCCTGAAGCTCGCGGTGGCTGGCGGGCAATGGAGGTGCACCCAAGCAGGCGCTATGACGACTGATGAACGCGAAATCCACCTCTTTAAAAATAAGGAATTGTAGTATAGGAAGTGAATTTCGGTCGATCAAAATACCACAAGCTTTGAATGTTGTGGAATATTTTACTTGGCAAGTTTACCAAGGTCGAACACATGGAACAGCGATTTTTAGTTACGTGGCCTTAAATCAAATTAAATAATTAATAAATGCTTGATTAATTTTTGCGTTGATAAAATATACAATGCAATAAGATGCAAATGCAAGGAAATATACAGAGATGATTAGGCTCAGGACCTGTGAAGTATAAAATTCAAACCTTAATAAAATTTATCAAGTAATCCTCGAAAGATAATCACAGATCAAAAGAGATTATTTCTAATGAGATATTTCCAATTAATTCCAAAATGCAAGCCAGAAGATCATGAGATCAGATCATATTCCTACACAAATTGATTCCTCGAAAATATGTCCAATAATTCTCTTTCCTCAATTGAGCTCCCTGCTTTGATTACATCTTTCTAATAATGTAAGCAATAATCCTTGGGGAAGTATTCAATTTAAATCACTAGTTGAATCCCTGCAAAAGATAATGTTAATTTTCCAAACATGAATATGTGGCCTGCAAAAAGTTGACAGATGATCCTCAATGAATAATTATCAACAAATAGCCTCAAATCTGTTCCTAAGCTATGTTAAAAGGTAGAGCACGGAATTAGCTTCGAAAAGACATATTATATGCTAAAATCGGAGTTCAGATGGAGAAGATATGCTAAAATGAAATTATAGGGACTAAATTATAAATAAAATAAAGTCTTTCTTTCAAAATAGTCCCTAGAGGGGCTTATATGTCATTTTTGGAAGTCGGAGGGGCTCTTCTGCACTTTTCCCACAGGCGGGGGTATTGTTGCAATATCGGAAACCCGCAGGGGTTTTTATGCAATTTCTCTAGCTGCGCACGTGAAACGCACGTGCGCCTGGAGCTTCAGAGACGTAGCAGAGGCTCGGGGTGTCCGAGCCTGAGGTTCAGGCCGGGCCTTAAGTTCGGAGCCCGAACCAGAGGCTCGGGAGGAGAGGTGCGGGGCTCGGGTGGCGAGGCTCGGGAGCGGCACGTGCACCGTTGGATTAAGGGCCACCGCCCGATCCAACGGTGCCTGTAGATTGCGATGGAGGGCGGAAGCAACAAAGGAGCGGGGCGGCGCGGCCGAAGCGTGAGGCCACGACGGCGACGAGGCGGGGCGGTCGGCGCCTCCGCGAGGAGGCGGAGGTGGTCTTCGGGCGGAGCTAGTCTCTGCGGCGGAGGTGGAGCTCAGGCGGAGCTGGTGCGGAGGTGGTGGTCGCGCGTCCTCGACGTTGATCGCCGGCGGAGGAAGCTCGAGGCGGAGACGTCGGGGAAGCGGCGCTGTGTTCCTGCAAGGGTTAAGACCAAAGGGGAGAGTTTTGAGCTTGGTTGATGGAAAGATATCGTCTGGGAGTTGGAGTCGAAGGTGCGGTCAAAGGGGAATCGAGTTCGCCTGGGAGGTTGAGATCCTCAACGAGGGATCTGTTGTCTCGCCTCGATTCGAGCTGGCGAAGGGCTCGAAGAAGCTTGCAACTTCCTTGAGGTTGCAGCAAAGGGAGGAGGAGATCCTCCCCTTGGATCGCGCCTTAGGACGGAGGAGCCGCTGTCACCGGCTCTACAGGGGAAAATGGCGGATGCCTCGCCAAGGTGGAGGTCGGCAGAATTTTATAGGGGACTGGCGGAGTAACGGCCGGGGTTGGTGAACGGCTGGAGGGGGCGTTACATGGGCGAGGCGTAACGCGCGGAGCGGGGAATGGCACGAGGAAGGAGAATGGGCGAGGGGGGGTTTGGGTAACGGATGGAGGTGGAAGGAGAGGGGGTCCGCACGTGTTGCGCACGTACGCGCGGAAGGGGCAGGCGGCACGTGCGTGGCACGTGCGCGAGGAGAGAGAGATGGGGTGCAACGTGGCACACCCAGAGGCTGCTACGCGGCACCCAAAAAATTTCAAAAAATAAAGATAAAGAAAAATAGAAAATAAATAGGAGGAGACCTCGGATCAAAAAATTTCCTTCACGAAAGTTGTTCGAACTTTCATGAAGGACCCGGGAGCAAAAGAGATCACCTGTGAGAAGTGGTATTTTTGGTGGCTTTCCATGTGTACGAAAAATCGAGTTTTGGAGTTTTGTAATTTTTTTGGTGATTTTAAAGGGGATAAAAATTATAGAAAAAATACGATAAAATACAAGAAAATTAATTACACACTAATCTATTTTTTGTATTTTTAGTAAATAAGAAAATAGGAAAATAAAATAGAAGTCAGAAACGCACAACTTTTGTACAGATCGACAACGGACACTTGGACTTGGTCAGTTTCTTTGATCTCGGTTTAGATATGGATTTGGATTTTTGAGTCTCTTAATAAAACTTCCATCAAAGAACAATAATGAAAAAGAAATAAAATTAAAAGAGTTAAATATGCACATAAAAACTCAGGTCAAAAATAGCAAAAAGTTAAAATGCGCAAAAGAGGCCCAAAACCCAACTTTCACATATGAGCTCCGAATTTTATGAAATTGGTTTTGTTTTGAAGGTATTTGAAAATGGAGTACTTTAAAAGAGTAGATCAAAATTGGACACTGTATGTGGGAGATATGCTCATTTTAACCTATCAGATGTGAAATTTGACTTTGGGATTATTTGACACTTATTGGAGTTAGTAATTTTTTTGTATTTTTTATTTAATAAGGTTAGTAATATCTATACAATGGAGGTGGTTTTGGGTCAATCGGAGTTAGGATGAATTTAATTAAAAATGTGAGAAGTTAGCGGCTTTTTGGGCTAATTTACACTTGGGATTTTTAATGCAATTATGCATGATGAAATGCAAATATTATTCACACATGTATGAATGCTAATAATGCTCTATTAATGATTAATTACAAGTTAATGATGGGGAACAGAGCTTAAATGACCATTTTTAGCATGATGAATATGAGATTCATCATACCCCTATACTTAGACCATGCTCGTCCCCGAGCATGAATGAATGAATGACTTAGTTGAATACATCACTGACTGTGCATGTGAATTTTCAAGGCTTAATTCATAGAAGACCCTTAATTTGAGTAATCCTAAAATTCTGGGTCCAACCAAGCTTTAATCAAAAGGAACCCAACTTCTCTAATTATCAGACTCACTTTTTGTACATATAGTATAAGGATATGATTCTTAGTGTACTGCATTCATGAGAGTCAAGTCGAGACATCACCCAAAGTTCTAATCCAAGAGACTCTCCTCTAGACCTAATCCTCAACACTAGAGAATAAGTCTATTCTTGCTTCAGTTAACCGTCTCATTAGTTTGTCAGACTTGAAAGTGTATATGGACGGCCGGATGATGGAGGGCATAGGTTTGTGTCTAATTTTCTCTCCCTCTCATTGGAACAAGGGGTCTCTCGAGTGCCTTATTACTCAACACAAGTATATTTTTGTTTTTTTGATCAATGTGTTCGTCAAGAGAATTTGGAGTCGTCTGCACTTGTTTTTCTGGGAGTACACCGGGGTGCGTCTCTTTTGAGTATCTAAGATACCTTCGACACCCAGACTTGTAGCATTTAAGATGCAGAGCCCTTTTTTGGTGTCAGTCCGACTCCTTGGTCCTAATTAGCGCTTGGTCCAAGTGGACACTTTGAAAATGTTTGGGAGCGCTCGCCATTGGTGGAAGCTCATTTAGAGTTTGACTTGGATAATAGAGCTTTTCTTTGACATTTCATTGCTTTTCTGTTGTTGGCTAGCTCCACTGCTTTTACCAAAAGTTGGCGCACACTGATCAACAAATTTCATTAAGTTTCATCACACCCTGGCACTTAGGTCAATATCAAAAGATAGCATATGAATCTTGTTCACATACTGGAGAGGGTTTTGCTGACACTCAGGTTTTCTACAGCCTTCATTAACTTAATCCCATCCTCGCATATCATCAGATAGAGTCTAAACTCAAATCTGCAGTCCTAGTTCCTTAAGTGATATCTCAACTCATCTCATCAATCATGCAGTTGTGAAAGTGATTGTGCTGATCCAATTCTTTTTGAATGTAGAGATGAAGAGTGCAATATAGCGCTCAATCTTTCAAACTAGGGAAGTGTGGATTATTAAGTTCAAAATCCTAATGATTAAGGCAGGCTAACTCAGAATCTCAAGATCTCGGAAATCAAGTGTCCTCAAAAATCCTCAAGCCTTGAGTGATGGTGAATGTGTCAGGAATATATCTACCAAGGAATGCATGAAATGCTTGATGAAATGCAAGACCATGAGTGATGATTTTTTTAATGCAAAAAGTTTTTTTTGGTGTTTTTTTTGTTTTTTTTTTGAAAAACAAGTAATACGCACTACTTGTACCCATCCCCGATGTTAGATAAAAACGATTAAAGTACGAGCTATGGATAAAGTAGATAAAATATATACAAACACACCCCCCTATACTTAGCTTGTGCTATGTCCTCTTGGCACAAAGTGAAATGTAGACATAGCTCGTACAAAGTATAGAAGTATCAAAAACAAAAGAAGATAAGTATAAACAATGGTAGCGGTCCCCCTATACTTAGGCTCAGGTCAGCCTAAGTATAATCGGATAATTACAGATGGGAAACCGGGTAGATTTGCGGATGTACAAGATCAAGGAGGTTTGCGACGGACCTTCTTGCGGGAGTGTGGAGGGAGATAGTATGGAGATGTGGAGGGCGACGAAGAGAGGGCTGATGAAGAAGTCCAGCCATCGTCGGAGTCGTCCTCAGGAGAATAGTAGTGGTCTGTAGAGGATCTCCAACTTTTGTCGATCAGAGGTAAGTTCCCTTGGATCAGAGCTGTACCTATTGCACTTATCTGATGAACCACATCATGATCTGACGAGGACTCTTCAGAAATTACCTGATGTGTAAGGTCAAAGGTGACTTTCTTGGTCGGTTTGTTTCCTTGGAAAGTATTGGGAGGAAGTTGGACAGTCTGCATCTCCCTGCCTTGAGTAACCGAAGTGGCATTTGTGAGTTCCTCATCAGATGAATCCCCATAAAAGTCGACCAATTCTTGAAGGGTCATGCACTGCTTCGGTCGAGGGAGATTGTTCCTGCGGATCTTGTGGTTTATGGCTGGGGGTGTTGATGTCATTTTCGGATGATCGTGATTTTTGGTGACATTGGATGTTTTCGGAGTCAGTTCCTTATATGGTTCAAGTATCTCATGAATTACTGCCGACTCGAAGATTGGTCCACTCAGATAATCATGACGGTCCTCAATAATATGGTCCAATTCTTCATAAGCTCCAAAATCTTGCTTTTTCCTAGGAGCAGTAATAAGGTGGTGAGAATCCGAAGTTTATCCAACAGTCAATCCCTTAGGTGACTCTCCTAGGGTTTGTATCAGTGTGTCATGTAGAGATGACTGATAATGTGAAATATCTTGATCATAACTGTTGGTTTCAAATTGGTTTTCCTCAGAGCCGGATGTGTCATTGGGGTTGTGTTCATTGTGGTCCGAGTTTGGGAACTTGATTTCTTGAGTCTCGCAATCGACGATCGCCTTAGCGGAGGCTAAGAACAGCTTTCCTAAAATAATAGGAGACTCAGACATCCTTCCGGGGTGCTCAATGTCAAGGACAATAAAGTCCACCTTATGTTCTTTACCTCGGAAATTTACGACGACAGAAACGATCCCCCGTGGTCTTTTGATAGATCGATCAGGTAATTGAACGATCACCTTAGTCTTTTTGAGTTGTCCGAATTTAAGTTGATTAAAGACGGACTTCGGGAGGATGTTTATTGTGGATTCGTCGTCCAACCGAACATGAGTGAATATAGAATCCTCAATTTCACATGTGACCCGAGTCAATCGCTTGACTTTGTGGCTTTTGAGTTTATGATTCATCACCAAAGAACTAGCCACAGATATGATATGATATTCATTCTTGGATCGTTTCTTGCCCGTCTTATTGGGGTTCAGTCGACTCTTCATAAATCTCTTAAGATCGGGCACATATTCTATGGCTTTGATCAATGGAAGCTCTAAGATCAGACTCTTGCAAAATGCTTCCATTTCAGAATTGTCCAATTTCTTTGAATTTTCAAAATTTTCAATTTTTTTGGTATTTTTGGTAATATGGTCAGTCGGGGGGTCAGAGGTCAGTGGTTGTGTCTGATTATGATGATCCAGTGGTTCGCATGGTGGAGGCCTCACTTCTTCTGAATTTTGCATTGATTGGATGAGATCATATATTCTCATAGTTAAAGTGTCTACTCTATGATTAATCCGTGCAATCTCATCCTCAAACATCTCATGACTAGTGATTGAATAATCAGTCTCCATGTGTCGTGATTCTGGCATGTAACCTCGAGCAGAGTGTTGATTGTTCATAAACATTATGGTCTGGTCATGAGTTGTATTTCCTTGACTTTGGTTTTCTCGTGGGTTGTCAAAGGAAAATTGATACTTATCTTGAGTAGGGGATAATTCAAGAGGTTGTGAGATCCTAGTGACCGGAAATCGTGTTCTATTGTCAATATCGGTCACTCTATTGTTTATCCTTGATTCTGATCTCTCTCTTATGTCCATAAGATTGTCCGAATGTGAGAGATGGCTATTCCAAGAAGAAGTGTGGTCATAGGGTGGGATGTATGGGTGGGCAGAGAATGACGGCTGAGGAGAACTTAACTTGAATGGTAGGTTCCCCTGAGGAGTGTGAGAAGAAGAATATCGGGACATGGTCGTGGAGATCGGAAAAGAAGACCACTATGCCGACATCTTGTCAAGAGGGATGAAATGATCAGCGAACCACGATTTGCTTGCAATTGCAAAGTATTTGACGCACACAAATCAAACACAAAACAAACACGCTGATTCACCCACTAAACACTGGTGAAGGCACGTTAGGGTTCGGCCGCTTATCTTTTCAGTTTTAATTTAATGGCAAAACAATCTTGCAGATTAAGCGGAGCTGTTAGGCACTGAAATATTTCTCAAAGACTGTCCCGAGTTTGTACAACTAGTTGCATCTACTCTCAGCCGGTATAGGTGGAAGTACGGACCGTTTAAACGGGTACCCGTGTTGCTTGAGGACGGTGCCTTCCGCGGTGTCCTCTAAACCACCCACTCTGCTAAGGGAAGTCGGACCGTAAAACGGCTACCCGAGACCCTCACTGAAAAGTAGCTAATTGTTTTTTAAAAACAGTAGTCTTTGTGAAATTTCTCAATTTTGGCTCTATCCTAATTGTGCATTCTGGTCCTTACAGACAATGAGTGGGTTTCTCTCCACCAAACACAGATTAATTTTATGTCAATTTTATTTACAGTCGCCTTGATTAGCAGTCCTGATTTTAGATTGAGTTTGTCACTGAAGTTTATATGAGCACAAAAATTCACGCCTAACAAACAATCCCAATTCCTTTGAATCCTAAGTTGTAAAACTTTGAGAAAGGAGGATCGGAAAAGCCGATGCAAACACAAATCAATGATGCATGCTTAAGAGAATGACTTACAGTGAATCCTCGCGTTCTTCATGCGGGATGCAAGACAAGGAATTTAAATTATACTAAATGATATGCACAGAGGAAAAACGCCCTAAACAGATAGTTTTATTAGCAGGAAGAATTGATTTAAATTTTTGGCTAATGTTGAATGATCTATAGTGTGTATAGTTAGTGAATGTATGGCCTAAGAATTACGAGCACAATCAAATAATTCTAATCTAGTGTATGTGCTCCTAAGTTCTACGTCAAGCCATAGAGAGTTCAGTCTTAATTATTACAAGGGCTCAAAGAGAGAGGGACCCTGAGAATATTGCAGAAAATTAAATCTATACTAACTCTCTCACACAAAACTAAAATTCAGTCTTTATCGCAGATCCTTGATTTAATATCAAAATCCAGCTCCCAGAAGTCTGCAAAGAGAGAATTTGCGGTTAGTAGCAGAAGTAAGAGAGAAATGCAAAATAAAATGCAGAAGAGAAAGAAAATGACACAAAAATTAATTTTACAAAAATTAATTACAAAAATGATTTAAAACCATAAAAATTCACCGTTCCCCGGCAATGGCGCCATTTGATGAATGTGAAATCCACCTCTTTAAAAATAAGGAATTGTAGTATAAGAAGTGAATTTCGGTCGATCAAAATACCACAAGCTTTGAATGTTGTGGAATATTTTACTTGGCAAGTTTACCAAGGTCGAACACAGGGAAAAGTGATTTTTAGTTGTGTGGCCTTAAATCAAATTAAATAATTAATAAATGCTTGATTAATTTTTGCATTGATAAAATATACAATGCACTAAGATGCAAATGCAAGGAAATATACAGAGATGATTAGGCTCAGGACCTGTGAAGTATAAAATTCAAACCTCAATAAAGTTTATCAAGTAATCCTCGAAAGATAATCACAGATCAAAAGAGATTATTTCTAATGAGATATTTCCAATTAATTCCAAAATGCAAGCCAGAAGATTATAAGATCAGATCATATTCCTACACAAATTGATTCCTCGAAAATATGTCCAATAATTCTCTTTCCTCAATTGAGCTCCCTGCTCTGATTACATCTTTCAAATAATGTAAGCAATAATCCTTGGGGAAGTATTCAATTTAAATCACTAGTTGAATCCCTGCAAAAGATAATGTTAATTTTCCAAACATGAATATGTCGCCTGCAAAAAGTTGACATATGATCCTCAATGAATAATTATCAATAAACAGCCTCAAATCTGTTCCTAAGCTATGTTAAAAGGTAGAGCGCGGAATTAGCTTCGAAACGACATATTATATGCTAAAATCGGAGTTCAGATGGAGAAGATATGCTAAAATGAAATTGCAGGGACTAAATTGTAAATAAAATAAAGTCTTTCTTTTAAAATAGTCCCTGGAGGGGCTTATCTGTCATTTCTGGAAGTCGGAGGGGCTCTTCTACACTTTTCCCACTGGCGAGGGTATGGTTGCAATATCGGAAACCCGCAGGGGCTTTTATGCAATTTCTCCAACTGCGCACGTGCAACGCACGTGCGTCTGGAGCTTCGGAGACGTAGCAGAGGCTCGATGTGTCTGAGACTGAGGTTCAGGCCGGGCCTTAAGTTCGGAGCCCGAACCAGAGGCTCGGGAGGAGAGGTGCGGGGCTCGGGTGGCGAGGCTCGGGGGCGGCACGTGCATCGTTGGATTAAGGGCCACCGCCCGATCCAACGGTGCCTGTAGATTACGATGGAGGGCAGAAGCGACAGAGGAGCGGGGCGGCACGACCGAAGTGTGAGGCCACGGCGGCGACGAGGCGGGGCAGTCGGCGCCTCCGCGAGGAGGCGGAGGTGGTCTTTGGGCGGAGCAGGGGGACGCAGGCGGAGCTGGTCTCTGCGGCAGAGGTGGAGCTCAAGCGGAGCTGGTGCGGAGGTGGTGGTCGCTCGTCCTCGGCATTGACCGCCGACGGAGGAAGCTCGAGGCGGAGACGTCGGGGAAGCGGCACTGTTTTCCTGCAAGGGTTAAGACCAAAGGGGAGAGTTTTGAGCTTCGTTGATGGAAAGATATCGCCTGGGAGTTGGAGTCGGAGGTGCGGTCAAAGGGGAATCGAGTTCGCCTGGGAGGTTGAGATCCTCAATGAGGGATCTGTTGTCTCGCCTCGATTCGAGCTGGCGAAGGGCTCGAAGAAGCTTGCAACTTCCTTGAGGTAGCAGCAAAGGGAGGAGGAGACCCTCCCCTTGGATAGCACCTGAGGACGGAGGAGCCGTTGTCACCGGCTCTACAGGGGAAAATGGCGGATGCCTCGCCAAGGTGGAGGTCGGCGGAATTTTATAGGGGACTGGCGGAGTAACGACCGGGGTTGGTGAACGGCTAGAGGGGGCGTTACATGGGCGAGGCGTAACGGGCGGAGCGGGGA
Source organism: Ottelia alismoides (assembly GCA_037367405.1). NCBI lineage: Eukaryota > Viridiplantae > Streptophyta > Magnoliopsida > Alismatales > Hydrocharitaceae > Ottelia > Ottelia alismoides. Next base: position 459,395 of record JAZKJV010002397.1, read on the forward strand.
ATGGCGCAAGGAAGGAGAAGGGGCGAGGGGAGGGGGTTTGGGAAACGGCTGGAGGTGGAAGGAGAGGGGGTCCGCACGTGCTGCGCACGTGCACGCGGAAGGGACAGGAGGCACGTGCGTGGCACGTACGCGAGGAGAGAGAAATGGGGTGCCACGTGGCACCCAAAAAAAATTTCAAAAAACAAAGATAAAGAAAAATAGAAAAGAAATAGGAGGATACCTCGGATCAAAAAATTTCCTTCATAAAAGTTGTTCGTCTGGTGGAGATCTACAACTTTCATGAAGGACCCGGGAGCAAAAGAGGTCACCTGTGAGAAGTGGTATTTTTGGTGGCTTTCCATGTGTACGAAAAATCGAGTTTTGGAGTTTTGTAATTTTTTTGGTGATTTTAAAGGGGATAAAAATTATAGAAAAAATACGATAAAATACAAGAAAATTAATTACACTCTAATCTAATTTTTTTGGATTTTTAATAAATAAGAAAATAGGAAAATAAAATAGAAATCAGAAACGCACAACTTTTGTACAGACCGACAACGGACACTTGGACTTGGTCAGTTTCTTTGATCTCAGTTTAGATCTGAATTTGGATTTTTGAGTCTCTTAATAAAACTTCCATCAAAGAACAATAATGAAAAAGAAATAAAATTAAACGAGTTAAATATGCACATAAAAACTCAGGTCAAAAATAGCAAAAAGTTAAAATGCGCAAAAGAGGCCCAAAACCCAACTCACATATGAGCTCCGAATTTTATGAAATTGGACTTGTTTTGAAGGTATTTGAAAATGGAGTACTTTAAAAGTGAGTAGACCAAAATTGGACACTGTATGTGGGAGATATGCTCATTTTAGCTTGTTAGATGTGAAATTTGACTTTGGGATTATTTGACACTTATTAGAGTTAGTAATTTTTTTGTATTTTTTATTTAATAAGGTTAGTAATATTTACACAATGGAGGTTGTTTTGGGTCAATCGGAGTTAGGATGAATTTAATTAAAAATGTGAGAAGTTAGCGGCTTTTTGGGCTAATTTACACTTGGGATTTTTAATGCAATTATGCATGATGAAATGCAAATATTATTCACACATGTATGAATGCTAATAATGCTCTATTAATGATTAATTACAAGTGAATGATGGGGAACAGAGCCTAAATGACCAATTTTAGCATGATGAATATGTGACTCATCAACGACCTCCCCTGCTCCCTGGCCAAAAGCCAGGTACGAGTTACGCCTTTCTTTATTTTATATAGATTTTCATATCAAAAATTTAATTACGTCATTAGATTAGTCTTTAACGTAGTGTTTTGGCTGGAAATTACTAATTTGTAGTTCGTCGGAGCTCCACTTCGGCGATCCCTACCCCATTGTTTCCGCCATTTATTCGACACGCCAACCATCCCATTCTCAAACCCCATCGCTTCTCCACATTTCTCCTACCACCTGTCACCCAGATCAACTTGTGATTTGGCCTGGCGTACTCCTTCCACCGCCATCGCTAGAATACACCAATCGCCCCATTTTCTATACAATCCATGCCTAATCGGGTCGAGGCAATTTGTCCTAGACCCGCGAGTTTATTTCGACAAGAATTGCACGCGAAGAACCCCACTTGGGCTGGAACTGAAGATAGGAAGCTGATCCAGGGAAGAACTATCTCCAAGGCTTGATCTGTGAGCCCCGGACATCTTTGACACCGCCAATCGTCGAGGATCAGCCAAAGCGTGCTCTAGGGCACTTTAGATGCGACATTGGAGGTCAGAACATCGTGTGGTGGTCGATCGAGCGAGCTCCCAACACACCTTCTTCCATGTTCATCCAGGGACCTTTGGAGCCGTTCGATTCGCACCGCAGCTCAGACGCAGCAGCCGTCGTTAGATGTCACCCAGCCACGACTATCAGATCATATCAGACGATCTAATCTCCAACGTCCATCTGCGAAGCGGTACCAGCCATTGGATGAGGAACACATGTATAAGTGGAATCAAATGCGTCGTCCAATCGTGCCTTAGAAGGGGTATTTTACATATCCAACCCCACACTTTTGTTTATTTATTTCTTAGTCATGTAAATAAAATACCACGTTTAAAATAAAATGCAAATTTTGTAAATTGACCCCTGAGCTTTCTTTAATTACATTTTGGTCCAGTCCAGCTCAGCTCACGTGTCGTCCCACGTGAGCTGGGCATTTTGCATTTACACCTCTGTAACTTCTTGTATTTATATATAGTCCAATAAAATGAAATGCCACATTGTATATTTTTTGTAAAATTTTCTTCAAGGCCCCAAGACTTTATTGTATTTGCATTTTGGACTTTCCCATGTTGCGTCACGTATAATCCCACGTGATGGTTAAATGGAATTGAGGCCCTAGCAGATTTTATAATTATAAAATAGTATAATAAACTTAAATAAATGTTGTTTTTTCAGGCAAATTTACATCGAGTCCCCTGTCATTTATTTTTATTACAAATGTGCCTCAACTGCTAGGAATTTGCTTTTTTTTATCTATTTATTAAAGATAGATAATTTGCTCCTAAAAATCCACAAAAAATAGTTTTAAATGCTTTATTCCTTGTACTTTCACGTCCCTATTTTTATTTGGCATTTTTTGCATTTAATCTATTTTTTAAAATGAAGAAGAGAAAATATTTGTACTGTTCAACTTATAAAAGACCAAAAAAATATAAAATATATTTAAAAATTCCAAAAAAATATATACAGTATATTTTGACCTATTTTACTTACGGACCAAAAATCGCTAAAAATAGAAAAACATTAGCCCTAAAAATTGAAAAACCATAAAATTTGTTATAAAAATATAAAAATCCCTTAAAATCCAAAATTATTTTTTTCTATTCTATAATTTTATTTATATAAATATTTATATATTGAAAATTGATTTTGGTAATTTCAGGACCTATTTACTATTTTTAATATCCGAATCAGTTTCAGGCATTTTATTAATCCTTTATTTGGGATATTTTTGACTTTAAAAATGCATAAAAGTAGCAAAAATTCCAGAAAAATAATGAAAAAAAATTAGAAAATATAAAAATAACAAAAAATATTGTTTACTGTACTTTTCCTATTTTTACATATTTATGTATTTATAGTATCTATATATATATATATCTTATGTTGTATTTATACATATACATATATACATGTCTATATATATTGTATTTAAATGAAAAAGAAATATAAAAATTAGAAAATATAAAAAAGAAAATACAAAATTTTAAAACCTAAAATAAAATTAAAAATATAAAATTAAAACCCCACAAAAACAATAATATGGACAAGAGATAAAAATAAAGTTTTGTGCATTGTTTATGTCTCCTTCTACCGTTTGCTTCATGTGTTCGACCTCTACACATTCTTACACACTATACACGTTGTTGTAGAGTTATAATAAATTTTATCTCCATATTTTTGATAACTAATTGATTTATTCTTATTGTGGGTTATCTGTTGATTGATTGAGGTTGTTGAGCGGTCAACGCATCGACTGGATCTATTGACTTGTGAGATTTCTAGACCCTCTGCAGTTCTCAGTTATCAAGTGAGGCCATTGCTGGGGAGTAGCATCGCTTAGATGGAGATTAATTTATTTTATCTATTATCTCTTATTCATTTATTTAATTTTGCATTTATTTATTTATTCACTATTATTTGATATTAATTGTGAAGTGTTCTGACCACTCTTCTCTGTTTGCGTTTGTTGCGAGGGACCACTACGTGAGGGAGGACCTCCTAAGAGGACCGGTGCACTCAAGCATGACGAAGTCAGCTTTCGGACGTAGCTGGTAGGAGAGAGCATCAAAAGAAAATGGAGGAGAATTTTACAGAACAGTCCATGATGTTTGCATTTTATCATTATGTATATTCATGTGTGAGAGAGTGACACTTGGCATGTAATAATTTAGGAGTCTCAGCCACACTCTGACTTCCCGAGGTCCAGTGCTCAAGGGATTGTTCCCTCGAGGCCTCGATGGTTTTGATGCTTTTTCACCTTTATTTTATTTTATTTATTTTGTGTGAATGTGCCTTAGTTTAGGAATTGCTTGCTCGATAGATTAAGGTCCAAAGCCGTTAATATTTTTACATGTATATATAGATGCGCTTTTGGACTTAGTCAAATAATAACTGTTGGTTATTTAGGTTCGAACCCACGCATCCTGAGAGACATCATACAACTCTAGCAGGACCCATTGTGGTGGGCACCGAGATGTCTCCAAGATCGTACCTTAGGGCTTAGCTCTGATAATTAACATATTGTGCTTCACGATAATAGCAATTTCTCTCCTAGGGTGATTTCATTAGATTGCATCTCATATAGTTAGGCTTTCAATTCTGTTATGCATTCCGCATGGAGAGAGTTGGGAAGCACTGTAAGCCTTCTGACTTTGCATGCTCATCGATTTCCGACTTGCATTACTTTTCCGATCTCCTCCCTCTGATTTTGCTCACCTATGATTCTTAATGGAATCGGAAATCCCGTTAGGATCGTGCATTGAAAATAAATTAAAAAAAGTGATAACCAAAATAAAAGTAGGACTATGAACTCTACTTGATCTCTAAAATAAAATGTAATGGACTTATTGTATTGAGGAGAGCAACCCCCTCCTTGTATGCACATTTTATTCCTACGTACATGCTAAGGATTAGTGCCCAAATCCCAAGCATGTCTTCTGTGTGTACAACTTTGTGATGATCACCTAACTCTAAAATAGAAAAGATAGAAACACCACATCTCAGTCTTCACTGTGTTGAGTAGGTGAATTGGGGGTTTGCCTTGTACGTTAATTATGACTTTGAGTCCATCTGCATTTTCATCCCTACTTGAGTTATCGGTCCCATCAACGTGCGTAATTTCATCATCGAGTCCTTATATATCCCTTTTTCATATCTATTTCCTCATCTACCTTTGAGTTGTGATATTGGGTCTTGCGCTTCACCTTCGTAGCTGGATCTTGCGGTTTTCTCTCCTTGCCCATATTACATCATCTCTAGTTCGATTTGAGGAGACCCTCTCCTTGAACCACAATTTTGTCTATGTCCACCTTCATCTCACCCACCCTCCTCATGTCTCATGTACCATCCCTTCTTCTACTCGGGATTATTGCGCTTGTTGATAAATCTTGCATCGAGGTTTATGACTTACATCGATTGTTTGAGTAAGCCGGTCACGTTTAGAGTATGTTGCGATTGATATGCTACTCTTGGTGGATCTGATTCTGATAGGTGCATAGAGCTTCTCGAGGACTTTTATAATAAATGATTGTTAGGTGTGATTATTATTTGAAGATTTTTGATCACGCACACCAGATTGAGGATGTGACATATTTGGATGATTTGATGATAATTTCATGATCTTTGACTGATTTATCTATTTTGAGGTTCCTACCATATTGGTTTAGAGAATTTATTGACTATCTTGATTTGTGCTTCAGAGTGACGGTGACAGGAACCCACACAAGTTCATTCTTCTACTTGTCTGATCCATCCTCGATTTTCTAACTCATCCCTCCACCTATGGAACTTTGAGGATTTTTGCTTATATTTTGTATCATCTCAGCTGATTGGATTGACATGAGGGACATATTGTGACTGACCTGATTCTTTCATATCCCTCACATGATCTTATGCCCTCCTAATGATTCATTGATTGCTTGATGATTTTGAGGACCAGAGATGTGATGGTAGCAATCCCAAGACTCGATTAACTTAGTTTGCATTACTCCCCGAGGACTGTCTTCGAGAGGATGCAACACATTCTCTACGCTCGATTGCCTCATTGTTTGTGCCTCCTATCTGTTGGAGCACGGAATCGAGTCGTCTTATTTGACTATTCGTCCTCCCTATTGATTATGCACCAAATCTGTAGGTGCACGAGGCCAATTTCATGGACTCCTTTGAGTCTTATCTCCTTGATGGTCCTCGTAAGGATGATCCCACATTTCTGATTATTCCTTTCCTAGTTCATAGTGCTCTCCGAGAATTATCTGTGAGAGACTATGACACTTTTTCTAGATCCTTTAGTCTCTCCTGCTGGTAGCCGATTTGTCATCTACCGAGATCGTTCTGACTGACTCCTTTGAGTTTTCTCTCCTTGACGACCCTCACAAGGATGAGATATGATCTGACTATTCACTGCTTAGCTTGCATTGTTCCCCGAGGACTATTTGCGGGAGAATGCGACATTTTTTTACGCTTGGTTCCCCTTGCTGATTGTGCCTCCTATTTGTTGGAGCACGGAACCGAGTCGTGTGATCTATTCCTGTCCCCATTGACTTCTTGTTGTATTCGATCTGTCGGATTGGGACCCATCTGACTAGACTCCTTTGAGTCTGCTCTCTTGACAGTCCTCACAAGGATGAGCCATCTTCCTCTGATTATTCCCTGCTTAGTTGGCAGTATGTTCCCTGAGGGTTATCTGCGGGACGCTGTCACATGTTCTTGATCTATAGGTCTCTTCTTCCGGTAGCTGATTTGATTGTCACATACCGAGACTGCTTTTGTGATCCTCCTGATGGATCTGACTCACCTGAGTCGTCTCACTTTGAGGTTCCTCGCAAGGGTGAGCTCTATCTGATTATTCATTGATTAGTATGTACCACTCCTCGAGGGTTATCTGCAGGATGGTCCATCATTTTCTAGGTACTCCACTTTTGGTGTCTCCTATCTGGTGGAGCACGAAGTTGAGACTTTGGATTTTTGTACTCGGTCTCTTCCCTGGTTGTGTCTCCTTTCTGTTGGAGCACGGAGCCGAGTCTTCTGATTATTCTGAGATCTTTGAGTCTGCTCATCTTGAGGACCCTCCCAGGGTTGAGCCATGTCTTCTGGTGTTTGGTGTGTTCGTGTGACCTTCCGATTTTATAACCATCGAATATCACGATGCATCGAGAGTCTCTTGCTCATCACTTTTTACATCTTTCTAAGACCTTTATTGACCTGGAGGATTCTGTACTGCTCATTCGTCCTCCCAATCTTACGGCATTGGCTCCGCTCACTTATTCACTCCTTATGAGCCGATGGTCTGATTCATGCTATCAGTCCCTATTTTATAGCTTTTCTCTTTTCCTTATTAGCTGACACCCACTTGATTATATACTAGGGTGTCTTAACACTTTTTGAACTGCATCCTCATTCTCACAAGGAGACGACGACGAGAGCACGATATTCGTGTACTAGATACCGTCTTGTACTTCACACTCTTTGCTTGATGTATATATGTGTTGTGTATTCTATTCCTTCTTTCTTCCATATGTCTATTGTGTGCCCCAGATCATTCGCCATATCTGTGTGTCTATACTTAGGACGTACTTTGTCCTAAGTAGAGGGGTACCCACCGTGTTGTTCTTTCTCCATTCTGTTTCATCACTCTTATCGTTTCTTATACTTAGGGATTCTTTACCCTAAGTATGGGGGAGTGATGCATACATTCCTCACAATATTTTCAACTATTTGTATATCTCTATCTTCTCTGTCTTTTCTTCTTTTCTTCTTTTCTTCTTTTCTTCATTTTCTTTTCATTTTTATTTTTCTACAGAAAAGGTGTCGGCCCTTTGTGTCAGTTTCTATGCTTAGGGCGTACTTTGTCCTAAGTATAGGGGGTGTGCATCCTGGATTCTTTCAATATTTGATTCCCTCCATTGTCTCCTCTCTTATGGATTTGCTCTGCTATACTTAGGGATCTTTCACCCTAAGTATAGGGGGAGACAGTCCGAGCTGTGATATGTTTATTCCGACCCTTGACCCTCCTTTCTTTGTATACAGTCTTCTATACTTAGGATTATTTGATCCTAAGTATAGGGGGGATGGTCACCTTCTTCTTCACTTATCTATTCATTCTTTCATTTCTTCATTAGTCGTTGTAGTATAGGCTTTTCTATACTCTGTATGAGTTATGTCTTCTCTTTCTCTTTTCAATCTATGAGGATATAGCTCATGTTAAGTATAGGGGGTCGTATATATTATGTATATACTTTATCCATAACTCGTACTTTCGTATTACTATTATTAATTAAGGCTAAAAATACTATATATATATAATTCATTAAAAACCATTTAATAATGCTTTTTATTTCCTTAAAATTCTTTTTGTATATATTGATTAATAAATCATGTTAAAAATATTTTTGCAAAATGATTTGAAAAATGGTTTGACCCATTTGAAAAACTTTTTGTGAAATATTTTCAACCTTTGTAAAAATATTTTGATTGTAAAAATTGTTTTCTTTGTGTGAAATAAAGGATTTGAAAACCTATTTGCAAATGGTTTTGAAAATGGTTGCAAAAATATTTTGAAAAAACTATGTATATTGTTTGAAAAATCTTTGCAAAATGGCTTCAAATATTTATAAATATTTGCAAAAATTATTTTACACTATATTTTTCAAAAAAAATCAAATAAAATTGAGGAATAAATGCATCATTAAATAAGATTGTATATATATAAATACAAAAAATTATTTATCAATTGCATGAGAAGTGATCCTATGAGAGCAAAAAGTTGTGAGAACATGAGAGGGATGATTATGGACTACATGATTCACCCAGGAGAGAGAAGACTAGGAGAGAGAAAACAGAATCATGTGGTCTAGAATCATTCCTCTCATGCTCTCAAAACTTTTTGCTCTCATAGAATCACTCCTCTCAATTGCATATACCTATAACATGTAAATTCTTTAAATTCGTAACTCTTGTAAATCAATAAAAAGTGGCATGCCCGTGTAAATAGCTGTATATATTTTACAGTTCTTTGGTGTGCCAAAATTCTTTTTATTTGGTAAAATTGTTTTTATAAAAATTCTTTTATTTTCAAATTCTTTTTGAAAATTGCATTATTCTTTCTACATTGTACATAACATTTGCATAGAATTCATATTCTTTCGGATTGAACTTGATGTTTGAACTAGTCCAATAAAGTTGAAGATTGGAGCTTGGTTGGACCTTACTGCACCTAATTGCACTGAACCTTAGGAAATAGGTTTAAGGTACGTCAGGTTCATTGGGACTTAATTCTTCGAGGCAAAGGGCTGGGTTCAAGTCATCTCAACTGACTCACTAGAACTTTTCGAGATGCATGCATGACTCTTACAGTCATGACCTAACTTGGACGCTTGCACCTTTCACTTGGCTCAACTCAGTTGGAGTGGTGAGGGGGTTGGATTTGCCTGTCTGAGACACACACGAGTGGAAACATTCGCCCTCAACGAGGGAGGGAAGTGTACCCCAGTATGGTCCAGTTTCCATGAAGTCGAATGATAGGAGAGTGTGGTTGTAAAGATGCTTCAAAAGAGGGATAGTCTTCTGGCTCAAGAGGAAAAAATCCTTATGTAAATGTTGTTGTAAATAGTATCTCAAAAAAAAACTCCAAAAAAGTCGATATGCGTGAAAATAAAATAAAATGTTTGTCGGAGTATGTATATATGTTGTATAGAAAATAAGCAAGCTTGAGCATCATAGTTATATTATGTGAGCATGTAGCTGGAAGACTTGACTACATTGGTCATGCATCCCAGGATAGGTAGTGATTATGGATAAATTTGCCTCTTTAATAATCGATCATTGTAGTATAGGAGGCGAAAATCGATCGATCAAAAACCACAATCTTTGAATGTTGTGGAGTATTTATACTTGGCAAGTCTACCAAGGTCGATCAAAGGGACATGACCTACTCTATTTATTTATTGATTGTCGATCAATTAAGAGCACGTGAATAAAATTCTCAATTTCAGGTCTTTATGAAAATGCATGATGTACTATGCTAATTACAATGCAACAAAATGTAGTATGTAATTTTTAGTTGATTTTTATGCAATTATAAATTGATGAATGAACAATTATGCAAGGTTAAATATATGTATGATAATGCAAACAATTAGGCCTAAGAAAGATTACATAAATGAGCAACAAAATACTGGGTGAAATTAGAGTCAATTTGAACATAAGAATAAAAGCAATCATCTAATCAGGGCACACACATATGGAGCACATCATCTCATCTAACATAAAAAATCACTTCATTTAATAAGATGTCGGATGAGAAAATTAACATGTCATGATGTAGAGGAAGAAACAAGGATCAAAATGACACTAAAATCATGCAATTTGGACCTATGATGCTCAAGTTATGAAGAAAACAATGCATGGGAATAATTGTAATAAAAATGCATGAAATAAAAGGGTAAATGTTACATTTAGGTCCCTGGAGGGACCTAAATGTAAATACCAAAAACCGCCAGGGGTCCTCTATACTATTTCCATGTACGTGGGGACCTTTTTACAATTCTGAAAACATGAGAGGGCCTCCCTGTAATTTACCTAGGCACACACACATGCTTGGGGACCAATCTGTAAATACCAAATCATCTGGGGTCTTTCGTGCAATTTACCCAAGCCCCCACGTGTGTCACACGTGAGGAGCCTAGGCTCGGGAGACGCCGAGGCATGGGACACGTGGCTTCACTTAGTGGTTCGGCTCGAGGTTCGGTGGCCTGAGCTTGTTAGTGCGGATTGAGGCTCGGGTCATCCATGTGTCATCATAATTACCGTCCGATCGAAGCGATCAGATGGTACCTATATCTTCTCCTCCGTCGTGGGTCACCGAAGGAGGCGGGACTCAGGCGCACTTGGTGGAGCTCCACCGCCCGCCACTGGGTCGCCTGAAGGTCGGAGAAGATAACTAAGCTCTTGGCGAAGCTCGTAGAGGCCAGGTGGAGCTCTGTCGATGTCTGGAATGGCGAGTCAGAGGCAGGTGATCGGCGTGAGGGCTCGAGACCGGCGAGGTGGCTTGAACTCCGGCTATTGACAAGATGTTGACCTACAGTCGTTAGAAATGGATAGCCGAAGCGTGCGTGAGTTTCATGGGGGGTGTATGAACGAGATGGGGGCCGCGGAGGTGACAGGAGTGTTGGCCCTGGGCTCCTTCTCTGGCAGAGCAGAGGAGGAGGTGGCGAAGGGTGGTTCAGGTTGTGGAGAAGGAGGGAGGATGAGCTAAGGCGTCGGCGTGGATGGGTATGAGTTGGTGAGGCTCAAGCAGTGGTCAGGCGATCGTGGTGGTGAGTGAGGAGGTCGGGAAAATTCGAAGAAAAATGAGGTGGCAGGTGTCTGGGCGGAGCCAGATATTTGGCGGGGGAGTTGGCCTGTGGGAGAGCTCCATCGGAGCTCAGGGTCATCGCCCAGCATGCCCGGTCGTGGCACGGAGCTCAGGGGAGCGTGGTGGCGTCCGCAGCACGGCCATGGCAGCCGTGGGTCGATACCTGGGCTTGGGTCATCATCGCCTCGACGATCCGCCCCTCCGTTGTCACCGGAGGGGCGAGGGAAGTTGGCCTTCGTCTATGGAATGGTGGACCCCGGGCTGATGTACGACGGAGAAGACGGTCTTATAGGAGGGGGGAGTCGGTTACTGGTGACGAAGGTGATGGTTCGTAATGGAGGTTTGATGGCGAGGAGTGAAGGCGAGGACCGAAGGGGGTTACGCGTGGATGTAGGAAGTAAGGGCTTCGTGGAGGTGACGTTACGAGCGGAAGGAGGTAGCTGGAGCGACGGGTAAAAAATGGAAGGGGGCGGAGGCGTTACAAGGGAGAACGGTTGGCTGGAGGTGGGTGATGACGTATTAACCGTTGGATCTTTTCATCCATCGGCTAGGATGGTGGCGTAGGTGGACGATTGAGATCAAATCGAAGGAGATGATCAAACGACGGAGATCAAGGTGCTGATGGATGGATAGGATGCAGTCTTGGAAAAGATCCAACAGCCTGGGGAGAATGGGTGACGTGGAGCGCTATGAACCGTAGGATGCACGTGGGATCGGGCGGTTACAGTGAAGGGGTGACGTGGGATGATGTTGGTCGTTAGATCCAGGGAAGATCCAACGGCTGGTAGTGAGGCGCAATGGAGCAGTAAAGATGCGAGCTGGGTGATGATCTGACGGCTGTGGATGAAGTGGAACAGGCGGTTGAGATGGAGGCTGAGTGAAGGGCATCTGACGGCCCAGGCGAGCGTGGGGTGGCGGAAAGGGAGGTGGGCCCCGTGGGCGGCCCAGAGGGCGCCACGTAGCCCAATCAGAAAATTCAGAATATAAAAACAAAGAAAAATACAAAAGAATTAATTAGAGGCAAAATTTAGAAAAAGTCGAAACATGAAAGTTTCTCGCCTCGACGAGATCTACGAGTTTCATGTTGGACAAACAGTCAAAAGAGGTCATTTGTACAAAAAGTATTTTTGGGGGTATTTTTAAAGGGCTAAAAATACCGACTTTTTGTTTTTGAGTTGTTTTTGTATTTTTTTAGTCTTTTTAAAGGTCAATGAATTATAGACAATTATTCTACCTAATTTTTAGGGTTTTTTTATGAGAAAATAATTACAAGAAAAATAAAGGGAATTAAATACAATTAATTAAGGTTAATTATACACAATATATTACAAGATAAAAATAAAGAATTAATGGAGATTTTTATTGGATTAGTTAAGCCTGGGGTTTAATATGTGATTTTTATCATGATGAATACGAGATTCATCATACGCCTATACTTAAAACTATGCTCATCCTCGAGCATCTAAAGAATGAAGGATTCGGATTAATTCTTGACAGTGCAAGTGAAGATTTCAAGGCTCAATCTTTCAAAGACCCTTAATTTAAGAGATCCTAAAATTCTGAGTTTATCCAAGCCTTAGTCAGAAGGAATCCAACTTCTCTAATTATCAGACTCTCTTTTTGTACATATAATGTCAGGATATGAAATTAGGTGTACTGCATTTCATGAGAGTCGAGTCGAGGCATCACCCAAAGTTCCAGTCCCAAATATTCTCCTCTAGACCTCATCCTCAACAATAGGGAATAAGTCTATTCTTGTTTCAGTCAACCGTCTCATTAGTTCGTCATACTTGAAATGTAGATGGACGACCAGATGATGGAGGGCATAGGATTGTGTTCTACTTTTCTCTCCCTCACATCGGAACAAGGGGCCTCTCGAGTGCCTTTTTACTCGACACATGTAAATTTTTAGATTGTTGATCAATGTGTCCGTCATGAGAGTTGGAGTCGTCTGCACTTGTTTTTCTAGGAGTACACTGGGATGTGTCTCTTTTGAGTATCTAAGATACCTTCGACACCCAGACTTGTAGAATTTACGATGCAGAGCCCTTTTTTGGTGTCAACCCAACTCCTGGTCCTAATTAGCGCTTGGTCCAAGTGGACACTTTGAAAATGTTTGGGAGCGCTCGCCATTGGTGGAAGCTCAGTTATAATTTGACTTTGGATGATAGGGCATTTCTTTGACATTTCATTGCTTGTGTTGGCTAGCTCCACTGCTTTTACCAAAAGTTGGCGCACACGGATCAACAATATTCATTAAGTTTCATCACACCCTGGCACTTTAGGTAAATGTCAAAGCGATAGCATATGAAATTGTTCACATACTGGCTAGAGTTTTGCTGACACTCAGGTTTTCTGAAGCCTTCATTAACTTTATCCCATCCTCGAATATCCTCAGATCGGGTCTAAACTCAAATTTCTAATCCTAGTTCCTCAAGTGATAACTCAACTCATCTCACCAATCATGCAGTTGTGCATGTGATTGTGCTGATCATATTCTTTTGAAGGTAGAGATGAAGAGTGTAATATAGCGCTCAAATCTTTCAAACCAGGGAAGTGTGGATAATTAAGCTAAAAAACCCTACTGACTAAGGCATGTTAACTCAGCCTCTCAAGATCACAGAAATCTAGTGTCCTCAAAATCCTCAAGCCTTGAGTGAATGTGTTTGTGTCAGGAATACACCAACTCCCCGGTTAGTGACTTTTATGTGATTTTTGGCTTTTGCAGATTTTTATGGATTTTAATTTTCATCATTTTTTTATTTCTTTGGAGAAACAATTAATGGCCCAAGCTCAAATGAATAAAAGTATCTACTCTCAGCCAGTATGGGTGTAAGTACGAGTCGTTAGATGGCCCCGTGTTACTTGAGGACGGAGCCTTCCGCAGTGTCCTCTAAACCACCCACTCTGCTAAGGGAGACAGAAGTTCCCTCACTGAAAGTGTCTACTAAGCCTACTAGTCAGAGTCTAATTCAAAGAAAGGTTTTCAATTTTTTAAAATTTTCTTTGAAAAGGGTTATTTACACAGATTAATCCCTCAATTTTTAAGAAAACAACTTTACAAAATTTTTACAAAACTCAGTTTACAAGTTTACCAGAACCACGCCCGAAAATAAATTTTTCAAAATATTTTAAAAATATGAGCTATGGCTAAAGTAAATATACAATAATATACGGTATACCCCCTATACTTAAATTTTTCTATGTCCTCATAACACAAGTGATATGAAGCCATGGCTCGATCAAATATAGGGTGATATAGCGGAATTGAGGAGGAGGGTCCCCCTATACTTAGGTCAAAAATTGACATAAGTAAAAGAAGACAATGTGAGGGATAGATGGGTAGACGGGACTCCCCTATACTTAGGCTACAAATAGCCTAAGTAAAGTCCTGAGTTAGGGGAGTTTGTATCTGGAGAAGTATTTTCACTATGATACAAGGGTGGAGGGGGGTATTGTATTTCTACAGATTGCTAGGGGGCAGATGGGAGGGGGGTTGGTGAAATACACACACACAGAGAGAGAGAGAGAGAGAGAGAGAGAGAGAGATTGTGAGATATACATAGGAAAGGGAGATGGGGGAGGGGTGAGTGTGTATGTGTGAGTGTGTGTGTGTGTGGCGGGGGGAAGATCATCAAGTGATCTACTCTCTTTTTTTATTTTTTTACAACATGCAAGCCCTCTAATGAGGACTGTTAAAATAAAAAAGCACATGCAACACATTCTTTTACAGTATGCAAATGCAGGCTGACTGATAAAAGATCCTACAATTTCTTTCACAATTTTTTTTGCGGTCTCTTCAGTGGAAGCTCCCGACTTCACGCCTCCATGAAGATTAAGCGTCCTCGATTTTCATGGGACCTGCCACAAAAGAGAAAAGTTAGAAAAATACAGAGGATATTAATCAGTAGACATGATGCGAAAAATGATGCATGAAATGATAACCTATGAATCTTGAAAATATTCGACAAAGAAAAAACAAATAAATTAAGTTAAGTCGTGTCCCCGGCAACGGTGCCATTTGATGATCGACAAATTTACCTCTTTAATAATTGGTCATTGTAGTATAGGAGGCGAAAATCGGTCGATCAAAAACCACAATCTTTGAATGTTGTGGAGTATTTATACTTGGCAAGTCTACCAAGGTCGATCACAGGGACATGAGCTACTCTATTTATTTATTGATTGCCGATCAATTAAGAGCAGCGTGAATAAATTCTCAATTTCATGTCTTTATGAAAATGCATGATGTACTATGCTAATTACAATGTAATAAAATGATGTATGTAATTTTTAGTTGATTTTATGCAATTATAAAGTGATGAATGAACAATTATGCAAGATTGAATATGTGCTATGATAATGCAAACAACTAGGCCTAAGAAAGATTACATAAATGAGCAACAACATACTGGGTGAAATTAGAGTCAAATTGAACATAAGAATAAAAGCAATCATCTAATCATGGCACAAACATATGGAGCACAATATCTCATCTAACATAAAAATTCACTTCATTTAATATGATGTTGTATGAGAAAATTAAACATGCCATGATGTAGAGGAAGAAACAAGGATCAAAACGACACTAAAATCATGCAATTTGGACCTATGATGCTCAAGTTATGAATAAAACAATGCAGGGTCATAATTGTAATAAAAATGCAAGAAATAAAAAGATAAATATTACATTTAGGTCCCTGGAAGGACCTAAATGTAAATACCAAAAACCGCCTGGGGTCCTCTGTAATATTTCCATGTACGCATGGACCTTTTTGCAATTATGAAAATATGAGAGGGCCTCCTGTAATTTACCCAGGCATGCCAGTGAGGCACGTGCCTGGGGACCAATCTGTAAATACCAAATCATCCGGGGTCTTTCGTGCAATTTACCCGAGCCCCCACATGCGTCGCACGTGAGGAGTCTAGGCTTGGGAGACGCTGAGGCTTGGGACACATGGCTTCACTTGGTTGTTTGGCTCGAGGTTCGGTGGACCCGAGCCTGTTGGTGCAGATTGAGGCTCGGGTCATCCACGTGTCATCATAATGACTGTTTGATCGAAGCTATCGGACGGTATCTGTATCTTCTCCTCCGCCATGGGTCACCGGAGGAGGCAGGACTCCGGCGCACTTGGTGGAGCTCCACCGCCCGCCACTGGCTCGCCTGAAGGTCGGAGAAGATAGCTAAGCTCTTGGCGAAGCTCGTGGAGGCTAGGCTGAGCTTTGTCGATGTCTGGAATGGCGAGGCAGAGGCAGGTGATCGACATGAGGGCTCGAGACCGGTGAGGTGGCTTGAACTCCGCCTATTGACAAGATGTTGACCTGCAGTCGTTAGAAGTGGATAGCCGAAGCGTGCGTGAGTTTCGTGGGGGTGTATGAATGAGATGGGGGTCGCAAAGGCGACAGGAGCGTTAGCCCTGGGATCCTTCTCCGACGGAGCAGAGGAGGAAGTGACGGAGGGTGGTTCAGGTTGTGGAGAAGGAGGGAGGATGAGCTAAGGCATCGACGTGTATGGGTATGAGTTGGTGAGGCTCAAGCGGTGGTCCAGCGATCATGGTGGTGAGTGAGGAGGTCGGGAAAATTCGAAGAAAAATGAGGTGGCAGGTGTCTGGGCGGAGCCAGATATTTGGCGGGGGAGTTGGCCTGTGGGAGAGCTCCATCGGAGCTCGGGGTTTTCGCCCAGCATGCTCAGCCGTGGCACGGAGCTCAGCGGAGCGTGGTGATATCCGTAGCACAGCCATGGCGGTCGTGGGTTGACACCTGGGCTTGGGTCGTCGTCTCCTCGATGATCCGCCCCTCCACTATCCACCGGAGGGGCGGGGGAAGCTGGGCCTTCGCCCGTGGAATGGTGGACCCCGGGCTGATGTACGACGGAGGAGACAGTTTTATAGGAGGGGGGAGTCGGTTACTGGTGATGAAGGTGAAGGTTTGTAATGGAGGTTTGATTGCAAGGAGTGAAGGCAAGGACCGAAGGGGGTTACGCGTGGATGTAGGAAGTAAGGGCTTCGTGGAGGCAACGTTACGAGCGGGAGGAGGTGGCTGGAGCGACTGGTAAAAAATGGAAGGGGGCGGAGGCATTACAAGGGAGAACGGCTTGTTGGAGGTGGGTGACGACGTACTAACTGTTGGATCTTTTGATCCATTGGCTATGATGGTGGCGCGGGTGGACGATTGAGATCAGATCGAAGGAGATGATCAAACGACGGAGATCAAGGCCCTGATGGATGAATAGGATGTGGTATTGGAAAAGATCCAACGGCCTAGGGAGAATGGGTTACGTGGAGCGCTATGGACCGTAGGATGCACGTGGGAACGGGCGGTTACAGTGAGGGGGTGACGTGGGATGATGCTGGTCGTCAGATCCAGAGAAGATCCAACGGTTGGTAGTGAAGTGCAATGGAGCGGTCAAGATGCGAGTTGGGTGATGATCTGACGGTTGTGGATGAAGTGGTACAGGCGGTTGAGATGGAGGCTGAGTGAAGGGCATCTGACGGCCCAGGCGAGCACCGGGTGGCGGAAAGGGAGGTGGGCCACGTGGACGGCCCAGAGGGCGCCACATGGCCCAATAAGAAAATTCAGAATATAGAAACAAAGAAAAATACAAAAGAATTAATTAGAGGCAAAATAGGAAAAAGTCAAAACATAAAAGTTGCTCGTCTCGACATGTTGGACAAACAGTCAAAAGAGGTCATTCGTACAAAAAGTATTTTTAGGGGTATTTTTAAAGGGCTAAAAACACCGACTTTTTGTTTTTGAGTTATTTTTATATTTTTTTAGTCTTTTTAAAGGTCAGTGAATTATAGACAATTATTCTACCTAATTTTTAGGGGTTTTTATGAGAAAATAATTACAAGAAAAATAAAGGGAATTAAATACAATTAACTAAGGTTAATTATACACAATATATTACAAGATAAAAATAAAGAATTAGTGGAGATTTTTATTGGATTAGTTAAGCCAGGGGTTTAATATGTGATTTTTAGCATGATGAATACGTGATTCATCAGGTAGTTATACTAGATACCATCCATTCTTTTCTTCACCTCTTCCTCTTGAGTTGGATGCTACTTGAACTTAGAAGGGAATACCCCGCTCCTCGAGGACAAAGTGCTAGATTGGGGAATCATTGGGTTGTCATTCTAGAAAAGTCAGTTCCTTTATCATTTCAGTTGGGGAGAGCCGCTATCACTTACACTATACAAGTTAGCTTCATAGTCATAAGGGTTGGCGTATGATGTAGGCAAGTTCTGACCTGGTTATTGAGGTGGTTTGAGCCGAGTTCTGTGACACTCGAAGGTTGTCGTGTTTTAAATCTAGTTCCTGACCA
Source organism: Ottelia alismoides (assembly GCA_037367405.1). NCBI lineage: Eukaryota > Viridiplantae > Streptophyta > Magnoliopsida > Alismatales > Hydrocharitaceae > Ottelia > Ottelia alismoides. The sequence continues at coordinate 477,832 of JAZKJV010002397.1, forward strand.
GGTTCCACACACATTCTCACATCAAGGTCTAACCTAAGATCCAAACTTTGATTTTGTATAGACAAGTTTAATAATCAAAATCAATCCCATTTATTCTTTCTTTTCCTTTTATTCTTTATTCTTTTTGTACTTATTGCATAAGTTTTTACCAGGGAATAACAAAGGCAAGTATGGGATTGATGAGTCTCCATTTCATCACCTTTATTCTATCATCTTGGCCTTAAAAACCCTAACTAATGCATGTAAATAACATTAATTTGTGCATACAAACATTCATTGTTTATATTATTAATCATGTAGAAAACATGGTTTTTAATGCCAAAATTATAGAATAAAGAGAAGAAAAGAAAAAAAAGAATAAAATATCGAAGATATTTTATGACCCTGAACCCCAAGACCAAGCCAAGAATTGAGTTGATCGACAATAAATAAAGTAAGAGCAGATAAGGGTCAAAATAGAATAAAAACCCAATTTTTTATTCATTCCGTAAGCATTTTTGACACCTATTTCATTCTTTATTATTTATTCATCAAATGAAGAAACTTTGTACATGAAAGTTGTAGATAATAATGCAAAAAAAATATTAAATTGAGTTTGTATAAAAATAACACACAGTGTACATCTTATACAAAGAATAAAAAGCCAAAAACCCAACTTCCCAGACCCGTTTCTTTCAAATAAAAACTCAAAATATATCAAAATCACCTATAATTGTATATAACCTTTCATAAGCTATTTAATTGGGGTTATTTTTTGGAGTTATTGGGTGAAAGTTAGGTTTTTGACACTCATTGTATATTATACCCGATTAAAATATTCATTTTATTCATCCTTCATTATTTTTACAAATTTATATTTTTGTAATTTTGTAAATATTATTTATAACACATGTACATATTAAAACCAAAATTAAATCAAAAAGAAAATGTAAAATAAAATCAGCCTATGTGAAAACATAGACAAAAGACCTATGATTGTACATGTATATAAATAAAAGGGAAACCTATTTTTTATTTATTTATTCATTTCTATTTTTATAATATCACAAATATTGTCTATATTATATTAAAAATACAAAACCAAAATAAAAGTCATTAAAATACATTAAAAATACAAAATGTATATAAAACATAGGTAAAATACCTATAAATATACCTATAAAATATACCTATAAAATATACATATCTATTTATTTAAGTGTACAAATAATATCATAAAAATATAACAAAAATATATTTATACTCATAAAATAAGTTATGAATATATAAAATAAAAGAATGAAATAATAAAATAATATATACAAAATAAAAATAAAAATGTATAGAATATAGATGAATATACCAATAAATACACTATTAAAAATTAACTACTAATAAACAAAGCCAAAAAATAAATAAAAACTATAATAAAATACTACATAAAATAATAAACATTTTTATTTTATAATAAAAAATAATAAAATCATTTACTATTTATAAATAATTATTTTAAAATAAAATTGTTGTCTTGTCTCGTAGTACATCTACGTGGACCAATCTCATTCCTGGGAATGTTGACTTCTAGTCAACTCCCCATTCTCCCCTCTGATTCCTATCAGAGCCTCAAGCGGCCTGCCATCTCGCTATTCTTCCCGCCGCTCCGCCGCTTCATCTCCATAGAGCCCTTCACCAAATATCATTATTACTCTTCCTAGATCCATGCCTAAGACTTAGATTTGTTGTACATAGTCTTGATTCTTGACAAATCACCATGGAATAAGGGTGTCATGTAATGCCTATAAATAAACACCTCATGTCCTCCCTCTAAGTTTGGTCATTTTCTAAACCCTAGAGTCACGTGGCTTCGGCTTAGTGCGCATCCCCGTGACAGGGGGAGGTCCCCAGAAGCTCGCGGCGACTGGAGAGCAATGGTGGTGCACCCCAGGCTACGCTCCGGCGACCACCTCTGCTCCCTGGCCAAAAGCTAGGTACGAGCTACGCCTTTATTTATTTTAGATAGATTTTCATATCAGCAATTTAATTACATCATTACATTAGTCTTTAGCATAGTATTTTGGCTGGAAATTACTAATTTGTAGTTCACCAGAGCTCCGCTCCGACGAACCCTACCCCACTGTTTCCGCCTGTTATTCGATGCGCCAACCACCCCATTCTCAAACCCCATCGCTTATCCACATTTCTCCGACCACCACACACCCAGATCACCTTGTGATTTGGCCCTTCGTAATCCTTCCACCGCCCTCGCCGGAGTACGCCACCAATCGCCCCAATTTCTACGCAATCCACCCCTAATCGAGTCGAGGCATTTTGTCCTCAACCCATGAGTTTATTGGAACAGGAATTGCATGTGAAGAACCCTACCTGGGCTAGAAGTGAAAATAGGAAGCTGCTCTAGGGGAGAACTGTCTCCAGGGCTTGATCAGTGAGCCCCGGACCTCTTTGATGCTGCCAATCATTGAGGATCGGCCACAACATGCTCTTGGGCACTTCAGATGCGATTTTGGAGGTCGGAGTAGCTCGTGGTGGTCGATCGAGCGAGCTCCCAATGCACCTTCTTCCCTGTTCATCCAGGGACCTTCGGAGCCGTCTGATTCGCATCGCAGCCCAGATGCAGCAGCCGTCATTGGATGTTGCCCAGCCACGATCGTCGGATCATATCAAATGACCTAATCTCCAGTGTCCATCTGTGAAGCAGTACCAACCGTTGGATGAGCGACACATGTATAAGTGGAATCAAATGCGTCGTCCGATCGCACCTTAGAAGGGGTAATTTGCATATCCAACCCCACACATTTGTCTATTTAATTCTTAGTCCTGTAAATAAAATATCATGTGTAAAATAAAATGCAATTTTTGTAATGGAACCCTAAGCATTCTTTAATTACACTTTGGTCCAGTTTAGCGCATATCACGCGTCGTCCCACATGAGCTGGGCATTTTGCATGTATACCCCTACCACTTATTGTATTTATATATTATCTAATAAAATGAAACGCATGTTCTATATTTTTGTAAAATTTGCTTGAAGGCACCTGGACTTATTGTATTTGCATTTTGCATCTTCCTAGGCTGCGTCACGTGCAGTCCCACGTGATGGTTAAATGGCAATGAGGCCCTAGCGGATTTTATAATTGTAAAAATAGTATAATAAACTTAAATAAATAATCTTTTATTCAAGAAAATTTGCACCGAGCCCCTTGTCATTTATTTTTATTGCAAATCTGCCTCTGCCAGGAATTTGATTTTTTTGTATGTTTTATCTCTTTATTAAATATAGCTAATGTGCTCTTAAAAATCCATAAAAATAGTGTTAAATGCTTCATGGCATGTTCTTTCATGTCCCTAATTTTATTTGGAATTTTTTGCATTTAATCTATTTATTAAAAATGAAGAAGTGCACATATATGTACTGTTTAACTTATAATAGACCCAAAAAATATAAAAACATCTTTAAAAATTCTGAAAAAATAATATATAATATATTTTTAACTATTTTATTTACGAACCAAAAATCACTAAAAATAGAAAAACAAAAACTCTAAAAATGAAAACCACAAAATCTTTTATAAAAATCTAAAAAATCCCTTAAAAATCCAAAAAATATGTTTTTATGTTCTATATTATTTATATAAATATTTATATAATAAAATTTATTTGGGCAATTTTGGATTCTATTTACTATTTTTAATATCCAAATCGATTTCAGGTATTTTATTAATCCCTTATTTGGGATATTTTTGACTTTAAAAATACATAAAAAATGGCAAAATTTTCATAAAAATAACAGAAAATTCAAAAAATATAAAAAATCATAAAAACATTATATTTATTGTATTTTGCCTATTTTTACATATTTATATGTTTATAGTATATATATGTATCTTATTTTGTATTTATACATATAATTATATATATGTGTATATTATATTTAAGTGAAAAAGAAATATAAAAATTAGAAAATATAAAAAAGAATATACAAAAGTATAAAATAAAATATAAAATAGAAAATATAAAATTAAAACCCCACAAAAATAATAATATGGACAAGAGATAAAAGATAAAATCGTGTGCATTGTTTGTGCATCCTTATACTGTTTGCTCCCTGTGTTCGACCTCTACACATGCTTACACACTATACACGTTGTTGCAAAGTTATAATAAATTTTAACTCCACATTTTTTTATACTTAATTGATATATTCTTGTTGTGGGTTATCTGTTGATTGATTGAGGTTTGTTGAGAAGTCAACGCATCAACTGGATCTCTCGCCTTGTGAGATTTCTAGACCCTCTTCTGTTCTCAGTTATCACCAGTCTAGTTGATGGGTGGGCCAAGGAGCAGGCCGAGTTGGCCTATCCCATTCATGATATTTCTTTACCCAAGCTCATCCCATGAGCAGGTTGGGACTTGAGCTCTGTGGCAAGGTCTGGTGGTGAGAGAGTGGGCTGCCTTAGAAATTGTTGACCTTTCCAAATAGTATAACATATCCCCATTCACGAGCACATCTCTTCCATTCAACCAATCCATTACTACTTTCCTCATCATGTCCTGCCACAACGACCCTTGTTGGCATGGTAACCCTATAATCTTTGTAATTACAATGTGACCCTCATAATCTTAATATTACACCTCTGCCATAAACTTTTACCACTAACTTGACCATTCTTGATCTAAATTAATTATATATTGATAAAAAATAATATAGAGGTTCATTAAAAGTTCACCTTTATTTTTTGTTGTTATACGCGTCTTCCACACTTGTAAATTTTCCTCCCGCTTTTTCTTCTTCTCCAATCTCTCATATAGTAACTAAAAAAATCATGAAAGGTCTCCTCTGCCTCCCCTCCCATTCCTCCTCTTCTTTCCTCTTCCTCACCTTCTATCGACTCGATTTGATGTTATCTCAATCCTACACTCTGTCACAACCTCATCTCGTTAGCCCACATCATCATTACTATCTACCCTCCCAAACCCTTCTCCCTCGGTTCGTATCGTCCACACACTATATCTTCTCCCCAATCTCACCCCCTTGGCTCGCCTCACAACCACGATATTCACTCCTAAACATTGCTCCCTTATCTCCCCTCACATACACCATATCTCTCCCCCAAACCCCTCAAAGAATCCCTGATTATAAGGAAAATCTAAGAAACTAGAAGATGCATCATATTCTCTCAAATATTTAGAATATAATATATTTTTAGGGGAAAATTAAGAATCACATTCAAAATTATTGAGACTCTATTAAATTTCACCTCTCTAGGATCCCCTCATTGACCATAACAATCTTTATAACATACAAAGTGACTTGGAGGAGGAGGGAGATAATGAGATGACATGGTATGTTTTTTTCATAAATTTAATATGCTTTAAGGGTAAACTAGTGTAGAGATAATATTAAATGGGTACCTGGATCTCTACATGATCCAAATACACTAGACACGTGACTTATTAGTGGAACTCTACAGTGTTGGTAATGATGTATATAGAGTCCCACACCACTTGTAATCATTAGTAAACATAATATAATAGCTAGTCCTTATTAGCTTTCTCTACGGTTTCACCCAACTATTTAGGGAGTAAATTTCAACGTAAATTCGAGTTTATTCTTTTTTCTCTTATTAAAATTGACACTAATATGACAAAAGATAACTATAGACGGTAATGATAGATATGTTCATTAGGTTGAATCCCTTTTGGTCGAAGGTGACTACATGTTGAAGAGGATTTTTCGCATGTCTAAATATGTCACACACAAGGTGGAGACACAATCGCTGTCGTGACCTGCAAGAAACCCTATTTCAAACAACAACGAACACCCAACAAACAAATCAAGAAAAGAAATGTAAATGTAGAGTTAAAATTTATTAACTACAAAATGTGTGTATAGTATGCAAGTATGTAGAGTGTAAAGCCCTGAACTTGGCATATCTCGGATCTTATATAATAAGATCCGGCTCGTCAAGAGAAAACCAATGAAATTTGTTTCGTGTGAATCGGACTTCATTTCGAATTGTTATGATTTTCGAAAGAAAGAGAAGTAAGGAAGGCTAAGATATCATTAACCCATAATGAATGTCATTAAGACTAATTAAACATGATTAAAGAAACTAATGCAGATTGGAAATCGCTAATGATCATTAGCAAACACTAATCAATAGTTAGCAAAAGATAAGCGTAAGCCACGAAAGTTAAATCGCAATTAGTGAAAGTTAATCACGATTAGTGCTAATTAAGCGTCATTAGCGAATCTAGAATCCTCTAGAATGTTCTAACTTAAGCCCCAAGTTTGGGATAAGTTTTGGCTAAAACCATGGGCCAAAACCATGGGCCGCTAAACCATGGTTAAGGTCTAAACCATGGTTTTCTAACCCAGGTTAGTGGTTTTCGGGATACAATTTCCACTACCACCACCACCCCCAAGGGATAGGGTCGAGAGGTCGGGAGGAGGAGTGGGAGACGAGGGAGGAGCGCTAGTGAAGCGCTGCCGGGAGAACGAGAAGGAGAAAGGTACGACCATCTCTTAGTTTGCTTCGTAAGCTAAGCTTTCAATTCATACTCTTGTTCTTCCAAGTTTTTTTCTTGATTCATCTTTCTTTCCGATTCGTTTTCCTGTTGTGGTTCGAGGAGAAATCTTTGTAACACCCTACTTAGGTGCGGGGGGCAATGCACGTAAGTGATCCTGTGATTCGTCACACGTTCACTCATCAAAGACGTGTGGTGTCTACCGATTCTCCATCGTTTATGTTTCTTTTCTTTCTGTTATGCTTTTATAGTTATTTTGATGGAGAAATCTGTGTAATAACCTACTTAGGTGCGGGCAGCTATGCACGTCAGTGACCCTGTGATTCGTCACACGTTCACTCACCTAAGATGCACGGTGTCTACCGATTCTTCATCTCTTTTTGTTTGAGTATATTCTTTCACTTTCATTGTCATTTCCTCTCGATTGATTTTATAGAGGAAACACTTTTCGTTTTATTTTGAAATATGTCCCGATATAAGGGGAAACTCTGCCGAAATTTTTCGAGAAATATGTCCTGATATAAGGGGTAACTCTACCGAAATTTTCCGAGAAATATCTCCCGATATAAGGGGAAACTCTGCCGAAATTTTAAGAGAAAATATGTTCTTCGCGTTCTTCGTATTCTTCGCGTTCTTCGCGTTCTTCGTTCGTTCTTCACGTTCTTGATACGTTCTTAATGTTTTAATACGAAAATGAAATTCGATCTTTTCAGGAGCCTTAAAATAGCCTTTCTAAAAACAAAACACAATAAAGCCTTGCATACACGAGAGAGAGCTCGATTAGGTAACGAAATCCTTCCTTTTGTTGTTGGGTTTTCATACGAAACTATTGAAATTCTTGATTTTATGTTCTTTGCTACGAAGAACCCTAATTTTGTTATTTTTGAAAAAGTCTGAAGAATTGATTTGTGATTCCCACTAAAATAAGGTTTACGCATCAAATTGATGCGTTGGCCCTGAAAGTTAGGGTTTGGGAGATAAAATAGGCATAAATACGAGTATATATATGGTTATGAATAATATATATATATATATATATGTGAGTACCAAATCGAAGACTTAACGATAGAATTACATCATGGGAATCGATGTGGTTTGAGTCATATCCTGAAAAGGATCATGCGTCACGTTAAGGATGACTAGGAGTAGAACTACAGGTCGGGCATGCAACCTGTAGGTTTGTCAGAAGGAACCCGTATTGGCGTTTCCCTACCTAGGTGGTACACGGTTGCCCGATTATGATAAGTGCGCACGAAATGAATGTTTTGCAACGCGTGGTACCGGGAGCCAATATCGTCTGGTTGAACAACGGAAGATGTGGTCGTGCCGTGTGGAGGCACGGGTGGTTCAATAGCGGCTGGGTCACGATAACATGTATTTAAAGCCACTTGGTTATATGATTAAATGTTAGCATGAGGTTTTAAGCAACCGAGTCCTCGAAGACGGTGTGCTCATTTGTTTTTTCCAGGCCGAGGGTTGAGACCCTATTTAATAAAAGAAAAGGAAATTGTCAGGGTAGTATTGGAGGATTGGTTGAGGCGACGTACGACAGCATAAGCTTACCAAGATCAACACAATCTCCAATCCTGAAGTGTCCACAGCTTCGGAGTCCAAGAATGGTGGGGTTCCCCTGGACTAATCCCTGATGTGGAATAGAAAGGAATATGACTTAAATTAATGAAAAGGAATGAAATTTTTGTGATATCAAGTTTTGAAAAAAATACACAATTTGTTTGCCTTTCTCTTCTTCGTTGCTTAGCGTTCGCTAATTTTTATCCTATGATTTATGGAAAATCCAATAGGTATCGGTGAGCCATCGCAAGGACTTTAAAAATTTATCCAGCTTACATACTAGACGTCCTGGCAGCCCTAATAGCTCTACTCTTTAAGGTAGTTAGTAATCTTTTGTATATTTTTTTCCTTGCAAGCTGATGTACATGTAAATGGTTATAGTGGGACAGTGTATCATTTGAACCTTATTTTGTGAATGGCAAAGTGTTGAAATAATTTCTTCTGAGTATTTTATTTGCAGTCTGTTTCTGAGTGTTAGTTGTGATTGCTGAATAAATTATTGCTGAGTAACAAGATCCGGATATGGGAGGATCCGACTGCCCGGGAATCGGGGTCGGGACAGATTGGTATCAGAGCAAGGTTACTCCAGTAATTTATTTATTAATTATCAACTATGAGCGGTTGTCAGAAAACTAAGGTTGTATTAAGATCCTTTGATTTTAATAACTGACTGCAGTACCATTCACAAGTCATTGTCCCTTATGTACATCATGCTAAGACATATAGGAACTGACTGATAACCGCTCCCTCTACCCTTGTTAATTCGAGCAATTTAATGTCCAAATTAATTAATTAATATTTGTTGCAGTCAGATACGAGAGGGAATACCAAAAACCACTTAAATTAGATTCGAGTTAATTTCAAGCGGCAGATTTTTTTACTTGGTGAAGTCCAAGGTCGAACTCAGGGAGGCATCTGTCTCCTTAGGTCAAATTTTAGCAAAGTCCAAGTGTGAGATTTTCGGGAAATATATTTTTGGTCTTTTTCTATTTTCTATGCAGGACACATGCAAAAACAAGCTAATTTAAAGTTAAATCAGTTAAGGTATCAAATGAAGTCCAAAAATTATGAAAATTGGCCAGATGATGGAATATGATGAAATTAAGCTACCCTAATTTTTTGGAATTTTTCGACACTAAATGAATTTATTGTGAATTTAAAAATGAATGCAGTGTGATTTTCACTAATTTAATTTTAATAAATATCAAATCACAAAATTTTAGGGAAATAAAATTATCCTAGATAGATCAAATGATGAGGAATCAAGGAAAATTGTCAAACCTTAATTTTAATGTGAAATGAACCTATTAAAATCAAACTAAGGAAATCATCAACTAATTTATTTAGGCCTCGATATGCGTGCAAATGACATGAGATTTTTATGCAAGGTTAAGTTAACTATCCTAGAGCTAATGTCATTGTTTGAGAATTTTTGGAGCTACAGAGAATTAATTATCAATTAAAAGGTCCAACTGGTCAAAATAACACAGAAATCAACCAATTAATTAATTTAAAAATATACTGATACCACAAAAATATGACAAGTGTCACACAGCTAGAGGACAAGTTACTCAACAACATGCAATTTTTAGAATTCAAAAATGATGCAAAATGACACCTAGGGATGCGTGCAAAGACAAGGGTGTATTTGCAATATAGGGAATAAAAATTACATAAAAATAAGCATGCTGACAGGGACTCAAATGCAATTACCTATAATGCTGGAAGTGGAATGCAATTTCTCCACTGGGCACGTGCTTCTCACGTGAGGGCGCTTCACAGGGACCTTTTTTCCATTTTGAAAAGTTCCCAAGGCCACTCTGCAAATTACCCAGGCCGCACGTGCTCCTCACGTGAGGCGGCCTAGGCTCGGGCGGCGTTGGAGGCTCGGGGCTCCTGGAGGTCTGGAGTAAGGCTCGGCGCAGCCTCGGATGGTCCGAGCCTAGGGTTAAGGAAGAGGCTCGGATGTCGTCGACGTGGCTGGCTGCGGACCTTTGGATCAAGATCGATCCAAAGGTTGTCGGGGCTGACGCGTGGCGCGATCAGAGACCGTCAGATCGCAAGAGGATCTGACGGCGCCTGAGAACCGAGGAAGGGGGGGCGATGTGGCTGGATGTAGGCCGTTGGATCAAAGAGAATCCTACGGCTCCTGTGATGCTCCAGATGTCGATGACGTGGCCGGCGCTGGACCGTTCGATCAAGATGATCGAACGGTGGCTGAATCTTCTCCCTCAATGGTCCTCTGCCACCTGCAGAGGAGTTGGCGGGGCTCCGGCGTTGGTGCGTCAGCTCCGCCCGGCCCTCCTAGTGTCGGTGACGCTCTCCGGAAGCTCGGAGATAGCTTGGGAGACGCGCGGCGGTGCGGCAATGCCTCTGGTGGTCCCAGGAGTGACGGAGGCACGTAGGAGCTCTCTGGCGATGAAGCTCGATAGGTGCTCCGGTGGTGGTCCGGCCAATGAACTATATCGTACCTGCATGTGTTAGGAGTGTAGCCGAATCTCGTGCGTGCAAGTGGAGATGTGAAGGAAGGACGGTGAGGCCTAAGGGGGAACGTAGATGGTCCGACGATGGTGCTCCGCCCAGGTGGCGGAGCTGGAGCTGATGGAATGTGAAGTGGTTCGTCGGAGGGTGTAGAGTACAGCACGAGGATGAGAGCTCCGTCGTGGAGCTCGGCGAAGTGAAAACGGGGAGAGACGATGAAGGTAGACCGCAGATAAAATGGAAGAAATGAAAGAAAAAATCAAACCGAAGATCAAACGGAGATGGAGGGGTTTGCCTGGGGTTTGGAGCTCTAAGTCGAGTTCCAGGTCGTCGCTCGAAGGGGCGGTAAGGCCCTGAGCTCAAGCAGCTGCTCGGAGGGTGGCTGTGACACGGCGGAGGCGCCGCGGTTCTCGCCGGAGAAGAAGGTCCGTCTTCTCTCAAGGATTCACTCAATTCCTGTCACAAATCGAAGGCTCCGAGCTCTAGGTTCTTCCCTGGAATTGCGGATGGGTATGAAGTTGGCCGGTGCTCGAGTATTTGAAGGGTGAAGGTCTCGGCGGGGCTGGTGATGGGACAAAGTTCATGGAGTTCGTGGAGCGTCGCTGGCGATCGACGTGGGCAGTGAGGTGGCTGGCGAAGATGAGGGACGAGTGGGGGTAATCGTGGAGGCGATGGTGGTCTTCGACGGTGGAGGGAGCGCGGACAAGAATAGAAAGGGGCAGCCCCTCCTGCAAGCTCGAGAACGTGGGAGAGAGGGGTGCCGGAGGTGGAAGACGGAGTCCCCGCCGTTGGATCCCTTGATCCAACGGCCGCGATCGAGGCGCCTTGGAGCGTTTAGGATTAGATCTGAGGCGTATGGATCAAGGGCCGTGGAGCAACCACGTGGCGCAACGGAGGCGAGGCGCGAGCGGGCGGCTGAGATGGTGAAGGCGATAATCTGATGGCGCATAACGCGACGCGTGGCGCGTTGTGCTGAGGTCGCTAATGTGCGGATCAGATGAAGTTCTGAGGATGATCAGACGGTGTAGAATTGAGGCGTACGTGGAAATCAAGTGGCCGTTGGATCAAAGAGTATATCCAACGGCTGAGAGGCGTGACGGCTAGGGCAAGGGGAGCGGGCCGCGTGGCACAACCAGATGGCGCCACGTGGCCAGCTGTGATTGGCTGAGAAGAAAAATATGTGTAGCGAGAGAAGGAGGCCGAATTTGGAAAAGCTCAAAACATGAAAGTTGTAGATCTCAATGAGATCTACAAGTTTCATGTTGACCAAAGATGGAGTTGAGGTCAAATGTTGATACAAAAATACAAAGATACAAATATACATATATGTAGTATACAAAGAGGCCCAAAAACCCAACTTTTTCATATGAGCTCCAAATTGGATGAAATCAGTCTCATTTTAAAGGTCTTTTAATATGTATTATTCTAAAAGTGAGTAGACCTATTTTGGAGTTGGTATGAGGGATCTATGGGTATTTTGTGGTCCAGGGGTTTTAGGGTTTTATTGGTGCTTTTACAAAGGGGATTCCTGGCTTTCTTCCTTATATTATTAACTAAGGTGTACATAGTATAAGGGAGAGATTATTTTGATGAATGGATATTTTACAAGTGATTTTGGCTTCTTATTTAATGCAAATGGAGTGCTAAAATGCATGTATTATGAATGCATGTATGAATGCTATTTATGCATTATAAAGGGAAATATGCCTCTATTTACTCGGGAACAAGCTTCTATTTTCAACTTTTATAGTGATGAAACACAGATTCTCAACCGCCTATACTTAAACCTTGCTCGTCCCCGAGCAACTAAATGAAATGCAAGAGTGAAATGGTTTTGGGTTCCATACCAAAGTCATGACCAAAAGTTGAAAACGGAGCTTGACTTGACCTTTGGATTAATTGTGTTGCGGAACCTTATTTGGACCTGAACTTAAGACCTAACAAACTTCAAGTTCCACAAGTCTTCTCTTCAAGACGCCTCAATAGTCAGGTCAGAACAAATCCTCAAACGCAAATTTCTGATGACTATGATTCTTACTTGTACTGTGTAAGTGATATGTAACTCTCCACATCAGAAATGGCTCAGAACCAGCCTCCTCTAACAAGGTAACTCAATAACCCGGTCCAGCAACTCTTTCCTCGAGGAGCGGGGTATTCCCTTCTAAGTTCAAGTGCGACCAACTCAAGAGGAGGGGGTAGAGAAAAGAATGGACGGTAGCCAATGTAGCTAACTATCCCGGGATGCCTGACCAGTGTAGCCAAGTCATCCAGCTGCAGACTTCTTGCTAATATACATATTCCGACATGCAATTTTTTTTGTGGCCTGTCTATTTTTTTGGTGGAGTTCTTTCATTTTTTTCTTTTTTCTCTTTTTTTTGGAACTATATACAAGGTGCAACATATACATCAGGAGTTTTTCCTCTTGAGCCAGTAGACTATCCCTCTTTTGAAGCATTATTGCAACCCACAGCGTCCTGTCCTTAGACTTCAACACCACCAGACTAGGTTGAGATGCACTACCCTCCCTAGAGGAGGACGGATGTTTCCACCCATGTGCTACTCCAAGCTAAAGGATTCTACCTCCTCACCACCTCATCAATGAAGAGCTACGTGCATTGTGCTTGTCCAAGTTAGGTCACTGTCTAAAAGAATCATGCATGTGCACGAGATATTCTATTTAGACTAATCAAGATGACATGTGAACATAGACTTCCGGACTCAAAGAATTAAGTCACTTGACCTGAAAAATCTTAACTCCAGTTCCTATAAGGTTTCTCTGAAATTAGGTGGATTAAGGTCAAATCAAGCCCATTTTCAATATCTACTCATAACTTGGTTCCGAATCCACTAGCTTTTCACCTTGCATATGCAAGATATGCAGATGAGGTGTAGATGACATGTATGAATGAAATGCAAGACTCTTTTTTCTTTTCAGATGCAGAGATGATGTGCAAGAGTAAATAAGAAGCCTTATTTTCAACATTTTTTTAAACTCTGGTATACCTCCTATGATACAAGTATTTTATGAGTATTATACAGACTATACAAGTGTATTTTACAAAAAAAATTCTCAACTTTTTACCCACCCATAATTATTATATAATATATACAAAAATATACGAAAATACGCGAAAGTACGAGCCTTGGGTAAAGTATATATGTAATATATACACGCCCCCCTATACTTAGCGTGTGCTATGTCCTCAGAGCACGAAAAGCGACTAAAAGACATAGCTCTGGCTAAGCGTAGGAGATCTAAAATTACAAAAAACGTATAGAAGTCGCACCGCCCCCCTATACTTAGGCTCTTGACAGCCTAAGTGTAGAAGAAGATCAAAAATGGGGCGGACGAGGTCACGAGGAGAAATGGATGAATATATACAAGGTGGGCATCGGTTCCCCCTATACTTAGACTTTGGTCAGCCTAAATATAGACAGGAATGAGTATGAGAACCAATGTGATCTGAAGGATGTGCAGTGAACAGACTCAGGTGGCTCATCCCCCAATACTTAGGATCTGGTCATCCTAAGTATAGTCCAAGATAGATATAGATGAAGCTGGGAGGAGTTACTAGAGTCGTGAGATGAGAAAGGATAGAATGTACAGAAATGATGGTATATACAAGTGAATCGGTCTAAATCTTTCAAGATGCTGCTGATGGCTGGAGCTCACTGCTGCAAGGTCTCCTGCGCGGCTCGAGGTGTATTTGTTGAATATGTCTCACGCATAAACACAATCTCCTCAACATGGACTAACTTCTCATTGGATTCGACGGAGTGTTTTAACCGTTGTCCATTCACAAGGGATGTCGGTGCGTCATCTGCGAGATCTGAGATCTCGACACATCCGCTATCATGTACCACTCGGACAATGAATGGACCCGTCCACTTGGATTTCATCTTGCCTTGGAAAGTCTTCAGACTTGCATTAAACAACCATACCTTCTGTCCAGGAACAAAGGTCTTTCGTCTGATATATATATCATGCCAACGCTTCACCTTGTCCATGTACACCAAACTGTTTTCATATGCACGATTTCTGACTTCCACAAGCTCATTCAGATCCATTTCTCTCTGCTTCTTTCCAAGGTGTGTGTTCCAATTGACCTTCTTGATTGTCCATTCTGATTTGTGCGCTAACTCTGCGGGCAAATGGCACGGCTTTCCGAATACCATTCGGAATGGGGAGGTTCCTAATGGTGTCTTGTAAGCTGTCCGATACGCCCAGAGGACTTGATCCAGGATCTTAGACCAGTCCTTCCTGTCCGGGCGGACAAGCTTTTGCAATATAGTTTTTACCTCCCTATTCGACACCTCAGCCATACCATTGGTATGTGGGTGGTAAGGGCTAGCGACACGGTGTTCGATGTCGTAGTCCTTCAGGAGTTTCTTCACCTCCCAATTCACAAAGTGGCTACCCCCGTATGATATCATCATTTTTGGGATCCCGAACCTAGAAATTATGTGATCTCTGATGAATTTACAAACAGTCCTGCTGTCTGCGGCTCGGGTTGGGATAGCCTCCACCCATCTGGATAGATAATCTACCGCAAGAAGGATATATTTGAACACGTGGCTAACAGGGAATGGGCCCATGAAATCGATACCCCAGGCATCAAAGACATCACAAATGATGACAGGCTGCATCGACATCTCATCCTTGGAACCAACGGTTCCTCCCATTCTCTGGCATACCGGGCACGACTTCGCAAAGGTGACGGCATCGCGAAACAGAGTCGGCCAGTAAAAACCACATTGAAGTACCTTCCGTGCGGTCCTCTTCCCGGAGTGGTGTCCTCCTGCCTCCAAGCTGTGGCATAAAGAAAGGACACTCTGGTATTCCTCCTAAGGAATACACTGTCTCCAGACACAATCCGGTCCTTCAAAGAAAAGGATCGGATCCTCCCAGTGGTAGTGTCTAGCGTCCGACTTCAGTCGGTCAATTTGGATCTTGAGCCAATCTTCGGGAACTTTCTTGGAGACAAGATAATTCACGATATTGGCGTACCATGGGAGTGAGTTGACAACAAAAATCGACTCGTCAAGGAAGGAGTCTCGAATTGTGAATCCTCGGAAGTATTAAGATCTTCGAGATGAGAAAGGTGATCGGCTACTACATTCTTCTTTCCAGGTTTATCACGAATATCCAAATCAAATTCCTAGATAAGTAAAATCCACTGAAGAAGACATGCCTTCACATCCTTCTTCTCCATCAAATACCGTACAGCCGTGTGGTCAGTGAACACAATTACCTTGGATCCAATTAAGTGAGATCTGAACTTGTCCATGGAAAACACTACCGCAAGCATCTCCTTTTCTATAACTGTATAGTTACGCTGAGCGGTATCAAGCACTTTGCTTGCGTAGTGAATTGCAAATGGGACGCCATCTCTCCTCTGTCCTAACACAGCCCCAACAGCAAAATCTAACATCCGTCATGATCTCAAAAGGTAGAGACTGGTCTGGGGCTTGTAGGATAGGTGCGTCCATGATCATCCCTTGCAATAACTTAAAGGCTTCAAGACATTTGTAATCAACAACAAACTCCATGTCTTTGCTTAAAAGCTCAGTTAGCGGTCGGGCAATCTTAGAAAAATCCTTAATGAATCTCCGATAAAATCCAACATGCCCGAGGAACGACCGCAACTGCTTGATGTTGGTTGGTGGCTGGAGTCGTCTGATCACATCCACCTTGGTAGGGTCAACATCCATTCCTCTCTTGAATATGATGTGCCCCAACACAATGCCCTCTGTCACCATGAAGTGACTTTTCTCCCAGGAGAGCACTAGATTAACCTCACAACATCTTTTGAGGACTCGGTCCAGATTCCTAAGACAAGAATCGAAGGAATCGTCGTGGACCGAGAAGTCATCCATAAAGACTTCCAGGAATTTGCTGACCATTTCGGCGAATACAGCAATCATGCACCTTTGAAAAGTACCAGGAGCATTGCATAACCCAAAGGGCATGCGCCTGAAAGCATAGGTACCAAAGGGCATGTGAATGTGGTCTTCTCCTGATCCTCCGGAGCTATGGCTACTTGATTGTAGCCCGAGAACCCATCCAAGAAGCAGAAGAATTCTTTCCCCGCTAGTCTTTCTAGGATCTGATCAATGAACGGTAGGGGGAAATGATCCTTCTTCGTCGCGGCATTCAAGCGTCTATAATCCACACAGACGCGCTACGACGTGGGCACTCGCATCACGATCTCCTCTCCGTCCTCATTGGTGGTCATCTGAATTCCTGACTTCTTCGGGATCACATGTATCGGGGCCACCCATTTCGAGTCGGAGATGGGATAAATAAAACCTGCGTTGCACAATTTCTCTATTTCCTTCTTCACTACCTCTCGTAAATTTGGATTCAAACGACGTTGGAATTCACGAGAGGGTTTGGCTTCATTCTCCAAGTAGATATGGTGCGAACACAGAGGGGGATTTATCCCGTGGAGATCGGAAATGCTCCATCCTATCGCCTTGCGGTTTTTCTCCAGGATCTCTAGCAAGCGAGATTCCTGCTCCTCGGTCAATCGCGAACTGATGATGACCGGATATTTCTTCTCCTGACCCACAAGGAAGGCGTATTTTAGTGTTGTAGGTAAGGGTTTAAGCTCAGGTAATGTGTGATCATCTAGGAAATCTGGCTCAATCGAATCTGGCTGAGTGTTGGAAGCGGCTGGATCTTTCTCTATAATGGTTGCTACCAAATTATTTGGCTCTGGAATCGGATCGTCAAAGGTCTCCATGAAATCGGCGAAAGCCACGTCCGACTCTTCATCCTCATCTTCTGATTGTCCTAAAGAGGGAAGGACTGACAAGCCCAGCTGGGCTTCTAAGTCATCGAAGATGTAGGGGGATGCATGTTCTGAGCTGTACTCGTCTCTGAGGATCTCGCAAACTGACTCATGCATTGGATCATCTCCTGAAGGGAGGGACTCATCGATGCTGGTTGGGTTCTGTCTCCATGGCCCAACTGTGTCTACATGGTCGTGGTCTGCTTCGGACGAAGAGTACTCGGTACTGGATTCGGAATCCGGTCTCTGCCATCTGGTTTGCTTCATCTCTAGTTCCTCATCTCCGCCTGAAGTTTGGAACTGGATCTTCCCGATCTTGTAATCAAACAAGGCCCCTGCTGTCATGAGGAAGGGCCTGCCTAAGATGATCTGGGAGTCTCTCCAATTACGAGGGGTTTCCATATCTTGGACAGTAAAGTCCACCATGTAATCCCGCCCCTCGACTTTGATCACAACATTCCTCAATTCTCCTTGGGACCTCTTGGTTGATTTATCAGCGAATTGCAGGAGGGCTCTAGATTTCCTAAGAGGTCCGAGATTAAGCCGCTCATAGAGGGCTGTAGGCATTAGATTAATTGAGGATCCGTTGTCCAGGAGAGTGCGTGGAAACGCGATGTCATCAACATGACTCACCACATAGTGTGAACCCATGTCTCTTCGTTTCCTGGGAAACGAGTTATTTATTGCACAAGTCATGGCTACTGATAGAACGTGTTTCTCAATACGGCTTTTGATCTTCCTGCTAACCCTAGTAGGTGTGCATCTCACCTTAAGGTATTTTTGGAATGCAGGGGTCATCTCCACTTACTTGTCAAAGGGGATTGTGACCTTGATGTATTTGCTGCAGAGCTCGGCCATCTCAGGGTCATCTTTTTTGATTTTTTTGATTTTCTTCTTTCCACCCGTAAGAGCTCGGGGAAAAGGGATTATTGACTCTAACTCATTTTCTGAAACTGAAATGTTTTCATTGAGAGCTGGAACTGAGTTATGTACACGACTCGAACTCTGAAACAGACTTGGACTATGACTTGGACTAAAAGAAACATGATGGGGCGAAACTGGTGATGCATCTTCCGCTTCTTCGGGAATGCTGCTTCGAGGACCTAGAAGTCCTCTTCTTCTGCCGATGGTGGTGATGGTGGTGCTGCTCCTCTTCTTCCTCCAAGTTCTCCTCTGGTAGAGACTTGGCGGCTCCTTCCTTTGATGCTCATGCCCGATCAGGTACGATCACGGTCCTTCCGCTCCTGAGGGACATATGATTTACATTATCATACGAAAGGATCTCATGTTCAGATAAAGACTTATCTGAATAGTATACCTGATCACGAGGTCGGTTCTGGCCTTGATTTAGGTTGTTCGGGTTGGCCTGAACCTGGGCGGGAATTGGGGTCTTTTGCGCCATTTGTTGGTCCTGGGTACGAGAAACACGATTGAAATCAGTTCTCATATCCAGATAGTCGTTCTGCATCTGTTGGACCCTATCAGACAGGGTCTGGATTGCCAAGGTGAGGGACTCCAATTCAGTGGGCTGAGCTGGCTGATGATGCTGACATGCAGACGAGGTTCTATACTGGCCCTGCTGGCCATGCCGATACTGCTGATGCTGCTGGGACGGACTCTACTGGAATGCGTGCTGCTGCTGCGGGTGCTGCTGAGGCTGGTACCCTTGTTCGGGCCAGGACTGAGCAAAGCGTGGTGCCGGGCCGGACCTGGTTTCTTGGTAAGCTGGAAATGGTCGGTGAGGCTGACCATTCCCCATCTCTGCCTGTCTGACGATGGGGTCACGGCTATACCGAAGCCCGTTGATCTCGTACACCTGCAGAGGCTCCTCGTATCCGGTCTCCACTTGTGGGGGTGCATGATGGTCCTGCTGGGTGTAAGTCTGATCCCAGCCATTCTGAGGCCTCGGTGCCTGTTCTTGTACAAGATGGACTCGATGTACAGGTACAGGTGGCGCAGAAGGGGCAGGTAGCTTTATCTTAGCTACCTTCTCAGAAAGTTCCTCCACTTGCTTCGGTAGACGTGAAAGAGACTCAAGGTCTGCGACTCGTTTATGGATCTGCTCGACCATGGTTAGCT
Organism: Ottelia alismoides; assembly: GCA_037367405.1. NCBI lineage: Eukaryota > Viridiplantae > Streptophyta > Magnoliopsida > Alismatales > Hydrocharitaceae > Ottelia > Ottelia alismoides. The sequence continues at coordinate 497,283 of JAZKJV010002397.1, forward strand.
TGTCCGCAATCATCCCCATGCTGGGAATGAGGTCCTCTGTCAGATCCGCTACAGTCCTCCGGGTTGTCTCATTAGATAAGATTGAGGGAGACAACTGATAGCCCCTGGTGGCCTGTGACCTGCCGGTTTCTGCCATCTGCTCTAGTATCTTCCATACAGCATCCTCATTCTTATTCAGATAGCTTCCTCCACAGGCGGTACTTACTAACCCCTGCATCTCCGGGGTTAAACCACAGAACAAGGTTTGTACTAAGATCGCCTTAGAAATGTCGTGGCAGGTACATTTCGGAACTAGGTCATTAAACCTATCCCAGGCATCATGGAATGGTTCACTGGGTCCCTGTGAGAAACTAGCGATCTTTGTTCTCATTTGGTTAGTCCTACTGAGAGGGTAGAACTTCTTCAGAAATAAGTCCTTGAACTGCATCCAAGTTGTACATCTCACCCCTAGGTTCTTCAGCCAATGTGCTGCCTTATCTCCTAAGGCAAAAGGGGTGGCCTTCAGTCGAATGTCATCCTGCCCAACCCTAGGATGGCTAAGGTTGTTGCAAACCAGCTCGAAGTCTCGGAGGAAGGCATATGGTTCTTCATGGGCATTTCCGTTGAACTTCGGTAGCAGACTAAGGAAGTGGGGCTTAAGCTCAAATGCTTCGGCGGGAACCACTGGTGCCAACTAACTTTGTATCTCATTCTCTGCTGGGTTGTAGGCATCAACCATTGGTCAGTCGATTCCTCCTGTCGCAACGATTTGTCCCATTCTAGCCGTGAGATCTGCATTTTGTCGTTCGGCTGTGGCAAGGCGATTAAGAATTTGTAGCAACTGATCCTCATCCGGTGGCTGCTTAGACGGCACTTGTCCTCTATTCCTGGGTATGAAACAATGTTGGTGTCAGAGGACAAATCAAGGAAGGGATTCTTACCGAGGCGATGGTCTTCCTCGGTAAGCTCAGAGGAGAGGAAATGGTTGGTTTGAGAGTAACCAGCCTGGGTGTGAGGGAACCATAACTCAAGAGGGTCATGAGTCCCGGGTGGTCCAAGGTGCGCTTGGGCCGATGAAGAGGAGTTTTGTGGGGGGCTCAAAGAGAGATTGGTGAATAAAGAGTCGATATCCCCCCAGTCACTCATCTTGATTTGGAGAGAAGAAATGGGAGATCTAAGTGAAGATAGGATTTGACTCCTACCTGAACCAAACAATTCAATCCAAGACCCTGGATTCACACTCAACACAGTGAAGGACTCGAAGTCGAGTCCAATTTATCTTGTAAAATTTAAGTGTGATTTTTCAAGCAAGATAGCAAGGGGTTACGCGGTCTATAGGGAAGTCGGCTCAGAGCCGGATGCGTCTTCCCTGTTTAACCTGTCGCCTAAGATACCGTCGGTCCTTCCTTTCTTCGCTCCTATCCGGAGTTGGGGACTCAAAGACCGTGCCCCTATCTACCTGCAAGCAGGCGGAGGCTGACAAAGCAAGGCCTTGTCGCGAAGTACCGTTGGTTCGCCCCTGACTACCCGCGAACAGGCGGAGGCTACTTGGTACTGGTCAATGAATCTAAAAGTATCCAACTCGTGATATTTGCTAGGATCAGTTGGCCCGTGATATGGAAGGCGGGGATTTGGGCTCTACCATAAGGTGTTCACACACACTCAAGTACCCTCACTCAGTCTGAAAACAAGGTCGGGGATTAGTCTCCCGCAAACAGTTTTTTTCAATTTTATTGATTTTTTTGGTCAATAATGTTAGCAGTCCTGGTTTTGAGTTAAGTTCTCAGTTTTTAGTCCAACCACACAACACGCCTAACGTCCAGTCCCAATTTCCTTTTAATTTAAGTTTGAAAAACTGAGGGGGAAATCGAGAAAAGCTGATGCACGAAAAACGATGATACGTATGCTGAGTTAAGAAGACTTACAGTGATCCCTTCGCTTGTATGCAGGATGCAAAACAGTATTGAAATTTTTACACTACATGCAAATGCAGATGACAAAATCCGCTCCTAGATAGGCAGTTCTATTAGCGAGTGAAGAACAGGTTGATTTGACAAGATTTGCGGTCTAGGTGCATCTTTTAATTGTATTGTGTGGTCCTAAAGATTTTACGAGCACAATCAATTCCTAAAGTGGCTCGAGGAACCGCTAGTGCAAGCCTAAGTTACAATTCAAACCACACAGCACATGGGGACACAGTTCCACTATTTTTACACATGCGAGAACCCAAACGGGAACCGCTGGAAATGGTGCGAAAAAATATGGAAATAAATGAAAGTACAAGTTCTCTCAAATCACTCAAAGAATTAAAATGTCGATTCCTCGAAGCGTCTTCGACTCCTCGCATTCCTCGCACAAAAAAAAGTTGAGGCCAGATAGAGAACGACTCGAAAAATACAAAAAATTAAAGGACGGAAAATATTCACAAGAAAACCGGGAGTCAGACTACCCGGGGATAGAAAATCAAACAATCAGAGTTTCACTGCAAATTAACCTAAGCCGTACCTCCCCAGCAACGGCGCCATTTTGATAACCGCTCCCGCTACCCTTGTTAATTCGAGCAAATTAATGTCCAAATTAATTAATTAATATTTGTTGCAGCCGGATACGAGAGGGAATACCAAAAATCACTTAAATTAGATTCGAGTTAATTTCAAGCGGCAGATTTTTTTACTTGGTGAAGTCCAAGGTCGAACTCAGGGAGGCATCTGTCTCCTTAGGTCAAATTTTAGCAAAGTCCAAGTGTGAGATTTTCATGACATATATTTTTGGTCTTTTTCTATTTTCTATGCAGGACACATGCATAAATCAAGCCAATTTAAAGTTAAATCAGTTAAGGTATAAAATGAAGTCCAAAAATTATGAAAATTCGCCAGATGATGGAATATGATGAAATTAAGCTACCCTATTTTTTGGAATTTTTCGACACTAAATGAATTTACCGTGAATTTAAAAATGAATGCAGTGTGATTTTCACTAATTTAATTTTAATAAATATCAAATCATAAAATTTTAGGGAAATAAAATTATCCTAGATAGATCAAATGGTGAGGAATCAAGGAAAATTGTCAGACCTTAATTTCAATGTGAAATGAACCTATTAAAATTAAACCAAGGAAATCACCAATTAATTTATTTAGGCCTTGATATACGTGCAAATGACATGAAATTTTATGCAAGGTTAAGTTAACTATCCTAGAGCTACTGTGATTGTTTGAGAATTTTTTGAACTACAGAGAATTAATTATCAATTAAAAGGTCCAACTGGGCAAAATAACACAGAAATCAACCAATTAATTAATTTAAAAATCTACTGATACTACAAAAATATGACAAGTGTCACACAGCTAGAGGACAAGTTACTCAACAACATGCAATTTTTAGAATTCAAAAATGATGTAAAATGACACCTAGGGATGCGTGCAAAGACAGGGGTGTATTTGCAATACAGGGAATAAAACTTACATAAAAATAAACATGCTGACAGGGACTCAAATGCAATTACCTATAATGCTGGGGGTGGAATGCAATTTCTCCACTGGGCACGTGAGGGCGCTTCGCAGGGACCTTTTTACAATTTTGAAAGTTCCTAGGGCCTCTATGCAAATTACCCAGGCCGCACGTGCTCCTCACGTGAGGCGGCCTAGGCTCGGGCGGCGTTGGAGGCTCGGGGCTTGGCTCGGGGCTCCTGGAGGTCTGGAGTAAGGCTCGGCGTAGCCTCGGATGGTCCGAGCCTAGGGTCAAGGAAGAGGCTCGGACGTCATCGACGTGGCTGGTTGCAGACCTTTGGATCAAGATCGATCCAAAGGCTGTCGGGGATGACACGTGGCGCGATCAGAGACCGTCAGATCGCAAGAGGATCCGACGGTGCCTGAGAAACGAGGAGGGGGGGCGATGTGGCTGGCTGTAGGCCGTTGGATCAAAGAGAATCCTACGGCTCCTGTGATACTCCAGATGTCGATGACGTGGACGGTGCTGGACCTTCGATCAAGATGATCGAACGGTGGCTTAATCTTCTCCCTCAACGGTCCTCTGCCACCTACGGAGGAGTTGGCGGGGCTCCAGCGTTGGTGCGTCAGCTCTGCCCGGTCCTCCTAGTGTCGGTGACGCTCTCCAGAAGCTCGGAGATAGCTTGGGAGATGTGCGGCGGTGCGGCGATGCCTCTGGTGGTCCCAGGAGTGACGGAGGCACGTAGGAGCTCTCTGGCGATGAAGCTCGATAGGTGCTCCAGTGGTGGTCTGGCCAATGAACTATATGGTACCTGCAGGTGTTAGGAGTGTAGCCGAAGCTCGTGCGTGCAAGTGGAGATGTGAAGGAAGGACGGCGAGGCCTAAGGGGGAACGTAGATGGTCCAGCGATGGTGCTCCTCCCAGGTGGAGGAGCTGGAGCTGATGGAATGTGAAGTGGTTCGTCGGAGGATGTGGAGTACAGCACGAGGATGAGAGCTCCGTCGCGGAGCTCGACGAAGTGAAAACGGGGCGAGACGATGAAGGTGGAGCGCGGATAAAATGGAAGAAATGAAAGAAAAAATCAAACCGAAGATCAAACAGAGATGGAGGGGTTTACCTGGGGTTTGGAGCTCGAAGTAGAGTTCCAGGTCGTCGCTCGAAGGGGCGGTAAAGCCCTGAGCTCAGGCAGCTACTCAGAGGGTGGCTGCGACACGAAGGAGGCGCCATGGATCTCGCCGGAGAAGAAGGTCCATCTTCGCTCAAGGATTCACTCAATTCCTGTCACAAATCAAAGGCTCCGAGCTCTAGGTTCTTCCCTGGAATGGCAGATGGGTATGAAGTTGGCCGGTGCTCGAGTATTTAAAGGGTGAAGGTCTCGGCAGGGCTGGTGATGGGACGAAGTTCATGGAGTTCGTGGAGCGTCGCTGGCGATCAACGTGGGTAGTGAGGTGGCTGGCGAAGATGAGGGACGAGTGGGAGTGATCGTGGAGGCGATGGTGGTCGTCGACGGTGGAGGGAGAGCGGCCAAGAATAGAAAGGGGCAGCCCCTCCCGCAAGCTCGAGAACGTGGGAGAGAGGGGCATCGGAGGTGGAAGACGGAGTCCCCGCCGTTGGATCCCTTGATCCAACGGCCGCGATCGAGGCACCTTGGAGCGTTTATGATTAGATCTGAGGTGTATGGATCAAGGGTCGTGGAGCGACCACATGGCGCAACGAAGGAGAGGCGCGAGCGGGCGGCTGAGATGGTGAAGGCCATAATCTGATGGCGCATAATGCGACGCGTGGCGCGCTGTGGTGAGGTCGCTAATGTGCGGATCAGATGAAGTCCTGGGGATGATCAGACGGTGTAGAATTGAGGCGTACGTGGAAATCAAGTGGTCGTTGGATCAAAGAGTATATCCAAAGGCTGAGAGGCGCGGCGGCTAGGGCAAGGGGAGCGGGCCGCGTGGCGCAACCAGATGGCGCCACGTGGCCAGCTGTGATTGGCTGAGAAGAAAAATATGTGTAGCGAGAGAAGGAGGTCGAACTTGGAAAAACTCAAAACATGAAAGTTGTAGATCTCGATGAGATCTACAAGTTTCATATTGATCAAAGACGGAGATGAGGTCAAATGTTGATACAAAAATACAAAGATACAAATATACATATATGTAGTATACAAAGAGGCCCAAAACCCAAATTTTTCATATGAGCTCCAAATTGGATGAAATTAGTCTCATTTTAAAGGTCTTTTAATATGTATTATTCTAAAAGTGAGTAGACCTATTTTGGAGTTGGTATGAGGGATCTATGGGCATTTTGTGGTCCAGGGGTTTTAGGGTTTTATTGGTGCTTTTACAAAGGGGATTCCTGGCTTTCTTCCTTATATTATTAACTAAGGTGTACATAGTATAAGGGAGAGCTTATTTTGATGAATGGATATTTTACAAGTGATTTTGGATTCCTATTTAATGCAAATGGAGTGCTAAAATGCATGTATTATGAATGCATGTATGAATGCTATTTATGCATTATAAAGGGAAATATGCCTCTATTTACTCGGGAACAAGCTTCTATTTTCAACTTTTATAGTGATGAATCACAGATTCATCAACGACCTATGACCTTGACTCATCCCAAGATCATGGCAGACCAAGACGTGTCTAGACAATTAGCGGCTATGATGTCAATGCTCCAAGACATGGGGCAAAGGCAACAAGCATTGGAGGAGAGGCTCAATGCACAGGCTGAGAGACTCGAGGAATCTAAGCCTGTGGATGCCAGGATTGAAGGTTCTGTCCATCTTTCTGAGGAAGAATCTAGTTACCATCCTTCAACTGAGTCTGCTCCTACCACGGTTGAAGGAGCAATGGAGAAGGCCCTTCTTAGACACCAAACATTACTAGATAATTACTGAAAGGGAAAAATTCCTCGATTCAAAGGTGTAGAGACACCTGCCGAGGCTGAGTTATGGCTCGATGATGTTACTAGGATGTTGAGGATAATCCATGCACCAGTTGATACCTGGGTGCACTTTGCTGATTACTCCCTAGCAGATTATGCACGACGATGATGGAGAGCAATTTCCAAGAAGTTAGCAGATCCTGTTCCATGGGATATCTTTGAAGAGAGGTTCCGAGCTCACTTATGTCCCTCTCATTGGGAAGAATTAAAGAGGAGAGAATTGGCTTCTCTGAATCAGGGTTCTAAGACCGTACGAGATTATCATATCTACTTTACTGAGCTACTACGGTACTCACCAGCTCTAGAAGCTTCACCACAAGAGTGTCTTACGAAATTTGTTAGCGGTCTTCAGGGAGATCTACGAGAAAAGCTTGCTGGTTTTAGAGCCACAACCGTAGATGAAGCAATGGACATCGCCTCTCGTATTGAGATGGAGAGGGATGAAAACCGCCAAAGAAGTAGCTTCCACTTTAATGGTGGACCATCCAAAAGCAAGGCACATTATAATTGTAGAGATTACCGCTATCATCCAGTCGGTTCCAATATAAGCTCACCATAGACCTTGGGTCAGGAATTATCAAGAAGAAGGGGTTTCTCTAGGCCTCCACTATATCCTCGCAACTCAGCAGCAGGAGCTAGCACCTCTGTGGCTGGATCTTCAGCTCAAACAAGAGCACGTGTATGTTTTTACTGTCATCAGGAAGGCCACATCAAGAAAGATTGTCCGAAGTTGAGAGGTTCAAGGTTTAAATCAAACTCAATTAACAGTATAACATCCACCTCGAGTAATGGAGTAACACACGGAGGAAGACATGGTAGAGGTCGGGACTCACAAGGAGCGTCTCCTACACAACAACCACCACAAAGTGCAAGCCTACCACTCAGGCACAGTTGTACGAGGTACCGTTACTATTCATGGCTTTTCAGTACATGCCTTATTTGATTCTGGTGCGTCACATTCATTTATTGCTCGACGGTTAGTACCCGCTTTGGGTAAGATACCAATAGAAGTACAACAGTCCTATCTGATCAAGGGACCAGGAGGACAAGTATTTATAATCCGAGAAATCTTGGATAATTGTATAATACTGATGGCGGGACATCAATTACCTGTTTCACTACTACTAATAGAAATGGAGGACTTTGATCTTATCCTAGGGATGGATTGGCTAGAAAGGCATCATGCATGTCTTGATTGTTTTCAGAAGACAGTAACATTTCACCTTCCTAACTCAATAGAGTTCCAGTTCATTGGAAAGACATCTAATGATAATATCGAATATATCTCTACATTGAAGGCACAACAGTTGTTAGAGCAAGGGTGCCAAGGTTATTTAGCCTATGTAACCACTACATCAGGGTCAGACAGAATGATGGAAGATATACCTATAGTGTGCGAGTTTCCTGATGTATTTCCAGAGGAACTACCTGGATTACCACCTGATCGAGAGATTGAATTTGAAATCTCTCTCATACCTGATACTCAACCTATCTCTATCCCTCCTTATAGGATGGCACCAGCTGAGTTACGAGAGTTAAAGGTACAATTGCAAGAACTATTAGATAAAGGATTCATTCGTCCTAGTACTTCACCATGGGGTGCACCTATCTTATTTGTCAGGAAAAAGGATGGGTCGATGCGGTTGTGCGTTGACTATAGACAACTAAACAAGAGGACAATAAAGAATAAGTATCCACTGTCGAGAATAGATGATCTCTTTGTTCAGTTACAGGGTTCAACTGTATATTCCAAGATTGATTTAAGATCTGGATACCATCAGCTGAAAATTAAAGATACAGATATTCCCAAGATAGCTTTTCGAACTAGATACGGGCATTATGAATTCTTAGTCATGCCTTTTGGACTAACAAATGCCCCAGCAGCCTTCATGGATCTCATGAATAGAGTATTCAAGGAGTTCTTAGATCACTTTGTAGTAGTCTTTATTGATGATGTGCTTATTTACTCCAAGGATAAGTATCTACATGAACACCATCTTAGGCAGGCACTTGAAACTCTAAGGAAGAACAAACTGTATGCTAAATATAGCAAATGTGACTTCTGGCTATCTGAAGTATCTTTCTTAGGCCATGTTATTTCTGGAGAAGGTATATCAGTTGATCCTACAAAGGTTAGTGCGGTGATGAGTTGGGAACGCCCGAAGATTGTCACAGAAATACAATCTTTTTTGGGTTTAGCTGGATATTATAGAATATTCGTGAAGGACTTTTCATGAATAGCATTGCCAATGACTAGACTAACTCAGAAGGAGGTCCCATTCTTATGGTCCGATACATGTGAAGCTAGTTTTTAGACACTGAAAGAATGCCTAACATCTGCACCAATCCTTACTCTACCCTTTGGGAGTGAAGGGTTCACAGTGTACACTGATGTGTCCAAAGAAGGACTTGGGAAGTTCTTATGCAACATGATAAGGTAGTTGCGTATGCATCACGACAGCTCAGGACACATGAAAGAACTACCCAACACATGACTTTGAATTAGCTGCTGTAGTTTTTGCTTTAAAGATATGGAGACATTACCTCTATGGTATTACTTTTGAAATCTTCACTGATCATAAAAGCTTGAAATATCTGTTTGATCAAAAGGAGCTCAATATGAGACAGAGACAGTGGCTAGAGTTGTTGAAAGATTATGATTGCACTATCTCCTACTACCCTGGTAAGGGGAACGTCGTAGCAGATGCCTTAGCAGAAGAACTTATTCACCTGGGTTAGTGAGTGTTATCCACTTCTGGGGTTTACTATCAACGTTAAGTGAATGGAAACCATTTGATAGTAGTGTTGATACTATAACTATTTCTCATCGATACAAACCATAGATCTGGGATAAAATAAAGAAAGGACAGGAGGATGATCCAGTCCTTAAAGACGTAAAACAACAACTTGAGAAGAATGAGATAGAGGGATTCCAGATACAAGATGGGTTACTATATAACCATCACAGAGCTTGTATACCAGACATACCTGAACTGAGGAAAGACATTTTACGTGAAGCTCATTGATCTAGATTATCTATTCATCCAGGAATTACGAAGATGTATAAGGATCTTCATTCGAACTTTTGGTGGCCAGGAATGAAGAAAGATGTTGTTGAGTTTGTGAATTCATGTTTCACTTGCCAGCAGGTAAAAACTTCATACCAAAAGCCACCGGGATTATTGCAACCCCTCCATATACCTGAATGGAAATGGGAAAGCATTTCCATGGATTTCATTACTGGCCTACCTCAGACGACTGGTAGTAAAGATAGTATCTGGGTTAAAATAGATCGTCTGACGAAGGTAACACACTTTATTCCGATAAGCTTATCTTTCACTCCAGACCAGCTTGCTGAGTTATATACTACACATGTGATTCGCCTCCATGGTATCCCGAAGGAAGTAGTTTCTGATCGAGATTCACGATTCACCTCACACTATTGGAAGAACTTCATGAATGCCTTAGGTACACAACTATGCTTGAGTACATCATATCATCCACAAATAGATGGTCAGTCAGAACGTATGATTCAGACACTAGAGGATATGCTACGAGCATGTACCTTAGAATGGAAGGGATCGTGGATTAAATATTTGCCTCTTGCAGAATTCACCTACAATAATAGTCACCATACAAGTATTGGCATGGCACCATTTGAAGAACTATATGGACGAAGGTGTACTACTCCTTTGTATTGGGAAGAGGTCGGAATAAAGAACCTTTATGATTCAGATAGACTTCAAGAGACACGGGAATCTGTAGAGCTTGCTAGAAAAAGACTATTAACTGGCCAGAGTCGCCAGAAAAGTTATAGTGATACCAGGCGAAGAGACCTTGAATTTGAGGTAGGTGACTTTGTATTCTCAAAGTATCACCTATGAAGGGTGTTCAGAGGTTTGGCTTGCGTGGGAAATTAGCACCTAGGTTCATGGGTTCCTTTGAAATTATTCAACGGATTGGAAAAGTTGCCTATAGACTTGCGCTTCCTCCACATCTTTCAGCAATACATGATGTATTTCATGTATCAAATCTGAGAAAGTACATTAGGGATCCAGAGCATAAGATAAATTATGATGATTTACATGTTGAGCCAGACTTGACATACCAAGAGATACCTGTGCAAATACTTGAAAGGGATATCAAGAAGTTGAGAAACAAAGAGGTACCTCTAGTTAAAGTATTGTGGCGGAACCAAGAGTTTGAAGAAGCCACATGAGAACCTGAGTCAGAAATGAGAGAGAAATACCCGTACTTGTTTGAATGATAAGACTATATATTATGTATAGTTCATTATAAATGAAAGTACGTTCATTCTCTCTAAGGTTGTTATGGTTTCAATCCCCTTTAAGGTTGTTATGTCTGCATTTCTAGTCTCGAGGACGAGACTTCCTTTAAGGTTGTTATAATTGTAAAGCCTTGAACTTGGCATATCTCGGATCTTATATAATAAGATCCAGCTCGTCAAGAGAAAACCAACGAAATTTGTTTCATGTGAATCGGACTTCGTTTCGAATTGTTATGATTTTCGGAAGAAAGAGAAGGAAGGCTAAGATATCATTAACCCATAATGATTGTCATAAAGACTAATTAAACATAATTAAAGAAACTAATGACGGATTGGAAACCGCTAATGATCATTAGCAAACACTAATCAATAGTTAGCAAAAGATAAGTGTAAGCCGCGAAAGTTAAATCGCGATTAGTGAAAGTTAATCACGATTAGTGTTAATTAAGCGTCATTAGCGAATTTAGAATCCTCTAGAATGTTCTAACTTAAGCCCCAAGTTTGGGATAAGTTTTTGCTAAAACCATGGGCCAAAACCATGGGCCGCTAAACCATGGCTAAGGTCTAAACCATGGTTTTCTAACCATGGTTAGTGGTTTTCGGGAGCCTATAAATAGACCCCCCCCCTAACCATTCATTCTCTACAATTTCCACTACCACCACCACCCCAAGGGCTAGGGTCGAGAGGTCGGGAGGAGGAGTGGGAGGCGAGGGAGGAGCGCTAGCGAAGCGCTGTCGGGAGAACGAGAAGGAGAAAGGTACAACACTCTCTTAGTTTGCTTCGTAAGCTAAGATTTCAATTCATACTCTTGTTCTTCCAAGTTTTGTTCGTGATTCATCTTTCTTTCTTATTCGTTTTCCTGTTGTGGTTTGAGGAGAAATCTATGTAACACCCTACTTAGGTGCGGGCGTCTATGCACGTCAGTGACCTTGTGATTCGTCACACGTTCACTCATCTAAGACACGTGGTGTCTACCGATTCTCCATCGTTTATGTTTCTTTTCTTTCTGTTATGCTTTTATAGTTATTTTGATGGAGAAATCTGTGTAATACCCTACTTAGGTGCGGGCGGCTATGCACGTCAGTGACCTTGTGATTCGTCACACGTTCACTCACCTAAGATGCGTGGTGTCTACAGATTCTTCATCTCTTATTGTTTGAGTATATTCTTTCAGTTTCGTTGTCATTTCCTCTCGATTGATTTTATAGAGGAAACACTTTTCGTTTTTATTTTGAAATATGTCCCGATATAAGGGGAAACTCTGCCAAAATTTTCCGAGAAATATGTCCCGATATAAGGGGTAACTCTGCCTAAATTTTCCGGGAAATATGTCCCGATATAAGGGGAAACTCTGCCGAAATTTTAAGAGAAAATATGTTCTTCGCGTTCTTCGCTCGTTCTTCGCGTTCTTGACATGTTCTTAACGTTTTGATACAAAAATGAAATTCGATTTTTCAGGAGCCTTAAAATAGCCTTTCTAAAAACAAAATACGATAAAGCCTTGCATACACGAGAGAGAGATCGATTAGGTAACGAAATCCTTCTTTTTGTTGTTGGGTTTTCATACGAAACTATTGAAATTCTTGATTTTGTGTTCTTTAGTACGAAACCCTAATTTTGGTTATTTTTGAAAAAGTCTGAAGAGTTGATTTGTGATTCCCACTAAAATAAGGTTTACGCATCAAATTGATGCGTTGGCCCTGAAAGTTAGGGTTTGGGAGTTAAAATAGGCATAAATACGAGTATATATATGGTTATGAATAATATATATATGTGTGAGGACCAAATCGAAGACTTAACGAAAGAATTACATCATGGGAATTGATGTGGTTTGAGTCAGATCCTGAAAAGGATCGTGTGTCACGTTAAGGATGACTGGGAGTAGAACTACAGGTCGGGCATGCAACCTATAGGTTTGTCAGAAGGAACCCATATTGGTGTTTTCCTACCCAGTCGTACACGGTTGCCCGGTTATGATAAGTGCGCACGAAATGAATGTTTTGCAACACGTGGTACCGGGAGCCAATATCGTCGGGTTGAACGACGGAAGATGCGGGCGTGCCATGTGGAGGCACGAGTGGTTCAATAGCGGTTGGGTCACGATAACATGTATTTAAAGCCGCTAGGTTATATGATTAATTGTTAGCCTGAGGTTTTAAGCAATCGAGTCCTCGAGGAGGGTGTGCTCATTAGTTTTTTTCCAGGCTGAGGGTTAAGACCTTGTTTAATAAAAGAAAAGGAAATTGTAAGGGTAGTATTGGAGGATTGGTTGAGGCGACGTGCGACGGCATAAGCTTACCAAGATCAACACAATCTCCAATCCCGAAGTGTCCACAACTTCAGAGTCCAAGAATGGTGGGGTTCCCCTGGACTAATCCCTGATGTGGAATAGAAAGGAATAGGAATTAAATTAATGAAAAGGAATGGAATTTTTGTGATATCAAGTTTTGAAAAAATTACACAATTTGTTTGCCTTTCTCTTCTTCGTTACTTAGCATTCGCTAATTTTTATCCTATTATTTATGGAAACCCCAACAGGTATCAGTGAGCCATCGCAAGGACTTTAAAAATTTATCCAGCTTACATACTAGACGTCCAGCCAGCCTAGTAGCTTTACTCTTTAAGGTAGTTAGTAATCTTTTGTATATTTTTTCCTTGCAAGCTGATGTACATGTAAATGGTTATAGTGGGATAGTGTATCATTTGAACCTTATTTTGTGAATGGCAAAGTGTTGAAATACTTTCTTTTGAGTATTTTATTTGCAATCTGTTTCTGAATGTTAGTTGTGATTGCTGAATAAATTATTGTTGAGTAACAAGATCCGGATATGGGAGGATCCGATGGCCCGAGAATCAGGGTCGGGACATAGAGTATCGAACACAAGGAGCAAACTAGATAGATCGGGCACATGAATGCAAAATGAGATTGTGAGCTTATTTGTTTCTGTCTTTTTATGGGTTTCTAATTTTTTAAAATTTTAATTTTATTTTTTAATTTTATATTTTTTTATTTTGATTTTTATTTTAATTTTCTATTTTATATTTTATTTTTATATTTTTATATTCCTTTTTTTAAAATATAATAAAGGTATATATAGAGGATATATAGAATATAGACTAAATAGATATAAATTATAGTAATTATAGTAAAAATCAAGAAAATAAAACCTTTTGGGTTTAAAATAATTCTTGTACTGTTTTTATGATTTTTCAAGAATTTTTGCTAGTTTTATATATTTGAAGTTGGAAATACCCTGAATCAGGATTTAATTAAAGACCCAAAATTAAAATGGAAATGAAAAATAGAAAATCAAGTCCAAAATGTTCCAAATAAATTTTAATATAATAGTAATAATTTATAGAGAATTTAAAAATAGAATATATATTTTTTGGGATTTTAGAGATGTTTTATATTTTTATAAAGTTTTTATATATTTTTTATTTTTTAAGCATTTTCTTTTATAATTTTCATTCATTTTTGGTCTGGAGATGTAAAATAAATAAATAAATAAATAAGAAATACATTTTTTGGAAATTTTCAAAATCTTTTTATATTCTTATGGATTTTATACTGTAGATAGGGATAAGAAGGTTACTTTTGATTTTTAATAAATAATAAAACAACTTAAAATTGCAAAATAAAATTAGGGTATGAATGTGTTCTGTAATCAAGAGTGTACACCTATTTTTTGAGATTTTTTTGAGCAATGTAGCTATCTAAAATAAATAGAAAAAATAAAGAGAAACTACATTACTATTATGGGCATTTTTGTAAATAAAATTAAGTCCAAGGACAAAAATGTAATTTCTCTAAAAATAATAAATGTACACAAAAAGTTTCAGGAATAAATAGAAATGCAAAACATTCGAAGGGCACACTTGCAAAATGTCCTCTCACGTGGGGCGTCACATGAGGTGACGTGGCGTGGACTAAATAACAAATATAAAAATCTGGGGTCCTAACTACAAATCATACAAAAATATACATACGATAGAGGAAAGTTTAAGTCTTAATATTTAAATACAAAATCTACTTAGGGCAAAGACGTAAAATACCCACACCTATAGCGAGAACGGATGACTGATCTTTGTTCACTTGCCACGTGTCTGCACCAGACACCGTGATAATGCAATACTTCCAATGGCTCTGATTAGATCTCGAATGGAAATCAGACGGTGCTACTCCACAAAAATCTGACGGGTGCTAAAGCTCAGGAAGAACAATTAGCGATCCAACGACGCGGAGACATGGAGGAAGAACAGGGACGAACTCCACCGAGGCGAAGTTCCACCAGTCAGATCTCGCTCCTCTAGCGCACGTTAAAGCTCCAAAATGACTCAAGAGGTTCCTGGAAGCTCATATATCCACTAGGGGCTTCAAAACAGTCGGAGGGGCACTGAAGCTCACCCATGAGGGTGGAGGAGCAGGTGTGCTCCGGGTACCTCCGGCTTGATGCAAAATCTCCCCAGGCGAGCTCGGTCATCCCACCTACGCATGAGACACACCTGGATCAAGGGCAAACTACCTTGACCCGGTTAGCGGGGTGAATGGTAGCGAGGGAGGCGAGATGGCGGTTGCTCCGATGAGGCAAGGGAGAGGAGCATCGGGATATCGCTCCAGAGCGAAGCGAGGTGGATGAAGTGGGAAGCGTGAAGGGAAGTGATCAAGGAGAGAAATGGAGGTGGTTGCGTGGTCGGTGGACAGGGTATCACGATGAACATGGTTCACCGGAGCTAGGCTCCATAGAATTTTGATTGTGGTATTAAGCTGAAGGTAGAGGTTAAGATACATACTTAAAAACCAAATTAAAACCTAGGGCTATAACTAAATCATGAAATGTAAGAAAAATGACGTTCCTCACTAGTTGGGACCAATAAGAACACCTCACGGTCGGTGGTCGGAGATGGGGTGAAAGCCGCCCTAAACCATGCCTTGACTCGCCTCCAGCAGCTGGAGAGGAGTTTGTTACTCTCCTGCGATCTGGAACACACCAAAGGAGGGCCAAATATAGGTCCAAGAGGGTTCAAAATCGGATTGAAGTTGGATGGGGGCTTTTGTACAGGTGGTCAAGCGGACGAGAAGATCGAGGAACCTTGGGCGCTGTAGTGGTCCACAGACCAAGGAAATAACCTGGCGCCCATGACCAGTGCTCGAGGCGAAAAAAAGCAGAAGGAAGCGAGGCAAAATGATGAAAGGATTGACCTCAAGAAAGTCAAGAAAATGGTGAGAAAAGAGGTTGTCATAGGGTGCCAGGGCGAGTCAGAGAGTTGACTGGGGTCAACTCCAAGCAATCCGGTTGGTCCATGTGGACCAACCAAGAAAAATCAACCCTAGAAATAATTAGAAATTAGATATTAAATAATAAATGATTTTATTAATTTCAAGTTATAAAATAAAAAATGCTCGTATTTTCGATATTATTTTATGATGATTTTTATTTATTGTTTAGAGGTATATAATTACAAGTTACTTTTTAAGGTTAATATATATGTATATTTATCTATGTTTTTGAGTTTTTATTTAATTTTGAAAATTTAATTTTATTAATTTATTTTATTATTTTGTAAAATTATAACTTATTTTTATATACTTAACTATATTTTTATGATATATTATATACACGTAATTAAATAGATGTACTAATTGTATAGGTATAATTATATGTAATTCATCTACCTCTTTTATATACATATTTTATTTTAATATTTTCTTTATGATATTATTTTATTTTTAATATGTACATATATTATAAATAATATTTATATAATTATAAAAATAATAAAATATAAATAAAATGATTATTTTAATCGGGTATATTATACAATAGAGGTCCAAAATCTAACTTTCACACCTTAACTCCAAAAAATATGAAAACCACCTTCATTAAATAAATGATTAAAATTATATACAATTAAAGATGATTTTGATACATTTGGAATTTTATTTGGAAGATATGGTTTGTAAAGTTAGAATTTTAGAATCTTATTTAGACTGTAACTTTTACATGGTATATTATTTTTGTATGAACTCAATTTTGTGTTTTTCTATATATTTTTATCTACAAATTTCATGTACAATTTTTCTTTATTTGAAGTATAAAAAGAAGAACATAAAATAGGTCCCAAAAATGAATAATAAATTAATAAATAAATGGAAATTTATTGGTATTTTGGCCCTTATCTCCTCTACTTTATTCCTTGTCCACCTAGTCATCAAGATGCCTAGGTCTCGAGATTTAAGGTCATAAAATATCTTTGATATTTTATTCTTTTTTCTATTTTCTTTATTATATAATTTTGGCATTAAAAACAATACTTTATACATAATTTGTACAACAATGCATGAAAGTTAATTTATGCAAATTAAGGGTATTCACATGCATTTACTAGGTTTTTTTAAGGTCAAAATGGTAGAATAAGGGTGCTAAAATGGAGAATCATCACTACCCAAAGCTCATTTATTTTAACAGGAAGTGGGTTGAGCCGCGATCTGCAATTTTTTTTATCACAATCCTTCAGTTATTCAACTCGATCTAATTAACATAGGATAGGCTCAGTCGGACTAACCCATTTAGGTTTTTCTGTAGAATGAGAGCATAGAAGGAATACAATAATTGAAGGCGCTAGTGACAGAATAATTAATATAAATAGTCATCACATGGATTACGAGTATTAGAAATAATTATTCAAAACTAGCGACTCACAAAATAAAAAGTTTATTATACGAGAGAGACTTACAATGGAATCAGAGAGGAGTGGTTGCCGTCATATACGAAGAAAAGTGATGTAATAATGTCGATAAAGGGC
This sequence comes from Ottelia alismoides, assembly GCA_037367405.1. Classification (NCBI taxonomy): domain Eukaryota; kingdom Viridiplantae; phylum Streptophyta; class Magnoliopsida; order Alismatales; family Hydrocharitaceae; genus Ottelia; species Ottelia alismoides. Next base: position 514,750 of record JAZKJV010002397.1, read on the forward strand.
GATTACCAAGCATCCTTGTAAAAAAGAAAGTGAACATTGCATGAACATACATAATATAGATTGATTGGAAATCTAAAATCTAAATAATAGTTATATGTGATAGCAGTTTGTTATATGGATCATCTTATTGGGCTCTCAGTTCGATCCGACTGGTGGACTCACATATTTGAAAGAGGTCAGTCGAGGCCATGCATGTTTATTTAATTGATCAAATTTTCGACTCAAACCCAACACCGATAAATTGGTTCGGGTTCGGGTTCAAGTTCGGGCCGAACTTGTGGGTTCGATTTATGAGTCAGATCGATCTGACCTAATGTCACCCTCAATCATGGTATAAGAGTTAACAAAATTACATGGGTCTTGGTGTATGTGCAAAGATTACATATGTTATCGTGTAATGAGTAAGGTTTCTAAGGGCATCAGTGCAATAATCCCTTTATTTAATTAAATCCAAATCATGACACCAATTGTAAAAAGAGTCTCTCCCATCACCTTATCATCGTTTGGCAAAATGATAATGCCGTGGATTCTTTCTTACCTCACCTAACACCTTTAAACTCAAAAGCAGATCATCAACTTGCCCCCACTCATATAAATACACCTATCAATCCACTACGCTCACACACACCCACTTGCTTCCTCGCAATGCTCCCACCTCCCATCGCCAAAAGATCCAATCTTTCCCACTCTCCGAGCCCCCACTCCCCCGATCGAGCTCCCCCCTATGCTTCATAATCTCCGCAGTTGATCGGGTTTCCACCGCGGAGAGATGTGCGGCGGCGCGATCGTTTCCGATTTCAAGCCCGTGCTGTCCCAATCGTTCCTCTGGAAAGATCTGGGAGGCGCGGAATCGCTCCTCGGATCGAAGCGTAGGAAGAAGAAGGGAAAAAGACGGGATTTCGAGGCCGATTTCGAGGGGTTCAAGGATGATTCCGAGGTGGAGGAGGTCGACGCGAAGCCTTTCGTCTTCTCGCAAAGGGTCCCCGTGATTAAAGGTGACGGCTTTTTCTTCTTCTCGGGAGATAGGAGGGTTCTTGGCTTGGATTTCTTTGGTTCGATATGCGATTTCCTCTAACTTGTTGTGATTACTGGTTTGAATTAAATCTTGCAAGTGATATTTTTCTTGCGAAAAATACCGTGGTAACTTCTATTTTGCAATGGAGCAAAGGTTGACGTACCTGAACTATTGTAGGGCTTTTTAAGAAACCAATCGAGAAAGAACTGCAATGACGTTGTGGTGAGTAAACTTGCGTACAAGTGACAATTTGGAACCTTGAGCAGTTGAAGTGCAGTTACGAAGAACAAACATGACATTTATATTCTGCTATTTTTTCTTTGGACACAATGATTGCTTTGCTTTCTTGTGTTTAGAAGACCCAGTGATTTTGGTTCTTTGTTGAAGAAAGAAGTGCTAGTGAAGTTCATAGACATATATCTGATTTGTTTTGCTACACAGCCTATTCTCAGTGATTTCAAAATCTAGAGGCCAAGAAGGATTTCTACATCATATACGTTCTAGACATATTTTTGTTATTTAAGTGCCGTAACTTTTATTTTGGAATGAGGCTCTCCGGAAACTTGATTCGTCTATATTTTATCAACAATTGACAGATGTCCCCCCTTCTGCTGATATTCTTCCTTTTAACCGTAGAAATTATAGAATACTTGATAGATTGTGCATATGATTTTTTTATATAGTTTAAAAAATTTCTTCGGAGCTGTTATAATGAAGCAGGAATTTGTAAGTCAACAAACTTTTTATGGTTAGAAACAGATTATCATTTAAATGCATCATTTTAAATTATACAACAATGACGAAGCCTTTTCCGACTTTAAATAGGGAGGCTGACTGCATGGATTCCTTGCTTCCAAACATGAATAATTGGGGTCATACCTCAGTTTAGATCCAAAAAAACCATATGACGAATTCAGTTTTTATTCTGATGATATTTATATACGATTTTTTGATAACTAATGGCGATTACCTTATACGGGGATATTAATGTAACCTTGTGCTATTATCATAGTTGGCATAAAGTTTGATCCTCCAACATGCGTCCCATATGAATTTGTTATGTTTCCTTCTATATATATATCCAACATATGAAGATTTTGTGCCCTTTTGTCTTCTATTTGAGAACAACTTTCTACATTCTTTTGCGTAGGCACCTTTTGTTTTTTATAGTTTTTATGGCGAGATCTGACTTTTTGCCGGTGATAGAACCTACATTAGATTATATTGGGACCTCATGACTCGTCTTTTGGTCGTTGTCTGTGGCTAGCACCTCACATCTCTTAAGATTTGCTCCGTTGGTTGTCGGCTAGATATTTGTGCTGATATGTTATCTATGATCATGTTCTACAAGGAATTTGTTCTTTCTTTATTTTCTTCTTTTTAGTTTCAGTATCTCTTAAGTATCTATGCTTTCTTTGGGGTGGGGGATTTTGACTTCGTATTTGTTCATCGTTTTAAATCTCAGCTTAGACAATACTTTTTGTTTAATTATTTATATCTAAATTTGCAAGTGACCGAAGTTGTTTTGTTCTATTTTCTTTTTTGGATGTTGGGGAAGGGACGGGTGTTTGAAATAGGTTAACTTTAACAATAAACAATAGAATACTTGCAGCTAAATGGTCCTTTATGGTAATATTCATAATTTCAAGCATGCTTCAACAAATTAAAAACTCTACCTTTCTAGTTGATGTAGGGTGCCATTTCTCATTAAAAAAATATTTGCTTGATATCCTTTATTTTTTTAAAGGAAAGCTTGGTATTCTTTATGCCATGTCTTCGTATAAAATCTCAATCTCTTTGAGCAAATATGACACGACCTTTTATTCAAAATATATGAGTATTTCGTTTGTGTTGCGGCATCTAATGCAGATACCTTAAGGACAATTGCAATTCTCGTGTTTACTAGACTTTTTAATTTAATTTTTTTTGTTATTTAAATACTTGGTGTTGTTTGGAATAGTTTCTTGTGAAGTTATTTAGAAATAGTTAGTGTGACAAGTTTGACCGGGTAAATAATTGATGAAAGGAAACCACCAAGTATGAGTAGGCTTACTTGGATCTAATATCATACATGATCTAAAATAGATATCTTTAGAGGGAAGGATATGGGAAAAGCCCGGGCTCCTTAGGTTGGGCTCATTAAGTGGCTTGGGAACTAGGCTCGGTTAGTTAATGATTGATCAAAGCGTTGCTTAGCTTGTTTGCTTGGCGTGATAACTTGATAACCATGTGACGAAGCCTTCTCCCACTATAAGAAGGGTCGGCTACATGGATTCTTGCTCAAATCTATATCGAAAGATTCGATTATTTTTTTACATTGGCTGCCGATTACCTAACACAACCCCCACAAGGGGGGATTTGAACCATGATCTTTTGGGTAGTAGGCACACTCCACTACCACCAAACCACACACTAAGTGCGCACAAAATATGATGCTTCTCTCAAATGACCAAAGTCCTAATACATTGGCCATTTGTCACCCGATCTTCTTTCTTCATTAACAAACTAACAAGTAAATATCATTCATTCACTATTTTTTGAGTTATGTTTTGAAACAGTGCAATTCTTTTGTGGTATAGACTCAATGAATGAGGAAGTTCCAAAGTTATGGAAAGGTCTTGTTCTTTCTTTGAATTTTTCTCAAAAAGTTGCGAGGGCTTTTTCTTTCATTCTTAAGTCTCGTTTTTTAGTTATGTTGGAAGGTCCTTGGCCTAAATCGTTATTTTTTTGTTAATACTTTATTGTTATTTCTGCACAGTACTTTGAGAAGAGATATACTGATTATGATAATCAGAAATCGGCAGATTGTTATAGGAGCTTGCAAATAATTGCTTTTTACAAATCTGAGTACTACTTTGAACCAAAAGAGCGCACGCAACACTAAGAATATGAATATTTTTTATTAGCAATGGCATCTTAACGAGAGGTGTAAGAACATCAAGTCTAGAGAATAGTGCCACACTTAAGGAAAAAAGTAGATAAAGAACCAATACATAATTCAAACGCATTATCAAATCTCATAGATTTTGTAGGAGGAAATGAATAATTTGTTTATTTTATGGCCATAGAGCTCCTTTATATAGAGGAAAAACCTTTAATGGTAGACGATCAATGAGGAAATTACATAAAAAAGAAATGAGAAATAATATATACTATTCCCCATAACACCCCCTCAAACTGGAGCATCTATCATGCTCAGCTTGGAAGAATACTTCTGGAATGAGCCCCTTGCTAGAGCCTCGATGAATATGTCTGTAGCATGTTCCCTTGAACTAACATGAGAAGTAGAAATAAAGCTCTTCTATATCATGTCTCTAGCATGGTTCAAAAAAACTAGCCTCGGGGCGTACGCCTCGAGGTGAGGCGGTCCAATTTAGCCTCGAGACATGCGCCTCGGTCCAGCCCAGTGAGGCGTGCGCCTCAGGTGACCGAGGTATAGCCTCGAGGCATTCTGCCTCGAGGCGGTTGAGACATTTTCTGAGGCGTTTTGGCTTTTTGAAGTATTTTTTAATGATTTTCTTGATAGTTTAAGAAGCGTATAAATGTCTCATTGTTTAGGATAATGATTATACAAGATAAATGACTAAATCTAATGTTTCTTTCGTGCCCATAACTTCATATTTACTATTAATTGTGTCCAACTATTTCGACAAACTCTTATTATTTCACTTTTAATACATGAATTCATAAATATAAAATCCAATAATACTCGTAAAATCGATGAGCATTGCAATATATCAAGCAAAACAAAATGGGTAGGCCTCACAATTTCTCATACTATCATATATTACATACTAGATACATAACATAAATTTCTTCGACTATATTTAATCATACTTTTAATTAGAACAATATTTCATAGATTTGCTTGAAATGGATAGGATTCACAGTTTCTCATGCGGCTATATATTATATGTTAGACACATAACATAAATGTATTTTTAACTACAACAACATCTCAAAGATTTGCTCGAAATGGATATGATTCACGGTTTCTCATGTGGCTATATATTATATGTTAGACATAACATAAATTTCATCAACGCATATTTAATCGTACTTTTAATTACAACAATATCTTAAAGATAAATATGTATTGTATAATTATTTCACAACATTTATTGACAATGAATTCCTTTTTGATTGGATGAAAATGTGAAGAAAGGGATATGGTGTTGTTCCATCTTATATTTTAGGGTTCTTAATCTCTATTATTTCATCATATATTATATTCTTAAGTATTATATGTTGGGCAGAAAACATATAATTACATTGACATATATATAATTATAGTTTTATGCACATTTTTCTCTATAAACTGAGGCTTACACCTCGACCGCTTCGAGGCTACGCCTCGCCTCAATTCCAATGAAAACGCCTCGTTCCGCCTTTCGTTTTTTCAAACCTTGGTCTCTAGTATAGTGGCAATCCGCATTGATGTGTTTGGTCCTCCATGGAAAGCCAGATTGTTGGAGATGAACAATGATGCTTGATTATTACATAATAGCTTCATGGGAAGAGGTGTGTCGATAGCAAGATCAGTCAGAACAAATCCTACTCACATCATCCTAGTGGGTCCTTGCTCCATGGCTCTGTATTTGGATTCATCACCTAAACCTAGCAACAACATTTTGCTTTTTGCATTTCCTTGCTCCCAATAAACATTGCAAATCTCAGGGTTGACTTCTTGTCTTTCGGTCATCATGCGTAGTCAACATCTGTGCATGCCATAATGGTGATATATTTCTCTTTGCTGAAGAGCAAGCCTGTAACTGGAGAACACGTCAGATATCTTAGGATCATGGAGACTGCATCCACTATTGTAAAAGTCGGCCGACTAGTCGAGTTAGGGGGGGGGGGTAGCCGACTCGATTATGCCTAGTTGGCCATTAGTCGGTCAACCCGATTAATCGGGTCGACTAGTCGGCCGACTACTCGACCGACTTTTACATAGAACTTTTTTATTTTTTTAAATTTTTGTTTTTTAAAAAAACAAACTTATTCTAATATGCTTAATGTTATAGTTAAAGTCAATTACTTCTTCCGTTCCATTATGATAGTATAGACAATGTACAAATGTATACGAATATATGTATAAAAATGATTTATATATTTAAAATAATTTAAAAAAATTCAAAACCAACTAATGGTAGACTAAATCCGATCAATCATCCGACTACCGACTAATCCTTAGTCAGTGACCCCACCGACTGAGTATCGACAACCGATTTCTGCAACCTTGACTGTATCCATGTGAGCTTAACATGGTTGCTCAATAAACTACCTGACTTTGATCACTGCAAGGAAATATCTGGCCTAGTGATAATCACATATAGATGCTTCTTAACAAGCTCCGTGTATCTCTTCTTGTCCACCTCATTTGTATCATTGTCATCATACGTAGGAGTAGTGGTAGAGACAACTTCTAAATAATGTTCTCAAAAATTAAAATTCCACAAATATGGTCAAAAACATCTTAATTCAATCAAAACTGTTGCAAAATTGCATTTTCAACCCGTCATATGTATATCGCATTTATAAAGTCCCTCATTCATGTTATATAAAGTCCACGGCCTTCTCATACTTTTGGAATAGTTGATATCATATGTACAAAATGCATTGTCAAAAGTGTGAGCCATTGGAATCGCATCTTGGGCATGTAACATACAAGAGAGTTTCACAGAAAAATAAAAAAAAGTGATATCTCATGAATAACATGCGACATACGTATCTCATTTTTAACATGTGATTTTACAACAATATTGATGGAATTAAGATATTTTGAACAATATGTGTGGCCTTTTAATTTTTTGGGAACATTATTTAGGAATTTATCTCAATAGTTGCAGACAGTCTATCATCCCAATCTTTAGGAGGTCCATAATGTACTTCCTCTGAGTCATCACAAAACCTCTCCGATTCTTGACAATATTCAAGTCTAAGGAAAGATCCTTGGTAACAAATTGTTGTCCAAAGAACGTCTTAGCCTCACTGATCCCATGTAAATCATCTCATGTAACGATAATGTCATCAACATAGATCAGAATAACGACAATACCTCGTGATGTTCAAACTACAAAGAGCTAGTGATATGCATTCAATTTCTTGAAGTCATGTTGCTCTATCTGGTCAAAGAGCTTTTGGAACCATGATTTGGGACACTACTTAAAAACATAAATAGACTTATGAAGTCTGTGTATCTTCTGATACTCTCCCTCAGTAACAAACCTAGGTGGCTACTGCATATAGACTTCCTCTTGCAGTCCTCCAAAAAGGCATTCTTGACATCAAGTTGGGAGAACGACTAACCTCGTACCACAACAACAAAAAGGACGGTCTGAAGAGTAGAGTGACATGCCACAAGAGATCAAGTGTCATGGTAGTCCACCTCATATATCTGAGTGAATCCACATACCACAAGTGTAGCCTTGTAGCAGTCAACGCTATTGCATGTTCTTTGCTTCACTGTAAAGATCTACTTGTAGGCAACCGTAGAAGCCCCTGCTGGGGCAGTAACCAAACTCCATGTGCCTCGTGATTAGAGTGCATTCATCTCTTCCTCTATAGCAAGACGTCATTGACTGTCTTATCTAGCCTCCTGATATGTACATGGGATTGTAACGACTGATATTACCACCACAAACTTCTTAAAGTCCTCTTATAGATGCCTCAACGAAACATGGCATGAGAGAGGTCGTAGTACATGTATGTCTCATCTTCCGAAGTGCAATAAGTTGGTCAATATCATATGAGTGATCTGCCTGTTGTACCACAATCTCCTGAGGAGTTGCACTCTCATCATGTAAATCTCTTGCTGTATAGAAACATCTATTACCATCTATGGAAATTAATTGTTTAGGATTTACCTAGGACGTGTTGGATGATGGGGAAGGCACATGAGTAGGGGTTCTAGTAGTCGGCCTTGTGAATATAAACATGAGGCGAAGTCTGAACCACATGAGTTGTGGTGGGGATGACCACATGGTTAGAGTAGAGAGGGTGGACGTGTATGTGTAAGAAAGGGAGAGAGATGTTGTTGTTGCAACAATTGCATTAACCAAGAGGGCTAGGATTAGCTTCTTTTTATAATAATTTAGATGGTCGATATGCACTCCTAATAATAACAATAATCAATGATTGAGATTAAATGCAATATTTAATATTACGTTTATGCTCCAAGCACAATTAGGATTATGAGTTGATAAATCGATTATCAATTCATCATCCAATAATTAATCTCAAAAATCTTCTTTCATGAATGAAGTGGAAAGGAGAGAAAGGTTCCGTCTATAAAAGTGGAGAGGAGATAACCTCCTTGTAAATAGGGGTGGTGGACATCCACGATCCTTTTAGTATTGGAGTTTTCTCTCTCCAATCACTTGATGCAATAAAGGGGTGGTGGATGTCCATAATCCTTTTATGTTTGGAGCAACATGTGAAGGAGGAGATGGAATGTAAACGTCCTCACCAGACTCAGAAGATGTCATCATATTACCCATAAGAGAAAAATACATAACAAGATCAAAGAATGTGATGCCGTCACTGACATATTACTTTCATCTGGCAAGATTAAAGTATCGGTGCCCTTTCTCGGTCTGGGAGTAACCTACAAAGGTACATTTGACATCTCTAGGGGGAGCTTATCGCCACCATGAGTCAGGTGATGGATAAAAGCCACACAACCAAAGATATAAGGTATTAAAGAGAAAAAGGCCTTTTTTCAGAAAATACAATCGAATAAGGAACCTTTTCCCTAATATAGAAGATGAGATATGGTTGATGAGATAACAAACAATGAGAATGACATCTCCCTAGTATGCGTGAGGAACACAATTTTGTATCAGGAGAGTCTTGGTAACATCTAAGAGATAACGTAACAACATCATTTTTGAGGTCTATTGGAGAATCCCAATGGACTTGAAGAACTAAGAGAGCTGACTAGTACAAAGTTAAAAGCGTTATCAGAGCGAGCACAGTTAACAATAATAGAAAAAAGAATCTTTATTTCAATAATAAAAGTTTGCATATTAGGACTAGCCTCAGACTTATTTAATAGAAAGATCTAAGAAAGTATGGAAAATCATCATCGACAAGAAAGAACCCCCACCCTTGGTGATTAGGGGCACAAATAGGACCCCAAATATCAAAAATACAACAAAGGAAATAAAGAATTACTTCTACAACTCTGATAACTGGAATAATTGGTAAGATGATTGATGCAAATTGAGATCGGTGACGGTGAAAATAAATTTTTAACGGTGGAATTATTGGTGGAATAAGAAAGGGAAGGGTTGAGAAGAGAAACTCGTCGGAAACGAGGGGCTTGGAGGAGAGAAACGTGAAGACCACGTGGGGAAGGAGAGAGAGACGAGAGAGGGAGAGATAAAATCTCAAAATTAATTATCAACTGAACTGTCTAACACAATGAGCCAAACATCCCTTTATATAGGAGGGATGAGGTTACAAAAATAGAAACTCGAATTCAAATTGAAACTAATTATCCTAATTTGACTCTAACCGACTATACGACTAATTTGAAATTCAAATCTTCAACTAATTAATTGAGATCACAGGCGATCTCGTTTATTTAATCAAAAACACGACAACTCAAATAAACGTAAATAAAATTAACGGATAAAAATTAAATAAATGCATCCATATATTTCCATTTCACGCTGCATCAACTCTCCTCCGCTTGAAAAATTCGTCTCCCGACGAATTGCTGGATCCGCGGGCTTGGAGGTGGATAAATCCGAATCGGCGTCCTCGATCATCCCGCGGAAGAACTGGTGTGTAGCGAATGGTGGGATCCATGCGTGTGGGATGCGAGTGTTGGCGACGCGGACTTCGTGGCGGAAGAGTAGGTGTGGCGCATAGGCGGGCTCCCATCCGGGTTTCATCCCTTTGACATGGTGCTCGAAGAACTGCTGAGGCATCTTCATAACGATCAACTGGGCCTTTGGAGAGCCCATAGTAAAGCAATAGCACACGGAGAGTAGAGGAGGAGAGGTGTCCAATGAATGAAGCCATGGGGCCTTTAAATAGGTGAAACCCAAGGTCCTAATCCTAATAGGATAAGGAGGCCACCCAAATTTCTTCCTATCAGCCCTTCTTCTTAAAATTTCTGTAACAGGGGGTGGGTTGCAATTTTCGCATCCCTTCACTGAAACAAATCTTGTTATAGGATTTCTTGAATTTCCCCTTGGAATAAAAACTTTTGCATGGGGGAACTTTCTTGCAATTTTCTCAAATTAACTCACAATCCCACATTTCATGGGATTCGACTCCCGTGGATAGGGAGCCCTCTGTTAGGGTTCCTTTTCCCTTCAACATGCGGCGTTGGCGTCGTCGTTGCATGCAGTTTTGCATATCGCGTAGGAGGAGCACAATCGGCCGGTGGCGGAGACTTCCGCTGGAGGTGAGGGATCGGGGCGACGCGCTGATGGAGTCTCGCGACGCGCGGTTGACACGCCGTCGGCTAGCCGCGTGGACGAGGCTGGGGTTGGTCGAGGGGTGCTACTAGGGGTGCGGGGGCAACAGGAGGGACTGGGGCTGGGAACGCAGGTGATGGAAGTGGGGGCATTGGGGCCGGAGGGGTGGCGGCGGGGTGAGCACTCGGGGAGGCAGGGAGGGCCCGGGGGATTGTGGTTGGAGCCGCAGGGGGTGAGGGAGTGGCCTCGAGGTTCGAGATTTGTTCCGCAGGAGTTGCGACAGTGGGGAAAGCGGGGGTTGGCGGGGATGGAACTAGTGAGGGGGCCTGCGGGGTTGGGGGGTGGGATGATGGGGAAGCAAGGGTTGAGGGGGGAGGAATTACGGGGCGTGTGGAATTTGCGGGAGGGGACATGGGGGCAGGGGGCATCGGCGATGAAGCATGGAGGGCGGGAGGGGGCATTGGGGTTTCTGGAGAAGATGGGGGGGTGGTGGCGGATGGGGCTGGGGTCGCAGAGGGATCCACGGACGTTGCCGGGGTTGATTTCGGAGGGATTTGCAGGTCTGGAAATACCGGGACCGTAAGCATTTCGTCGCCTTTTTCTTCTGGAATAACCTGGACAACGAGTAAATCATCATCGGCGGCGAGTTTTCCTTCGTCACAAATCTGGGCAGCGGCTTTGGTAGTGGAAGATTTTGATAGGGCGGCGCACATAGCCTTGAATTCAGCCACTAGATCTCAACATTTGGACTGGAAAATTTGGACATCACGCTATGCGTCCATCTCCTTGTTGTACGCCTCTTCGGCTTGTCATTTCCACTCCGACGAATGATAGTGTTTTGTCGCATGTCGGCGTGAATGTCTGGACGGATCGCTAGATCGTGAGGACAATCTATAGGCCATGCTCTGATACCAATTGATGCAAATTGAGATCGGCGACGGTGAAGATAAATTTTTGAACGGTGGAATTATTGGTGGAATAAGAAAGGGAAGGGTTGAGAAGAGAAACTCGTCGGAAACGAGGGGCTTGGAGGAGAGAAACGTGAAGACCACGTGGGGAAGGAGAGAGAGACGAGAGAGGGAGAGATAAAATCTCAAAATTAATTATCAACTGAACTGTCTAACACAATTAGCCAAACATCCCTTTATATAGGAGGGATGAGGTTACAAAAATAGAAACTCGAATTCAAATTGAAACTAATTATTCTAATTTGACTCTAACCGACTAACCGACTACTTTGAAATTCAAATCTTCAACTAATTAATTGAGATCACAGGCGATCTCGTTTATTTAATTAAAAACACGACAACTCAAATAAACGTAAATAAAATTAACGGATAAAAATTAAATAAATGCAGCCCTATATTTTCATTTCACGCTGCATCAATGATGCTCCCCAAGCTGGCAAGTGTCAAGTCTCACACTGAAATTGGACTAAGATAAAGATCTGAGGAAAGACTTTGCATAGCTTCTATAAAGGAAGATGGCTGGACCAAAGATGTCACATATACGGAGAGACTAATCTAGTAGGATTAGAAGATCTACTAGCATAATGAGTCTGGACCAGTCTATAGAGATCCCATTGATCCTGACCACATTCATTCACCCGGCTCATGAGTATATCCTGAAACACAAGAGAATATGGATAAAAATAGCATGGTTAGATTCTTTATAATCTGACTAATAAACAATACATTCATAGAATTTTCAGGTGCATTTACCATACTCTGTTGACACATGGAAGGTGTCAATTGGATCACTCATTGTCTTGTAATAGGAGAATGTCTCCCATCATCTATGACAACAGATCGGCCATGATAAACTGCACTGTAAGATGTGAATTATTCTTTGTCCTTGCAGAGATGATGAGATGCTCCAGAGTCCACCATTCTGAAATATCGACACCGTGATAGATGATAAGTACATAATTTGTACCTGAGATGTTGATGGAGGATCAAACAAAGTTTAGGTTGGAAAAGCACTACTAGAATTAGTAGAAGGATCCATAATCTCCCTCAAATGGTAGGCAAGATCTTACTTTTGATTAGTAGGAGTGACACTGGGCACAAAATGCTCAACATCACGAGCAGATGCAGGACGACCATGGTTTTATATCATGTATCCTCAGAGTGACATATATTGTTGCAGTATGTGCAATGCGAATGAGGGAAACCGTCACCTCTGCCCCAGACACCACTGCCTCTGAACTGTGTCGAACTTTCTCTACCGTGAGAAACATCCATAGCAAAGAAGGTCTGAGAAGTAGCTACAAGGGCACTGTGATCCTGTTCAATCTGCAGTTGCCTCCTCCATAGAAGGTATAAAAGTATTGATAAGGAGTTGGTTGTACATGACATCATATTGGGAATAAAGAGCCACAAGAAATACACCCACCGTCATGCACTACTTATAGAAGGGCACTGCACTATATAGTATATACCTGCCTGCTTACAACCACACCCATTTACCACGACTGTCAATATATCTCGAAACACAATAGATATATGTTTAAAAATGACACAACCATTAAGTTCCTTCGTAATTGGATAATAAAAAATTTTACTCTTTTTTTAGAGTAAAGTCAACATCAAGCAAAATATTCAGTAATGGCAAAGTCGGAGATGATTGAATTTCTTCATGTCTCGTGATTGGAGAATGACTATTGGTAGCTAGCTAGCACAACAGACCTACTGGGGAAAGGGGTTCAGATGCCGTGATTTGTTCTTTATCACGACACAAGTGACAAGAGACTAGAATCAACCAGCCAATATGTACTTTCATAAGACCTCTTATCAATACAAGCATAGTGGACTCAGTACCGATAAAAGGGCATTGCACTGTTCTGTATATACTTGCGTGCAACCACACCTAATTACCTTGCCTGTCATATATCTCGAAATAAAATAAATAAACGATTAAAAATGGCATGAAAGTTAACGTACTAACCTCATAACAAATTAAAGTTACAAAGTAAAGTCAGCATCAAGCAAAACATGCCACAATGGTGGAGTCGAATTCAATTGAATCTGTCCGTGTCCTGTAGCCAGAGAATGACTATCATCAACTAGCTGTCACAACAGACCTACTGAAGGAAGGGGTTGCAATTCCTTAATTTTGTTTTTTTGTCAAACACAAGTGATGAGAGACAACAATTAACCAACCTATATATATATATGTGGCTGCCCCCGCCTTATTTGGGCAAATTTTTTTATTTTTTTGAAAAATAACACCATGTACATTCATCCCTATATCCCTCCTATATACCATTCGAATTTCGTCAGAAACAGAGACTCCTACGGCCTCCATCCGGACAGTAATTTTTTAACGGTAACATGATTTTTTTAAATCGATACCATCGAGATGGAGGCCGTAGGAGTCTCTGTTTCTGACGAAATTCGAATGGCATATATATGGATGAATATACATGGTTTTATTTTTCAAAAAAAAAATAAAAGAATGCCGAAAAATGGGGTGGGGGCAGCCCCATTTTTTCCATATATATATATGTATATATATAGGATTTCATTCCAATAGGACGTTGTCCTTCCTGAGTTCAGGAAGGCCGACCCTTCTTTTGTAAGAAACATGATAACTTTAGTAGAATATATATCGTTTGTATTATAATGTGCAGTTTTGCATGCGGTTTTGTAGTTATAATGTACAGCTATAATACAAATTGTATACATATTCTACTAAGTGCTCGTATTTTTTACAAAAAGAGGGCGGTCTTCCTGAACTCAAGAAGGGTTGTGTCCTATTGGAAGGGCCCCATATATATATATATATATGTGTATATATATAGGGAGAGAGAGAGAGAGACAAAGAGAGAGACAGAGATAGAGAGAGAAGACCTCCTAGCTACAAAATCACAGATTATACACGACGAGTGAGCTGTTGTGGATTGTTTGCTCCAGAAGTTTGAGCAAAAGGTTAGGTTCCAATTATCCACCTGACTTGGAAACTTATATCATGTCCTTCGATTAGAACCAACAAAAAGTGTCAAAAGAAACTTCAAAATGATCAGCCACTCGATTGACTGAAGTTGTGCAATTGTGCTTTCAATACCCTTCTTCAGTTTGCCCCTTCTAATGATGATAGGGCTATTGGGGTCGACCCCTACATGTATCACCATGTCCTCTACTTGTGTGACTCATCATACTAGAGGAGCCTCCACAACCACAGGTAATTACTATGATAGAGATAGTATCGAAACCATGTGCAACAGGAACCATCTTGCTAAGACGGTTGTAGGCCTCCTTTATATGAGGAAGGACCAGTACTGTATTGTTGAACAATTGATTCATGGTTGAATCATATATCGTGTCAAGGTTTGAAAGGAAGACGCCAACCATCACAGTATGTCTTGTGTTCTGGAAAATTGCATACAGGAAAATAACTAAGAAGCTCTGGAACATGACCTTCAAGCCTGAGTAGTAGGCATGATGGAGCCTATAATCTTAGTCTCATTCCTCCCATGAGAGTTAACTATAGCACGAGACCCACATTTTTAGATATCTTGTGCAGACTCTCGTCGGCTATTTTGGGGATCGAAGACTCAGAAAGGCACACCTTAGTTAGTGCATTGTCCTTTTACCAAGATGTATTATTGTTAACCTTCTCCGCAAGCTCTGGCTCCTTGAGGATATATTCCTTCTCGTGAGCCTCCGTGATGCTCATGAACATCATGGACCATAACTCATAGTTGGTCCTATTCATCCTACCAATCGGGTCAATGGATTTAATCTTTCCTTCATGAACTACACCGACACCCTTGATGTCAGCTACATTGGATTGTTTTGCTGCCATCTTTGAAGGAGGATAAAATGTTGCAAACAAAGACGAAAATCATATTCGAAATAAGAGTCTACTTAAGAATCCAAAAGGTATGTGGATGTGTACCTAGCATAATACGACCTTTATATGCAATAGGATAGCCTTGAGTGTTTCAAACAAGAGGATCAACGATTCTAAAACCACAAAATCATTTAATTGATACATGATGCATACTAGGTAGTGCATGGATACACCAGAGATGCTCGAGGGATGCTGGCAAAGTCCATTGCGGTGGTCCACTACAGTTTTTCTGCTAGTAGTTGTAGCCCATGTGGCGACAATGCGAGGATAGGGGGTTGGGTTTCAAAGGGGTGTGGAACCAGGGCCCAGGACATATGAATTAATACTGTATTGGAAAAGAGGAACTGAATGACTTGATTAATATGCAGAATCTGAACAAATACAGTTGTAAATGTATTTATAATTGTATATAACATTTTATGAATTCTCTAACCATATTTGTTGTCTTGTAAGTATTTTTTCACTATCCATATTCGATCTGTTCTGTTTTTTTTCATTTTTAGACTAGGGAAGCTCACTTTTCATATCCTTTTTTTTGCAGTTTTAATCATATCCGTTATATGAAATGGAGGAGGACATGTTAGCACCTATATCTGTAGCCATATCTGTCCCTTCAGATCCTTACTCTTTATGCAGTGTTCTGTCTAATGTCTTGAAGGAATAACGCTACTGCAATGCATCTTAAGCCTTTGCATTTATCTTTGATCTTAGTGCATCTAACACCTTGCATCTATGGTTGTTTGGTGATGTGGGTTTTGAGAGCACTGAATATTTAAACCTTGTCCTTTTTCCTTGAATGTTCCATAATAACCTTGTTTCAACCTTCAAATGTTCAAACTGTAATAATCACATCAGTGTTTATATTGTATGAAACTGTAACAGTTGCTTTAGGTTTTGATAATCTTCTGTTTGGAAAATAGGCTGTTATATTCTATGCTGATCTTGATAGTCTCTTAGTGGCAAGTTCGTATAGTGGCATGCTTCTTATGTTATTTGGCATCATGCAGATGTATTAGTGACGGGAACAGGCTCTCAACACAATGAGTCTCTGGACAAGTGTGCAAGCAGGAAGAGAAAGAATCAGTATAGGGGAATTCGCCAGCGTCCATGGGGCAAATGGGCTGCTGAGATCAGAGATCCTCGGAAAGGTATACGTGTATGGCTTGGTACATTTAACACACCTGAGGAAGCTGCTAGAGCTTATGATGCGGAAGCTCGGAAAATTCGAGGCAAGAAAGCAAAAGTGAACTTTCCAAGTGAAAAACTACTTGTGCCTCAAAAGAACGTTCCAATGCCACGCACACCTGATATCATCCAGCCAGTATCATTTGAGAGTGTTGATGGTAACTGGGGTTTTGCTTATGTGAATGGCATAGAAAATGACTTTCATTCCCCCAGGCCTCTCATTGCTGTGAAGGATCCTGCCAGGCAACCGAATTACATGAATGGTGCCACCTCTGCCAAACTATTTCCATCCGTCGAAGGAGCTGTGCCTACTGATTATTGTGGTGATTCCTTTGTTTTATCTGATTATGGCCTGGAGCCTGAGCCTGAAAACAGTCTTCGTTGTGACAATGGAATGGATGAGCATTTTCAAAATAAGATGAATAGTACTGAAGAGTTGGTTGCACCAGATATGGCCAGCATTCTGAAGTTTCCTGAAGATCTCCCCACATTTGAGTCATATTTGAGCATTCTTCAGAATCCTTACATTGTAAACAGTCCGGCAGATTCTCCAGACAGCTTCTTAAGTAGTGAGGCGACTCTGAATGGTGGTGAAAGCCCTGTAGATCTCTGGGCGTTTGATGATATGCCGATACATTGACGAGGTCACTCATGTGCTATGAGTTTTCTTTGAATAGGGGGGGAGCATGTATGCATTATAGTCTTCTCCCTCTCTCTCCTCGCCCTTCTTTTCCATATTTCTGCCGAAAGAGAACTGCTATTGCTGTATGTTTCATATATCTGTAATGATCTATTATATTTATATATATACCCAAAGAGAACTACTATTGCTGTGTCTTCCATTCCTGGAAATACTATTGTCTGTATGAACTTGTTGAGTGGATCAAGTTGTAACATGCTGACTTTTTTATGTATCTAATACAATACATCAGTATTGTCTATGTCTCGGACCACGTATTAGAACGAACTTGAGAACTTTTTTGCAGTAATGCTAATGCATGACCAAAATTTCCTATTGGGTAAGCTCATATACAAACTGTTATTTGTTTCTTTGTATTTAACTTGGTAATCTCGTGACTGGTGTGTACACTTCTTTGCATATCATTCATGTCTCTCTGTGCTGGGAAGAGTTAAGAAGAGCTTTCCTTATATCCCTGCAGTGAGTTTCCGTTGGGATCTAAGCATCAAAGCAGGAGTCCATCCCAGACATTGTAGACTTGTTTTTCGTAAAGGTATGCTCTTAATCCTCAAACCTCTTTTTAGTCTTGCAATATGTTTGACAGATGTTGAGCCTTTGTTTAAGTATGCCTTTTTTTCCTACGAGAATTACAACCTTTAATGCTTGAGTAGATGTTGAGTCACTGTTTGATCGTACATTTTTCTTCCCTTTGCTCTTGAAGTCCATAGACACCATATAGAGTCGAGTGAATATTGATGATTTTTTTGTCTCGCCCATTCGTTTAGGATTCAAAAAATGAGAAAGTGAATTTTGTCATCTGCTTTCATGCATCAAGCACATGCAACGACGAGGTTCCACGTATTATTTTGTTTCAATCATAAACTTCTAACATTTTTTTGTAAATAAGTGACTTTTTTCCCTAATATGTAGGAGACGGGGGGTCGCTTGAATCAAGTAAACAATTTCAAGTAAATTAATTGTCTAGTTACCTTCAATTATTTTCAACAAGATATCTAACTATACAACCATTTATCATGGTAATTCATAGTCTGCAAGATGATCGATATTCTTGTTTGACGTGCTTGTTGTCAACTTCAACAACAAAGCATTCTCTCATGTTACGGAGGGTTGACGACACGGATTCTTTGTCTCCATGCAGATCTATTTTAGGTCATTTTCTGACTTAGATCTAAATAATTAAGATCCTTTCAGAGAATCTCATTCTAATACTTCTTGGGCCATCCTCTCCTTTAAGTCGGCCCAACAATTTAAATCTTACATCTTCTAACTGGTGCATCAACATGCCTCCTTTGCAAATAGCTAAATCACTTTAAGCGGTTTTCTCTCATCTAAGATCTTACCCTCAATCGGAGTTATGCAAACTTTCCTTCTGATTACATTGTTCCACATCCTATCTTTTCAAGCATCCATTGTAGCGATTCTTTTACTATCACTCATTGCACATGTCTGTGGTTCACATGCCAACATTCAGATACATAGAGTATATCATGTCTCACTATTACTTTGTAATACTTCCTTTGATTTTCAAAGGAATTTTCTTATAACATATAACAATAGAGACTCCTTTCCACTTCATCCAACCTGCATTCCTTCTATGAGTAATATCTCCATCAATTTATCCATCATGTTGCAAAATGGATCCCAAGTATCTAAAAGATTCTTTCTTCTAAATATTATCTTCTTTGATCTTCACTTCGATTCATTCGTTATTGCTTTCATCAATTGTACACTCCATATATTTGATTTTAGCCATGCTTATAAGAAGACCTTTAGTGTTTAAGGTATGTCTCCAAATTTTAAGCTTTTCATTTATCCCATCTTTAGTCCAATCAACTAACATGATATCATCGACAAACAACAAACACCAATGTATCTCCGTAGATGTGACTAGTCAACTCGTCTATGATCAAAGTAAAAACAAAAGGACTCAAAGTTGATTCTTGATGCAGATTAATGCTAATGTCAAAATAATCAATCTTCTCATATTGGATCCTTACACAAAATGAACTCTTAGCATACATATCCTTTATAAGGTCCAGGACATGCACCTGTCTCTTCTCCAAAACTCTCAACAACAACACCCATGGAATCAAATCTTAATCCCTCTCCAAATCAATAAAAATCATATGGACGTTCTTCCTTTTAGCTCTATAAATCTCCTTTGTTCTCCTCGATAGGTGGATAGCTTCAATAACTGAGCGATGTAGTATGAATACGAATGATGTTTCTATTACTTTGGAAACTTGCCTCAACCTTCTTTCGATCACATGTTCCCAAGTTTTCATAGTACGGCTCATTAGTTTATACATTTGTCAACAACAACAACAAAGTCTTTTTCGTAAATAACTAAAGTCGGTTACATGGATTTTTCGTTTCCATTCAGATCTATTTTACCTATTTAAATGGTCTGGTGGTAGTGCAGTGTGCCTACCACCCAAAAGACCAGAGTTCAAATCCCGTCCCCCTATAGGGGTTGCATTAGGTAGTCGAAAACCAGCGTAAAAAATAGTCGAATCTTTCAACATGGATTTGAGTAAGAATCCATGTAGCCGACCCTACTTATAGTAGGAGAAGGCTTCGCGATTTTTTTATTCAGATCTATTTTGGATCATTCTTGGGCTTAAATTCAAATAACTAAGATCCATTCGGATAGTCTCATTCCAACACTTCTCGAGCCTTCCTCGCCCTCTCTTAATTAGATCATCATCCCAAATCTCACATCTTCTAACCGGTGCATTAACCAGCCTCCCTTGCATTTGATGAAACCATCTTAAGCGATTTTCTTTCATTTTATCCTTTATCAGAGCTACACTAACTTTCCTTCTGATTACATCATTCTGAATCCGATATTCTGTGTATGACAACAGATCCACCTTAGCATTTCTGCTACTGTCATTCTCTACACATGTCTATGGTTCACAAGCCAACATTCTGATCCATAGAGGATAGCAGGTCTCACAGCTGCTTTGTAATATTTTCCTTTTGACTTTCAAAGGGATTTCTTATCATAAAAAACAGTAGAGGCTCCTCTCCACCTTATTTTTTTAGGGGAAGCTCCTCTCGACTTTAGCCAACCTGCATTTATTTTATGAATAATATCTCCATTAATTTCTCCATCTTGTTGCAAAATAGATCCCAAGTTTCTAAAAAAATCTTTCTTCTAAATGCTCTCGTCTCCAATCTTCACCTCAAGCATGGTCTCAAATTTCAGCGAAATTCGATCGAATTTCTATCAAATATCGATATCCTGTTGAAATCGAAATTCAACTGAAATGGCCGAAATGACCGAAATATGAGGGCCTTATTACAAAAAAATGACTGAAATAACCGAAATTTCGATCGAATTTCAACCGAAATTCCGTTTCGGCGGTCACCAAAACGGTGACCGAAACCGACATTTAAGGCCTTGACCTCAAGTCCCTCACTGTTGTTTCCATCAAATGCATACTCCATATATTCAGTCGTAGCCCTACTTATACGAAATCTTTTATTCTCTAAGGCATGTCTCCGAAACTCCAGCTTCTCATTTACTCCATTTCTTGTCTCATCAATCAACACAATATCATCGGAGAATAACATGCAGACCTAAGTATCTCGTTCTTAATGTGACTAGTCAACTCGTCCATAATCAAAGTAAAAATGAATGGACTCAAAATTGAACCTTGATGGTCTTGTTCTTAATGTGATGTGACTAGTCAACTCGTCCATAATCAAAGTAAAAAGGAATGGACTCAAAATTGAACCTTGATGCAACCATGGTAGGCCATATTGCGATATATATGTGATATATTGCAGATAAATTGGTATCGGTAGAGAGCCCATATCGATATCAACACAGATATCCATTTACCAGATATCACTGATATGTACCCGATATATCAGTGATCTATCACCGATATTGAGCCATATCGCTCGAAATTGATTGGTTTCAATACAAAATTTTCCAGATATCGAGACCCCCCTCTGGTAGTGTGTGATGCTACAAGGGGGTGCATACGATGGTTCTTCAATGGGTGGACTTTGCCCTCTTTGGCAACATAGATGAAAACAAGTTTAATGCCGATCAAGTTAGAATCACATGTCCAGAATACATCTGAGCAGTTAACTCAGTTGTCAACATTAAAAGCCAACGATTTATGCGATATAATGTGTATTAGTGTGCTAAATACACCTCATTCTTGCATATAAATTTCTATTTGTATGTTATTTATTGTTTTCATAACTAGGATGATCTTAGTTTTTGAAAAACTCACTTTTTATGCCATTTTCGACCAGGTGGATCGATATGATATCGATATTTCCTATCTTATCTTCCACAGAACTCTTGGTTCTAAATTCCTCCTGACTAAGTAATCTCTTTTATAATATTGCATTGGTTTACATTTTTCATTTATTTTTTTGAATAGATAAATCATTATACCAAAGAAACATTGTCTCGTTAATAATTATGTACATTTTTTGAATCAAATGACTCATCTCAATGGCATTCATTGTCTTCCATGAACAAAACATGGGTTCCAAGTGTGCTTAACTTAGCTACTTTGATTCCAATTCTAATGTTTATTAATCACCAATCAACATTAATAATGATATGTTCGATATGACCGGTATGTGCAATGTAAAGGTCGTAGATGATCTATATGTGTCATCTAATTGTATATTTCTAAGTTATTTAATTTTATAACAACTTGGATTAAATTCATTTCCAATATCTATAAGTCAAGAATCAACATTAACATCGATATGTTCGATATGGCCGATGTGTGATATATGGTGTACAAGTGACTGATATGTGTGATATAAGTGTGTATTTGCAGGTTATTTGTTATTTTAATATCTTAGATGATCTTAATATATGAAAAAGCGATAAAAATATCTTTTTTAAGCCATTTCTGACATTTCCACCGATATCGTCGTTATATCCCTATATATCCTTTTTCGAACAGACTAATATGATATCGACATTTCCTACCTTGATGCAGACCGATGTTGATGTTAAAATAGTCAATCTTCCCAGACTTGGATCCTTACATAAGATAATGCCCCATCACACATATCCTTTGTAAGGTTAGTGTATAGGGAATGTACTTGTCTCTTTGCTGAAATTCTCCACAAAATCTCCCTTGGGATTGAATCACAAGCCTTCTCAAATAAATAAAAATCATATGGAGGTTTTTCTTTTTAGCTCTATAAATCTACATTGTTTTCCTCAACAAGTGGATAGCTTCAATAGTTGAGCGATCTGACATGAATCCAAATTAATTTTTAGTTATTTTGGAAACTTACCTCAATCTTCTTTCGATAACACGTTTCGAAATATTTCCGTAGTATGATTCATCAATTTGATACCTCTATAGTTCGAACAATTTTAAATGTCTATTTCATTCTTGTAAAGAGGCCACATGATGCTTTTCCTCCATTCTTCGTGCATTTTCTTGCTTCACCAAATAACAAATAATAAATTTGTGAGCCAAGTCAAGCCATGTTCACCTAGAACTCTCCATTCTTCTATAGGAATATCATCAGGTTATATATATTTCCCAGGTTTCATAACCTCCAAAGCCTCCTCTACTTTCTTTTTTTGTATTTGTCTATAGCTTGCACGAATCAAGTAACTTCCGCTATTATCTTGATTTCTTTATACTCTCGTCCAATAAAAATCTTATGGAAATATTGCTTCCACCTAGTCTCTATATCATTCTAAGTAATAAGCACATGCCCCCTCCTTTAGCTATAAAAACATGTCCTTCCTCATCTATAATGCACCTCACCTGATTAAGATCTTTGGTCTTTCTTTCTATTGCTTTGCCAATCTAAATATATCCTTCTGACCCTCCTTAGAGTCAAGTTTTTTGTATAAAAATTGATAGGTTTTTGTCTTAGTTTCACTTACATCATTTTTCCGTCCTTATTTGCTATTTTTTAGTTCATTACAATTTCCTCTATTCGATCCTTATACATAGATTTAAAGCCAACTCTTTTAATTTTAAGCTTCTTTTGCACCTTTTTACTCCACCACCAAGTCTCCTTTTGGCCTAAAACTCCTCCTTTAGATCCGCACATCATCTCTTTGGTTATCCTTCTAATACAAGATACTTCCACATCTCATTTACACTTCTGTTATATTCCCAAGTCTTCTAAAATCTTCTCCTTGAAGCTTGCTTTGTTCAATTGAAGATCTAGTTCATTGGTCTTGAGAACCTTATTTTTCCTTTCCAACCCTTTTGTTTGCACATCCATGACTAGCAAGCGATGTTGAGATATCAAGCTCTCGCATGTGATCACTTTGCAGTCTTTACAACAAAAATGATTTATTTTCCTCATCGCAAAGTAGTCTAGGATATGTATTTTAGTCGGTTCATTGTTGTAAGGGACTAAACGCTCCTCCATCTTTCCGAAGAGAGTGTTTGCTATGAAACTTTTCCCTTTTCATTATAGTCTTGAAGCCACGACTCATGAATACTAGTATGTCCTAAAAAGGAAGTCAAATTCATGATAAATTTTCTTGATAGAGATACTCTAAGAAATCCTTTAGGCATCATGCTTTCTAAATCAACTACTCAAAAGAATGCTCTGGTAGAGCATACATTAACTACATTAAAATATACCCCTCCCTTTTTCTCATATCAGTTGAGCCATACCTTCTTGGGCAATTAAGGGTTGTACCCCCTCAGGTTAGTTTTGTCATTAGTAAGATAAATCAAATCATGGCTTATACAAACCAAAGCTTGATTTAGTAAAATTTTCTTACAGTCGTGCTCCTACAATTTTCAAAAAATTACACGTACCCCTATTTTTTTATCATCACACTTGTATACTGGAGAAAGCATTTGTTTGGAAAGGGAATGGACTGAAAAAGCGAGGGGCAAAATTGTTGATTGCCCGTGAAGGTAGGGGCGCAAGTGATATTGCAAAATATGGAGGGTCAAAAATGATATTGTAGAATCTAAAAGGAGCACAATTGTAAAAATCTCAATATATTAATATATTCCACATTCATGTCAATTTGATAGCATTCTAATAATCGATAGGCAATTACAATCTTTGTCATAAACTCTATAATAACAAGAAAATCACATTGCATATGGGACATAGCCGCTTGTTGAAGCATCATTTCCTACATATCCATTGAAATATCCACCTATGTAAATCATCTCTATTTGTGGGATTCCTTGTACAATCCTTTGAAAAATCGTGTTTAATTCTTCTCTAAACCAATTTGTGGTGCATAAACTGCAGTGATACTCGTGATCTCGTCTTAAAGCACCAGTTTTAGCAAAATAATCCAATCCCCAAATCTTCACCTCAACCACAATATACTTTAAATCGATATGAATGATGAATCTGTGATTCATGACTCTAAAAGTTGAAAATAGAGCTTTGTTCCCGAGTAATTAGCTGCATATTTCCACTTATATTGCATAATTAGCATTCTGATCGATCCGGATTTACCCGACTGCAACAAACCGTTAATTAGACAACATTATTAACAGGGTAGGTCCGCGGCTCGTCAATGAACAATCACTTTAACTCCATTGCTATCCTTCACTTTTCCTGAACACCGTAATTTAAAGCATGCCTTCTTATTCTCCCTTGCTTTACATCCAACTCATTTTGTCCCTTGGAGACTTAGTATTTGAATCTCCATTCTTTCCATTGTATCTACCATCTCCATCAAATTCCCAATCAAAGTGCCAATATTCCAACTACCTATCAGCAACTTCTTTTGCATCCTCTTTTGGATTGACTAACTTCTTTACTCGCAAGCATCCATCATGCTAGATCCCTTGCAAATTTTGGACAGCTTTGAGAGACGATGCGACAGAGATAGCTTATTTACTCGAATGTGTTGCTCATGCGAGAACTCTTGCAAATTTTGCACTACATTGGGTGGCAATGTAAGAGCTCTTGTCAACTTCTCATTGCATTCAGGCGTTGCAATCCATCACACGTAGGGACATCCCAATGAAATCCAAATGATACTAAATCTATGTTAAAAGATCCGATTGTTGCGTTGGATGTCGGCTATGCAACTGTCCTCATTTACTCATGCTTGGGGATAATGGTAGGTTAAAAATCAACCACATGTTAACTTCTTTCCAAAAAAATAAAAATTGTAAATGAAGGGAAGGGAATAATGTCTAGATGGGTTTTATTTATCTGTTATGTTGATTGAGGAACAGAGAAATGGGATTTAAACCAATGAGTTTCCCTTCTCAATATATTTGTTTCTTGAAAAAACTGTACATATTAATAATAGGTAAGATTTCAAAATGAGTTTTTCATTCATTTCCTTTTAGAAGTGATGAATTTATATCAAATGATTATAGTACCCATTTAAATGGTCTGGTGGTAGTGCAGTGCGTCTGCCACCTAAAAGACCGTGGTTCAAATCCCCCTTTGTGGGGGTTGCGTTAGGTAGTCGACAACCGGCGTAAAAATAGTTGAATCTTTCAACTTGGATTTGAGCAAGAATCCATGTAGCCGGCCCTACTTATAGTGGGAGAAGGCTTCGTCATTTTTTATTCTTATTCATTTATTCTACTTGAGGAGGGTTCTCGCCTCATAAATAAGCATGCACATTCCATTACTGAAATCCATGGACTCATTCGATAGAATAACATTTTAATCTATATTTTGGATCATGAAGCCAAGTTCTTATTTTCCCTCTTGTTTGCATGTTTGGAATGGGATCAGACCATGAGGTTATCTTGAAGTTGGATTTATCTGGAAGTCTAAATATGGATCAGAACTAGATTATAGGGGTCATCTTGGAGTTAACAAGAACTCACGTCCATTCTCAATGAAGATTAACTTTGCTTCTGGAGTTACCTTTTTTAGGTATTTATTCCAATTTTACACTATTAATGGCACTAGCCTATAACATGTCCCAAGGAAAATTTGACATCAAAATTTCACATAATGTTTTTCTTTCATGGTTAACTCATCCTTTAGAACCTAATCTCTTTAGCTTTAATTAATCCAGATAAGCACTAGCTGAGTGATATGCTCCCCATCTTTTGTGTTTCACTAATGCACACGGTTGATGGATTATGAGTTTAGTAAGCATGAACGCACTCTAGCAATAACCTATTATCCTTCTTAGGTTTAAACCGTGAACCAAACAAGTGTTTTTGGTACTATTATGCTTGTACCTCTTTTGCTTTTCAAACTTATATGGTTGATGGATTTGTTTTGCTTTGGAAAAATGGACTTTTGGATTCATATGTTACAAATACCCACTTGTAGAAACTTTTTGTTGAGTTGCTCATTTCTTTTCATTAATTTTGATATTACTGTATTTCATTAAAAAGTGACCATATGCGTGCGATAGAAGAAAATGACCGGCCTATAAATTAGATCCCATGCAGATTTCATCAACCATCGATTTTTAGGGATGAGTTCTCCGCCGCCGCCGCCAGCACCGCCTCCTTCCCCTAATTTTCCGCCTTCAACTTTGCCTAGTTTTTTTACACCACAGATATGGTTTCCACCCTTAAATCAAGAGCAGGTTGCGTGCAGATCTGGGAAAACTGTCTATATCTTATGCGATCGTCTTGAATTACTTACATTTTCTGCTAGATTCGTGTCTTTTTTTGTTTTTTCTTCATATAAAGCAAATAACTGTGCATCATCGTATTCGATGAGTTGTTCCATCTGCATATCATTGTTTATGACAACTTGGTGCATTTATTTATCATCAATATTTACATTTTACTGTTATTATTTTTTATAGATGCCTGAAGGTACGACAGAAATGGCTAATTTTTATCGTAGAATGGGGATTGTGTTCAATCCAGAAATAGCTGATTTTTTTCAGAGGATGGGGATTGTGTTCGATTATAATCCCCTCTCTGAGAATTTAAGGTAATTTTTGATCTTCATGTAAATCTTAAAATGGGCATGTTTATTAGGTTCACATCTTTTTTTATTGTCCATTTTTTTCATTTCTAAGTTGTTTATATATTCAAAATTGAGCAAGCATGTGTTTTGCAATTTCTTTATATATTATGAATTACGGTCTAACTCGCTTTCCGATTTCTGCATTAGGATGGATGCTGTTGTGAACACTGAAGACAGAGGTACCATCAATTATTGTCACAAACATTTCCATTTCTCTTGATGCGTTGCTTGATTGGGAACATTAATAAAATGTTGGTATATGCAATGTGCACATGCAAGGCACCAACATAGATGTTCCGTTGAAAAAGTGGCATGGTGCTCTTGATGATCCCAATCTCTATTCACAAGCAGATACATCTTATATTTACAGGACAATGCATAAACAAATTAGACAGGTCGACCTGCACATAACATGGAATAGCTACCGTGTTTGTTGCTTGCATAAGAAACTACTTCCTACATTACCAATCTCTCCTGCACTACCATTCCCTTCGGGTCAACACTTATTTGGTCTTCTTAAGGAGTGTCTTGATAGATATTTTTTACATCATAAGTGGTTAATTCTTTCCAAAAAAGCCATAAGTGGTTCGCTTATCCAATATTTTTTACATTATTAATGAATTTGCAAGCAAATGCAGTCTGAGTTTATGACATATACAACTTCTGATCTTGTTATTTTGATTCATGATGCAGCCAGAGAAGTATTGAGAATAGCTGAAGATATGAGCATAGAAATCAATCTAAGTGACACTGCAACGAGGGATCTTGGCCCGTATATTTACCGGGGTCCACGCAGAGGTGTTGGTGACCAGAGGATTGCCTATCATCGAAGAAATGAAGCTCCTCACCGGCCTAACCCCTCCATAGAACGACCGATCAGGAGAAGACCAGAGAGATCAACTAGGGCAGTGGCTGGATATGCAAGGGCAAGGGGAAGGAGAAGCGGAAGGGGTGGAAGAAATGCGGGGGATTGAACATGATTAAACTTCCTGGCATTGGATGATGTCAAGGGTGGTCTTTAAAAGTTTCTTTGATTGTTTCGCCGTTAGGCTACCTTCCTCTTGAAGTCAGTAGCCGGCATAGTCTCATAGTTTCTTTTCATGAATAATCATTAAACAATACTAGTTTTCTTCAACCATGCAACCCCTACTTTCAAAGTCAGGGTGGCATGAAACGATAATAACAGGAAGTAAAGTTATTAGTGGAAGTTTCTTTTCCCTTTATTTCGATGCTGGTTGTCATAGTTTTGATGTATAATCTAAACATCTGGTTTTTTTATATTTCATGTCTTCCCTTTCTTAATATTATTTTATATCTGAAATTTTATTTTGTTTAGTATTATGATATCATTGTAGATCTTGCTTTCTGCTTAAGTTTGTAATATATCTTTTTATCTCTGAATGGTCCATCTACCATCTGATCAGCTAGTGGCTTCCATTTCTGAAATGATTGTCCTTTGATTGCACAGTGTCTGGATTAATGTGGTAAACAAAATTGCTGTATTCCGAAAAGAGTGGCTTATAATGAATGACCTTGATCTTTATATTTCTATATGCTAAATTGCTTGAGAACCAAGGTGACTGGTACTTGAGGAATTGCAGGGGTGATGCTGTCATCCAATTTCAGGTTGGCTTGTAGTGCAGGTCATGGTTTATCCTGTCCCAACTTGCTGTCTATTC
Source organism: Ottelia alismoides (assembly GCA_037367405.1). Taxonomy (NCBI): domain Eukaryota; kingdom Viridiplantae; phylum Streptophyta; class Magnoliopsida; order Alismatales; family Hydrocharitaceae; genus Ottelia; species Ottelia alismoides. The sequence continues at coordinate 543,517 of JAZKJV010002397.1, forward strand.
TGCTGTCATTTTCTTTGTGTCATATCTTAAGATGTAGGGTCCTTTTGCGGGTCAAGGTGTTCTCGTGTCTGATGTGGGCCACCGTTTGATAACGGGAACCCGTATGTCCGGGCTTTTCCAGGGGATGGAGGGTGTCCTGCCAACAGTGCATGGAGATACTTGAGGATGCTGATCACCTGTTCTTTTTGTGCGGCACATTCAGAAAGTGTGGGAGGCAGCGGATCTGGATACAACTTCATTGAGTTGTGCATCTGCTTTTTATGATTCCATGGATGGGCAAAATTTTGGGACATACCCAGTTAAGATATGGGTTGCAACCATTTTATGGGTTGTTATTGGCCAGCAATATGGTGATCTTTCTTGGTGAAAGATTGTATTTATAGAAAGTTAAAGAGCACGTCAGGATCCCAGGGGAGGGTTCCTGGTCTTTTTAATTGTTATACATTTTTTGTGAGGATAAAGTTTTTGGATGGGTGTCTTCTTGGTGGATCAACTTTTTTTCTTTCAAAATCTTTGTGATGTGTAAGATTTGAATACTAGTGTTTTCGTTCGTAAGCATACTGACCATCAGATCACTAGGGTAGTTTGAATTGCACCTTGAATGATCTATCAAATTGTCCTTTTTTTATTGTTGAGGGCAGTTGCAATTCATATGAAATTATGAAATGGTCATTTAGGGCCTTAACGATGGATATATTGAGTGGGCAAAAATCCAGTAGGATGTCTTCAGCAGTTGTTTGCTCCACCATCTTCCTCATTGGCATCTTGACGAACGTGATCCACTTGTGATTTGGGCGATGTCGGAGATATGGCAATTTCCTGCGACAGTCTTTATTCTCATCGTTCATGTGAAAAATGATAGCATGCTTCTTGCCTGTTGTATTTCCCTGTTTCCAAAGTAGGCATTGCAGTCTGGATTTTCTGAAATAGGGTTTCCCATAGTTTCTTTAAATTTATTTTTCTTCTACTTTGATTTCCCATATCATCATTAAACACTAATAAAGAGCAAGTTGGTGCTGCATCCACAACATCCCCTGTAGTTACAATTGAGACAGGGAGTCACTTGTGTTTCGTTTCTTGATAGGATAGTTCAGTTGGGTTGGTATATGGGTTCAATTATGATTAGAGTCAGTTGTTCCCTGATGTCCACTCCATCTTTTTTTATCACTCAAGGAAGCTTGATGAGAAAATTGTAATTTTTATATCGTTGAATATTAGTTCCTTCTAGTCGTATTTTTATTTTTGCATGATTGTTGCATATTAGTTCCTTCTATTCATGTTTTTATTTTTGCAGGGTATAAGATCGTCCAGTTCATGTTTTGACTTTTGCTAGGTGAGGATTGAAGGTATCTACACTTGTTTTCTTTCAATCGTTGAGATATGTAGATGAGATGTAGTAAAGCTACAACTATTCTGTTGATTGATTAAGGTGTAATGAACAGAAAGGAAATGCTTATTGGTTTTGAACTGCATATATGTATACCATTTGTAGGATGCAAAGAGTAAACGGAGATGGATAAGTCTGCCTAGGTTATGACTGAGAAGTTTTAATGCTTTTTCTTCCTTCATATGACTTCATATGTTCACCTTCTTCATTTAGTTTTATGTTTAAGGTAGAGGCCGCATTGACCATTAATCAGGCTGCAGACTGTTACATTTTTAGACAGTTCTTGGTCCTATTCCTACATTGCAGATGGTAATGCAGGGAAGATCTCAATGCGACCAGATTGTTTACAATCATGCAATTCTGACAAACATTTAATTGCAGTTGCATGATCTTTTACCTATAACTAACTCTGGAAAAGTAGGCTTTTTTCACTCTAAACTCTCTTCTCTGGGTTTTAATGATATTCATAATTGGCCAAGTTTCTACAATATTGTTTAAAAGTTCTCTTGTTTATTGTGGTGCTTGGAACAAAGACTGGCATGCCATTCCATTATCTTCCACTTGTAGGTTGCTCCACTTTGATGTAAGTATCTGCATAACATACATTTATGGTTTCTTTTTTCTTAGTTCTGATATCAAGAAATTCGTTGATAGTGCAGTAGTGTAGTCCAGTCTGTCTCATCCTAATCTCATTAATAATTATTGTATATATGCATCCATTGTTGATTTATAATCATCTCTAACAATACACATCTCAACATTATATGAGTGGAAATCTCCTGATAGCCTCAAAAAAATAAATATGCAAAGTAAGGCGAGGTAATTACAGTAAACGATCTTAAAGAGCCAAGGGAGTGCTCATAAGATCGTTTGTTCAACACCAGAGTTGTAGGCGTGAAGTGAAAATGAAGTATAGCTCCAAGAAAAAGCTCTCACAATGATGGCTATGAGAATTAAAGAGTAGGTAATGATTTCTTCACTTAGCTAGTGGATTAGAGGAGAATGGGGCCTTTATCTATAGATTTTAGAGTGTCAAATAGTCTTTACAAGCATTAAGGATTAGTAGGACATAATTAAGCAAGGACTAGAACGATATCACAGATTCCACTGAAAATCACTGGGAAACAAAGTAGTCGACTGAAAAGAAATGTTAGTCAGTTGAAGTCTTCTAGATTTTATTAATATCAGATTATTAGTGTCAGAAACCATAAATAGTGAACTAATATTTCAAAGTAGTCGATTGAAGAAAAACTTAGTAGACTAAAAAAATATTGGTCGATTGAAAAATATAGTTCAGAACCGTGCTTGTTGAAAAATAGGATTAGTCAATTAGGGAACATGATTAGTCAACTGAAATCAAGATTAGATTTGTAAAGAAAAATGGAAAAAGTTGTTGAACCTATTTTTCTAAGAGGTGTGCATGATGTGATATTTCTTTAAGGTCCTTTACAATTTATAAAGAAAAATACAAATGCATCATTGAATATAAGGAAAAGACTGCATCTTGCATCTTACTTCGAGCTTGAGTTTCTTGGTCTCCCTCATATTTTAAGCTTCGAGCTCTTTATGCGCAAGCTTCTTCTTGATCATTTAGCTTCCTTGCTTTTACCCTAACTAGAAGCTAAGCATACAAGTTTTGTTATCATCAATACATACATGCTTGTACATGACCTCACAGTTGGTAACATGAAAGTATTTATATACTTTGGTACAATAATAAAATGGATTTTATCAGTCGTGTCCCTCTAAGATATAGCAATTTCAGTTATGCTCCTCAGTTTTTTGAAATATTAGTTGTGCCATTGACTTCTTGTCATTATATCACGTGCTTCTCTTTGTTACTTTAACCGTCAATAAGTTGAATTTGATCATGATTTTTTCAAATCATGGTGAGGTTAAGAGAGGCATAATTGTCCAAATACTCCTCCTACCCACCTCTTCTTGCCCATCCTCCTCCATTGGATGTGGCCTCTGGACTCCTCCTTTGTCAAGTCCACAAGCTCCTTCGCCTCTTTCTTGATCAAAGCTGGTTTATTCAACTGGGAATTGGAGGCCGACATTGGTGTAGTTGGAGGAAGGCCAAACGATCTGATGGAAGGGAAGCCAGAGGAGGAAGGGATTGGGGTTGGGGGCAGAGGAGCTGGAGGGGGTTGGGATCGGAGGATGAGGGAGACCGGTAGGAAGGAGCTAGAGGGAAGGTGGGGGCAGAGGAGGGAAGTCAAAGGAGGAAGGGGTTGGGGTTAGGGACAGAGGAGCTAGAGATGGGGTGGGGGCGGAGAGGGAGGAGCTAGATGAATGGTGGGGGCGAAGGAGGGAAGCCAGAGGAGCTAAAGGGGGGTATGGGCAGAGGATGAGAGAGGCCAGAGGAGGAAGGAGCTAGAGGAAGGGTGGGGTGTAGGACGGAAGCCGGAGGAGGAACGGGATGGGATTGGGGGTGGAGGAGATGGAGACATGGAAAGAGCTGGAGATAGGGTGGTAGCGGAGGATGAGGGAGGCCGAAAGAGAAAGGAGCTGGAGATAGGGTGGGGGGAAAGGTGGGAGGACAGAGGAGGAAGGATGCAAAGGAAGGAGGTGGAGAGGGCCGAGGAGAAGGGAGAGAGGGAGGGGGTTGGTTTCTTCGGGAGGAGGGAGAGGGTGAGGAGGGGAAGACAGCGTTCCTTTTAAATTTAATTCCAATTGTGTTCCCAAATTTTTTTTTGAGAAACGGTGGGATGAGCCTCCTTAAAAGGGCCATCCAAAAAATATATTATTAATAAAATAGATAATTACACCTACGAGGAATCTAAGAAGGCCCCAACATGCCCAAGTACATTTTCATGATAAAATCTCAACCCCTCAAAAACCACATTGTTTCTGTTCAACCAAATGCACCAGACCACCACGCAAATCTTCTGTCTTCCTAGCTCAAATCCTACCCACCTCCTGCACGAATCCCGGAACTTGTCTTTGCTAGCGAAGTCAAGGCCCGAAATCGACAGTCATTGCCAAACTTAAATTGATCCAGGACACTGAAAAATAAATGATCCATGTCCTCCTAAGATACCCCGCACCTACTACACAGGTCCACGTTCCCAGGGAAGAGCCTTGCTCTCCTCGTTGCCGTCAACACCCGCTCTCTTCTCAGAAGCCACAAAAAGACTTTTAACCTTGACGGAACCTTCCAAGACCAGATCATTGTGCAATCTCTATAGATCAAGGATTCCACATTGGATGGATGAGCCACCAACAAACCATACGCCTTCCGAACTGAAAAGTGGCCATCATGCCACTCCTACGAATCACGCCCCTCCGTTGGCCCCACTCGATTGCACAATCGATCTGACAAACCCAGAAAATCTTCCGCCCTCTGGTCAGATAACTCAACAACAAAGGTAGGCGACCAAGAGCCACTCATCCACACCTCAGCCACGTTGCTCTCCTTATCCGTCTCCAACGCGTATAGCCTTGGAAACATATCGCAAAGAGCACCCCGTCTGTCCAATTGTCCTGCCAGAAGCGAAAACTACGACCATCCCCAAGCACCGATCGTAAGTGATCCATCATATCTGATAGGACCAAGCAAACCCCTTTTCAAAACAAAGATGAAGAACTCCCTCCTGTTGCGTGAACCGACAAGGAGGAAGAAACCCCATAGATTGACCTGATCAGAGTAGAACATAGATCAGTGCCAGGGCCCTAGATCTTAACGACCCACTTTACCAATAACACCATATTCATATCTCCCAGTTTTAGAATCCCCAAGCCACCTTCTTTAGTCGGTGTAGAAATCGATGACCAGTCCACCAAATGTAGTCCTCTGTCCCCATGCGAAGAAGACCGGAAGAAATGACGCATCAGAGATTCCAACCTGGATCGGATGCCTGCCGGCAGGGCCCTCGTAGACATGAAGAAGACTGGAATGGCAGACAGAACTGCCCTAGTAAGGACCAAGCGCCCTCCCTTAGACAGAAACACCGCCTTCCAGCCAGCCAGCTTCCTCTCCAGCTTCTCCACCAGAGGCAATCAAACGACCTGGCGTAATCTCCCCGTCAAAAGAGGCAAACAAAGATAGGTGATAGGCAAGGACCTCACCGACGTATAGAGAATCACACCACATGCCTCCACATCCTCAGTCGCCATATTAAAAGGAACAAATGTCGATTTCACACCATTCACCCTCAGACCTGAGAGATCACCAAAGATATCGAGCACCGCCTTCACAGCTTTGCATTCCTCCACCCCACCCTCCACGAAGAACAATGTGTCATCCGCATACTTAAGGAGAGGCACAGAGAGACCGCCTCTGGAGTAATTTCTATAGAAGCTACCCTCCGTCGCCAACCTGGCCATGACTGCCAAGGCGTCTGTTGTCAGACCAAACAACAAAGGAGACAATGGACATCCCTGTCGCACACCTCTCTGCGACTGGAAGAAGCTGCCCTCCTATTTCCCATTCACTAGGATCGACATCGAAGTGATAGTGACACATCTCTTCATCCATTCAATCCATACATCTGGGAAACCTCTCCGCACCAGGGAAGCCCAAATCAATCTCCAGCACAAAGTTGATGTCAAAGGATGGATGTCAACTAACCTAAGGGATGGACGAAAACTTGTGTTCCCAAAGTTAATGTCCGCCTGTATCAGGGATGGATGACAACTAACCTAAGGGATACAAGTAATAGAACAAGAAGTCAGAGGCACAACAGATATTCCAAAAAGGGGATGGTCATAACTGAAATTGCAATATCTCAAAGGGACGCAACTAATAAAAACCTATAATAAAATCACAATATTTATATAGGGGAACCTAACAATATACATGCAAAGTTGCAAACACGAAGTTGGATCGACGAGGTTGATTCATACATATACGTTATCAATCAATCTTTATGGGAGAAAAAGCTTGTAAATAAAAAGATTTATAAGTATATGAAGTATGTAGAGATTAAAATGTCGTTGCAATATTTGATAGGAGTATAAATGTATAAAAATATCAAAATAATGTAATTTGAATCAGCCATGTCTCCTCAACATAGTAGAAAAGTACCTTAGAGGATCATATTCTTCTTTTTACCTCACAAACATTTTTGATGAATCCAAGGGAATAACAATAGTTCATGAAACTAGAACCTAAGTATTTCCCGTCAAAGTCAGGTGTTTAGACCAATAGATCTACGCGTGATCCTATCATTCACAATGCCCTCGTAGCTTCCTACAATGAAGTCTTGATTCATAAGTGGGGTCATCACGCCAACTAGAGAAACTAGAGGATAGAGCGTACCTCTTGCACTACGACACTGCCTTGTCACGGGCTCGGTGCTTTGTTCTTCCCTACATGTAGGGATTTACATGGGCGTGCCCTCGTTGTCAGAGATGATCATTTCGACGCTTGAGATGCTCCAGTGCTCGCTTCCGTGCGTCTGTCCCCATCCTTTAACAACTACTATGTGATTGCAATCGCTCTTCATCTGCATATAAAATTGCTTCCCATCTCTCTTCACAATGAAGTCCTCATCATATTGACTCAAGGGTGACATTTCCATCCTTGTGTCACCTTGCATTGCTTTGTTGCTTTCTCCCTCTGATTGAGCACTTAGGTTTAAACGAAAATTTAGAAAAATTGTTAGGTTCTTGATATTAAAAATACTCAAAAAATTGAAAACCAAAAATTAAAACAAGGGTACCGCTAAATAAACTTCGATCTAACTAAAATCCATAATGAACATCATTGTATGGGATTCACAAAGCCCTTATTGTATTCAGTTATGCTTCAAATAGAATGAGGCACAACCCTTAAGGATTAGAGCCAAAACCCCCGATATGGGGTTGCCTCAATTATCACATGGGACCGACAAAGTATTAGCGCTTCTATCATACGTAGACGAGTAGGGTCTTGTCGACGACGGTGCTCTCGCCTTGTGTAGAGCATCCGACTTAATCTGAAGTATTAAGCATAGGCCATGCCCTCATCATCTTGCTTCCAAGTACCTCACTTGTGAGGGAAGTAGTGGTTTCACCTATCGACTTCCTATATATATTTCTTTAGTTGAGTAGCCCTCCAAGACCGATATTGAGGACCTTAAAAAGTGCAGATCACATGATACAAAGGAGGTGGAACAAGTACGTGGATAATTTTCTAGTAGTGCATGCTCTCCTATAGGGCTAGCCGCTTAAGGACGTGTTACGGTTTTGCTTGAATCACAACTCTATAATTGAAAATATAAAAATAGCCAAACCCTTCTTGGCTTCACATGAGTTGAGTTGGTGAACCCATTTTGCTTGGTTTTTGTTTTAATCTATATTAGAATCCAAAGATCAAGTCCCGCGCCTTTGCACCATTTTGTCACTTCACACTTCTCTATGACCCTTGCTTATTGTGAGCCTTCAATTGTTTTACACTCCTTTTATTTCTTGTTCATCAATGTATCTTTAATCCATCATCTATTTCCTTTTCCTTCAAGATGTCCACTCCAGGACAGTTTGGTCGGGACTCCATCGACACTCACATCGAGCCCTTGAGTTTGACATCTCAAATTCAGGGTGATTCCCAGGAACATGGTTCAGACTTCGCTAACCGTCCTCAGGACTCCTCTCTTCTTCTACCTCCCTCAAATCGGAAAAAATCTCTTCCCGAGTTTTGCCTTTTTTGGATGGAGATTGATTTTACTCCCTACACTTCTCCATCACTAAAATTCAGAATTGACCCTAATTCTGAAGTATTTTCTACATTTGGTGCCAGCATGCAGACTGATCAGGATATTTTTCCCAATTGCAGATCTAGACCCCGATCTGGAGCCCGAGCCCTCACAGTCAGAATCAGAGATGGCTCCAATTGGCAGAGGAAAGGGACCACAGATCCCAAGCACGGAGTAGAATATAGAGCAGGGCACAAATCAGAATGAGGTGAAAATCCAGCACTTGTCCTCCATTCAGGCTATCCAACAGTAGTTGACCCAAGAACTTGCCCAGGTCGCTTTCCATGAGATGTTAAAGGACCTGAGGAGAAGGTCGGAAGAGAGAGGCGGAAACCCAAGAGGAGGTTTTCATGACCACCATGGTGATGATGAGGATAATCACTCTGTAGATGGATCTCACGGAGGCGAGGGAGAATGAAGGAGAGGCCAACCGAATCCCACCTTGAAACAAACATACAACCCTAGGGCTGACTACATCACTGATTGGATCCAAGTTCCATCGATCCAAACCCTCCCATACCCGATATTGTGAATCATAAAAGAAAATGAGATGAAGATGAATGAGGCACAAGAACAAGTAGGAAGAAGTGAAAAGGATGAGAAGGTGTAGGCTCAAGTGAGCGAGATGAAAGAAGAAGTGAAGAAGAGAAGAGTGAAGGACCAAATGAGCGTTTTTTTTATCTTTGACCTCAGCAAAACTAATAAAACAAGCCTCAAAGAAATGGATTAGCTAGCTCAACACATGAAGCCGCGAAGGTTCAACTATTTTATTAGTCCATTTTAAAATTATTTCAAGCAATCTTCCATATTAGCTAAGCACTACTCCTAGAGGAGAGAAAGTATCGTCAGGTGTATACACAGAACACCTCGCACTTCCCACTTCCTTCGTAACTTGCAACATGCACCTTTTTAATGTGGTCATGAATACTGGGATCTGGGCCACTACTCAACCAAAAAGGTAGTAAGTCGATAAACGAATCTAATACTTTCCCCTGAAGGGTACTAGGACGTGGTATGATGAGACATGGTGGCGCCGTCACAGTAGCCCCTATGCTCAGTACTTGGGTCCATACAATGTCGAAGCAGTTTTCGTCCTACTCACCTATGTACGATAGAAGCGCTCATACTTCATGAACCTGGGCAGTATTTCAGGCGGTACTCAGGATAGGATTGGGGCTATATCCTAGGATCACACCTCATTCAACTTGGAAGTACTTGAATACAATGAGGGTTTTATGAACCCAACACAATGAAATCCATTAGTCAATTTTAATTGGGTCAAAGTTTTCTTACCAGTCCCCTTTTAATTTTTCTGTTTTCACTTTTTTGATATTTTTCATTCAATCGCCTAATAATTTTTTGATTTCCATTTAATCCTAAATCTAAGAAAATAAGGGAGAATCGAAAAAGCTGATGCGTGAGAAAACTATGGATGCATATGCTAGAGTTTGAGAAGTGTACCTCGCACCAACACACTACATGCAAGTGATTCACACATAAAATGTAAAGCCAATCTATATGCAGATGCAGTAGCCGAAATCACCTTAAATAGGAATTGTTGTTAACGTGAAGCACACTTTATTTGGTCTAAGTCTAAGCACGAGATATACTATAGGAACATGACATGTATTAGACTTTGGATCTATGTACTGTGCAATCAACCTAGTTTTAATGGCTCAATAATGAAGACATGAAATAAGAAGAAAGTAAAGAGCACAAATATCAGAAAACAAAGTGAAACAAGGGGAAAATAGATTGTGATGAAACACAAGAAAAACTCCGTAAGGTCCCTTGGTGCACCGGCATTGGTGAAACATACCCCGAATAAAAGTCTAAGTATGAGTCTGCTAGTACAGGACGGATGCCCTTAATGGACCCCCTTCTACTAAATGCGGGAAAGTAAACTCATACTACACTCTCTCACACATAAAATAGAAAATATGCCATTCTAAACAACTAAAAGGTTGCTTGACAACTCTCTGTCCTCCTTCGTTGTTCTCTCTAATCTGCTAGGCTGTATAGTCGGCCTCTGCCTCGCTCGGGTATGCTGGACATCCTATGATGTTCTCCCTCTCTCAATGAGCCCTCGCAACAAAGTAAAACAAAGAGATGCCAAAACAATATGCAAATAAAAATAAAATTAAATACAATAAAGGAAATAATAGAACATGCAAGTAAACAAGTAAAGAAAGAACAAAACTACCTAATCTACCCTATATTGCCTCCTCGACAAATGCGCCATATGGAAACTTACCGAAGATATGGTCTGTTGATACTAACAAAACAAAGTAGTAATCATTGCTTGACCAAGCTAGGTGTCTCATTAATCAACCCATAATAAGTGTAACTGTGTGAATTAAAATTTATTTTAACTCCAAAGATTATGTGTATAGGTGTAAGCAGCAGAGTGTCGAACTTAGAGAGGTATACGAGAGGGATGGATATTTTTATTAATTAATGCTAGCTAATAAGATTTTTAGGTTTTTATTTTTCCAATTTTAGGCCATTTTCTGGTGTTTAAATGTTTTTGTAGGTTTTAAAAAAATCTTTTTTTAAAATTTTAAATTTTTATCATTTATATTTTTATGTTTTAAAATGACTGTTAATTTTCAATTATTTTTAGTTTTGCAAAATTTTATTGTATTTTTTATTTATATAAAGGATTTATTTATTATCAGTAATAAAAACACATTTTTTAGATTTTAAAATAGCTAAAATGTCCTAAAAACCAGAATAAAAAATTTTTTATTTTAGATGTTTTCACTATTTTTGTATTTTTCAAATTTTTTTAATATTTTTGTATTTTTTCAAGTAATTTTGGTATTTTTAGGGATTTTAAAGTGATAAAAAGATTGAAATAAGGAAATGGAAAATATATTCTATTGTTTGGGTTTTAAAAATCGTTAACAGAATCAAATAGGCCCAACTTGTTTTTCATATAAAATAGAAGTAATGTAAAAAAACCCAGGCACTGGAGTTAAGTTTTTGATCTTTCTAAGATTTTTTATATTTTTTTCTAAGTTTTTAGGGTTTTAAGGGTTTTCGTTTTATATTTTTTTATGAATTTTGGATGTATTTATAATAAAATATAAACTAACTATTTTTTCAAGATATATATATATATATATTAATTTTGTGGATTTTTAAGGTTAAAATAGGGAAAAGTTAACTATTTCAAATTTTTAAAAATAGGAAAATAAGTTTAAATTCCAAATAAAAATTATATGCAATAGATTCCCATGCATCTACACGCTAATTTTCCTAGAATTAATGGAATACAAGAGTTGTTTATCAAATGCAACGTGTAATAAAAATTAAAATTGATGTACAAGGGTATACATGTAAATATCGAAAGTTTCAATAAAATTAAAATACTACAAATAGTTTAGGACCTAATTTGCAACCCAAAAGTGCCTCAAGTGGATGGCTACACTTAGTGAGTTGGACTGGACGAACGAGCAAATAGCAGACATATTAGGGGTCCCAATGCAAAATCTCTAATGTTATTATACTACTTTAAATACTTATAGGACTCTAAATAAAACCAAAAAAAGTGAAGGGGGAAAGTGCAATATACCCTTGAAGGCTCCGCATGCTCTGATCCAACGGGTGAGGGTGCTTCACTTATGACTGGACGGTCTAGATTAGAAGCCCTCTCACTTAATCTGACAGTGAGGATCAAATCTGATGGTTGGAAGGATCGAAGATCTAACAACAATTGCTGGCCTAGGACCTTGCTCCTGATCGAACATCGGGGAGGTGGCATGGAGGAACTGGGAAGAAGGCCATCCTGTAGCTGCTTCTGTCATCTCTCTCTCTCTCTCAATCCACAGGATATTGGAGGAGCTTAGAGATGGTATGAATGCCTACGGCTACTCCATGTCGGATGTTGGTGCTCAAAGGAGTCCATGCCTCACTGGTAAAGGCCTGGAGTTCTAAGAAGGTCGGAGCACCTGGAAGCATCAACTGCACCTCGATAGACCCCCAGATGGGATCCTCTTTGCTTGGGACCTACACGAACAAGTTTGGGGCTTTATGGTGAAGCACCTCTTTCCTTTCGTTGAGCGAAACATGGAAGAAATGGAGATGGGTGAGGTGTTTGCAGGACCTTTGCGAGGTCGAGGCGATTCATATGGAGGAGCATATGGAGAAACGATAGGGAAATGAAATGGGATGGACGACGAGTCAGAATGATGTCAAACTACGGGGGAACAGAGGCTAGAGCCTAGTGCTCCAACGTACTAGAATTTTTGAATTTTGGTTGAAATAAAGGAAATAACATGAAACTGAAATCTACCCTAAATGCAAAATCAAAATGCGAGTAAAAAGACCTAGGATACATGCTTCAATAGGTCGGGATAACCTGGAAGAGTGACCTAGAGGAGCTGCGGTCGTGGATGATCGGACATGCCTTTGTCACCTTCTCCTCGCCTCGACACACATGGGAAACCCTCCTGTCACAAAGGTTTCTCTCCAGCAACCGGTCTCGAGGTCTTAGGGTGGCTAAAAGGGGATAAATGGGAGCTAGAGGCAATGGGTCGAAATTTATAACATTCGACATGAGGGCTTGAAAGATTTAGGGTTTCTTCTCAGGTTAGCGGAGGTCTGACGGAGCTGAGGTGCGTCTGAGGTAGGCAGAGCTCCGAAGATTGAATTCGGTTAAGGATGCGGGTCAGAAGGAGATCGTGTCTGGTTGGGGAAAGGTGAGAATTGTGCTCGACAATAACCTTGAACGTGCAATAAATTGGGGGGGAGGGGGCAGTTGACTTGCGGGTCAACAATCCCCACCTCCTCATTGGCTACCGGCCCATGTTAGAGTCTAAATATGAATAAAGATAAAATATCATAATATAAAAATAAATAAAATTAAAAATAAAATAGAAATGACTTTATTTTAAAAACTTAAAATATTAAAAATATTTATTATTTTCTACTCTATTTAATGATGATTTTTATTTATTTATATCATCTTATTTGATAGGGTAATTTATTTATATATTACTAAATGCATGTATATATACCTGTATTCTAGGTATTTACATTTTTATTTTGTTTTTATACATAATGACATATTTAAATAAATTTTTTATTTACAACATTATCTAATACATACATTTTTTGGAATTTTTACGATTTTATTTGTATGTATATATATTCAATATACGTATAATATACTTATTTGTAGGGTTTATTGTTTATTTTTTTGATGCTTTTGAGTGGGTTTATTTTTCATTTGTATTTTAATAAGTGTTATAAAATATATATAATAAATTAAAAATACAAGAGAACCTAAAATACTCAAAATAAATTATATTGGCTTGTTGTATCAATGTACAAGTGCCATAGTATCCCAATTAGCCAGCTTTTACATCTTAGCTCCACTCAGATGAAACCCCTTCATTTTGAAGAGAATTGAATTTTGAATCCAATGGAGATGAATTTGATTCATTTGAATTCATATGGAGAAGATATTGATCTATGAAGTTTTCTTTACGACTTTTCCAATTGAGTATAATGAGTGGCAGGTGCATGATTTATGTTTACCAATAATTTTGTTATTTTTTAGACATTATTATGTACAAAGTTTTTTGTTGAACATATTTTTATGCGAGGTATTTATGATAAGTAAAAAATAGTACAAGTTCGAGCCATTTACACATAGTACAATGTACATTACGTGTTTAGGTTTTTCTTGATATTTTTGGATGTTATTCACACTATCTCTCCCTACTTTATTGTGATCGACCAAGTCAATACTTGACCTGATCTTGAGGTTCATGGTCAGTCTGTATTTATACACAACCTTCTTTATTTTTCTTTTCTTTTCCTTATTCTTTTATTTTGTACTTAAATACATGTATATTTACATATTAGTGTTAGATTGTTAATTCATGCAAGATTGTGATATTTACATGTATTTTACTAGGGATTTTAATCCACAATGGAATAACAAAGGTGATGAAATGGAGATTCATCATATATTACATAATTTTGAGGTGCAATCATTTCTTTAAAAATTCTAGGAACCTAAATACCACTCGATCTTCTATAGAGCTATAGTAATAGAGGAAGAGACGAGTATATGCATGAAAAGGGAGGAGATGTCCATAGGCGTTCTCCTGGATATCTTCCCACGGTTAGTCCTCATCGATCTGTTGGCCATCTCTCTCATATGCAACCAATGGAGAAGTACTTCTGGAGATCCTTCTTGATGTAGGTCCCTTAGCTTTTATGGTTTGAATGATTGGATCCCTTGCGATATCGAATCAATTGGAACATCTTTTATTGAAACTATCTCATGCTTCATGCATCATGTCAAGGAGGGTGATATACGTTGGTGTAAGAGCCATATAAGAGGTAGTTGAGGCATAGGGAGTGAGGCAAGAAAGTGGATATGGGTATGAGGAGATGGGGTAGCAGGAGGAAGAGGAGGATGGGGAGATGGCGATGAGGTTGATCGACTCCTCGTGCATAACTATTGGAGGATTTGAGGCATGAACCTTGGCTTAAGCATATGGAATATTGAAGGAGTTGGCAGGGGAAGAAGTGAGGAAGGAATATCAGAGGATTTATAAAGGAGTCGATGGAGGGATAAGCGAGGAATATGATATAGGAGGATACAGTGGTTAGGACTGTTGGTGCCTTAGTTATGAGCCCATTGATTGAAAGAGAGATTACTGGAAGAGAAATCAGAGAAAATAAGAGGGGAAGATCGAGAGAGGCAAGTGGAAAGAAGACATGTAGCATTCCGGACTTCGGTCCTCGGACCATCGTTACCGGGGGAAACTGATCTTGACAACTTGTTGGGTTAAAAGATATTATAACAAAGAAATTATATGGTCCATACAACTAATTCCAACACAGGAATATATGGATAGAGCAGAGAGTATGTCAGGGTACTCGAGGTAACCCGGCAACCAAACCTACCATTATGTTGAATTCATTATACAAGTAGGACATGGGAGAGCGGTTGTTTTTCGCTCTTATTTTAGCCACTTCCTTTTTAGTGACAGCTAGGTGCGCATGGCTCACAGCAAGCGGGGGAGAGAAGGTGTGGGGGCAGAGGGAAAAAGGAGGTACGTGGAGCCTTGCCTTTTTCAACAGGTTGTGAGTTGTTGCTTAGGGAACACCTTCACTCCTCCTGGGAGGTGGCGATGAGGTTGATCGACTCCTCGTGCATAACTATTTGAGGATTTGAGGCATGAACCTTGGCTTAAGCATATGGAATATTGAAGGAGGTGACAGGGGAAGAAATGAGGAAGGAATATCAGAGGATTTATAAAGGAGTTGATGGAGGGATAAGCGAGGAATATGATATAGGAGGATACAAATGGTTAGGACTGTTGGTGCCATAGTTATGAGCCCATTGATTGAGAGAGAGAGATTACTAGGAAGAGAAATCAGAGAAAATAAGAGGGGAAGATCGAGAGAGGCAAGTGGAAAGGAGACATGTAGCATTCCGGACTTCGGTCCTCGGACCATCGTTACCGGGGGAAACTGGTCTTGACAACTTGTTGGGCTAAAAGATATTATAACAAAGAAATTATATGGTCCATACAACTAATTCCAACACAGGAATATATGGATAGAGCAGAGAGCATGTCAGGGTACTCGAGGTAACCCGACAACCAAACCGGCCATTATGTTGAATTCATTATACAAGTAGGACATGGGAGAGCGGTTGTTTTTCGCTCTTATTTTAGCCACTTCCTTTTTAGTGACAGCTAGGTGCGCATGGCTCACAGCAAGCGGGGGAGAGAAGGTGTGGGGGCAGAGGGAAAAAGGAGGTACGTGGAGCCTTGCCTTTTTCAACAGGTTGTGAGTAGTTGCTTAGGGAACACCTTCACTCCTCCTGGGAGGTGGCAATGAGGTTGATCGACTCCTCGTGCATAACTATTGGAGGATTTGAGGCATGAACCTTGGCTTAAGCATATGGAATATTGAAGGAGTTGACAGGGGAAGAAGTGAGGAAGGAATATCAGAGGATTTATAAAGGAGTTGATGGAGGGATAAGCGAGGAATATGATATAGAAGGATACAGTGGTTAGGACGGTTGGTGTCATAGTTATGAGCCCATTGATTGAGAGAGAGAGAGAGAGATTACTAGGAAGAGAAATCAGAGAAAATAAGAGGGAAAGATCGAGAGAGGCAAGTGGAAAGAAGACATGTAGCATTCCGGACTTCGGTCCTCAGACCATCGTTACCGGGGAAAACTGGTCTTGACAACTTGTTGGGCTAAAAGATATTATAACAAAGAAATTATATGGTCCATACAACTAATTCCAACACAGGAATATATGGATAGAGCAGAGAGTATGTCAGGGTACTCGAGGTAACCCGGCAACCAAACCGACCATTAGGTTGAATTCATTATACAAGTAGGACATGTGAGAGCGGCTGTTCTTCGCTCTTATTTTAGCCACTTCCTTTGTAGTGACAGCTAGGTGCGCATGGCTCACAGCAAGCAAGGGAGAGAAGGTGTGGGGGCAGAGGGAAAAAAGAGGTGCGTGGAGCCTTACCTTTTTCAACAGGTTGTGAGTTCTTGCTTAGGGAACACCTTCACTCCTCCTGGGATGATTTTGCTTCCTCCTCGTGACCCGATTGTGAGAACCATAAAAAATTGTGAGATTAGTAGATCGGGTCATATAATAATAGTATATTAAAAAGACATATATTCAAGAAAGTACATTATTTGATTATCTTGTCGGTAAAATATAAAAGTGTTGTTGACACCTGATACCATAATTTGTTGAATCAAAATCCGATTCAATTACCTCCCGAATCGGAACAGTCACGTTCGATTCAATTACCACCGATTGAATCAACTATTTTCCGAATCGGAACAAGTCGGGTCCGAACACCGAGTTGCACCCCGCCCGGCAGCTTTGGTTTGGAAAAACAAAACCCAGGCCTTAACCCTAGCGTCCTCTCGCTCTTTTCCTCCTTGTGAAAGCTCCATCTCCTTTCTTCTCCGCCGCCCTCCCTCTTCCTCTCCCCCCTCGCCGCCTCCGTTGCCAATACTCCTCTCCAACGCCACCACCATTTCCCTTCCGCCGCCACCGCTGCCTCTTCCCTTCGTCGCTGCCATCATCGCCAACATCATCTCCCTCTCCCTCCTCCGCCGCCTTTCCCCGCCACCACCAACTCCTCACATCGCCGTCGCCGCTCCCCCTCCATAGCGCCAACCCCACTGCTGCTTCCCAACGACCCATCCTCCATATTCGACCCATTCCTCCGCCGTAGCTGCAGCCCCAGTCCCACTATGACTAACAATCGCGCATCCTATCACTGCCGCTCGAACAAAGCTGACGTGTTGCACGACGTGAGCTGTGGGTAACGAGTTTCGTCCGTCTTTTTTTCATTTATCTGTTATGCAGCAACTTAATTCTTCGAGAAATAATTGCTGTTCCCTGTTAGCATTTGAATAACTTCCCTAATATTTACTGCGATTTTGATTTTCCTTATTTTACGAGTGCTGCAGTGGAGACTGGAAGGAGCTTCAGAACAGTGCATCCGATTTTTTTCCCTTTTATCCGCTTTCTCGCCCCTTATAAATTATCCTACCGCTATCCAGTTTTCAATCAATTACCAGTTTCCTGTTATAGTCTGGAGTTGTCATTTGCATATGGTTTAAATATTAGCATCAACTATATTTTTTATGGTTCCTGTCATTAAATCATAATTCCAGTTCATCACCGCCACACTGTTCCTGTCCACAATCACTTCCTTTGAGCTTTAGATCATATTGTCTTTGTTTCTTTGGGGAAAAGTTTAGATGTAGAGCGAAAAGAGAGGGCCAAGAAGGTACAATGGAGAAAGGGCAGACCCAGTGTGAGGAGAAGAGGTGGAGGGGAGAGCGAGGGAGGCCACCTATTGTGAATTTGTGATTGGGAGGCGTGACACGGTGGAAGGGGGTGGTCATGGCTGGGGCTTCCAAGTACCTCACGAGGGTTCATGCTGGTGAGGAGAGCTGGGAGTGGCCACGGTGTCGGGTATGGATGAAAATTGCCAGAGTGTGTTGGCCTGAGCATTGGTATCAGTGCTACCGATATGGAATGGATGGACATCTTGCTCAGAGATGTGATGTGGAGGAAATAATCTGTTTCAATTGCTGTTTGCCCAGGCAAAGGGAGGTGGGGGTGTGGCTTGAAGGCAACAGAGGTGGATAAATAGGCAACGGTATATAACTCACCCAGATCTCGCTGCATAAGGTCCGAAGGAGAATCGAACCATGATTTTGGAGACTATGCGATTGGCGAGAGATGGCGGTTGTGTGGAAAATGATTTGTGACTGGATGAGCCACGGTTGTGTGTGTGAGGGGTGGGGAGGAGGAGGCCCGATTCCTTGATGATGGCAGTGAGCATTTTCGTGCTACAATTGTGTGGTGTAAACCTAGATTTTGGGATGGTGGGGTGGTGGTTGGTCCTTGGTGGTTTGTCTCCATTGATGGTTGCCCTTGAGATGTAGAGATGCAAACAAACGGCTATATATGGATATATGTGTATCTGTAAAAAAAAGCAACCATATCTGCATCCATAAAACGTATATAAGCTTCTCCCATGTTAAGTGGGGCGACTGTATGATTTCTTATCAAATCCATGTTGAAGGCTTTGACTTTAGGCTAGTTGCCGGCTACCTAACACAACCCTCATCACGGGGGGATTTGAATCCTGGTCTTGTGGTTGGTAGACACACTGCTCTACGACCAGACCATTGAAATGGGTATTCTTATCATATTTGTATCTATATACTTACAAAAATAAAAAATGTTTTCTGTAACATATTTGTATTTGTAGAAAAATCGTATACTTATCCATATATATATCCACTAAGTTAAAAAGGGCATGCTTTCAATAATCGTGTCCAAACATATTAAGATCAATTAATTTCAAAATAATAAAGTTTTTACTAGTTTCGAAATGTACACATAATGTAATCCTACAATTATCTTACATTTGAGGTTTAAGGGAATTTGATATGTGAAATCATTTACATTTATTATATCAGAAGTTGTTATATTAATACACTATATAAAATTTCATATATCCAAAACATCCTTCTAAATTATTACATTATTTAATAAAAAATGAATAGTAACAAAAGTAGAAAGTTCCATACGTAAAGTAAGAAACAAATCTAATATTAATCTAAAAATTGCAGATAAATGTAAGAAAAAAGGCAATGAAGAAACACCAATGGTTAAAAACATTATTTAAATAGTTACCAACAACTCTTGACATATGTAAGTCTTAGGTGTGTTGGTAGTAGTGGAATGACCATATCACCCTTACTCGTTTGTTTAACACTATATTAGAAGACACCCCTTAGTTTTTCACATATATTTATAGCAACTAACATGTATCTATATATGTTGCACATCTAGAAAGGGGGATAGTCACTTGTAGCAATCTTGAAAAATCTAGAGAAACGACGCGTGCCATTGACATGCCACATCATCTGAATCTGTGGTAGAGGCCGCAGTGAGGATTGGTTATAGCTCGGGGAGCTATTGTAGGCCTTGGTGGTGATGAGGGGGACCCCCGTCATGATCCTTTCCTTAATGGTCTATCGTGAGGGAAGGACCTTTGTTGATGCTCATGCTTTTAGAGGAGATCGTGTGCTCGCATCGAGTTTCGAAGGCAAAAAGGGTTGAGGAGCGACATAGGAAGCCGATGGTGATGCATCCATTGAACACAAGGGAAGGGGGTTAGAGGTTGCATGTATGTTGGGCAGATTCTTCATAGTCATCTCTAAAGTTGTGCATACTGTCAGTGTCATATGAGATGGAGGACGATAAGGCGGATGGGAAGTTTCAAAGCTTTGCATTAATATTTAGAACATTAGCTTTTAGAGAAGTGTTGACTTAGCCATTACCATGCATGATTTGTGGTATCAAACCTATGCAGTGGATAGGGTCACGGTGATACGTGCTATCTTTAAGACCCTTGCTCTCTTTTGTATCCTTCGAATGTGCCTCTTTGGGGGTTGAGAAGGGAATGGGTTTATTTGTTTTATTTCCTTCCAAGTATTTACATTTCGATTCTTCGACTTGTTTTGTGACCTTGCCTACTAGCTTACATTCTGTTATCCTGCTAGAATCTCATTGGCATTTCGATCTTTACGTCAAATGTAACCTGGGGTTGTGCAGGAGACACTGTAGACCGTGTTCGCGATTGACGACAACCATACCTTAAGGACCAAATCTTCTGTTGGGGTCTCCAGGGTCTATGTCAGTCCTTGAAGGCAACAAGGGATGACAACGACTAGTTATAGGAGGGACACCATACCTTGTGTGCTTTAGAGCTAGATTAAAACCCCTGCTTGTGTTTTATCATAAACAGAGGAAACATGAGGTCGATAGGTGGCTAGAGTGTGAAATTAAATATTACCCCAAGATTTCACTGCCAGATGCATTCTTGGAAGAAGTGGATAAAGAAATATTGACGGTGGTTGGTGAGATGGTCGATGAGTCCCCAAAGGTGATCTTAGAGGTGAGTGCACAAGTTTTTGAGGTTGACATTTGGTCATGCATGGAGGTTTTCCTAGGGGTCATATTGTCGGGGAGATCTTAATGAAGCCAGTCTCTTGGAATGTTTGGGGTTTTGGGATCAAGAGAAGAGAAAGGCATTTAGAGATCTTCTTAGTGATTGTCAGATTAATCTTGCACACTTGAATGAGTGAAAGGTTGAAATTTGGGATTTAGTGCCATGACGTTCCACATGCTTGGAAGGGGTGGACTGGAAATCTCAATAATAGTTGGCGAGATGGTTGATGAATCACAGAGGTGACTGCAGAGGAGAATGCACGAGGAGTCGATGTTGACTTCTGCTCATGTGTGGTGTCCTTCCTAGGGCCATGTTGCCTGGGGAAATCTCGATGATTGACCTTTGAATCTGGTCTCTTGAATGTTAGGGGGGATTGGGGGATTGAGAGAATAGAAATATGATTGGAGATCTTCTTAAATCTTGGTGCGTTGATCGTGCAAACTTACATGAGACCGATTGAAAGTTAGGACTTAGTGCCATGACATTTTGCATTTAGACCTTGGTTGATGAAGCTTAGAGCTTGAGATGCGATATGATGTGCCTGTGGGATTATTTTGGCATGAAATGATGATTTGCTTATCACATGGGTGGCTTTGTGGGCTAAAGATCAGTGTCGATCATTTTGAACCAGAAGGTTGATGATACTAAGTTGATGTTCACCTTGGTTTACGGTTCCACTAGAAGCGATGAGATATGGGACGATCCTCTTGTGTGCTTGGACTAACTTCATGACATTGCCTTGGCTCGTGGGTGGTGATTTCAACGTTACTATGCCAACTCTAGATCGCTTGGGAGGGGGCAGGGATAGAAGATCATAAGATTCTTCTTCTTTAGTGGTTAATTTATCATAGAGGTGCTATAAGCTTCGAAACATGCGTCGGAGTAATAGTCTCGATCATGTCTATATTGGTTTCTTTCTTTGGTTGATTTCATTGAATTGCTTCTGTCATTGTTCGTTTATTTCTTGCTAAGGTTGCGATCTAACCACACACCCATTCGTTTGAAGTTTGTGTAGGGGTTAGAATAAGATCTTGGTTTCGAACTGAAAATATTGGTTTATAGAAGACGCGAGGCGGATGTCCCATAAGCTGAATATATTGCAAAAGTTGCTTTTGGATTTCGACGATGAACTTTACTTGAGGTCGGAGGTAGGTAGATCTGTGGCTCAATAGGAGTTATCCTTCCTTGACAGCTTGAGGATGGTTGTGATTGTTGGTTCTTGCGGCTACATTGAGAGAGGATGCACATGAATGGATCATGCCGTATGACTCGGATCGTTGCAAATAATAATATCAAACAATCACAATGTTACACAAAACTTTTAATCATAAGATAAACAATCAAACCACAAGTGCACAAGTATTTAACGTGGAAACCTTCTTGGGTAAAAATCACGACCAGATTCTCTTGACTCAGGATTTCAACCTGACCCATACGAGTCTTTCACTAACCTGAGTTGTTTACACAGGCAACCTAACCGTATTACAGCATGATTTGATTATGCGGTTATTTCAATCTTTTACAGGTAAACAAACCTAACAACCTTAATATCAAAGTAAATATGCAATGAGGAATATGAGATAAAGGCTGAAACAATCTCGTCGAGTGAGGAGGGGGTTTGTAAGATTAATCACAGAGCTTCATAGTTGTAGGCATGATGAGCAAAGCAGAAAATAGCTCTTGAATATTTCTCTCTGACTATAAAATGGAAAGGAGAGAGAAGAGAACTTGTTTTTGTTGTGTTGAATAAGCGAGGTATGGAGTCCTATTTATAAGCTATTAGTCATTGCTGTGAAAAAGCAACTGTTGTGAACAAATCAGGAATAACATTACCTTCAAAATCTTCCTAAAATGAAAAGTGGTCGATCGAAATATTTGCTTGATCGATCAGAATCAAATGATCGATGAAGTGTATTTAGATAATTGATCAGAATCAGAAGATGCTCGATCAGAGATCAAAATTGATCGATCATAACTAACCATTATATAATCATTGGAATTCAAAAAAATGACGATCAACATACAAGGATTGATTGATCGTGGGTGGTCGATCAATCAATAAAGGTTGATCGATCATTCAAGGCAAATAACCATTCATGTTATGATCGATCAATCAAGGTTGTTGATCGATCAACCTGTTTAGAAAAGTTGATCGATCAGCTTGATATGTTGACTTGAAAGTCAAAGTCAAAAGGCTGAAATGCAAGATGTATGATACTTGGGGTCTTTTACATTCCAAGACAATTTCAAAACCAAGGCTTCCTTTGCTTCGAACTCCTCTGCTTCTTCTTTACTTAAGCCTGAGCTCTTTAGCTTGAGCTTCTTCATGGTCTCCTTAAGCTTGAACTTGTACTTGGTCCAGTAGCTTTCTTGCTCTTGACCTAGCTACAAGCTAACTGCACAAGTTTTGTTATCATTAAAATACGCATGTTCATGCATGAATTGATAATCTCCCCCTTTTTGATGATGACAAAACATTTTGAAGTGTTTGCGAAAAAAAGTATGTGCGTGAGTAAGAACATTTGAAAACATTTTCTCTCCCCGAGAAAACTTTCACATCTAAACATATCCAAAAAGGTTGATACTAAAAGTTGAATAAAACAGATACCATATGTTAAAGAGATAATATTTCTCCCCCTTTTGAAAAAAATCCTTTTTAATCTGAGTGCCCCCTTGATCTTTTGCTTATAGGCTCCCTAAGATAAGAGTCGAGGGCTCATTGCCAATGCATGATATGCGTGATTAAATGAATAAAAAGGTAAGAAGTCACATATGGTTCTTGGCGGCAAACTTCTCCAGTATTGATAGCTTTTCCATGGCGGTGGCGTCCATCTGTGGTAGTTTTCTGGCCTTGGCGGAGTCCATCTTGGATATTGAAGTGGCCTCCTCCATCTTCGTTTTCCTTGGCCTTTAGTACCAGAAAAGTTTTGCTTTGGTATCGTTTCTTTTTCGGGTCCTTTAGGGTTAGGTCAAAATTTCCTTTTTTTTCCGAACCCATCTTTTCTGGAAAGACTTAGGGCCCTTTCGGTTGGAGAATAAGTAGGAATAAGGATGGAGAATAATGGGAATAAGGGTCTATTCTCCGTTCGGCTGGAGGATAAGAATAAGGAGAATAAGGTGAAATAAAGGTATGTAAGGTGGGATAAAGATAGGAATAACAGTGAAATAAGATGGAATAATGAGGAATAGTCGTACCATTGGGAACCGTGTCGGGAGGAGAATTGGCCCCTTATTCCAGGGCCTATTCTCCAACCAAACATGCCTTAGAGCTATAATTTGATTCTCTATCTTTCCTTTTTTAGAAGTAGGTGTAAAGGTAAATTTCTTTTTAATATCAACCATTTTCTTTCTCTAAACAAGTAATTTTATCTTTAAAACTACTTAGGTTTTGTTTTACTAGCTCATTTTCCTTTTTCAAAACATCCAGATCATTTAATATACTCGATTTTTCTTCTGCCAATTTCTTGTTAAATTTTCAAGCTAAACAGATCTTGGAAGGTATTGTAAAGTTTAATACAAGAAAGTATCTTACATTGCTATAATATTCTGAATCAAATAAGTCAGATTGAATTGGTCCAACGAATTCAAAGCATGCACTTTCTCTTTCTTCTTAATCGTTGCTTGAATCATCCCAATACGCTTGCATATCTTTCTTTTTGGGTTTTTTCTCATACTTATTCTCTTGTTTGAACTTCTTCTATAGCTATGGGCAATCCTTCTTTATGTGCCCTAATTTATCGCCCTGGAAACATTTGATTTTTCTTTCCCCTTTTTTGTTCTTCTTAAGGAATGTCTTGAAGTGATGGGTCTATCATCATCGATATCAGATCCATCAACTGAATCCTTGTTGGCTGCAAGGGCTAGATTTTTCTTTGGCTCCTTTTCTTCCTTCTTTCGATTTTCCAGCTTTGTTTCTAGGCAAGAAGATTACCTATGAGATCCTCAAGACATGTCTTATTGAAGTCTGTGTACTCTTTGATAACATTGATTTTATGTTCCCATTCAACTGAGAGGGAAGTGATAATCTTACTTTGGAGTTATCCGGGTAGAAAGGTTCTCCTCAAGTTTTTCAATTGGTTCATGATAGGTGTGAACCTAACATTTATATCCTTGATGTCTCTCCTTTATGCATCTTGAAAGTGTCATAGTCCATGTTTGGCATTCTGTCGAGATTCTTTTACCTTAGATGTACCTTCTTGGGTAGTCTCCAAGCATTTCCAGACCTCATAAGTCATCTTCAGATGTGAGACCCGATCAAATTCATCTTCGGATAGAGTACAATATTTAGAATTCACAACCTTCGAATTGAGCCTCTTATGAGCCAACTCTGCGATGAAGTAGCATGTCTCCTTCGCCTCTATGAACTTGAACTCTTTTCTCGTCATGTTTCATATCGTGACAGATGATTGTAGGAGGATCATGACCTTTATCTTCCAACTAGAGTAGGTTGTCCCGTTTAAGAAAGGTGGACAGACCACACAGAGCTTCCTTCCAATTGCGATCTTGAAATGTTGGCCATGCCTGTATCGAATTTTGGCTTCTTTTACACGAACGAGGATTTGATACCACTTTTTAGTTCCTGCGGCTATACTCATAGAGAATGTGGGGTAATGAATATGACAGTATGACCTGGACCCATTGAAGGAAATGTCATGACATATCGTCGGTATATCGATATCGATATGAGATCGATTCTGTATCAATATGGCGATATATCCTCCTTTTTAGGCATTTCCTTCACAAAAGTGTGTCGATATGGGCGATATTTCGACGATATATCATCGATATATCGTATTGACACGATAACGAAACGATATCAGTATCGACATAGCCTTCCATGCCTGGACCATTGCAAATAATATCAAACAGCTGCAATGTTACGTAAGACTTTTAATCACATGATAAACAATCAAACCACAAGTGCACAAGTATTTAATGTGGATTTCCTCATGGGTAAAAACCATGACCATAGTCTCCCGGTTCGGGCTTTCAACCTGACCCACACGAGTTTTTCGCTAACTCGAGTTGCTTACACATGCAACCCAACTGTATTACAATATGAGTTTATTAAGCGGTCAACTCAATCCTTTACATGTAAACAAACCTAACAATCTCATTATCTAAGCAAATATGCAATGAATAATATGCGACAAAGACTTGAACGATCTTACAGAGCGAGGAGTGGACTCGTAAGATTAATCGCATAGCTTCAAAGCTGTTGGCGTGAAGAACGAAACATAAAATAACTCTTGAATCTTTTCTCTCAGAGTATATAGTGGAAAGCAGAGAGAAGAGAACTTGTTGCTTTTGGTGTATGTTGAATAAGGTATGAGGGGGGGGGGGTCGTATTTTCAGGTCTTAGGGTCCCATAGTTGTTGGCTTTGAAAAGTAGCCCTTGTGTACAAACTAGGAATGAAATTGCCTTAAAAATATATCTGAAATGAAAGGTGACCAATCAACATATTTGGATAATCGATCAGAATCAAGTGATCGATCATGTACTTGAATGAAATGATCGATTAGATGGATTTAGATGACTGATCAATGGTCAAAATTGATCGATCATAACTAGCCATTATATAGACATTGGAAATCAAAAAATGCTTGATTAATAAACAAGGATTGGTCAATCAGGTTTGTTGATAGATCAATCAAGGTAAATTGACCAGTCAGGAAATGATCGATTATCAAGGTTGTTGTTCGATTAGGGTTGAAAGTCAAAGTCAAAAGGCTGAAATGCAAGATGCATGATACTTAAGGTCTTTTACATTCTAAGACAATTACGAAAGCATGACTCGATAAAAGAAAAGATTTCGTCCTATACTTGAGCTTGATATCCTTTTTTGCTCTTGAGCCGAAGTTCCTTGGCTTTAAACTCAGCTTCTTTTTTACTTAAGCTTGAACTCTCCAGCTTGCGTTTCTTCTTGGTCTCCTTAAGCTTGAGCTTGCACTTCGTCTGGTAGCTTTCCTGCTCTTGACCTATTTACAAGCTAACTACATAAGTTTTGTTATCACCAACATATGCATGCTCTTGCATGAACCAACGTTGATTTGACCGATGAGGAGCTGCATATACGAATAATTAACAGGATATCATTTCAGAAGATTATAAAAAGAGAGATGGATGGAGGCAAGCTCAAGGTAAACATGGCTTAAGGAGGGGGTTGCTAAAACGAAGGTTTTTATCTTATGACTAGGAAGGAGGAGGTTGAACTTCATGCATTTCATATGAGTAGTGCAGTTTTATGGAGATTGTAAGTTGGACAATGATATGGTGGAGCACTTTTGGCAGATTAGTACGCATTCACTTATGTTTGTGGTTGGTGGATGGTAAGAGGAGTGAAGATGCTTTTAAAGGAGCAAGCCGGGTGGGCTCATCAGCGAGTTTAGCCAAGGAGAGTTCGACATGGTTGTCTTTAATCTCAACATGGATGGTTCCCTTGACCTGGTTATTTCCCTGTTACCTTCTTTAGGGAATTCTGAGATGTTGGAGTGGGATGGCACGAACTTGTGGCACTCTGCTTCCCCCATGACCTGCTCGGAAGGGAGTTGGGGAGCACAGAATCCTATTTGATCGATGTCTAATCCTATTTGATCGATGTCTTAACATGTTTGGATCTTGATACCCTATATTAACCGTAACAAATAAATATACCCATCGTTCAACATATATTGAAAGAATTACAATATATGAATGCTCAAAACTAATTTCACTAATGTAGTTCCATAACTCTTTAATTGTTATAAGATAGCTAAAATGTATAAATATATTAAAATCTGAATTTGTCTATCTTGTACATCACCAATGTACTATCTCTTGCAAATTATTTCAATTGCCTTAACATGCAAACTTGCAACCTGACTGTGAAATCAAGAGCCCAAAGGATAGGCCAAAATTGCCTAATAACAGAGAATGTTATAAACTTCATATAACAAATACATGTGTTATATGCATCATCGTACGTTGTTTATGGATAATGTGAAATTTACCCACTCTGCATCATTGCTAGTAATTTATCCTGATGTGAGTGGAAGGTTGTTTTCTTATAAACCACATAATCGACCCTTTGATATGTGGATGCTAAGTAAGAGACGTCAAAACATTAATCACCTAGACGCCGTGGATGTTCTACAACATGTTGGCCCCCCTAAAAGTATGTTGATTGCATTTATCATATTTCGAGATATAATAAGTAATGTTTTTTACTTGGGTAATACTATTTGAAGATATAATATGATAACTTTATTCGCTTCTAATATATTTTAAAAAAGGAAATACGATACATTCACTTTTAATATCTCATCTTTCAAAGATGTAGATAAGTTAATGATCATAATGATAGGCATGCACAATCTTCATTAAATTATTTATTTTAACATATTTTGTATATATATTCTTTCATTTACTAACATAATCGACCCTGCTTAAAGTGGGAAAATGTTTTGTTGTTGTTGCTTTCATTTTTAACATGTTAATTTTTACAGGGCATTGACAAGATTTATTTACTTTTTGACTTTAATAAGGAATCATATGTTAAAACAATATTTTTCCACATGATGATTGTGTGGTGTAAAAATACGTTTGAGTTTTGCTATTTTGTCTTTTCC
Source organism: Ottelia alismoides (assembly GCA_037367405.1). Taxonomy (NCBI): domain Eukaryota; kingdom Viridiplantae; phylum Streptophyta; class Magnoliopsida; order Alismatales; family Hydrocharitaceae; genus Ottelia; species Ottelia alismoides. The sequence continues at coordinate 571,735 of JAZKJV010002397.1, forward strand.
TTATGCGAAGAACGGAGTTTGGTATATACCTTATAAAGAAAACTACATTGGAGAATTATGTTTCTCTACTTATTTATAAAAGTTGAACTAATTGCCCTTATTATATTCACATGATTTAAATATTTCAAGTGTTGAGGTAACACACAAATATTACTGATTAGCTGAAGTCACTTTTTTAGATTTATTGTGGCGACATGGGAGCTAAGAAGATAATTGTCTTTTAACCTAATAAATGTTATAAAAATTATGAATATTTTTATATTAAAATAAATTATAATTAAATATTAAGATTATTAAAAAAATGACTTACAATGTTGGATTTTCCATTAGTTGTGGTAAAGAATCCATTTCACAAGGTTGGAGATTTTGATGAAATATGTTGCATCTGATATTTTTGAAAAATTCTTTTAGTCTCTAATTTGATTTATTGGGAGAAATTGTGTATAAATTATATTATAAAACTTTATTTCCCTGCATTGCATGACAAGATTAATTACGTCAAACTCTTCCAAACATCTACTATTCATGTGTATGTCATAAATAAATCTTGTCAGTACAACAATAATAACACCGCCTTTCCCACATTAACTAGAGTCAACTACATGATTTTTTTTGCCTCCATTCAGTCTATCTTGGGCCAATCTTAAGCTTAGGTCTAAAAATTTAAGATCCATTCGTATAGTCTCATTTCAACACTTCTTGCCCTCTCTTAACTGGTTCAACATCCTAAATTAGGAGATGTGAATATTGCGATGTTGAACCAGTTACGAGAGAGCGAGAAATGCCAACAAAGTGTTGGGATGAGACTATACGAAGGAATCTTAGTTTTTTGGACCTAAGCCCGCGATTGACCCAAGACATATTTGAATGGATGCAAAAAAATCAATGTAGTCGACCCTACTTAATGTAGGAAAAAGGCTTTTTTGTGTTAACAAGATTTATTTATTACATAGAAATGAATAGTAGAGTCGACTAAATGAATTTTTTTGCCTCTATTCAGATCTATCTTGGGCCAATCTTGGGCTTAGGTCTAAAAATTTAAGATCCCTTCGTATAGTTTCATTTCAGCACTTCTTTGGGCTTCTTACCCTCTCTTAACTAGTTCAACATCCTAAATTAGGAGATGTGGATATTGGGATATTGAATCAGTTACGATAGAGCGAGAAATGCCAATAAAGTGTTGGGATGAGTTTATATGAAGGAATCTTAGTTTTTTAAACCTAAGCTCGCGATTGATCCAAGATAGATTTGAATGGATGCAAAAAAAATCCATGTAGTCGACTCTACTTAATGCAGGAAAAATGCTTTTTGTTGTGTTAATAAGATTTATTTATGACCTACAAATGAATAGTAGATGTTTTGAGGAGTTTAACGTAATTAATTTTATCATTTATTGTGGAGAAATAAAGTTTTATAATGTTATTCATGCACAATTTATCCCAATAAATGAGAATAGAGATAAGAATTTGGCCAACATAATCAGTTGTAACATATTATATCAATATCGCCTACCTTATGACATGAAATCTTTACTACAAATAATGGAAAATCTAACATTATAAGTTATTTTTTTAAAATCTCACTATTTAATTGTTATTATTTTAATATAAAAACATTTATATTTTTTTTATTACATTTATTAGGTCAAGAGACAATTATTTTATTAGCTCTCATGTCACCGCTATAATTCCAAAAAGGTTACTTTACCTCATTAGGGATCTTCACGAGTTGCCTCGTCACTTGAAATATTTGGATCATGTGAATATAGTAACGACAATTAGTTCAACTTCTATAAATAATAGGAAAAACATAATCCCCAAGGTTATTTTCTTTACAAGATATATACCAAACTTACTGCTCTTCGTATAAGGAAAAAACAAGATAGCGAAATTCATACCGCATTTATACGCCACACTATCATACACAAGTGGAAAAATTTTAACATATAATTTCTTATTGAAGTAAAAAGTAACTACCGTCAAGAATTCTCGAGATTAAGGAGTATCATCGGGGAAATTCTCCCCCGAAGCGTGGCTATATTTCAAAGAAGCTTGAGGGACTTCAATGTTTTAGGTATGTACTTATTTTGGTAAATAATCATGCATAAACGTGTCTGATTGACGTTTTACATTCATACGATACATCATTAAATTTATAAACTTTATTTTATATACTTAGACACATCATTTATATTTACCTTAAAATGATTAATATTATCTCATGTCGACTGTGGAACTTGTCATTTATATTTTAGTTAGAATACTACTGGTAAAGAAATTTGAAAAGTTTAAAGGTAAAATAATTAGGCATAACAAATTGCTTATTCTTGTTATCACAGCTTACTTTGATGGATATTTATACCTCCCTTGGATATCTTCAATTGCTATTTTTTATCGAAAAAAATTGGGATTAAAGGTATGTTTTTGAATGCTTGCCTGTATTTTAGATAGACAAAATACCATCATTTTGTCCTTACATCAGTAGTGAGGTATTAAATTTGATCTTCAGAATTTTTGATGCGTCTAAAATAGATTTGATTTTTTCATAGAATGAGATGTGCAAAATATGAACAGATGGAACAATTGTATTTCATTGAAGTGTTATTGGATGGAGATGTATGTTTTAATTTTTTAATGTTTTCCTGCATGTAGCTTTATTATGATTTCTTTTAATTTTACATTGTCATTTGCATAATAGAAAAATTGCAAATAAGGCATGATACCATTTTTCTTATAAATTATAATTTTGTATCTAGTGGTAGGACTCTAGTTGAGTTCGGTTATGCAGGTTTTGTCAAAACCACAAAGGAGAAGACAATGTTCACCTACCTCGTAGCGCGGTGGTGAATGCAAGTCGAACGTCGGGGATAGGGACTGGCGTGTGACCCAAGCATGCAAGTATATCAATTAGAGATGGATCTCGTCTATGTAGCGCGAAGTTTGCTAGAGTTAGGGTAGAGAGATATTTGGGGGGAGGGTGGTTAATGGTATAGAACCTATTAAGTGATAAGGGTATCATGACATGTGAGAAGTGAGAGGCTAACTGTGCCAAAACTAATAAGAAGAAACATGCATTAATTGGTGTAATTTACATCATGTAATTTTTGTAAAAATATCACTAATAGATGTTGAAGAAGTATGCTATTAAAGACTGAACTACTCAACAGTAGGAATTAAACTGATTGCAACTTTGGTTCCTTGGTATTAAAGACTAAAACAAGACATAATTTTAGTTCCTTGGCATTCTTACAACACTGATATCTGGATCTTAGAATTGAAGTTAGAGATTCATGGTCTAGTTCCAATTTGCTTCTGGTAGAATTAAACTGATTGCAAATTATATATTGTGTTTTGTTGAGGACTTGTGCAGGAATCTTGTTGGAATTTGGTTGAGGAACAAGGGGGAATATCAAGTTTGTGGATTTCTAATGACATAGTGTGGTGATGTCTCCCTTTCTGAAGAAATTTGCTTAGTTGCAAACTGGAGATCCCCCGGGACAATATTGTTGCAAACTGGCCAGATCAAAGACACATGTGCTTATACCATAGGGCTCTTATTTCTTCGGCTCCAATTTACATAGAAGCCTCCGGGAAAATATTGAATTACACACGGTTCCTTCTGCAGCTGAGGATCATTGTGATCTCCACGCATGCTTAATTTTGGTGATTTCACGTAAAAATATGATCGTTTATCTGATTGTTGTGTGCCTATATGCTGATTTTAGTTACTATTAGGTCCCCCACCAGGGGCTGATCTTTGCGATTGTTTTTTGTTGATCCAAGCTTTTTTTACATGTGTGCCCTTGACTTTGCGGTTGTTTTTTGTTGATCTTTTGGACTCTTAATTGGGAATCCATTTCTTGCTTGATAAGTGAACCTCTTAAAGTTATTTGGACTAACATTTGATTTGTTTTGATTTGGCCTACTTCTGAGTTGAATTTAGTTTAAGAAGTTCGTCCAGAGACCTCTTCGTGTGGAGCGTAAGATGGAGCGGCCTGCTAGATCAAATACACTTGTTTAAAAAATATTTCTAGCTTTTTATAAAAAAGAACTTTTATATTTAATTTTTTTTCACTTTTTCAAATATAATAACATGAAAGAAAATAAGAAGAGAAATAAAGAAAAAATATTTTTGGATTTTTTTAATTTTGAAAAGGTGCCATTAGAGCACTTATTGGTATTTTTTATATTTCTAGGGTATTACGAAAAGAAACTAATGAAAATAAATATAAGGATATAGTTATTGAGAAAAATAGTGGGAAAATATGAAATGTCTCTCGAAAGTACTTAAGGGTTTTTTAAATAGCAAGCACATTAAGATGCTTTGAATCGGCTTTTGTTGTGGTCTTGAGTTTTACAAATTGTTGCAAAAAAAAAGCTAGAGATTTTTTAAATTTTCTGAATCTTTAAGAAAAATATAGGAAATTTGAAACTACCATTAGGAACTATGAATATAAATACGGTTTATTTTAATCTAGTCTTTATTTTGGAAGATTTCTAGAATCTCAACAATTTAAACTACCATTAGATCAACAATTTAAACTACCATTAGATCTTTTGATTTGCTTGTTTTCTCGACTCAAGAAATATAACGAGTCTCAAGCTGGGATTGGAGAAATATGTTTGAGTTTGTGGGTCATGTACTTTCATTTTATGAGGAGCTAATTGATAATGTCTTGAAATGCATGTTTTCTTGATTGAAAATATCTTCATTGGCCATTTCCAAGACAACTCCTACGGTCTAGATATGCAGCAATACACATCCACAACATACGATTCCATAATCACAATACCAAGCAATACAATATATGCAAGAGAGTAGTGCATAAGGAATAACAAGCAACAATTTCCATTTTATTTACATCCGCATCATCAATGCCCACAAAAAATATATTCAATGCATTCATTGAAGTATAAAAACATGTACATATTCATTATGTCTCTCGAAAACAAGTACATGTACAAGAAACAAAAGAGAGGAAAGCTAGTGTGCGGTGTAAATCAATCCATAAAGCCGCCTTCTGATGTGGTTTCTTCGCATGTGAACATGTTGAATTCATGCCAATAAATTTATGAGCAGAGCACCCAGTACGAATGCAAAACAACTATCTGAAAGGAGTAAAAGTGTGTACAAGAAAGTTGTAGTGAAATCAAATGTACATAAACAAGCTCTTGATCCAAACATAATGCATAAAGTAACATGCTGTTGTAAAATAGAAGGGTTTAATGTGGTTGCCCTCAAGAGGGAGTTAACTCGGCTCCTCCCGCTCCATTTTCCTGATTTTTTATTTTTTTTTAAAAATTTCTTTCATGAATATTCATCACCATATCCTTATACTATGCTATTAAAATTTCATGCGAAATAGACTCTTGCAGCCTCTTCCCAGACAGTCAATTTTTAACGGTAACAGAATTGCTAAAAATGACCCCGTCTGGATGGAGGTCGTAGGAATCTATGTTTCGTACGAAATTTTAATAGCATAATATAGGGATATATTGATGAAAATTCACGGAAGAAATTTTCAAAAAAAATAAAAATAGGAAAAATAGGGTGGGGAGAGCCAAGTTAGCTCCCCCCTCAAGGGGGCAGCCCCATTTTACCCAAAAAAATAGAACATGAGTGAGACACATTATAATTCGATAAAATTATATATACAAATTGCTTTGCATTTGACACTTTAGGCTAACTCTTGAAATGGCTTCGCATAAAAGAATAATGCATTGATTATATAAATAAACACTTTTGGAGTAAATTTAAACAAACGCTTTGCAAGTTGAGAATGTTATAAAAAAATCAGGTTTTTGGATAGCATAACGACAAAAACCTACAGCCATAATATTGCAACCAAAATGGTTGCAGTTTGGTTGTTGCATTAACGCTATTGTGGCTAATTGGGTCAAGTACGTGAATATTGAATCAAATTGCGTAGACATATGTACGACCCTATGCTTAGATGTATATCAAATGTTGATCCAAAGTCCTCTAAACTATATATGACGGTCTGTGGGTCATATTTGATGACTTTAAATATATTCCTTATTACCACAAACTAATCAATTTAAAAATATACAAATAAAATGAAGAACATAAGTTCTCTAGAAATTTCATCAGTATTTTTCATGTATCAAGTAATATTCTAAATGAAAGTTTGATACAGAGGAAATGATATCATACATTTCAAAAGTTATTTACTAAAATTTCAAAATAACCATATCATACAGAGGAAATGATATTTGAAAAAAAAGAATGTTCAGCAACAACTAGTGGGCGTTGGTCCCCTCTCTTATTCCTAAGAGCAACAATCCGAAGTATTCATTTAGTTTAGGGATATTTACACCCATAACCTTGAGTAACTTCGTAATTACCCCAGGAACCCTCCATAATCATGAATTACCTTCAAGACCTTGAGTAGTGATTAACTCTTACACTCATAACCTCGAGTTAACTTCTATCAGATTTTTCGTTAAATATAACCGTATCCGTCAAGTATTTTGCATTTTAAACCCTTTAAATTTCTATTATTTAAAAATGGATCCCTTCCTCCTCCCAACTACCTCCCCTCGCCGAACCTCCTCCTTCCCTTCCGTCCGCAAGCCCCCCTGCCCCTTCTACCCGGCCGCAAGTTCCAGCCAGCCTCCCCGCACGCTCCAGCCCCTGCCCTCGCCTGCAGCTCCAGCCAGCCTCCCCGCAAGCTCCAGACCCAAGCGCAAGCTACAACCGCCGCCCATCCCCCGCGCGCACTTGCAAGCTGCAGCCGCGCCCCCACCCCCGCGCACGCGCCAGCAAGCCACCCCCTTCCCCGCAAGCTCTAGGCCCCCACCCTGCTGCAGAACTCCCCTCCCCGGTTGCGCCTGCAAGCTCCAGTACGCCTCCCTGCCCAAGCACCCCCACCCCCCTCCCCTGCGTGCGCGCCCGCAAGCTCCAGGCCCCCCATCCCGCGCGTGTCACAAGCTGCAGCTGCCCCCTCCCCCGCGTGCGCGCCCGCGAGCTCCAGGCCCCCACCCTGCGCATGCCCGCAAGCTGCAGAACACCCCCTCCCTCCCCCGTTGCACCCGCAAGCTCCAGGCCAGCCTCCCCTCTCGCCCGCAAGCGACCATCTCCAGCGCACCCTGCAACTGCCCCTGTGCCCGCAAGCTGCAGCTGTCCCCCCTCCTCTGCGCGTGTGCCGCAAGCTCCGGGCCCCCACCCCACGTGCGCCCGCAAGCTGCAGCAGCCCCCCCTCCCCCGCACGCGTGCCCGCAAGCTCCACGCCCCCCCAGGTCGTATCTCTCCTCTGCACACACCTCCGCCCACCTACCCCTGTCGCTGCTCGCCACCCCCCCACCTGAAAGCTCCACGATCGATCGAACCCACCTACTCCTCTTCTTCCTTTCTTTTTATTTTTATTTTGATTAATCTCAACCGTTAGATTGGGAATTGCGTTAGATTAACTCGACTATCCGGTTGAGTTAATGAACTAAAGTGACGGAAGGTTATAGGTGTAAAACGGAGCGGTTAATTAGGATTCTGGATGTAATTCGTAATTATGGAGGGATCATGAGGTAATTACGAAGTTACTCAAGGTTATGGGTGTAAATATCCCTTTAGTTTATTACCAACGATAGAGCGAAACATATCATATAATTTGGATGATCAGAAAAGTACTTCGTTGACAACAGTTGCTGCAAAAAACCCTACCTTCAGGAGTCCATGTGGCGGGTCGGGATCCATGCTTGAATCCGAACCGGTCTGAATTTCAATTCTTTCCTTATAAATAATAGAGGGATGAGATGCCCTCCCAAATAAAGTCACCGACCCTCTCTCCCCTCACCGGAAGACCGTCCATTTGACCGGAAACTCGTCGGAGAGTCACCATTGTCGATGGATAAGGTGTTCGGATTGATGATCTGAGACCATCACCGTGGAGCTCAAGGTCTCACTTTCATGGGCACATTCTCGCTATGATCGGAGTGATGGAAATCTTGTTTCCTTGCAGGAGGAAATTCCGAGTGAACATCTTCGAAGGTAACGATAAACCCTCCCCCTCTTTGTTGTATTCATATGACCTTATCAAACCCATATGCGTAACCATTCATAAACCGTATGATGTTTTTGTAACGAAGTTCAACCTTTCCTTGTTGTTGGCTTCAACGTGATAAGTTGGTTCTATATGGTGGTTGCCGCAATGTGCGTAATGCATTTTTTATACTACCCTACATATCGGTTATATTAAAAAATGAATCGTTCATTTTCATGAACATAACTCTTATTAGTTAGTCGAGTTATAAACTGTGATTTTACCGTATGAGATCTGTATCGGTTAACAATCTTAAGGGCATATCTCATATTGTTCATAGACTCCACATGATCTGCATATCCCTTTTGATTTTATTTTTACACGCAAATCACAAGCCAAATCATATGTTGGTTAATATATGCTAGTGATTATAAGATATTCAGGGTCGTCCTTGAGGCTTGTCCTCATGTGCAATGGTCCAGGGTCCATCCACTTTGGCAGCCCATCTCTAAATAGGCGACATATAGTTAGCTTTTCTTATTTTTATTTCAAATACTATGGAAATACAAGGAAATCCAATATCACTATATACAAGATATAGTGGCGAAGCAAGAAATCACAGTAACCTACATACCTACCAGTGACATATTGGCTGATTCCCTTACCAAGGGAATAGCAGTAGGAACATACATTAAACATGTTGGTTTAATGGGATTCAGGAATGTATGAGTCAAGGAAGAGGTTTCATAGATAATGATCCTCACATGATAAATCTCCATATATATACTACACGAATTTGGGAGTATATATATACTATATATATGTCTTGTCCACTTTGGTCAAGTGGGAGATGTAGAACGGCCTATGACCAAGTTGGTCAAGAATCGCCGCCGGCCATTGCGGAGCCGGCAGTTACGATGACCGGGTCTCTCGGAGGCCGCAACCGCAGGGGGCGTGGTTGAAGGGGGCGGACATGGCGAGGGTTTGCGCCCTATAAAAGACCTCCCATGGGGAGGGGAATGAAAACACATCAGAAGCTCGCCAACGGGAGCCCTCTTCTTCCCTATTACCATCACCATCTCGCTCTCTCTCTCGTTCGCTCAAGAAGGAAGAAGAAGGTCGACGACGTACCTCCCATAGTTAGCTTTTCTTATTTTTATTTCAAATACTATGGATGAAAATGGATCGATTAGGGATCATATATGCCTATTTCCATATCCATATTCGCTTCATCTCTATCGAATACGAATACGGATACGGATATCATTTAGATATGCATTAAGGAAACCATATCTTTAAAAATACGATACGGATATGAATAAGATGTTTATCGAATTTGAATATGGATTGAAAAAGAGCGAAATCGAATAAAGATTGAATAAAGAGCTAACCCAAATATGAATCAAATAAAGAATGGTCCAAATATAGATCCAATAAACATGGAACCAAATATGGGTCCATTAAAGATCATATACGAATACGAATTGATATTTAATCAAAGTTTACAATGGTTTTGAAAAATGACAATGAAATATAAATAAGTTTTATCATGACAAAAGGGATCGTCAAGGAGGTAACATGTGTTCTTAAACAGAAGGAAAAAAAAGGGATACAATTTCGTAACTTTTGTTTGTGCCCATTCTCAAATAAACAGAAGTTTATTAATATCTGCTTCCGTATTCAGGGGTTCGGTATCGGAGAGGAGATGATACCAGTATGCCGTGTTCCTAATAATATAATATATTATATAATATATAATGCTAAAATAATAACATGGGATTATGTCTTGTATTATATTAACTAATATATACAATAATATTAAATATTGTATTCGGACATCCGGATCTTAATATTTAAACAATTACCATTTCCATATCCATATCCATATCCGGAAATTTTTTACAACCCATATCCATATTCGACTTGTTGGTTCGTAAGCACTACATGTGTAAATGAAAAAGATGGGACGAATCCCATGATATGGAGGCAACGACTTCTGTTTTAATTTTCATGTTGTTTATCATGAATACATGTATTAGTTAAATACTGATAAAATAAGTAACGTCATCATGGCTAATGAATAGTATTCCCTTTTTTTATCACTTCCAGGTAAATTTTATGTCATAATAATTAATATTTTATTAGGTCATATCACTATTCATACATCAACATGTGTAAATTAAGGATAAATCATTAGCATGTACTGAGGATCTACTGTTACTTATAACAGAATTAATTGTAACAGAATTAATTGTAGGTGCATGTCATATGTTTATACACATGTTATATTTTGTTTAGGCTTAGTCATATTACTTGTTATAATTGTTCAAGTACAATTTTATGCTAACCTTGTAACGAAACTAACCTTTCATAGATTACCGTGATGCCTTAGTGGATCACTAAAATAATTAAATAAATCATTAGTTGTTTTTCTTTTCTATAACAGAAATTGACTTCAATTTTGAGAAGATTATGAAATGCATTCTTGGTGATAGAACTAATGTTTGCGTCATGAATGACTCTCTGATGGTCAAAACCTTTCCAACTCTTTTTTAGAGTATATACCTCACAAATAACATGCAAAGTTAAAAGTAAATTAGCAGATAAGGTAAATGTGGTTACACCAAATTAGTACGTTAATTGTTTCAACTCGAAACAGATCGTTAGACAATATTACAATGGTTATTATTATTATCATCACCCTTTGGATAAATTTCACTGGAATCTGTAGATGGAGTTATGTGCTGCAAGGGATCGGATAAATACCCTTGGACCCCGGTTAGAACCCTTGAATGTCGCGACCCCAATAGATGAGTTGGATGATGTGTTGTACCTAGTAGTTCGGTAGCATCCGGAGTCGCTCGATGGAGTAGATGATGAGTTCCCAATCCATCACCTTTATTCTTTGTTTTAGCTTAAAATCCCTAGTAGAATATATGTAAATATCATTAATCAACATAAATTAACACCTAACAACTACATGTAAATAGTGTGTAAATACATGTAATTGCACACAATATAAAAAATAAAGAAAAGAAAAAATAAAGAAGGTGTCTAGACTGATATGAGACAGGAATCCAAGCTTTTCTTTCATTTCTACCCTTGACTTAGCAGTTGCTTTTTGTTGATCTTCTAGACTTTGCATTGGGAATCCATTTCATGCTTTATAAGTGAACCTCTTAAAGTTATTTAGACAAACATTTGATTTGTTTTGATTTTTCTAAGTTGGCCTACTTCTGAGTTGAATTTAGTTTAAGATGTTTGCCTGAAGACCTTTTCGTGTGGAGCGCAAGATCGAGCGCCCCGCTATGATCAAAAACACTTGTTTAAAAAAATGTTTCTAGCGTTTTATAAAAACAACTTTTATTTTTTAGTTTTTTCAAGGTTTTAAATATAGTAACATGAAAGAAAATATGAAGAGAAACAAAGAGAAATATTTTGGATTTTTTAAATTTTAAAAAGTGTCATTAAGCAGTTCTTGGTATTTTTTATATTTTTAGGCTATTACGAAAAAAACTAAAGAAAACAAATACAAGAATACATCAAGAGAGGAGAAAAATAGAGGGAAATAGGAAATATCTCTCAAAAGTACTTAATGGTATTTTAGATAGCAAGGACATTAATTGCTTAGAATAAGCTTTTGCTATTGGTATTGAGTTTTACAAATTGTTATTAAAAATAGGGAATTTTTTTATTTTTTGGATCTTTAAGGAAAAATACAGGAAATTTGAAAACTACCAATAGGAACTATGAATATAAATACAGTTGGTTTTATTCTACTCATCTTTATTTTGGAAGATTTCTATAATCTCAAAAACTTGAACTAACCATTAGATATTTTGTTTTGCTTGTTTCCACGACTCTCAAGAAATATAACCAGTCTCAAGATGGAACTGGAGGAATCTGTTTGAGTTTGTAGGTCATGTACTTTCTTTTTACGAGGAGATAATTGATAATGTCTTGAAATGCATCTCCAGTCTAAGAAAGAGATGTTAATCTTTCTTTAAAGGCTGATTTTCTATTGACTTCTTGATGCATGTCCTCTGCATATGAATAGAAATTTGGAAGTGTCAGAATAATCAACTCAAAGAGTTAACTTGATGATGTCGAGATAAACTAAGACATGAGTCGTAGTTGTCATAATAAGGCATGCATCCTTTGATCAGAGATAAATATACATCTATAAGCCTAAATGTGCATATTAGACACACCTTTAGATTGAAGACCTTACCAAATTCCATATAACATCATGTTGGTGTGCATATGAGGACCTACGAGAAGTATGATTTCTCAAAGGAATCAAACATGTTCAAACTTGATAAATCAGGAGACAATGCTCGCTCATGAGATATTTTGGGGTCATAAAGAATGCTATGCATAGTCATCTTGTTTATGAAATAAGACACGAATTCGAGATACTGATATATGCTTTTGGAAGTGTATGATTGATGGTATCACCTAATTGCTGAGTAAGAAATCTATTGATATGTCCCGAAAAAAGTAAAACTAGGGTTTATACTTTGGATATATCAAAGTCTTCTTGTATAAAGTATGAATAAGTTTTGAGAATACTCTTGGTTAAATCTATCTTAATAGATCGTCTACCGTGATGCTTCCATTTTTAGGGAATGATGAAACTGAATGGATTTTAGTGACTCCAATTCTTGGCTTAATGACATGAGAGTTAATTGGATTAATTCTCATTTCATTTGATTCCAATATCTAATTTCAATTCCAAATTCAATGTCCAAATATTAGAAAGAGAAGTGGTAATGAAAATAGAGATAAACTAACTCCTTAAGCACATTTCTAAGCTCCAAATGGTTTGGACTATGATACAAATGGAGTAGGAAGATGAGTTCACCAGTGTGCTCATTTATTGAGCTCATGGATAGTGTGATGCGTTTCGTTGAGCTCACTTAGAATGTGAATCATTTCGGCTCAAGCTCAATATTTATAAGTGGCACATTTAGCCAAAAGTAGTGTAAGCCTTGAAATTAGATAGTTATCCAATGTTCAAATCACTATATGTGGTTAGTACGATCTCCCCCCATATTATCTTCAAGTATCCGAGATTTCTGCTCATGAATCCTAATTGGATTAGGAATCGTACTTAATGATATCAATAATATGATAATAATTTTTATTAGCATGGATGTATGTATTCCTATGCTATACCGATGTGACTTGTCAATGTGTATCGTGTATATGCAACATTAGGCCCCCCTTAGTGAGATCAAATCTCTTTCCTTTCCCATTTATGACCATGTTATGAGTCAGGGATGCATGTCCTTCATGCATCGATTATACAAAACATCTAAGTTCCCATTTTTACTTCTTGTTTTATCATAGTGACAATAGCTTATATTTGGGTTACTTTGTATAAGTACAATAATCAATCTTGTGTGCTATTCAAAAATTTTGAGGCATTACGAGGATCACAAAGTACTCCAAGACATATATAATTTAATATGTATATATATGCATGCAAAATTCTATTAGTTAAAGACTAAATGTTGAATATAAAAAAGAGTAAAAACGTTAATCATAAAATCTATAAGGAAATATCATATGTATAACATTGTTATTCTAATTTCTCACCTACACGTTTATTTATATATTCCCACATTCCTTACTCCATTTCCTTTTCATTGTCTCTACCAGAGATCCCAAAAACCCATAGTAGATCGTGGTGTCCTTTTTCCTAGCATGTGAAAATTATGATTTTGCTACTTCGAGTTCCTCAACATTTGTCATGGTTTGAAATTTTTCAGATAACTTTCCTATGCCTTTTCTTTATTTTTTGATTTTCTTTGCATGAAAATCATGATGATTATCATTGTCACGACGACATTTATCATCGCATGAGTAATATACAAGTTCTTCTCAGCATAATGTAAGTTGTTCCTTTATACATAAAAAAATTCGTATATTACATTTTCATGCCTTAGTTTTTAGATATTAAAGATCCTCACGCTTATTTTTTACCATTCTCATTTATTTTAAATAATAATATTAATTTTTATAAGCTTTCTATATAAGTTTGATCTTGTTTTGCTTTAACATGTAATAGCAACTATAATGTGTTCATCCTTTTCATCATTGATATTTTCTCTTTGATAGGCTCATATAATTATATTGTATTTATATATTTCTTCATCACAGAAAAAAGAATATATTTAGATTGTAAAAGACACGTAGTAATTGTAAAACTTAGGTACTTTTTTTTTCCACTCTATTATATTGGTTTGATATTTTCCTTGATTATATAGTTTTATATATTCAAAATTAAAATTATACAATAAAATTTTTATATTTTTCTTCATATAATTTTATTTATATAAACTCTAAAATATCAATTAATATTTGGAATTTAAAATAAAGTGAATCAAATTTGAATCTTCAAAAATCAAAATGAATTGAATTTGAATTTAAAATTCGTTTAAAATTTGATTAGAGTGATAAAAACTTTTATAATGAGAGGGGCGGCGTAAAGGGGATAAGGCGCTGCGGTAGGAGGCGACGGCAAAGGGCGACAGAATCTCTGGCGGCGGCGGCGGCGACGGAAGCGACTGCAGGAGAGAAAGAAAGCAAACCCTATCCGTCTGGAACAGAGAGGGACTTGCCCTGTACGTTCTCCCTTCGTCTTGAAGGATTTCCATATAAACCCTGGTTGTTTTTGTGTGTTTATTTGTTCAAGAACGAAATTCCTTGAGAATTCTACGGGCTTCTTCTAGTGTGGGAATGGAAGAAGGGATCTTCAGGAGCAGAAACTTCCATGTTTACATTCTCCGAAACAAATTGCTCTGGATATTTCTTACGTGCTGGAAATCAATAAAACCAAGTTCTCTTCTTGAGACAAAATAATTATCAAACATTCCATTCAATACTATGGCATCATGCCTACATCAGTCAAATTTGAAAAACAATCAAAATTTTGACCACCCTTCTTTCAGTTGGAACTGGAAGGAAGGAGATGCTGTTGGAAGAAGAAATCAGACCACACTCACACTTACAAAGCATACTTTCAACATCCATTGATAAAAACAGTCCATCTTCTTTAGCTCTGTCAAGCTTATGGACTTGAGTTCCTCATGCCTGCTTGCTTGGTTTTGGTGATGCACTTCTACACGTCAGAGGCCAGAGGGCAAGCTTCAGCCTGAAACACACGTCCAAAGTTAGTGTTGAATAAGCAATAATTTGGAAGCCTGTGTTTGTGTGGAGATTGAGAATTCATGAGGTAGTTCCATATACATACTCGGACCGAATACTTTAGAGCATAAAACATCTCAAGGTAACGGCTATAAGGACGCCTTTCAGGTTTGGTTGCATACTTCCAGAATCCATAAACACCCGTTAACGTCATGAGCTTCTCAGAGTAGAGCTTCCAGGTGTACCTTTGCAAGATTGAAAAAAACAAACAAACTTGTCATATAAGAGAAGCCAATCGGAAAGATGCCGATAAATGGAAGCATAAAGAACGGAAGCATACTTCTCTTGGATTCTCTTCAATCCGCCCTGGGAAATTCTGTCCCAGTGGGAGGGATCCTCCTTACTCTTCTCAAAGAAGTCCACAAGGAGTTGGGAGACTTCCTCAGGGTGATATGGATCAATGTGGTAACCAGAGACACCATTGACAATGATCTCACCAGGACCACCATGAATTGTAGCAAATGTCGGGAGTCCAGTGGTCATGGCTTCAACAACTGTGAGCCCGAAGGCTTCGTATACTGCAGGCTGCACAAAGGCTCCCTTGGTATCTGCAATGACACGGTAGAGTTCCCCGTTGCGGACACGATCCATCTGTTGAGATATCCACCTGACCTGTCCATTTAATTTGTATTCTGCAATTAGATCATGCATCTTCTTGAACTCTGCTTGCTCCTCCTTGTCCTTGGAAGGTTTGCCATGGTCTCCACAGACCACCACGAGATTAACCAGCTCCCTGAGGCGAGCATTCTTGCCAAACAGCTCAACCAATCCCGTTAAGTTCTTCACACGGTCGAGCCTTGCCATGGTGAAAATAATGGGCTTGTTCCTATCATGGAGTACGTACTTGTGGTCATCGTTCTCAACTTGGCTAAATAGCAGCTCCTCTATCACAGGATGGAATTGCTTCAGCCTCTTCTCTTGCTCTGAAGGCGGGAAGTAAATGGACATGTCAGCTCCAGGGGAGACAATGTTAAACTTTGGGTCGAAGACGTCGATTCCTTGAACAGCACGGTAGAGGCCAGGCATGGTGAAATTGATATGGGTTTCATACTGCCCGGGGGTATCCTTGCTGAAAAATGCCAGCATATTAGAATCATGTATGTGATTAATTATACAAGACAAGGTGTGTACAACATTTTCTGAGTATACAGAGAGATCCTCACCTTCCGGCAATTTCTTGGAAAGTACTAGTAATGACAAAATCAGCATGATTCATGGCCAACAGATCTGCCGAGAATTGGCTCGAGAAGTGGTAATGATCTTCAAGCTTCTTCCAGTTCAGATCAGAATTGGGGTACTTGGTTTTCTCCAATGCATGCGCGATGGTGCACTGCATAGAGAGGATGACGGTGAGGATGATGAACAGTAATCTGAATTTGAATAGTGGTTTGGACAGGAGCAGTAGTATTTGCATATGATCCTAATCAGATTATACTAACTTGAGTGACATCCATCTCATGAGCCATTAAAGTCGACACAAGGTTCCCGTCACTATAGTTACCAACAATCAAGTCAGGCTTGGTCCCAAACACTTTCAAAATCTCCTGAACAACATCCTGAAACAAATGCATTTATCTGAAATGTCAGTGAGGCAGTCCATGAAATACTTGGAACTTTGCAGCAATATTGATAGCCAATGTCTTATCAATGCATTACATGGGCATATGATTCAAGGTAAGGCCACACATCGAAGCGAGAGATCCACTTGCGGAGCATCTTGTCATCGTGTGTGAACGGGTAGCGGACGATGTCGGTGAATTGCGTATTGTAGACCTTCTCCACAGCAACACCACAGGTGGTTCCTGTTGCATCTGGGAGCAACCTGGTCACCTGCAATAAACAAAGTAACAGCATTCACATCAATGGGCAAACAAGACCATATGTCATTCTTCTTTTGGATAGTTTCATAGAGAATTACAATTAGGATTTTTGGGGTGATATCAAGGCCTTGTTGTTTGATTCTAAGGACCATCTCATCCTCCAAAGCACGGACTTGATCCAAAATGTAGACAACCTACCGATACGATTCAAATAAATCAAACATGCATGGAGACAAAAATTACATAGGATTTTCTCAGTTATACAGCCATTATACCTGACCACCAGTGTCTGGGTAACCAAGAACGTTGTCTTGTGCGAAGTATCCATGTGGAGATAGAATCACGACGTTAAAGACCATTGGAATCATTGAAATGAACTTCTCGAACGTAGATGGTTCAGGTGCCTCAAGAAGGTTCAGGAGTAAACTGATGTTGTCGAGTGTGACCTTTGCGGACTCACCCCATCCCTTCTCCAATCCAAGTTCTTGAAGCCTGCACTATATTGTAATTAGAGAAGGATTCATTTTGACCAAATATTTTACAATCAATGTGAATAAAATGCTACGTCTTGTCGAAGTCTGCATAAGGGGTGTCGGGGGCAATTCATTGCAAGTGCTCCGCCGCCTTTGTGAGAGAAGTTTGGAGCACATTTGGGTTGGTTATTTTGTCATTCAACATTAAATTCTGCAAGATTTACATTTTCATAAATGAAAGAAGAAACTATTGCCGCTTTGATAACATTATGAATCAAGCCAATATGATTCTTTGTTAAGACAGAGTATTGTGAACGAGGAAAATCCTTACCATTCCCTTGTAGTTATGCTCTTTAAGAAAATTTACAAGTGAGCACACGTATTGCTCGTCAGTGGACAGCTTTGATGAGAGGTGCTTGTTGACAAACTGCAGGCCTTCACCAATGGTTTTCGACTGCGAGAGGCGAGGGAATGCTGCTTTGAAAGGTGCAAAATCCAACTCAAGAGTAAACTTGCTGGATCTGAGGGAATTACAAAATATCTTATATAAGAGACCTCCAGTAGAATACATATTTTGTTTAAATACTTCAAGCTATCTTAAGAAACTTACGGGCCATCAATGACCTCTTCTTTCATCTGCAGGTACTTTGGGATACTAAGCTCCTTGACGGCCAAGGTTGTAGAATTGATGCATACGTAACCCCAGATCCCTGGCTGGGGCCGGATTGCCAGAGCGACGCATGGTGGCAAAACCACTGCATCCTGCATTGTTTTCAATGACCACGTTAGTTTTACAAAATTTGCAAAGGCATTCAAAAAGTGGATGTAGAGGACTACCAACATTATCAGCGGTATGCAACACAACTCACCTGTACGCCCTTGATGACATGCTGGAATGCTGCATCTTGCACAGATTCAAACTTGGCCAACAACTGCTGGCATTGAATTATCGCCTTCCCACCCTCAGCAATGCTGCACATGGATTTGAACATTCTTACTTAGATTTTGAGATCTTTGAAATAAGCGAAAATAGAAGAATCTATGGGTGACATACCCTGCAAAGATTGGTGACAGAACACCGGAAGCAGCGGCCAGGGAGCTGGCCAGACTCTCCTGAACACTGGAAGTTGCAGCCATTGGTCTGTTGTAGATCTTAGTCAGGATCCCGTAGTAGCGATGTAAATGAAAATAGCCTCTGATTAATACAGTATGGCTGGTGTGAACTTAAGGAAGCCATTCTAATACAAAGGGACATCATTTTCTTATAATGGCAAGAGATGATCAGTATAGAATCTCGGAGAATAGCAGAGAATCATAGAATAAATGCAGATGAACGATTAGAACTAAAGACAAGCATTTTGTTCATATTTTGAAACATCTGAATATGGAAGTAAAAACCATACAATGAGATTCAATTCCAAAGCAAAGGCAGCAGAGCACAGAAGCAATTCGATGCAAATCTTTCTTCATTGTGGAGAAACTCCTATACATTAATTTCAACAGAAGTGGATCTTTGGAGGAATTTTCAATTGGCTTTGTGATTTTCGACAGTGTTTTATTGCTACCAATCAGTTTCAAGAAACTATGACCTTTCTTAAAACTGGAATCTTTGGGATTTGATTTTGCATACACACCATATAAGTGCCAAAGAATAAATTCCCAAAGCAACTTTCGTCTAGACTGACCCATGGCTGACTGTAAAATTAGAAAGAATCAATTCATCTAATATCCTTTAGATCTGTTCTGCCAGACCTAAATCTGGCAAAAGAAATGTGGTCAGGTTTTACAGTATTCAAGTCAGCATTGGTCTTTGGCCAAATGTTGAGAAGAATGACCACAATCTGATGCCATATATTGAAGCATCTGGAAGCAAATGATGAATCTGTTACCCTATTCCTCAAGCGAGCTCCTTCAGCATTGATAAGATACATTCAAGGCAATGTATCATTTCTCTACAAGCAGTCTCCTGTTTCTGATGAATAATATTATGCGGCCGACCAGAAAGTTAACTTTGAACAACAAATTTTTTGAATGGAGTAAACAAAAACCTGAAGCTTTTCGTGTTGGCACCCATAGCTCTATAACTGCCTCTAATAGCAAATGGACAGAGCACGGGGAATTTTCTTCCAGTGGCCATTTGACATATAAAAAATCTGAAGACTTGGTAGAGTGGATGAATGCCATACTAAAATGAAACAGATGGGACAGAAAGCATACAAGCAACTTTTAGTAAAAGGTAGCGACTTCAATGGAGATGGATGGGATGACTCCTCCCAATAGAATGCTTGAGATGAAGCAAACCCACACTTCTACTAGAAACAAATTGTTATGATTACCCAGCAAAATTGTTATGACATACCAAAAAGAGACCTCTTCAGAGAAGGGATTGGATAGAGTAATTGTGAATGGGGGTGAAGAGATTGATCTTCCTATCACAGCTTTTATAGTGAAGTTTCCTTGGATCTGAGAGGATGGAGATCTGGTCACGTTGATAGGACAACCCTCTATGTAGCCAACATTTCTTAATAAAAAACTGAAGGCACCATGGGCCATGACTGTTTTAAAAATTTGTGCTTGGAAGGTGTTAATGTAGTTATATCGATATTAAATCTATTACTGGTTGTTTGACAGTGGTTTAAGTTTCTTAAACTTCAAATGATATAATAAGAGTTGTTTATATTTTGAATGATCTTTCTCTAATTGCTGCATCAGCAACAAGGAGAGGATTATAATAGTCTTCAGAGCATGGTGTGGGCTATTATTTTTTCCTGTCACTTCCAAGTTTCTCTTGATACACAGAGGTATTGTTTTAATCCATTCTTGATTGTATAGCTTCAGTTGGACAAGCTTTGACCTGTTGGGGTGATCCTGATTGGGAAGTGTAGAGGCTTATATATGTTGCGATGTACTGTTTCGTATTTTCTATTTATATATTGTACGACTCTGTAATTTACCCAAGGGTTTTCTCTCTATATAAGAGACCCGAGGGCTCTATGGAATAATATATTAGAGTATTGCTTACTCTAACATGGTATCAGAGCCCTAACCCTAACCTAGGGTTTCCACCACCCGCCCCCCTCCCTCCCGCCGCCGGCCTCTCCAGGCCCTCCCGCCGCTGCCAACAAGGCCCTCGCCGACCCCCAGGCCCCTCCGCCCCTCCGCCAGAACCCCAGGCCCCTCCGCCGGACCCCCATGTCCCTCCGCCGGACCCCCAGGTCTCTCCGGTCCCGCCGCCAGGCCTTCCAGGCCCCAGCCCCGTCGCCTGCGAGGCCCCAGCCCCGCCGCCGAGGCTTCACCAGCCCCGCCAGGCCCCTTCCGGCCCCAGCTCCGCCGCCTCTTCTCCGCCGAGGCTTCATCAGCCTCACCGCCGTCCGCCTCGCTTCGGTCGGGCTCGGGTCGATGATGGGTTCAAGTGCATAACGTCTACATATGCACTTGAATCCTCAACGGTCTCGGTAGACACCAGTTTCTTTGTCTATCATCCCTAGTTCAGATTCTCCGGCAGTATGTCAGAACAAAAGGTCGATATGCCCGCCATAGGTGCCTTTAAAGGTTCGGCACCAATCGTCAAAATGGACGGGACGAACTACGAACTATGGGCTATGCAGTTCCTCAGTCTTATGCAGTCATGTGGTAAGAAGCATATTCTTACCGAAGATGAACAGCTAGAGAAGAAGGGAATATATGCCTCATGGGAGGCCGATGACGCATATGCCAAAGTTTGGCTGTCAGGAACGCTCACGACGGAGATAGCAAATGATGTCCTCCATCAGCCCACCGCCAAGGCGATGTGGGATATTCTGACCACGACATACTCTCAGGTGCGGAACAAGACAAAGATGCTGCAGTTGCAGCATGATATTTTTACCACGAAGCAAAATGGGAGGCCTCTTCATTCTCTGTACACGTCTCTTCGTGGCATGTTCAAGAAACTCTATAGCACCATCCCACTCACAGCCACACCGGAACAACAGAAGACGTTCCGCAACGCCACTATGGTTGGCGTATTACTTGCTGCCCTTGACCCGGAGTACGAGGCAGCACGCTCTCAGATCCTTGCCGATGCAACCATTCCACCGATGGAAGAAGTCTACAGAAGGCTCAGTCGTGTACCTATTCCATCGAATACAGCAACTCCACCGCCCTCGGCAATGGCAGTCTCCAGAGGATGAGGTAGTTCGTCCTCATTTCGTGGCAGAGGAAGTGGTGGACGTGGCCACGGAGGTCGCATACGCTCTACGTGCTCATTCTGTCGTCGTACTGGTCATTCGGAGGATACATGCTATTCCAAGCATGGCTTCCCTCCTTCTGCACGTGTCGCTGATCATGTTCAGGGTCCACCACCATCTACTCCAGATCACAGGTTCGAGGAGCTAGTGGCACGGCTTCGTGATATCATGCCACAGTCATCGTCAGAGGGTGCTGATGCTTCTGATGTTGTGGCTTCGGCATCAGCTAGTACATCTGCCTCAACCAGTGCCTCAGGTAGTCCTTCCGTCTCATATCATAACAATGATCTCACAGGATGGATTGTTGATTCTGGAGCCACCCATCATCTCTGTCGTGAGAAAGATATTCTGCAGTCCTATAGAGCTGTTCAGCCTGGTCGCTCTGTACTCATTGCTGATGGCACTCATTCCCCTATCATCGGTCAGGGGGAGACGGCTTTGCTGCCCTCTATGCACTTACAGAATGTTTTACATGCACCAGAATTCTCTATGAATCTCTTATCCATTAGTCAGATTACACGAGATTTGCATTGTCATGCTATTTTTGACCCATCGTCTGTTATTTTTCAGGACATACTAACAGGCAGGGTGATTGGCTGTGGTTCTGAGCACAATGGCCTCTATCGTCTTGTACGGAACTCTTACGCTGGCGTCTCACTGCATTCCCAGGACTCGTATCTCCGTATACCTGGCATCTTCGGTGTGGTCACCTGCCGCTACAGAAAATGCGTCACCTCATGCCTCAGATCTCTCCGAGTTCGTCATTTCGTTGTGAAGCATGTCAGTTAGGGAAGCACCATCGGTCTAGCTTCCCCAGTCGTCAGAGTCGGAGCAGTCGCTCCCCGTTTGAGTTATTTCACATAGATATTTGGGGTCCCAGTCGTGTCCCAGATCATCAGGGGCACATGTTCTATTTAGTTGTGGTTGATGATTTTTCTAGAGTGTCCTGGACCTTTCTTCTTAAAAATAAATCCGAAGAAGAAAGTGTTATTCAAAAGCTTATCAATGAAGTTCAAAATGTTTTTTCGTCTACTGTTAAGTATGTGTGTACTGACAATGCATTGGAGTTCTGCACTCGTTCCCTTGCTCGCTTTCTTTCTTCTAAAGGCATTATCCACCAAACCACATGTGCATACACATCTCAACAAAATGGGGTTGCAGAACGGAAGCATCGCCATTTCCTTGATATTGCTCGCACATTACTTATTCAGAGTTGTGCCCCATTATCCTTTTGGGGGGATGCTATACTTACAGCATGCTATCTGGTCAACCGCATGCCTACAACTGTTCTTGGGGAAAAGTCTCCTATCTCTGTTCTCTTTCCTGACAAAGATTTGTTTACACTTACACCTCAGGTCTTTGGCACTGTTGCATTTGTCCACCGCTTATCTCCAGGACTTGATAAGCTATCTCCTAGGGCTATCAAGTGTGTTTTTGTGGGCTACTCCAGGACACAGAAAAGATATCGTTGCTATGACCCCGTTCATGACAAGTACTATGTGAGCGCTGATGTTACATTTTTCGAACCCGTCATGTACTTCTCCCCTGCAGGTGACAGATTGGTCTCCTCCACATCCACAGATTCTAGGCCTCCACATCCACAGATTCTAGTGTCTATGTGCCTCCACCTCCAAGCCTGGGTCAATCCTCTACTCCACCACCACCACCATCACCACCACCACCACCACCTCCAATTGTACCTTTTCCTAAGTTCTATACAAGGCGGACAGGCCCTGCTCAAGCTACATGTCAACCATCCAACACACCTCAGGTATGTTCTGATGTTATCACTAATGATGGGTTAGACAATGCACCAGTGCAGGAGCCTTTACTACAGGAGGAGGATCAACCGGTCGACACAGTGATGGATGATCTAGATCGGCCCATTGCTCACAGGAAGCAGCGAAGACAATGTGCTTCATATCCTATTGCCTCTCAAGTCTCATTTCATCGTCTCAATGGGGATTTCCAGAAGTTTACAGCTGCTGTCTCGTCAGTTGAGATTCCACGGACCTATCAAGATGCCATGAAAATTGATTGCTGGCGTCTAGCCATGGAAGAGGAGATGCGTGCTTTGCAGTCTCGATGGACTTGGTCTCTTGTCCCCATTCCTCTAGGTGCCTCCGTGGTGAGTTGCAAGTGGGTGTTTACGGTGAAATATCATGCGGATGGATGTCTCGACAGATACAAGGCAAGACTTGTAGCACGGGGATTTACCCAGACGTATGGGGTAGATTATTTGGATACTTTTTCACCGGTAGCTAGACACTCCACTCTTCGCATCCTCCTATCTGTTGCTGTGGTACGTAACTGGACCATTTTTCAGCTTGATGTCAAGAATGCTTTCTTGTATGGTGACCTGCAGGAGGAAGTCTAGATGCAGCAGCCACCAGGGTTTGCTGCTGAGGGGGAGACTCAGATGGTGTGCAGACTTCATAAGGCTATCTATGGCCTCAAACAGAGTCCCCGAGCATGGTTACAAAAGCTTTCTCAGCTAATTGAACAACAGGGGTTCAGGAGATCAAATGCGGACCATTCACTGTTCATCCAGAAGACCCCTAGAGGTACAGTTGTTGTTATGATATATGTTGATGAGATCTTGGTTACAGGAGATGATGCTCAGGGGATTGAGATAACCAAGTCCCTGTTGGGAAACCAGTTCATTACGAAGGATCTGGGTACGATACGATATTTTCTGGGGATAGAGTTTGCAAGAAATGCACAAGGAATGGTGATGACTCAAAGAAAATATGTCACAGACTTGCTAGTTGAAACAGGAATGACTGGATGCAGACCTTCAAGTACACCTATGGACCCAAGCATGAAGCTGTGCGACGATGATACTGAGGAGGTGGACAAAAGAAGGTACAGAGAGATGGTGGGTAAGCTCTTATACATTACTATAACTCGACCGGATATTGCCTTTGCAGTAAACCGGGTGAGTCAATTTGTTGAGCAGCCGAGTCAAGTTCATATGGATGCCTTGTATATGATATTGAGATATCTGAAGTCTTCCCCAGGCACAGGGTTGCTATTCAGGAAAGATACAGATCTGTCTATTTCAGCTTGTGCAGATGCAGATTATGCAGGATGTCCAAGGGATCGTAAATCTACTTCGGGATTTGCTATCTTCATCTCTTTAGTTTCTTGGAAAAGCAAGAAACAGACTGTTGTGGCGAGATCCAGTGTTGAATCCGAGTACAGAGCCATGGCACAAGCAAGTGCAGAAATGATGTGGATTAGAGCAGTCTTAGAAGATTTGAATGTAGATGTCCCCTTGCCTATGAATCTCCAATGTGACAATCAGGCAGCATTGTTTATTGCCAATAATACAGCTTTTCATGAGAGAACAAAGCACATCGAGGTGGATTGTCATTATACTAGAGACATGATTCAGAAGGGCTTCATTTCCACTTCTCATGTCAGTTCAGAGGACCAGACTGCTGACATATTCACCAAGCCATTGCTCAGAGGACCTTTCCAGAGATATTCTTCCAAGCTGAGCATGATAGATATCTATGCTCCATCTTGAGGGGGAGTGTAGAGGCTTATATATGTTGCGATGTACTATTTCGTATTTTCTATTTATATATTGTACGACTCTGTAATTAACCCAAGGATTTTCTCTCTATATAAGAGACCCGAGGGCTCTATGGAATAATATATTAGAGTATTGCTTACTCTAACAGGAAGGATGGGCTTGCAACATATTGCTTCATTTTTATATGTTTTTTTAACACGAACTTATGAAATTTTATAATATGATCTGAGACCTCAATAGGGATCCAATAGTAACTTCAACTAGAGAATTGACCTCCTAAATAATACTTATAAAAAAACCATCAAAATTATCATTTTGATGGTAAGGCGAGAAATGAAGTTTATGTCAATGTAGTGTGTGGATTTATAAATAGACGAGCTTGTGTATCAACACAAATAAGTAAAAATGTACATAACAAACAATCACCAAACCAAAAATGTGTTGGATGGGTTCCCCTCCTTGTGGGAACTTAGTCCATATATATAGGACATTGGTAGTCTTATTTGGAAAAAGAAAGATCAGTTATCCTTTTAGGACTAGGAGCCATCTTTTTCTAATTCTATTGGAAGTAGGAGTCTACGTTTCCTTATTTGCTCATCTCCATGGAGTATAAATAGGGGGTATGGAGTGCAAAGCAAGATCATTCCAACACAAGCTCTCCTAGCACAAGAAAGAAATAAGAGAGAGGAAGAAGAAAGAAAGTTTGTGGTTGCCACGGAGTTTGTAGGGAGTAACCAGTTCTTCTCTAGTATTCTTCCCTACAGTTTGGTGACGGATTAGGGTGATATTTGTCCTCTCTATTATTCTCCATTGTTTGGTGATTTGTAGCATCGTATTGAGGCCCGGCCTTTTATAAGCCCCTCATGGGACATTACTTCGATTATAGTGTTTGATTTTGGGTTGCGATCAACCCCGTGATTTTTCCCCTCACATTGAGAGTTTTCCATGTTAAAATTCTCCGTGAATTTGTGTTTGAGATACTTTGTCGTAGTTGATATATTATGCAGGATCCGCCTATCGACTTTGGTTATTTTTCTGCAACTTAATTTATATGGAGAATCAGTTCCTAACAAGTAGTATCAAAGTAAGGTTCAATGGCGTATTACAAGATAGAGTTTGGTTCGAGCGGGATGATTAGTCTTAATAGGATTAATTACAATTTGTGGAAGAACAAGATGAAGGATCTTTTATATGTGAAGGCTATGCACCTTCCGGTGTTCTCCATGCAGAAGCCCGAAGCCAAAACAGATGAGGAATGGAAGTTTGAACTCGAGCAGGTTTGTGGCTTCATAAGACAGTTTGTTGATGAGAATGTCTACAATCATATCCGAGATGAAAGTCATGCTAGAAGCTTGTGCTTAAAGTTGGAAAATCTTTATGCTTCCAAGACAAGAAGTAACAAACTGTTTCTTCTCAAGAGACTAGTGAACTTGAGATTTAAGGAAGCAACTCTGTACTAGATTTTCTTAATGAATTTTAAGAAATTATTAGTCAGTTGACGAGCATGGGGATAAAATTGGAAGATGAGATGTTGGGACTGTTATTACTTGCTACTCTACCAGATTCCTGGGAGACTTTCAGAGTCTCACTTACGAATTCTGCAGTCAATAAGGTCGTTTCTTTGGAGACAGTAAAGTCTGGTATTCTCAATGAGGAGATGCAAAGAAAAATCCAAGGAAACTCTTTACATTTAAAGGTTCTTATCACAGAGAACAGGGGAAGGAGCCGGACCAAGACTAATACAGGTAGAGATAATGGCAGAAGGAAGTCTAGATCCAGATATCAGAATATGGAATGCCACTATTACAAGAAGAAAGGGCACATAAAGAAGTATTGCTTCTAGTTCAAGAGAAATAACAAGAATGGTGGCGATAAGAAAGAGAAAAAGAATGAACAAGTTGCTGCAACTGCACATCATGAGCTCCTCATTGTATGTGATGAGTATATGATAAATATCGCATATGATAGTACTTCTTGGCTTGTTGATAACAGATCTACTCTATATGTCACATCTCAGAGAGAGTTTTTCACTTCATATACAGCTGGTGATTTTGACACATTGAAGATGGGGAATGATTCTTTGTCCCATGTTGTTGGCATTGGCAATATTGCATTGAAGAATGCTAATGGAGTTGTGTTGATGCTCAAAGAGTGAGTCATGCACTAGACATGCCCTTAAATCTCATTTCTGTAGGCAAGCTTGATGATGAGGGATACCTTAATAACACTTTTGGTGGTGGTCAATGGAAGATTAGGATCCTTGGTTGTTACTCGTGGCAAAAAGTGTAGTAACAATTTTTACATCATGAATGCATCCATCTCATGATGTTGCACATGTGACTGGAGATGCAAAATCCATTGAGTTGTGGCGTTGATGATCGGGGCACATGAGCGAGAAGGGGCTATAGTGTTTGATGGGGAAGAGTATGCTGACATATGTCAAGAAAGACAAGTTGGAGAGGTGCACACACTGCTTGGTTGGGAAGCAGACGAGAGTCTCCTTCAAGAGTCATCTACCTTCTAGGAAGATGCAACCATTGGAGCTTGTTCACACATATATTTGTGGTCCGTTGAAAGGAAGTTCTCTCGATGGTGCACTTTATTTTGTTACATTCATTGATGATTTCTTCAGAAAAGTTTGGGTCTATGCCTTAAAGAGGAATGACCAAGTCTTTGGTGTTTTCAAAGACTTCCATGTGCTAGTGGAGCAATTCTGGGAAGAAACTTAAGTGCATCCACAATGACAATGGTGGTGAGTATATGATGAATTTATGATTCGTTATATTAAAATGTCTAAATAAGATCTTCTCGAGCATTATCATGGTGAGTTTGTGTGCTTTTCACGTCATATGTCATTAATCTAATTCTCTGGTTGATTTTCAGGATCTGAGCATAATTCCACGAGGTTAGGGTTCAAGACCATTCACGTTTATTTTTCTCATCATACTCAACCCTATCCCAGCATAACTCTATCCCATATTTCTTTAAAACAAATAATCCTACAATACTTGTTTAGAAAATCTCTAGAACTTTGAGGGCCCTTCCATAAAACCACCTATTCTATTGGACGTTGGTGTTAAACTCCACTATTCCCTTCAAAGTTTCTCACGTAACAAATCCATGCACATGCACATATAAGGTAACTTTTGAATACCAAATCAAGTCATGTCTCTCAATGATTCCACGCTCATTTGTTGCGTGATTCGTATCTCTCTAATCCGCAGATTCTGATTTCTATATTTATTGAGAATTGATCATCGGAATCTGAAATATTGTTGTTGGCATTTTCGGGCTGTTGCCATATTAGGTCTGATATTTGAATCCGATGGCCTGATTTGATCGGGATATTCATGATTCCTCCTTATCGATCCTATAGGCTGACGAAGCCCCACATTTATCTGACGTATACAGCTGTTGCACGCACATTGCATGCAAAATTCACGTCGGGCTTTCAAGGCCGATTCTTCAATACTGTCCTACACACGAGTTGCACGATCTAAAGGGTCAATCACAGCCGAGATTCTCTCAAACTCTATCACGGGACCTTTTTAAAACACCTCTTGCGTGATGTGTGAAGCAGGTTGGAAACCACTAGGAATTACGTCGACCCAAGGAAAGAACAGTGCAATACGCTACTGGTGTGCAGTTCGCAACAACTGAAGCGCGCATATACCCTTCTCCTCCGTCCAGATCTCCTGATCCTCCCTCACCATTTGTTTCTTATCATTTTTTCCCTGCATTGTGATTGTTATTCTGAATTTTAACTTTTCTTACTTTGTTGCTTTTGTTTGCAGATGTGGGATGCATAATTCCTGTCGTTGGAAAGAAAGATCCATTGCCGGTTTTGAATATGGCTCAGTTTGACCCGGAGCATGAATGAAAGAGGACACCGTCCGCAAATGGCTTGCTAGAATTCTGCGTATCAGATCAATATAGGTGACAATCGTCTCAGTTTAGCCGTGAGTATCCCTTGCTTGTCGTTAACGAAGGAGAACTCAAGAAAAAAGAAGGGACTTGTTAACTCGCATCAAACAGTCTACAAGAGGGGAGTCCTCTGTTTTTCTATGCCTTCTGAATGTCTAAACGATTCTTGCACAGACCTCATCATGTTTTAGTTAATGTTTCACTCGTTTCTCTCCCATGACTCCCCACTGATTATGGTTGTTGTCGAGGAAAAAAAATTTCTAAACCTCATGGTGAAACAAACTCAGACGTCATTGCAAGTTTTGATGCATTATATGTTGACGTCTACATTTACATCACATGATACATGCAGCTGAGTTGGATCCAATTTTATTACCATTTTCGATTATGGAATTTTAGATGGTGATACATTTGTCAAAGCAAAATTCTCATCTTAAAAATTACATCCGATAGTTTTTTTTTCTTTTGTTAATCACTGCATCAAAAGAGTAAAACAGGAAGCATCGTCTCCTCGCCTCCCTGTGATCGACCCGTGACTTATCACTTTACACCCATACATATCATGTATTTGTGTTGTTTGAGTTTCGGATATAAATTTTAAAAATTGATTTGCCCTCTATCTTGTGCACAACGACTCGATTTTTACATCGATTTACACACTTCGATTTTCGACGATCAGTATATTGGGCCATTTGATGAGTATTGCAGGTCTCATGTGATCAGGCACCAGAAAACTCCACAAAGACACCACAGTTGAATGGCATTGCAGAGAGAATGAACAGAACCCCGATGGAGAGAGTCATATGTCTCCTTTTTAAAGCTAAGTTGCCTAACTCTTTTTGGTGTGAAGCACTTTATACCGATGTTCATGTTATTTATTTATCTCTACATGTACCCTTGGATGGTGATGTTCCTGACTAGATTTGGCATGGAAAGAATGTCTCGTACAATCATTTGTGGGTCTTTGGATGTCGCATATTTGTGCATGTTCCCAAGGATGAGAGGTCCAAGTTGGACGCAAGACAAAGTAGTGCATCTTCTTGGGATATGGATAAGATGAGCTTGACTACAGGTTGTATGATCCAGTTGATAAGAAGCTGGTGATGAGCAGGGATGTGATCTCCTTCGAGCAGCTATCAGCCAGATGATATGAAGCCAGTTCTTTTGCAGAGGGCTCCACATGTGATGCTAGATGATGCATACGAGTAGGTACCAAATGCAGGACATGAGGAGGATGTACCATAGATCACCACTCCTGATGATGATGATGTAGATGATGGTGATGATGATGGTCAGCAGGATAATGAGAGCTCTTCTTCTTCCGAGGCTCTCCCACTACAGAGACTCGTGAGGGAGAGGCAACCCTCCACCACATATTCTGCACATGAGAACATTTTGTTGACAGACAGTGATGAGCCTGAATACTATGAAGAAGGCTTGAAAGATGCAAATAAGGAGAAATGGGTAGAAGCTATGAAAGAGGAAATGGAGTCCCTTCATGACATTCCTTCGAGCTTGTGAAGTTGTCAACAAGAAGTGGGCATTGAGAAACCAGTGGGTTCATAGAGTAAAACATGATGAATACTCTACAAACCCAAGGTATAAATCTAGGTTGGTTGTGAAAGATTTTAACTTAAGGAAGAGAGTTGACTTTGAGGATATCTTTTCTCCTGTGGTGAAGATGTCTTCTATCAGGGTGGTTGTCATCTTGGCAGCTAGTCTTGATTTGGAGGTTGGACATATGGATGTGAAGATAACTTTCCTCCATGGTGATCTTGAGGATGAAATCTACATGTTGCAACCAGAGGGCTTTACAGTCAAAGGCAAGGAAAATTATATTTGCAGACTGAAGAAGAGTCTATATGGCTTGAAGCAAGCACCCATGCAGTGATACAAGAAGTTTGACTCGTTCATGGGGGAGCATGGTTACTCCAAGACCACTTCAGCCCATTGTGTGTTCGTGAAGAAATTCTCAGGTGATGATTCATCATATTGTTACTTTATGTTGACGGCATGCTGATTGTAGGCATCAATGGAGAGAATTTCTGTCTTGAAGAAAGAGTTGAGCAAGTCCTTTGCTATGAAGGTTTGGGGCATGCAAGTCAGATACTGGGCATGAAGATTACTCGAGATAGGGAAGTAAGGAAACCTCAACTTTCACAAGAGGAGTACATTAAGAAGGTACTTCAAAGATTTCATATGGAGAAGGTAAGGCCAACTAGCACCCCTCTTGGAGCGTATTTCAAGTTAAGTTCCAAAGATAGACCACATAATAGTGCAGAGAAGAAAGATATTGAAAGAGTTCCCTATGCATTAGCCACGAGTAGTCTCAAGTATGCCATGGTTTATACGAGGTCAGATATTGCTCATGCAGTTGGAGTTATTAGTAGGTTCATCTCAAATCCAGGAAAACATCATTGGGAAGCAGTTAAATGGATCTTGAGATATCTTTGAAGTACTAGCAGTTACTCTCTTTGCTTTGGTGCAGAGAAGCCTATTCTTCTTGGATACACAGATTCAGATATGGCGGGTGACATTGATGGGAAAAGATCCATATCTGGCTACATGACGTCCTTTGTAGGTGGCGTAGTTTCTTAGCAATCTTGTCTCCATAAGTGTTTTCCATTATCCACTATAGAGACTGAGTTCATTGCAGCTACAGAGGCGTGCAAGGAGTTGCTGCGGATGGAGAAGTTCATGCAAGAACTTGATTTTTATCAAGACAAGCACGTGCTTTACTGTGACAGTCAGAGTGCTATTAACCTTGGTAAGAACTCTACATTCTATGCAAGATCAAAGCACATCAATGTCAGATATCATTGGATACGTGATGTGTTAGAATCGAAGCAGCTTGTACTTGACAAGATTCACACAGATGACAACGGTGCCGATATCAACAACAACAACAAAGCCTTTTCCCACAATTAAGTAGGGTCAGCTACATGGATTCTTCACCTCCATTCAGATCTATCTTTGGTCAATCCCGGGCTTATATCCACAAAACTAAGATCCTATCATATGGTCTCTTTCCAATACTTCTTGGGCCATCCTCGCCCTCTCTTAGCCGGCTCAACATCCCAACACTCGCATCTCCTAACGGGTGCATCACTTGATCTTCTTTGTAAATGATCTAACCATCTTAAGCGGTTTTCTTGCATCTTATCCTCGATCAGAGCTACACCAACTTTATTTCTAATTTCATCATTCCGAATCCGATCTTTACGTGTGTGTCCAAACATCCACCTTAGCATTTTCATTTCTGCTACAACCATTCTCTGCACATGTCTATGGTTCACATGCCAACATTTAGATCCATAGAGCATAACAGGTCTCACGGCTGCTGTGTAAAAGTTTCTTTAATTTTTAAAGGAATTTTCTTATCATATAGAACAACAGAGGCTTCTCTCCACTTCAGCCAGCCTGCATTTATTCTATTAGTAACATCTCCATCAATTTCCCCATCATGTTGCAAAATAGATCCTAGATATCTAAAAGAATCTCTTTTCCGAATGTTATCATCACTAATCTTCATCTCGATTCCTTCACCATTTCTTCCATCAAAGGTGCACTTCATATATTCCGTCTTAACCCTACTTATACGAAATCCTTTACTCTCCAACTCATGTCTCCAGACCTCAAGCTTCTCATTTACTCTATCTCTAGTCTCGTCAATCAACACAATATCATCAACAAATAGCATACACCAAGGTAACTCATCCTGAATATGACTTGTCAACTCGTCCATAATCAACGTAAAAAGAAATGGACTCAAAGTTGAACCTTGATGTAAACCAATGTTGATGTCAAAATAGCTAGTCTTCCCAGATGGGGTCCTTACACAAGATAAAGCCCTATCATACATGTCCTTAATGAGGTTAATGTATAGGACAAATACTTGTCTCTTCTCCAAAATTCTCCATAATATCTCTCATGGGACAGAATCATAAGCCTTCTCCAAATCAATAAAGATCATATGGGGTTCTTCCTTTTAGCTCTATAAATCTCCATTGTTCTCCTCAGCAAATGGATGGCTTCAATAGTTGAGCGACCTAGCATGAATCCGAATTGGTTTTCTTGTACGTTGGAAACTTGCTTCAACTTTCTTTCGATCATACATTCCCAAATTTTCACAGTGTGATTCATCAGCTTGATACCTCTGTAATTTGAACAATTATGAATGTCTCCTTTATTCTTATAAAGAGGCACCACGATACTCCTCCTTCAATCTTCAAGCATTCTCTTGCTTCGCCAAATAACATTGAATAGATTCGTAAGCCAAGTCAAACCGCGCTCACCTAAAACTCCCCATACTTCTGCAGGGATGTCATCCCATCCTACACCTTTTTCAGGTCTCATAACCTTCAAAGTCTCCTCTAATTCCTTTCTTTGTATCCGTCTATAGATTGCACGATTCAAGAAACTCTAACTATATCAACCAAAATGATCTCTTTATTTCCTTCTCCAGTGAAAAGTTTATGGAAATACTGTTCCCATTTAGTATCTATATCCTTTTGAGTAACAAGCACGTAACCTTCCTTGTCCTTAATGTATCTCACTTGAGAAAGGTCTTTGGCCTTTCTTTATCTTGCTTTGGTCAATCTGAATATATCCTTCTGGTCCTCCTTAGAGTCGAGATTTTTATACAAAACTTCATAAGCTTTTGACTTAGCTTAGCTTACAGCCTTCTTTGCTTCCTTCTTTGCTATTTTGTAGTTTGTGATAGTTTCCTCTGTTCTATCCTTAGACATAGCTTTAAAGCATGCTCTTTTAATTTTTAGCTTCTCTTGCACCCTTTCACTCCACCACCGAGCCTCCTTTTGACCTGGAGCTCCTCCTTTTGACTCGCCTAGCATCTCTTTGGCTACCTTTTGGATACAAGGTGATACTGTCTCCCATATCTCGTTTGCACTTCCGCTACAATCCCAAGATAAGTCTTCTAAAACCTTCTCCTTGAAGCTCAATTGCTTCAGTGAAAGATTCCACCATCTAGTTCTAGTGATCTTAGAACCCTCCTTTTCTTTACCATCCCTTTTATTTGTACATCCAAGACTAACAAGTGATGTTGGGTTGTCATATTCTCTCCTGAGACTACTTTGCAGTCTTTACAACACAACCGATCTCTTCTCCTCAACACAAAGTAATATATCCGTGTTCTAGTTGGCTCACTCTTATAGGTAATTAAATTCTCCTCCCTCTTCTTGAAGAGAGTGTTTGCTATGAAAAGATCATATGCCATTACAAAATCTAGGATGACTTTTCCCTCTTCATTTCTATCCCCAAAACCATGTCCTCCATGAACACTAGCATATCTTGAAGCGTCTTTTCCCACATGTCCATTAAGATCTCCACCTATGCAAATCATCTCTCTTTGTGGGATTTCTTGTAAAATCTTATCTTGATCCTCCCAAAAAGCTTGTTTGGTCCTTTCTTCTAAACCAATTTGCAGTGCATAAACTAAGATTATATTCAGAATTTCTTCTTCAAGTACGAATTTTAGCAAAATAATCCGATCCCCGAATCTTTGCACCTCAACCACACAATCATTCAAATCCTTGTGAACAACCACTCCAACACCGTTTCTACCCTTTATCTTTACCTGAATACCAAAGTTTAAAACATGTTTTCTCGATCTTCCTTGCTTTCTCTCCAACCCATTTAGTCTCTTGAAGACAAAGTATATGAATATTCCTTCTTTCCATCGTATCCACTATCTCCATCAATTTTCCAGTTAAAGTGCCAATATTCCAACTACCAATCCGCAACTTCCGTTGCAATCTCTTTTGGACTAACTTCTTTACTCGCGTGCGTTCATTATGAGAGAACCCTTGTAAATTCTGGACTGCACCTGGATGGTGATGCAGCTGAACTAGCTTAATTACCCGCATGAGTTCCTTATGCGAGAACCCTTGTGAATTTTGAACTACATCCAGGCTGCGATGTAGCGGTCCTTGTCAATTATTCATTGTATTTAGACGATGCAACGTATTGCAAGTAGAGAACGCCCCAACGAAATCTATATGTTTTCTCAAATCCATGTTGAAAAGATCCGACTGCCATGAGGTAACTTCCTAAATAGTATTTTTTAAAAAAATATTATTTAAGAAGTTGTCTCCGACTGTTTTACGCTGGTTGTCGGCTACCTAACGCAACCCTCCTCATTTACCCAAAATTGAGACTGACCATAGCTGAGTTAAAAAGTACTAAACTTTCTCCCACTATAAGTAGGGTCGACTACATGGATTTTTTTCTTAAATCCATGTTGAAAAATTCGACTATTTTTTACGTTGGTCATCAACTACCTAACGCAACCCCTGCAAGAGTGAGATTTGAACCATGATCTTTTGTATGGTAGACACACTGTACTACCACTAGACCATTAAGTGGGTACATAACGGTGCCGATATGATGAAAAAAAATTTGCTGCTTGGAAAGTTCGAGAGATGTTGCTCCCTCGTAGGTTTGGAGCAGTTCTCACATCGTCTGTGAGGGGGAGATTTGTTGGATGGGTTCTCCTCCTTGTGGGAACCTAGTCCATATATAGTACATTGGTAGATCCTATAAATAGGGGGTATGAGGTGCATAGCAGGATCATCCCAACACAAGCTCTCCTAGCACAATAAAGAAATAAGAGAGAGGAAGAAGAAAGAAAGTTCGAGGTTGCCGCGGAGTTTGGAGGGAGTAACCTTTGGAGTAGTTCTTCTCCAGCATTCTTCCCTACAGTTTGGCGACGGATTTACCATTGGGTGATACATCTCCTATCTATTATTTTCTATTATTTGGTGATTTGTAGCATCGTATTGAGGGTCGGCCTTTTGTAAGCCCCTCACGGGAGATTACTTCGATTATAGTGCTTGATTTTGTGTTGCGATCAACCACGTGGTTTTTCTCTCACATTAAGGGTTTTCCACGTTAAAATTCGTCGTGCATCTGTGATTGATTTTTTCTATAGTTGAGATACTTTCTCGTAGTTGATATATCATGCAGGATCCGTCTATCGACTTTGGTTATTTTTTCGCAATTCAATTTATATGGAGAATATGTTCCCAACAAAACGAGCACTTGCATTTTTACGAGGAAACACAACTGAGTAAACTTCTCAACTGAGTCTTCTCAACTTGTGATTTCAACTGAATCATTCAGTCATGTCCACTATACAAGTTGCTTTCGAGGACATATCCTCAATTGCACCTTCACAATTCTAAATAATATATAGAATCACAACTTCTCTTCCAAATGGAAGAGAGCGGAGGAAAGAAGCCAATAAGAGTACATAAATGAAAGGTCAGGATAAGAAAGCAGGGCCTCACTCCCCGGGATTTCCACGCTAGTGCGAGATACTCCTTTTCTCCTGAAGTTGTCGGAATTATTCGTAATAAGATATTGGCTACAATTGAAAAGGTCTTATCAATAAAATTTCCATTTATCCGAGATCTAGGCATAATTAGCAATCCATTCTATAATTCTTCTCATTTCCCCTGAGGGAAAATATTCTCACAAATAAAGGAATTATATAGTACAAAATAAAGGGAGCAAGTTCACAATCACAAGCTGGAAAGGCTGGGTTCTCTCGCGATATATTGAGAAAGGGCAGTGGTGTGCCTTCCATCTTTCAGTATTAGTGACAATCCAAAACACTAACTCACTATTAAGTATAGTAGTGAGTTCAGGGTGTAGGGAGAAGGCATGCGAGAATGTTGAATAGAATATGCGCGGGAATGATGAGAAATGTGTCAATGAAAGTCGTGAGACTGAAGGAAGGGTGGTAAATAGATTATTCAACAATCTGAATCGAATGGATTCTTTTTGTCTCTCTTCCGTATTTTTCTTCAACTAAAAAAAGAAGGGCAAAGAAAATTCGATTGGTGGAAGGTCCCTCATGCGCCTCACCAGTGGAGCGGTTGATGCGCTTGCCCCGCAATTCATGTTCTAGATATAATCAGACCGACGGTCAAGTGATTGATTCCTTATCGATCGAGTCCCTTCTGGGATAGCTTGGCACGGGGAAAGGGTGTCAGTCTAGTCCCGCTCGTTCAAATTATTCGATATATTTACTATTTTATTAATTGGCAATTTGAGATAACTCCTATGGTAGAAAAATCATTTATGATACAAGTTATAATCGTATACATATTACCAATTTGGTATTTTCTGAACGGAGCCTGGATACTTTATTTTATTATTACAAGCTAACCATAAATCTTTCTAATTTAAATTATTTATCGGATACCGCTCACAAGCTCTTCCCGAGGTGGTTGTCTTCTCAAGCTTGCTTATATATACCCTAGGAAAGCTCTGGATTAGATATAAGACGAGTGACACAAAACAAGTGAAATTTAGAGGTGCTTTATATTGTATTAATAGTAGTCAGATATTTCATAAAGATATCCAAATCTGACTCAAATCAAATAATCGCGATATGAAATGAAATACCTACTAAGATA
This sequence comes from Ottelia alismoides, assembly GCA_037367405.1. Lineage (NCBI taxonomy): Eukaryota > Viridiplantae > Streptophyta > Magnoliopsida > Alismatales > Hydrocharitaceae > Ottelia > Ottelia alismoides. Next base: position 609,371 of record JAZKJV010002397.1, read on the forward strand.
TGCTAGCTTGAGCCACCTTTTATATTAGTAGTTAGTAGTTGTTTTTTAAGAGCTCAAAATATCTATATCAAAATGTTAGTTAAAAATGTCAAAAATAGAGCTAATTTGCCACTGATTTCTTATAGAAGAGTTGTTCGATTTTTCCCAATAAATGATTAGCCACAAAAGGATTTTTTTAGTGAACGTGCCACAATTGATAACTCCTTTTTTGTAAAAATATAAATATCATAAACAATTTCAAATTCCAAAAATTCCATTTTCCATATTATTAATTCTTATTTACGGCGACGAAGAATAAAACTATTCAAAACTCGAAAAGGATCTTTCTGATTCTCGAAGAATGAGGGGTAAGGGGATTGATCGAGAAAGATCTCTTGTTCTTATTCTAAGATCGTCCAGTGCCAAAGTCATTGAATGGGAAAGTCGTTAATCCCTAAAACGGACTATGTAATGTACTTTATCTGCTAGGTTACGGGTGGGCATTTTCCCAGAGGTTTCTATCAATCTACCTTTGCATGATTCAACATGAATCATATACTCGTACTCTGATCATGATACTTCCCAAAGACCGAAATTCTTGATCAATGGAGGAACGCAAATGTCCGAAGGTGAAAGCTAAAGGAGATCCTTGCACTCCATTTAGTAATAATAAAATGAGTAAAATCCTCACTACTTCAAAATATATGCAATGTGGTATGTGGTTAAAACAACGACGATCTTATATATCACACTTCTCACAATTGTACAATAATTATTTTCTCACAAATAATGGGGTTGAGAGGAAGTGCAAAAAAGGGGAACCACTTCGGAGGTGTCTGCCATATATATTAATAGATAAGATAATAAAACTTACAATAGCCAAGTCCTGAGTAGAGATCTAGAAAAAGATTTAGTTGTCATTATAAACCTATCCGACCGAGAAATGACCCGTTGAGGGATATCCAAAACACTCAAATAATGGCAATAGGGTGGAATAGAGATTTAAATTGAATGCAGTTGTTGCTGATTAGATAAGAATTGGAGATTTATTTTGCATTTTTGCTGCTAAGTTGTTCTTGACTAGTTAAGAAATTAGGAGTGTTTATCATAAATTTACTACTGAAATTTCAAGGAATAGTTGAGATATTTTGGAGGACTTTTAGGCATGTTGTTGTTGCTGCTGATTTTCTACTTATTAGTTAAGAAATTGGAGATGTTAATCATGATTTCTTCTTATTAAATTTGTACTGATTAATTAAGAATTTTAGGAAAGTTTTTCATGCATATTGTTGCTACTAATCAACTTTAGTTAGGGACGAGAATTTGAGATTTTACGTGCATGTTGGATTTCTGTGTAAGTTGATTTTATAGTTGAGAAATTAGTAATATCAATTGCATGTTGGGCTATTGTGTAACTTGATTTTATAGTTGAGAAATTGGTGATATCAATTGCATGCTGGGTTGTTATGTAGCTTGATCTTATAGTTGAGAATTTGGGTCTATCAATTGCATGTTGGGCTGCTGTGTAACTTGATTTTTATAATTGAGAAATTGGAGAATTTTGTGCATGTCTTGTTACTGAAATATTTCTGTTCAGTTGAGAAATTGGGGGTATTTTTAAACATGAATTTTGTTGCTAAAATTCTACTGTATATTTGAATTAATGCTCGATTCTTTGCTACCGTTTTACTATTAAAATTTGAGAATTTTTGGGATTTTATATTTGCATATGACCTATTGTTGTATAATGAGAAGTCGGGGTGTTAATGCCCAAATATCTGCTACTGTTTGTCTTACTGAATTAGTACTATGACCATGATGACCTTAAAAGGTAGTGCAATGATGCTTCCCAAGCTGGAAACCCTCACACTGAAATGTGGAGTGAAAGGATATCTATGAGAGGGGATGCCACATATTTTGTAGAGTGAGGTGGCCAAAACAAATATGTCACATGTATGGAGAGACTAATCCAACGGGAATAGAAAAGTACTAGTATATGGAGATTGGACCAATATGCAGAGATCGCATTGCTTATGTACACATCCTATCACCCTTTCCATGAGTATGTTCTAAATACAAGAGAAGAGGGGTAAAAATTAACACAATAATGTAAATCCTTAGTGATATGACTGAGAGATAATAAATTCATTGAAATTCTAGTGCGTGACGAAAATTCTGCAAATGCAAAGATGTAGTCAAAGAAACCTCTTCCTAATCTATATTAGTGGAGTGGGTCCCATATGCAATGACAAATGATTTGCATTGAAGAACAGATCTATATAATGTGAACTGGACCTTTCTCTACACAAATGTGAGATGCACCATAATAACGTATCCACTATGTCATGCATGCCCTGATACATCTAATAAAGGCATAAGCTATACATGAGATGCTAGAAGAGGCTCTGGTGGTGGCAGCAACATTGAAAGAACCTGTAGTAGGACTAGTAGTGGCGACAACAAGATTCATGATTTCCCAGGATAGGAGCAAATATCATCAAACTTCTGATCCGTAGCAGGTGTAAATGTGGCAATAGGCTCAACCTACTCGACTACACGAGCAGACGTGAGGTAGCCATGTTTCAGATAGTAGGTCTCCTTTTAATGACCAAGCTGATGACAATAAGTGCATGGACTACGCTAATGTCCATCTCCTCTGCCACAAGCACCATACCTTCTGAACTAAGATGTACCTCATCTGTCGCAGGATGCAACCATAGTTGAGGAGATATGTGTGGTAGCAGTTTATGGTACCGTGATCATGCTGATATGATTGTAAGCCTCCATCAGAGATATATATGCTCCCATGAGGAGTTGGGTGCATGCTGCTACATACTCAAGGTCTAGGAATGTCAGAAAAACTCCAACCATCGTGACATTCCTATACGCTAACTGATGCTTAGTAGATGTAGTCATGAGTATGAAGTTGTGCAACTTCTTAAACATGCCTCGAAGCAAAGAATAGAAGATATGAAGAGGATGACTATTCTGTTGTTCATGAAGACATTAAACTATAGTTGGAGAATCTTGGTCTCATTCTTTTCTTGGCAATAGTTCATGGCAAGGATATCCCACATTGCCTTGGTAGTGGGCTCATGTAAATTATCATTTGTTATCTTCATGGTGAGAGTGACAGAGAGCCAGACATAGACGTACACATCGTCCTACTTCCATGAAGAATTCTCCCAGTAAATCGATTTTGATTGTGTCAGAATGTCCTTATTGTTGTACTCATCAAGGTCATAAACTACATGGACCATAACTCGTAATTGGTCTTGTTAAAAGCACTAGACAAGAGGAAGTCATCCCTGATCTTTGATTAATGATAATGCGTCTCGAAACGGGTGTGACAAGGCTCTAGAGAGAAGAAAATTGTTTATATGAACATATGCGGAATCGATTGGAGGCAAATTCCATAGTAGTGCAATGGATTAACATAATTCCCTAAATAAGTCGACATAAATTTTTTCTTCCAGTAGTGTAAGGATGTCACATATACTGCATGTGCTATGTATAGTGTTGTTCCTTAAAGTGCTTTTGGTAGCATATTCCTTTGATTGCATTTTACGTAGCTCATTTACCACATGTGATTGATGAATCTATGTTTCATCACCTTTATTCTATCCTTTTGGTCTCAAAAATCCTAGTTAAGGCATGTATATAACATTATTCTATACAAATTAACATTCATTATTTATTTCATTTATTGTATATAAAATATAGTTTTTAATGCCAATATTATAGAATAAAGAAAAGAAAAGAAATAAAATACCAAAGGTATTTTATAACCTTAAATCTTGAGACCTAGGCATCTTAATGACTGGGTCGATAAGGAAGAAAACTGAGGGAGACAAGGGCCAATAAATCCATTAAAATCCCATTCTTTAATTAATCAATAACCATTTTGGAACCTATTTATTTTCTATTATTTATACTTCAAATAAATAAACTTTGTACATGAAAGTGGCGGATAAAAATATAAATAAAAATACAAAATTGATTTCATATAAAAGTAATATATAATGTATCTTATACTCTAAATAAAAAGTCAATATCAGACCCATATCTCCTAAAAAAATCAAAATATATCAAAATCACCTTTAATTGTATATAACTTTAATAAGCTATTTAATGAAGTTGGTTCATATTTTTTGAAGTTAAGGTGTGAAAGTTAGGTGTTGGACCCCTAATATACAATATACATGAATAAAATATTCATTTTATCAATTATTTTTATAAATTATTTTTTTATAATTTAGTAAATATTATTTATACTATATGTATATATATATTTTAAAAGGGGCTGGGGAAGCTGCAACCGGGGGTATAGCTAACTAGTTGCACCCGACCATTTTTTTCATTGATTTTTTATGTTTTTGAAATGAAACATAGGGGAATTTAGATCACCATACATCACCATGATATCATACCAATTTCAAATAAATTCGACACTTCTATCATCTCCATCAAGATTATCACATTTTAACGGTCTCAGAATTATTGAAATCGACCATATCTAGATGGGCATGTTAGGAGTGTTTGTTTTGCATGAAATTTGAAACATGTATTCCACACAATAAATTAAGTAAATCCCCCATACGCTTCCTTAAAAAAATAAAAAATTAATAAGAAAAATAGCCGGGTGTAGCTAGTTGGCTGCACCCGGTATAGCTTCCCTTTTCCCTATTTAAAACAGAATAAAACCATAAATAAACATTAAATTAAAATACATATACAAAATACATAGATGAAATACCTACGCTTATACCTATATAGAGTATACCCTTATTTATTTAAGAGTACAAAATACATCGAAAAAATAAATTAAAATATATTTAATTATATAAAAATAATTTATAATTTTATAAAATAAGAGTTAATAAAATCAAAAATACAAAATAAAAATAAAATACCCAAAATATAGATAAATATACTGATGAATCTTAGATTCATCACTCTAAATCTCATTTATTAAGCTCAAATCCCTCAAAATCATCAGTATTTCCCCATTTATTCTGCATAATTAGCATTCAAGCATGTTTTCATAAGAATTGCATTTTATCCCTTATTTTTGCACAAAATAAGAAGCTAACAATCACAGCCAAAATTGACTTGTAAATAGCCTAACTTCTCGGATTTTTAACTCATTATTACTAACTCCAAATAACCCAAAATCACCTCCACTGTGTACATATCACTAACAAGAATAAATTAAAAATACAAAAAAAAATCACTAACCCAAATAAGTGGACCAAAAATCCAAACCCTAGTTTCAGGATTTCCGGACTAAAAACCTCTTATCTCCCTCATCCAGTGTATGTTTTAATCCTACTCACTTTTGAACTAAAGTACATTCAATTACCTTCAAAACAAGACCAAGTTCAAGTGAATCGGAGCTCGTTTGTGAAAGTTGGGTTTTGGGCCTCTTTTGTACATTTTGTATTTTAGCTGATTTTGACCTAGTATTTTATGTACATAATTAACCGATTTTAGTTCATTTATTTTTAATTTGTATTCTTTTATGAAAGTTTTATTAAAATCCGTAAAAATCTAAATCCAAATTGAGCTTGAAATCAAAGAAACAAATTGGGTCCGAGTCTTCACTAATCGACTGTACAAAATTAGTCTTTTTCATGCTTTATTTTATTTCTTTTTATTATTAATTAATAAAAATAAAAATTTATATTAATGTGTAATTGTTTATCTTTGATTTTACCATATTTTTTGGATTTTTATCTGATTTAAAAATGACAAAAACATTATAAAATCCAAAAATCAGGGTATTCTATGTACATGGGATACCCCAAAAATTCAGTTTATGCAGTTGATCGATTTTGATTTTGATGTATCATGAAAATTGTAGATCTCATCGAGACGAGTAATTTTTGTGAAGAAAGTTTTTCGATCCGAGGCCATTTGCTATTTATTTTTTATTTTACAAAGTCTTTATTTTACAAATTTTGTGGTGCTGACACGTGGCACCTCCTGAAGCTGCCACATGTCAACTATTTTTGGGGGTATATTTATTCGTTTATAAATAAAATAAAATAAAATAAAATAAAAAGACCCCGCACGTGCATTGCACGTACCTCGTCCTCTCCTCTTCTCCTGTTACCACATGTCTCCACCTCGGTCGCCCGATCTTGACCGATTGGACGGCTGAGGACCTTCGTCCTCCTCCTAGTCCTTTCCAAAAATAGCACCGCAGCTCTCCACCGCGATCTCCCCAAATCCTCCCATTTTCCCCGTGAATCTCGCATCCCTCGTCGATCTTCGAGATCTCCTCAAATCACGAACCCATCAGATTGTCTCTAATCTCCAGTCCGACCAATCAAAGCCCCGATCTCCGATTGATCCCCCTCATCTCCTCAATCAAATCTCTGTTGAATCGAACCACCCCCATCACCGCCGACCTGCTACCTTCCATTTCCGGTTGCGACCCCTTGCCCTATAAAGCCTTGCCGCCACCATTGTTGTAACCTATCCGTCGATAGCTTGAATCTGGACGAATAGGCGGCGGTGACAACGCCACCCTACCTTCTCCAGCGAGATCCGAGAGCCCACCGACCCTCATTGCAGTGGAGATCTCCTCGCCCTTACTGCCCCTGCTCCGGGTCACGTCTCCGTCGAGTCTACCATCGTCGACAACCTTCGAGTCCACCAATCAATGACACCGGCAACGTCTTCGATCGCTCTATGACTTCGTCATCTCCGCCTCAACGATCTTCTCCGACAACGCTCCGACGACCACCAATGTCTTCCACGCCGACATCCATCGACAACGCACCACCTCCAATTTTGCCTATCGACCACCGCCAGCGATGCTGCACCTCCGATCACACCCTCAACCCCGCACCAGGAGCTGCTCCGCCTCACCAATCGATCCACCACCGACCGGGCTCAGACCCGAGGCCCCTGTCCCACGTGTGCGGCATGTGGCGGGGGAACGCCAGCAAAGCCAACCCGGCTCACATGCGTGCATGTGCTCACTTGGCAAATTACATGTAGCCCCTCGGACCTCCTCCTAGTTTCATTAAAGTCCAGATCTAGAAGGTCACATGCTCTGCACGTGATCCTCTGGTACATTTGCAGAAAACTTCCCGATCCTTTTGGTATTTATATCTAGGTCCCCCTGCATTTTTATATTTATTTTATTTATTGATTTTTTTGCATAAATACCCATGTGTTCCCTAGTGAGTTTAGACCTCTACATGACATTATTTGATTATTCAAAAATTGCATGATGTTAGTCCATTAATTCTCTACATTTTGACATATTGTGGACATTTTTGTGATCGATGGTTCATTAATAATTAATTGGTCTGTGGAAAATTGCATATTTTGCCCAATATGTGCTTTAATTTTCATAGTTAATTAACCATTGCTCTAAAAAATCCCAAAAAATCATATATTGTAGAATTAATTGTGCTTGACATTGTGTCCAAAAATATTTGCATTTTCATGCTAGTTTGTCCTATAAAATCATTTTGCATATTTCAATATTTGATTTTTAATAGGTATTAAATCTTACATTTTCGAGGTCTAGGGTTTTTTTGAGGTTCATTACTTAGTGATAGATCTTAGATAATTTTATTCCTAGAAAATAATTAGATTTAATATTTATTATAATTAAATATTGAAAATCATTTTGTTTGCATTTAAAAAATCATAAAAAATTCATCTTGCATCTAAAAATTCCAAAAAAATTACAGTGCATTCATCATATTTTGCATCGTGTCTAAGTTTCATATTTTTCGGATATTGTTTGAGCGTAATTCACATTTTAGTCCCTAAAATAGGCGGAATTTGCATTTAGCATCCTTTATTACATTAAAAATTAAAAAAAGATTGCCTCGAAAACCGCACATGACTTTTGATAGACATAATTATAGGTTGTTCCTTTGCCTTCTTGTGTTTGACCTTGGGAGTTGCCCAAGTAAAATAAACATAAAACCGCATTCATTAAAATCGACAAATCTTTTGTGTGGTTATTTTCTTGACCGATTCCGATTGCCGCCTACAATGAAATGACAAATCATTTTTTTACGCACGATCAATTATACATTACATTCACTTAACAAGCGCAATTTTTGAATCGTCATATACCTATAAGTAAAACCCTAAAAACTAACTTGTAATAAATAACCTCAAAAAAATAAATGAAAATAATAAGAACTTCTATTTTATAACTTAGAATTAATATAATCATTTATTATTCAATTTCCAAATAATTTTGGGCTTGGTTTTTCCTAGTTGGTCCACATGGACCAACCAGGTCACTTCAAGGGTTGACCTCGGTCAACTCCTCTGACACCCAACTAGGCCCGTCAGAATCTAGCATTGACCCATTTTTTCTTCAGTTTTTGGGCTTGATTCAAGCACCATTTCGAATGATTCCTTTTACCTTTCTTAACCTAGATCACCCCTCTTTTCACACACCATAATTGTCTCAAGGATTGCATCATTGTGCCTACCGTTCCACCTCGATCTTTGACCTCACTTCCTCGCCTATACAAAACCGAGCTTCCATCTCCCCTTTGAATTTTGAATCTTGGTCCATTCTCTCCCTTCCTTTTTGCATCTCATGGCTCAAGGATGGTGACAGAATCCTCGCCAAGCATTAGGTTGATCGAAGGAGTGAGTCATCAGCGTATTCCACCCATCTCCGGTGAGTCTGCCGCCATGAGGTTCACTCATCGGCTCTGGTTGACTTGAGGTATTTTTCCCTTGTTTTCTTAGTAGATTTTAGGCTATATTTTCATTTCTTGTATTTTGTTTTTGCTTTGATTCATCCCTGTAGTGTAAAAATATAGATTCGTAGTTCACTGAAGGCTAGCTTCCGCGAACACTTTTATTGTGATTCCCTTGTTTCCCGATGCACTAGACCACCTCAAATCCTTCCCCATCACTTCTCCCATGCCCCAGGTCCTTCCGTTTAACCCGAGTCCACATGGATCGGGAAACCAGCTCTTCTCCTATGCCCTCGCTAGAGAGCTCCGTCATGCACCATTTTACGCCTATTCCCCCACCTGATGGGTCAAGGCACTCTGCCCTCAACCCAGTTTGCTTCCTGTGTAGATAGTTGGAGCTTACAACCATCTAGAGGCAATTTTGATCCTCGCCGGAGGTACTTGGAACCGCTCATATTTTCTGACCTTGTACGAGAGCTCCGGTGGTCCTCAGATCTTTTGAAGCCCCTCAGCTGATAGACGAATCCTCCATGAAGCTTTTGGGGCCTTTTGAAGTGAGAAAGGAGGTCAGATGCCCATTCCCTAGCCGATCAAAGCTCGAAGGAATCAGAGTTATTCCCTATTCCCCCAAGTTACTTCATCACCGTCCGATCAGCTGCCAGCTCCAGATTGAACCGTAATCGTCCGAAATCTTGTCTCAACTTTCAGATCAACCGCTGGGATTTAATCTCGACCATTCATTATGAAGTGTCATCGCAGGACAGAAGATCGACACGTGGATGAGTCAGGAGCTCTACACCATCGGATCTAGCGCTTGGTGGTATTTTATAATCTTTTCCCCCATTTTTGTTTTATTTGCACTTTAGTCCTATAATATTTAAGTGTGCTTAATTTTTGTGTTTAAATTACATGCGAACCCCTGTCACTATTTAATACTGCAATTGTGTCCATGTTAGCAAGGCCCTCTTGTCCATACATGTGAGTTTGGACATTTTGCAGAAAATCCCTTGCGACTTTTGTATTTTATAATTAGTCTACAAACTTTCATTTGCAGTTCAATATTTTTGGGAAAATTGTAGGAAATACCTCACCTTTAATTTTAATTACATATATGTCCTTGCAAGTTCATTGATTTTTGTGCATAAATTTATTTATTAAATATAGTGCTTGTGTTCCAAAAAATACAAAAATAGGGTTAAGCTATTGTTACATTGTAGTTTCATGCTATATTTTTAGATTTGTAATTTAGGTCCTATTTATTAAAAAATCAAAAAGAGCACAAATATTCCATATTTAACTTTAAAAACCCATAAAAATTATAAAAATATTTTGAAAAATTCCATATATATTTAATATTTTGAACCTTAAAATGAAAAATCCATAAAAATAGAAAAAGAAAAGTCTTAAAAAATACGAAACTCCAAAATTCTTTATAAAAAATCTAAAAATTTCCCAAAACTTCAAAAATACCAATTTTTATTTTATAAACTTTTATATTATTACCTATATATTAAAATTGATTCGAAGAATTTTAGACCTTATTTGCTATTTTTAATCTTCAAATTAATTCTGTCTATTTATTAAATTATTGATTTGAGATATTTTTGACTTTAAAAAGCAATAGAAATAGCAAAATAATAAAAAATCACAAAAATAGTAAAAAATTATCTAAAATCTAAACATTTTACTTTCTGTATTTTATTGATTTTTATTAGTATTTATATAAATATATATTACCCTACATTATATATATTCCTTATATATCTTTTATAAAAAGAAGAGAAGGAAAAAATAAATAAGACGTATACAAAGAAAATAAAAAATAAAAATTGAAATAATAAAAAATATAAAACAAAGAAAGTAAAAAATATATATAATCAGAAACCCATAAAAACACATAAACAAGAAGAACACACATTTTTGTGCATTCATTTACCCCCTCCTCCTGTTTCCTCCATGTGTTCGACCTCTACAGTACTTACACTTATATACATACATTGTAGAGTTATAATAAATTTCAACTCCACAGTTATTTTCACATTCACTTTTATATCATTTGTGGGTTAATTGTTGATTGAATTAGAGTTTTGTGTGAGGATGCTTCGACGATTGTTGACCCTCCTTTTATATTGACAAGACCTCCACAAAATCCTATTCATCAGTGATATGAACAAGTGCCCTAGAAATATAAATTATTAGCCACAAGTGTCTGTTTAAAATGTATGACATATCTTCTACAATAGTTTTATGAGTAAAATAAATATTATGGCGATTGCTTTTGTTTTTGCATCTCACATGCTTTTCTTCTAACCAATAGTCATAAATTTCTTGACTATGAGATCCCAAGCTCAACACCCCGATGATTGTTCTTCACCATTCTCAAAATTGATCTAGCCATGAAGTTGTAGTCTAGTTGAGGATGTTCATGTTTAACAAATGGGTTAATGCAAGTGTGAGAGTTGCCGATCTTAGAAATCACCCAAAAACCGTCGAAGATTCTTAAATGATCCCATAGAAACCACAAACACCCCTATGATTGTTGGACTTGTAATCCCTCAGTGACTCATTAATGCAGTGAAAGTTATTATTTTATCATGTCCATATGTGAAATGAATAATCAAATGAAAGCACTTTATTATTAAGATCCCTTTGTACAATTAGGTCATGTACCATGATCATATTGAATACTATGCAGCTGGAAGGACACATCTGACTTCAAACACGTGATATTTAATAAAGATCTCTAGTTTGAGAAATAGATGGCAATCTTTCTATAAATACTGATTTCCAACTGACTTCTTGATGCATGTCTCTATATAGGAATGAAGATTCAAAAGTGTTGGAATAATCAAGTAAAATAGTTGACTTGATGAGGTCGAGATAAACTAAGACAAGAATCGTAACTTTTTGATTAGGCACACATCGTTTGACTTGAGAAAGATACACATTTATATGCTTGAGTATGAATATTTGATAGACCAATAGGTTAGTGACCTAGACAAGGTCCATATATCAACGAATTGTTACGCATATGAAGTCTATGAAATGTATGATCTCTCGAAGGAATCATACTTGTTCATAGTTGATGTACCGAAAGACAGAGCTCATTCATGAGATATTTTGGAGTAAAAATGAATTTCATACATGAGCTTCTTGTTTATTAAATAAGACACGAATTCAAGATATCAATATATACTTGTGGAAAGTATATGATCAATATTACCGCCCAATTATCAAATGAGAAATATTCTGATACATTCTAAAGAAGATAATCAAACTAGGATTTGAACTTCGGATTTATCAAAGTCTTCTAGTGTGAAAGATATACGAGTATAGGGAATACTCAGGGTTACACCTATTGTAATGGGTCATCTACCATGACACTTCCATTCCGAAGGAGTGATGAAACATGATGGATTTTAGTGGCCCCATTTAGCTAGATGATTTGTGATTTACTTGGATAAAATCATAATTCATTTGAATCCAATTTCTAATTCCAATTCTAATTTCAATGTCCAAATGTTGGAAATACAAATGATCATGGAAGTATACAAGCTCCTTCAGCTCATTTCTTAGCTCCGAATGGTTTGTATTATGATTATAAATGGTCAAGGAAGTTGGATTCATCTCACCGACACTTTGTCCAGCTCATGGAGAGTGTGATGCATTTCGTTGAGCTCATTGAGAGTGTAAAGTGTTACAGCTCAAACTCAACAATCGTAGGTGACAGATTTTTGAAAAAATGATATAAAATCTGAAATTGGATAGTTATCCACATTTCAAATCACTATACATGGATAGTATGATCTTTCCAACAGTATCTTCAAGAATCTGCATTCTTATCTCATGAGTCACAATTAGATTTGTATTCATACATGTTAATGGCAATATTATATTATTATTAATAATTATTATTATATTTTATCGATAACGGTAATTTTGTTAATATGATTCACAAGAATAACTCATTAATTAATGTGAATAGTGATTCACAATAATTAATATTCATATTGATGTGATTAATATAGATATTTATGTAAATATGATTTACATAAATTTTCCAATGCATGGTATTTTTTGAAGTTGATTCACATTAATTTTATAGATGTAAATTGGATTTAAATTTAATTTTAGGCTTATGAATATGATTTATAAGCTTTAAGGATTAACTCCACAATTTATCCAATAATGATAATATGATTATCAAGTGAATTAGTTAATGAAATTTGCAACAACAACTTCCATATATGGAAGGTGATGTTGTGTGTACATATGATGTACACATGGTTCCATATAGTTGAGTTCTAATTGAATTAGGAATCTAAATTTGTTGTTTAATTTAATTAATATTAATTATAGATAATAAGGAGGTGATCCGTTTTGAATCAGGACTTGGTCTTAGCCCTTGACTTAAAATCCAAGGGCTACCAAGGCACATGTAGGATGCGTGCTTAAATATAAAAGGAGGACAATGCCTTCTCCTTTTTACAATAATTTGAAGAGCAACTCCTTCTCTAAATTCCGTGCCCCCTTTGAAAGAGTGAGAGAGAGTCTACAACTCTTACAACTCTCTTCTTGTTGTCCTAGTTGACATCCGGGTTCGTGGAAAGTAAGACAACTCATCTCCGTACTCACGAGAGTGAAGTCTGTAGAATGGACTTCGATTAGGGAGGTTTCCTTCGTAGAAACTTATGCTTCAAGAGATAACCCTGATTTATTCTTTGTATTCATTATGAATATCAAAAATTATGTTGGAAAATATTTCTTTAAAATTTATAATTTCTAAATGCACAAATTATCGTGCTACATTTTCTAGTTCATACGATGAACTGAGATTGATTTAGAAAAATGTTTGCTAAATATTTTTTGTTTTCCATGATGCGTAATAAATAATTTTTATCTACTTCCTTCAGCGAATCCATAGTGCACAATAGACCAAACTGAGGTCGTGGACCCTTTAATCATGAAGTTGTAGTGGGCTAAGATGTGATATTTCTTTACTGCATAAACTAAACCATCTTTTGTCTTGAATGTTCTACCTTTCTGAATTTCATCAAAAATCCGTCAATCTCATATTTATTTCAAAAATTATCCTCATAAGTTGCATGACTGTCACTGCCTTGACTCCATAAAACAATATACATGAAACAATTGTTTGATCAATAGGGTCGTCACCAACCCTTTGGTTAATACCAAAATTCTTGTTAGGCTCTTCATCACTTTCATCGTTCATCTCATCGTATGTTCCTCTTGGAGGACATTCATTTGGATATGATTTACTTCACTCAAGAAAGCATCACTAATGAATACATGAACATGTGAGCGCTAAGTTATAGGAACATTTGAACTCTGATACATGGAAGGAGCAAACACGTAGGCCTGGACTTCGGTTTAGACCAGGCCGACCCATTTACATAGGGGTAAAAGCCCATTTGGCCCACAAAATTTTGGGCCTTAGCCCTTCCAAGCCCATTTAATATCGGTCTAGGCTTAGCCCATTTATAATCGAGTTTAACTTCGTTCATAAGCCTGAGACCGTCCATTTATCCCACAATTTATATTACAACAACCCATGAGATTTCAAATACAATCTATTTATCACTCCCATTTTTATGCGAGCATTGCCATATTTATGAAACTGTGAACGACTTAGTTTCTTATGGAGAAAACATAGAAATTAATATCAATCAGCTATGAATTTGTGGATCGGTTAGTGCATTGATTAATTTAATTTAAAAATAGAAAGTATAAGTGTGGCTAGACTCCTATGATGTTTCCAATCCAATTATCCACCATAAAAAAATCAATCACTGTATTTCTTGAAATCATTACACGACATATATTAATGGAAGGACATATCGATATCGTTTCGATATCGTGTCGATATCGATATATCGGTGATATATCGCCCATATATCGCCGATATATCGCTATATCTAGGAATCTTTCTGAAGAAAATGCCTGAAATTGGATATATCGATATATCGATTTCGATATCGGTCTCATATCGATATCGATATATCGGCGATATATCGCCGATATATTGGGATACGACCTTCCATGATGATATATATGAGTTATAATCTACCATATATGTTATTTTTTTATATATATGGAATTTGAATTTTATGTACGTAATTATTATTATAACTATTCATACATGAGTTTATGTTATATATGGTACTACATTCCAATTTATGAAATTTGAATCGTATATACTTTTTATTAAGAGGGCAGGGAGCCTGCACCCAGTGGTGTAGGAAACTCCCTGCACCCATCCCATTTTCGTATTATTTTTTTTGAATTAAAAGTTGGGGGGATTTACTTAAGAGATATTTACACCCATAACCCTGAGTAGTTCCATAATTACCCCAGAAACCCTGTCAAAACACGAATTACACTTGAGACCTTGAATAGTGCTTAACTCTTACGTTCATAACCCCGTGTTAACTTCTACCAAAATTTCCGTTAACTTTGACGGTATCGGTTAAGCATTTTACAATTTATACTCATATTTATATTTTATTTAGGAATGCCCCCTGCCCTTCTTCCCCCAACCTCTATCCCCCCCATCACCGACACCGCCGCTTGGGAAGTCTCCCCCCCCACCCCCCTCCGGCTGGAACCTCGACCTTTCGCGCTCGGCCAAAGCCACCTCCACCTTCGTCTTCGGCCAAAGCCTCCCCCTCCCGCCAAGAAGCTGCACCCCGTTCTCGGCCAAAGCCGAACCCCCCCCCCCCCCCCCCCCGGGAACCTCTGCCTTCATCTGTCGGTAACCCCCTTCCCACCGGAACCTCCGCCTTCGTCTTCGGCCAAAGCCCCCCCTCCCTCCCCGAGACCTCCGCCTTCATCTCTTGGCCTCACCCTCCCGCTTCATCTGTCGGTAGCTGCCAGAGCATCCCCCTCCCGCCTTCGTCTTCGGCCAAAGCCCCCCCCACTCGGGACCTCCGCCTTCATCTCTCGGCCAAGGCGGAATCTCCACCTCGCCCCGCAGCCCCCCTTCCCGCCCGCGATTCCCCAAGGTCGGAGCCCTCCTTCTCCTGCCCGCAAGCTCCCCAGGTCGGAGCTCCCCCTCCCTAGCGGCCCGCAGCCCCCCTTCCTGCCCGCGAGCCCCCAAGGTCGGAGCCCTTCTCCCGCCTGCAAGCTCCCCAGGTCGGAGCTCCCCCTCCCCGTCGGCCCGCAGCCCCCCTTCCTGCCCGCGAGCCCCCAAGGTCGGAGCCCTCCTTCTCCTGCCCGCAAGCTCCCCAGGTCGGAGCTCCCCCTCCCCGCCGGCCCGCAACCCCCTTCCCGCCCGCGAGCCCCCAAGGTCGGAGCCCTCCTTCTCCTGCCCGCAAGCTCCCCAGGTCGGAGCTCCCCCTCCCCGCCAGCCCGCAGCCCCCCTTCCCGCCCGCAAGCCCCCAAGGTCGGAGCCCTCCTCCGTCTGCAAGCTCCCTAGGTCGGAGCTCCCCCTCCCTGCCGGCCCGAAGCCCCCCACCCCCCCCTCTGACCCCCTCTTCCCGCCCGTCCTCAAGCCCCCCAGGTCAGAGCTCCCCCTCCCCGCTGGCCCGCAGCCCCCACACTCACTCCCCCATCGCACGGCCTAGTCGGACCCCCCCCCTCTTCCCGCCTGCCCGCAAACCACCCACGTTGGAGCTCTCCCTCCCCGCAGCCCCCCCTGCCCTCCCGCAAGCCCTCCAGATCAAAGGTCGCCTCCCGCCCGCCCGCAAGCCCTCCAGGTCGAAGGTAGCCCCCATGTCGATCGTGCGCCGACCTACTACAAATCTCCCTCCCCCCTCCTCGCGTGCCGACCTGCAAAGCCACCCTGGTGCCACCCCCAGGCCTCCGTCCTAAAGAAATTTCTTTTTTTTTGTTTTGATTAATCATAGCCATTAGATTATGAATTGGTTAGATTAATCCTAGCCGTTAGATCGCATATCAGTTAGATTAACTCACTTCTATGGTTGAGTTAACGAAGAAAACTAACGGAAGGTTATGGGTGTAAAATGGAGTATGTATTCAAGGTTCTTGGTGTAATTCGTGTTTTTACAGGGTTTCTGGGGTAATTATGGAACTACTCAGAGTTATGGGTGTAAATATCCCTTTACTTAATATGTTGAGGAGAATAAGTATTTCAAATTTCATGTAAATTAAACATTCCTAACATGTTCATCTAAAAGGGGTCGATTTCAGCAATCCTGAAACCGTTAAAATTTGGTAGTCTTGATGGAGATGATAGAAGTGTCGAATTAAGTTGAATTTGGAATGACAACATGGTGATACACGGTGATATGAATTCTCCACGATTTCATTTCAAAAAAATCAAAATAATAAAAAAATTAGGTCGGGTGTAGGGAATGTCCTGCACCCGCCGGTGTAGGGTCCTTTTTCCCTTATATTAATATGCTAATACATTTGAAGAAAATTATATATCTTATTATTGTTATTCATGCCTATAGAATCGAGCTTGCAAAAAATAACTAGTATGCAAGTCCATGCTCATTTATTTGTGGGTTGAGCTAGGCCCGAATTCTTTCTGGGTTGAAGTTCTAAAATAATACCCAAGCTCTCACGAAGGTTGGGTAAATTAGGGACCACATTTGGAGAGCTCTCAATTAAAATCTCAATGGGTACGGATTTCCCAACAATCTTGACTTACAGAAAAATACCATATATGTCATCACCATTTAGGATGAACGTTAATATAGGCTTGGTCCCTACACCTTGTGGCTGCGATGTGAGAATTTTATCTTGTTTGTGTTCCTATCCAAGTTGAACATTTGAGAAACGAGTTCCAACAAATACTCAGTACGTAATAGATGGTTTTAACCGTAAACCGATCACAAGGTTATTTTGCAATTCATCGATCCCACCACTTGTGGAACATGCAATAAATTGAATCCATTTACATCATATAGTTAAGTAAATCATGTATTTGTAAATACACCATCCTTTGAGAAATCATCAAATGTTCGCTGCAATGATGGGAAAAAAACAAATGACATTCAAACTATAGAAATAAGATAAGGTAATACTATAACTAGGGTTAGGAGGAACTAGGGTGGAGCATTGGGCTCGATCCGGCCCAACCCAGAAAAGTTCGGTCCAAGCCCATCAAATTTTCCTGGACCTTGGGTCGGATCGTGGCCTGATTTTTTGAACAGTTAGAAGGCTCGAGCTCGGCCTAAGACCCGCGGGGTCGGGTCCGGCACTACAACAAAATTAAGCTATAGTGACGGTTTTGAAAAAATCCCTCACTAAATTAGCCGTTGTAAAATATATATAATGACGATATTATTCGTTGCGAAATGAGTTTTCGTACTCAAAATTTACAACGAATAGCATATCTGTCGTTATATCATTAGCAACGGTCCACATAGCGGCGCTTATCCGTTGCTATTTTTCAAAATATCAACTAATTGTCGCTATTTTTTTGTTCAAAATTTAGCGACGATTAATTAAATTTTTGAAAAATAGCAACGGGTAAGCGTCACTATGTGGACCGTTGCTAATGATGTAATGACAGATATGATATTTGTTGCTAATTTTGAGTACAAAAACTCATTTCGTAACGAATAATATCGTCAGTATATATTTAACAACGGCTAATTTAGTGATGGATTTTTTCAAAACCATCACTATAGCTCAATTTTTTTGTAGCGCGGGTTCGGACCGGGCTTAACCCACCCTCCATTTCGCTTATAAAAAGACTACAGAGAAGAGTACTTACCTCATAGAAATAGCAAATCTTTATTCAGAGAAACCAATCCAGATTAAGGACATCACCAAGTGTTTTATAAATTTGACATTTATAATATATAAAATTGACGTTCTAAATCACATAGAGTTGTATATACTTGTCAGCGTAGATCGGACTTGAAAACTCTAATGAAAGAACTCGATTATTAATTCTTGAGAATTCAAATACTGATCTGGAGCAACTAATTATCATAGCTATGCATGGCTTCTTCCAGTTAGGTATATTCTGATTTGACTCAGTTGTGCTGTCAATCATACTTACTACTTTTTTAAATATTTCTGTCAGAAAATTTATCTCAGACTATTATTTTGAATACAGATTGATTGATGTGATCCCCACGTCTGATGGTTATGGTTACCTCCAAGATCACTAAAGAGTTATTTCTCTAAATGGGGGTAGAGATGGAAACTAATATCCATCCAGAGTACGGATTCAAAATAATTCTCAAAGAGGGGATATATCGGCAAACGGTTTGCCACGAGCCTAGATGGAGCGGCAAACCGTTTGCCGTGGGTTATGTTGGGCGTGGTCGACGAGGTCGCTCCGGTCTTCGAAGGAATAAAGGCTAATGAATGTCCCTGCTGCGGCAAATCATTCGCCACGGCAGAAATGTCGCTGACGAGGTGACCGCGACAAACGGG
This sequence comes from Ottelia alismoides, assembly GCA_037367405.1. Taxonomy (NCBI): domain Eukaryota; kingdom Viridiplantae; phylum Streptophyta; class Magnoliopsida; order Alismatales; family Hydrocharitaceae; genus Ottelia; species Ottelia alismoides. The sequence goes on from JAZKJV010002397.1 coordinate 628,417, forward strand.
TTGCCGCGCTGAGGCCCCCGGAACCACTATAACCCTCCCCTCCCTCTAGTCTCATTCCACACACCTCCCACATCCTTTCTTCTTCTCTTTCAAGTTCAAGTTCTTGCTCCTCCTCTTCAATTAAGGTATGCAATTTTATTTAATTTTTTTAGTTCTTATTTAATAGAATTTTTAAGTTAAATAATATTAAATATAATAATGATAGTGGTATAATTTGACATCACATAGTAGTTGTGCTATAATATTGGTAGTTGTGATATTCTTGCTAATTGTGATATTCTTGTTGTGCCATCCTTCACAAAGTTGGTAGTTGTGATATTGTCCATAATATTGCTAGTTGTGCTACTTTTAATTTGACATTTATGCTAGTCATGGATATATCAAACTGTAGAGTAATGATAAAAGAGGAGTATATCCGTAGTTGTACTTATAAAAATTTATCAGACTTTTGATCTTTAAAATAACTAATGGGAGATTTGTAACTAATGGGAACATAGATTGTATAGGAAGATGTGGATACAGACACGGTTTAGAGCTTTTGTCATGCATGCCCTTTTCAATTTTCTTTAACAATAGAATTCTACGAGTGCAAGTTTGTAGGTCATGTAATAATTTTTAGTGATATATAGGAAATGACTGAGATTGCTGCGGATGGATTAAAATCATGGATATTGAGATTACTTATGAAGGAGCTTATAGTGACATGATCTCAGTGTCTGTATCTAGTACTTATGACGATATGCTTGCTCACATATATGGGCTTACTGGGTATACACCCGATATATATGATATTAAGATCACCTGCAATTGGCCTGCAAGTGCCAGCTCATTTCGTCTAATCATGATTGACACAGATAAAATTACAAACTTAGTATTGCGAGTGAGTCGGCAAGTGGGAATGATGGAGCTTCTAATTGAGGAAGCAGAGATCGCTCCATCTCAAGTTGATGTGGGAACATCATCAAAACAATTGTTTGATCTTAACCAATCTATATATGAGAAAGATGATGTTCAAGATGATGGTGAAAATAATGGCGACGATGGAGATGAAGACGATTACGATGAGGAAGAAGGAGTGAATGAAGCTGAAAGAGTGAATGGACAAGCTTGCATGGGGACTACTGGTGTTAGAGTGGAATTATTGTCCGATCACGGTCAGGAATCTCTTCTTTGTTCAATACACAACGAACCAATATACGATCCACCGGTAGACTATGAGATTGATTTGGAACCTATGGACGATCTACTGGACTTCTTTGGTTCAGATGATTGGATATTTGGTACCTTTGCATAGGAGGTGCCATTTTTAAATGAAGTTGATGATGCTCCGAGCGAAGGAGCATCGGGAAAGGACTTCTTTCTCAATCGATCTTTCGATTCGAAGACGAACCTTATTGACGAATTGTCCACTTGGAGTATGTCGAAGTACGTCCAGTTCAAGGTAGATGTCTCAAAGATCACCCAGTATACGACAAGTTGCGTACATATGCACATGCGTTCTTCCTGATTCCCGATCGTCGCCTCTGACCGCCCGTGGAACCCTCACCATTGCTCCATCCGAATATAGTTTCCAATCCTGACCGACCTCGTAGGAGGCTCTACGCGGTAGCATGGATGAGATGGGTAATTTGCAAGTTAGGTATAGTCATTGAAAGGAGCATGGTCATAACAGAACAACTTGTGAAAGAAGGCATCAATAGTTATTGTAAAAGACTTTATGTACTCCAGTGCTATAATTATGAGATTCAATTATATAACTTTTTATCAAGTACCTTCGTTATCACGTTTTTGCATTACTTTAAATTTTTTGTATAGCAATGGAGACAGTTGCAGGGCCTGTTGATACTTCTGTACTGACAAGGCAGGGAGAATACCTATCTGGTCGACCACTACCAGATGTTGATACGGTGAGAGAAATAATATGGACGATTATGTTTTAGTCTGCTACAAGTAATTTCAGTGACTTCAATGGATATGTACTTATTGTGATTGCACAGGCGCATCGCTTTGTGGAGCATGGATGAACCCTAAACCATATACTTGAGCTACCACGTAGTGATGCTGCTAACCAATAGTAGGAGGTAGCAGCTTTTCTTTGCATCTCCAACCTGAAGAGAGCCACGATTGAACAGTCTTTGATGAAGGCATTGGTTGAGAGGTGGCGACCGGAAACACATCTTACACCTTCGACAAGGTGAGGCAACTGTCACATTGAAGGGTGTCTCACTGATGACTGATTTAAGGGTGAAATCATGGCCAGTGATTGGGTTTGAGGAACATAACCAGCTGGATTGGGGATCATACTGCGAGGAGTTGTTCGGTGTAAATCCGGATGAAAGTGACGAGCATGAGCTAGTGGGAGGAAAGCTTAGATTAACGTGGATCGTGAGGACTTTGTTGACAACGACAACTCTTCAGTCCAATGATCCACTCACGACGGAGAGGGTTGCTAGGGCACTGGTACTTTATCAAGTAGGATCAAGCTTATTGCCAGATGCTAGTGCAGATAAGGCACATCTCCGTCACCTTTTGCTCATGCACCAGCTGCAGAATTGTGGACAAAGAGAATGGGGGTGAAACAGTTCTGGCTCAGATGTACTTTCAAATGGATCAGTTCTCGTTGATGAAGATGAAGAGAGCTTATGCTTTCTGGACCTTGCTCCAGGTAACCACTGTTTAAATATAAAATGTATCATATACCCAATATCGTATCTAACACTGTGGCCTCTTATTTGTCTACAAAGACATGGGCGTGGGAGCACATCCACATAGGTCGACCCCATCCGTACCGGCTGAGAGAGGAAACTCTGCAATCAGCTCCTTACGCGGCTAGGTGGACAGGAGGAAGAAGGTCACACAAAGAGAATGTATCCACTACTCATTTATCCTTTTACCGTAATGAGTTGGATCTACAAGAGGAGCATCAGGTATATGAGAGTCATCGTTCTTTACCAATTTTGTTATAGAATCCAAAATCATTGATCGACAGAACTACTCTCAACAGATGAAGTGGACACCCTATGAGGACCAAATTGTAGCGCGTCTACCTCCAATATGCCGCGAGGGTCAAGTTATATGGTTGTCCAAGACAGTTCTTATCTGTTTCAACATTGTTGTCATGCACGCCCCCGATCGTGTGATGAGGCAGTTTGGTTTGCGGCAACACATCCCGGAGGCGACGCCACAACTACCCTCCAACGATAGACGTGCTTGACCGAGAGATGATGAACTGTATGATCGGGGTGTATACCATCAAGACCGTTCGGCCCAATGGCAGAGACAAATGGAGGACGTTGTTGTGGAGAGACATTTTGACAGGGCAGTGGCTACTGTTCTCACTGATTATTTGACATGGTATTGGCAAGTTACTCATCGTTGGATCGCAACCATCATTCCACCTTCGAGACAAGCTTATGAACCACACGAGCCTTGGTGGAATCAGCTGGTAATTCTTTTTACACATGATATTTTCTTGATCGTAACCATTACATAACTTGTAACCGAGACTTTTAATTATATAGGTGAATTCATTATTTCATTTGAGGGAAATGATGACAGAGCATCAACGAAGCACTGGAATGCAACAAATGATTGGCTACATCGAATATACGATTCAAAACATGTCTCTAGTGGATCCGGGAATACAGGATATCCCCCTCATGTATACATCATACACCGAACCTACAACATTTGCGTCTCAACAATGGGGGAGTAATATAGTTTTCGGACAGATGAGCCTACCCCGTCGTACGACATACTCCCTTTTCAAGAAGCCCAACAAACTCAACCTCAGCAATACTGGCAGATGGGATCCACTCAAAGTCAGCAAACGTACAATGATGTGCTTGATTACGACATTGGACAGCTACTGCCTCACCAATTTGGCTCTGGAGCTACAACATGGGCCATGGACAAATCATATATGGATCTTCCTAGGTCATCCAGTGCAAGAATGCAACCACTGGTTACCCATCAAGATCTCCTCCGCACCTCAAATGTTACAACTCAGAGAGATAGTGGTTGGCCCACAACAGAGCAGGAGCATTCAACCACGACTGCACTTGGAAGAGGTCGTGGTGACGTAGGGAGAGGTTCTACTGGCAGAGGAGAAACCGGAAGGGTGGAGGCCAGTCGGGGAGTGGGAGAGGGGTCCAGACAGGGAAAAGGAAAAGGATCCTCTTCAAAGGGTTGTCTATCCAATATTGTACACCACACGAAGAAGTGGTTTCACTGACTGTAACATGCTATCTCCATTTTGGAAATAAGAAATAAATTACATTTTGCAACAACTCTTTACTTTATTACCGTTTGTCATTACTCGTGATATAAAAACTTTACATTTTACATTAATAAATCATGTTTTACTGTTTGACAAAAGTTGTCATGCAAATATAATTTTTCTTAAAATATTATCACTTGTTGTTATGCTCATACAAGTTATGGTTAAAACACACATTACAGCTCACAAGGCGGTGCACCTTCTCGACAATCGTTTCTTAGCAGCGCGTGCACCATCTACTAGTAGAGGGTCACGCCGTGAAGTGCGTCGTGCTCCACAATCACCACAGGCTCCACCTTCTGTAGCACTACGTCTTTCAGAGGAGGACCGATCGCAGCCTTAGGAGGTCCACTCTGACTCTCAGTTCACTCCTTACTTGCCTCAAACAATGCCACTTCCTACGGAGGACTCTTCGCAGAATGAGACTTCACCGCCCACAGAAATATACGACGAAGAAGAAAATTTGTACGCAGACCTGGCTTACTTACATTATACAATTGCGTTGAAGTACGCACACCTGAGCGAACTTCGTGGAGCGCGAGTGAGATCGAGGTGTTGAATTAGTTTGAGATAGTGTAATAAAATTTTATGTAACTAAGGACTAATATGTGCATTTTGTTATGATGTTGTAAGGCACATATTCAGAATTTCTTTTATCAATTAAATGCTAGTAATGAAATTATGTTCTCTTTATGTTGTGATTATACAAATTCACTGATATTCGACTACTCTACATTTTCACTGACTCAACATAGAGATATGATTAATGTAACATTTATGAAGACGGAATTATCAAATACGTTTAAAAACATCACAAATTTCAGTAATACAAATTTCAATAATACAAAAAAATCGAAATAGAAAATTATACCATAAAGATTAATAATACTAAGTTAATTAATATAAAAAATTACATAAATATTACAAAATTAAATATTCTACTATTACCAAATTAAAAAGATTGAAAAGAATACTATTGCCTAATTAAAAAGGATTGAAAAGAAAATTAACGGTGAGGACATTGCATCAGCAAATGATTTGCCGCTAATATCATTAACACAATGAACCGTTTGCCGTGCCAATGATTGAGCCCGCGGCAAATGGTTTGCCGCTTGATAAACGCAGAATTCAAGAGAGCCTAAATTGGTGTCTCACACAAGGCGGAGACAACCGTCGCTGTGGCGACTCTCAAATGAAACCTGTATTTAATCAACAATTAACCCACACTAAAGATCAATAAATTAGAAATAATGTGGAGTTAAAATTTATTTTTAACTCTGCACAAATGATGTAAAGGGCAAGTATGCAGAGAGTTCGAACACAGGGAGCAAACAGGGTAGTTCAAATAAATGTACGTGAGTGAATGTGTGAAGTGTCTACACTAAGCAAGCAAGCAAAGGACTTTTTGTGATTTTTTAATTTTTAATTTTTTAATTTTTATTTAATTTTTAATTTTGTATTTTTGTTTTTAATTTTCTGATTTTTATATTTTATATTTTATATATTTTTTAATTTTCTTTTTGGATATTGGAAAATAAGGACAAGGTAAGAAAAGACAAGACAAAAAATTTATAAAAAATGTGCAAAAATATCCAAAAATTCAGAAATAAAATGTTTTTGATATTTTTAGGATTTGTTTACTATTTTTTGTGATTTTTGGGGATTTTTCAAGGTGTTTTTGGTATTTTTAAATACTGAAATAAAGCAAAATAGTGAAATGAGTGCTGGCTGTGAATAAAATGGATTTTAAAAATAGCAAACAGCAATCAAAATTTTTAACAATAATTTTCTAATAAAGAAGATGAAATATAGAACAAACAGGAACTGAGTTTGTATTTTTTGGAGTTTTCTTTGATTTTATATATTTTTTTGAAGTTTTAGAGTGTTTTTAAATTTTTAGTGTTTTTCTTTTGAGAGTTTTAATGATTTTTGGAGTGACACTAAAATACGTTAAAATAGACACTAGGTAATTTTTTGGAATTTTTCGAAGTGTTTTAATATTTTTTTGGCATTTTCTAAGCTAGACAGTGCACAAAAACCATGTTTTTGATTTTTAATAAATACGAAAGTAAAATAAAATCAAAAACTAAAATTAGGGCGTCAAAATACATGTATCCAGGAGCTAAACCCTATTTTTGTGGAATTTTTGGACTTAAAAAGATAATTTAAATAATTACAACAAGCATCCAAACAATTAACAGGCCTAGCAGGGGTATATTTGCAATTTCTCAAACATCCAGGGGCCTAACTGCAATTGTCTCACAAAAATTATAACTGATTAAAATAATTCACGGACTAAACACCAATACCAAAACCTGCAAGGGTAGTTACAAAAAGTCCCAGGTCACGTGCGAGAGCGTACACGCCTGGAAGGGACCTTTATGCAATTTGCCAAAACTTCGGGGGTGCAAACGCAATTAGTACAAAACTTTAACACAACAAATGAAAGTTTGCGGATATAATATTTAAATACAAAAATGCCCGGGTTGAGAATGCAAAATACCCAAGCCTTGCGCGGATCCTACGGCTGCGGGGAGTTCACTAATACACGTGTCGCGCTAGGATCGCGCGATACCCCTTGGCTTTCAACGGCCCAGATCATAAGATCTCCAGCTGATGGGCGGTCCAGGGATGCTCAATCCAACGGCAGCTGCTCCTGTGGATGATCGGGGCAGATCGGACGGCTATGGATAGATCTGGAAGAACTCACGAGGAACTCGAGCTTGGCGAGTTTGGATGTGCCGAAGCTCGAGCCCCCGTGCAGTGAGATCTCCCCCGACGCCTTCTTGATGCTCCAGCAACGATGACAAAGCCCCAGGTACCCTCGAGAGGCTCCAGAGATCCGTCTATGATCCCCGGAGGTCACGAGAACGCCGGCGGGCCTGGGTGCTCTTCTTGGCGGGAATCGAGGCTTCAGACGCCCCCTTCAGGACCTGCAAGGAAATAAGAAGAGAGCAGTACACAAGGGCAGAAGTCCTGGCGGTTATTGGCGGACGGAGGTAGTGCGTGGAGTCGAAAATGGCCGCCGGAGCTCTTGAGCTCCGGCAAGGTGTTCGATGGCAAAAGCGAGTGGATGAAAGTGACGAGCAGGAGCTAGTGGGAGGAAAGCTTAGATTAACGTGGATAGTGAGGACTTTGTTGACAACGACAACTCTTCAGTCCAATGATCCACTCACGACGGAGAGGGTTGCTAGGGCACTGGTACTTTATCAAGTAGGATCAAGCTTATTGACAGATGCTAGTGCAGATAAGGCACATCTCCGTCACCTTTTGCTCATGCACCAGCTGCAGAATTGTGGACAAAGAGAATGGGGTGAAACAGTTCTGGCTCAGATGTACTTTCAAATGGATCAGTTCTCGTTGATGAAGATGAAGAGAGCTTATGCTTTCTGGACCTTGCTCCAGGTAACCACTGTTTAAATATAAAATGTATCATATACCCAATATCGTATCTAACACTGTGGCCTCTTATTCGTCTACAAAGACATGGGCGTGGGAGCACATCCACATAGGTCGACCCCATCCGTACCAGCTGAGAGAGGAGACTCTGCAATCAGCTCCTTACGCGACTAGGTGGACAGGAGGAAGAAGGTCACACAGAGAGAATGTCTCCACCACTCATTTATCCTTTTATCGTAATGAGTTGGATCTACAATAGGAGCATCAGGTATATGAGAGTCATCGTTCTTTACCAATTTTGTTATAGAATCCAAAATCATTGATCGACAGAACTACTCTCAACAGATGAAGTGGACACCCTATGAGGACCAAATTGTAGCGCGTCTACCTCCAATATGTCGCGAGGGTCAAGTTATATGGTTGTCCAAGACAGTTCTTATCTGTTTCAACATTGTTGTCATGCACGCCCCCGATCGTGTGATGAGGCAGTTTGGTTTGCGGCAACACATCCCGGAGGCGACGCCACAACTACCCTCCAACGATAGACGTGCTTGACCGAGAGATGATGAACTGTATGATCGGGGTGTATACCATCAAGACCGTTCGGCCCAATGACAGAGACAAATGGAGGACGTTGTTGTGGAGAGACATTTTGACAGGGCAGTGGCTACTGTTCTCACTGATTATTTGACATGGTATTGGCAAGTTACTCATCGTTGGATCGCAACCGTCATTCCACCTTCGAGACAAGCTTATGAACCACACGAGCCTTGGTGGAATCAGCTGGTAATTCTTTTTACATATGATATTTTCTTGATCGTAACCATTACATAACTTGTAACCGAGACTTCTAATTATATAGGTGAATTCATTATTTCGTTTGAGGGAAATGATGACAGAGCATCAACGAAGCACTGGAATGCAACAAATGATTGGCTACGTCGAATATACGATTCAAAACATGTCTCTAGTGGATCCAGGAATACATGATATCCCCCTCATGTATACATCATACACCGAACCTACAACATTTGCGTCTCAACAATGGGTCAGTAATATAGTTTTCGGACAGATGAGCCTACCCCGTCGTACGACATACTCCCTTTTCAAGAAGCCCAACAAACTCAACCTCAGCAATACTGGCAGATGGGATCCACTCAAAGTCAGCAAACGTACAATGATGTGCTTGATTACGACATTGGACAGCTACTGCCTCACCAATTTGGCTCTGGAGCTACAACATGGGCCATGGAAAAATCATATATGGATCTTCCTAGGTCATCCAGTGCAAGAATGCAACCACTGGTTACCCATCAAGATCTCCTCCACACCTCAAATGTTACAACTCAGAGAGATAGTGGTTGGCCCACAACAGAGCAGGAGCATTCAACCACGACTGCACTTGGAAGAGGGCGTGGTGACGTAGGGAGAGGTTCTACTGGCAGAGGAGAAACCGGAAGGGTGGAGGCTAGTCGGGGAGTGGGAGAGGGGTCCAGACAGGGAAAAGGAAAAGGATCCTCTTCAAAGGGTTGTCTATCCAATATTGTACACCACACGAAGAAGTGGTTTCACTGACTGTAACATGCTATCTCCATTTTGGAAATAAGAAATAAATTACATTTTGCAACAACTCTTTACTTTATTACCGTTTGTCATTACTCATGATATAAAAACTTTACATTTTACATTAATAAATCATGTTTTACTGTTTGACAATAGTTGCCATGCAAATATAATTTTTCTTAAAATATTATCACTTGTTGTTATGCTCATACAAGTTATGGTTAAAACACACATTACAGCTCACAAGGCGGTGCACCTTCTCGACAATCGTTTCTTAGCAGCGCGTGCACCATCTACTAGTAGAGGGTCACGCCGTGAAGTGCGTCGTGCTCCACAATCACCACAGGCTCCACCTTCTGTAGCACTACGTCTTTCAGAGGAGGACCGATCGCAGCCTTAGGAGGTCCACTCTGACTCTCAGTTCACTCCTTACTTGCCTCAAACAATGCCACTTCCTACGGAGGACTCTTCGCAGAATGAGATTTCACCACCCACAGAAATATACGACGAAGAAGAAAATTTGTACGCAGACCTGGCTTACTTACATTATACAATTGCGTTGAAGTACGCACACCTGAGTGAACTTCGTGGAGCGCGAGTGAGATCGAGGTGTTGAATTAGTTTGAGATAGTGTAATAAAATTTTATGTAACTAAGGACTAATATGTGCATTTTGTTATGATGTTGTAAGGCACATATTCAGAATTTCTTTTATCAATTAAATGCTAGTAATGAAATTATGTTCTCTTTATGTTGTGATTATACAAATTCACTGATATTCGACTACTCTACATTTTCACTGACTCAACATAGAGATATGATTAATGTAACATTTATGAAGACGGAATTATCAAATACGTTTAAAAACATCACAAATTTCAGTAATACAAATTTCAATAATACAAAAAAATCGAAATAGAAAATTATACCATAAAGATTAATAATACTAAGTTAATTAATATAAAAAATTACATAAATATTACAAAATTAAATATTCTACTATTACCAAATTAAAAAGATTGAAAAGAATACTATTGCCTAATTAAAAAGGATTGAAAAGAAAATTAACGGTGAGGACATTGCATCGGCAAATGGTTTGCCGCTAATATCATTAACACGACGAACCGTTTGCCGTGCCAATGATTGAGCCCGCGGCAAATGGTTTGCCGCTTGATAAACGCAGAATTCAAGAGAGCCTAAATTGGTGTCTCACACAAGGCAGAGACAACCGTCGCTGTGGCGACTCTCAAATGAAACTTGTATTTAATCAACAATTAACCCACACTAAAGATCAATAAATTAAAAATAATGTGGAGTTAAAATTTATTTTTAACTCTGCACAAATGATGTAAAGGGCAAGTATGCAGAGAGTTCGAACACAGGGAGCAAACATGGTAGTTCAAATAAATGTGCGTGAGTGAATGTGTGAAGTGTCTACACTAAGCAAGCAAGCAAAGGACTTTTTGTGAGTTTTTAATTTTTAATTTTTTTATTTTTATTTAATTTTTAATTTTGTATTTTTGTTTTTAATTTTCTGATTTTTATATTTTATATTTTATATATATTTTTTTATTTTCTTTTTGGATAGTGGAAAATAAGGACAAGGTAAGAAAAGACAAGATAAAGTATTTATAAAAAATGTGCAAAAATATCCACAAATTTAGAAATAAAATGTTTTTGATATTTTTAGGATTTTTTACTATTTTTTGTGATTTTTGGGGATTTTTCAAGGTGTTTTTGGTATTTTTAAATACTGAAATAAAGCAAAACAGTGAAATGAGTGCTGGCTGTGAATAAAATGGATTTTAAAAATAGCAAACAACAATCAAAATTTTTAACAATAATTTTCTAATAAAAAAGATGAAATATAGAACACATAGGAACTGAGTTTGTATTTTTTGGTGTTTTCTTTGATTTTATATATTTTTTGAAGTTTTAGAGTGTTTTTAAATTTTTAGTGTTTTTCTTTTGAGATTTTTAATGATTTTTGGACTGACACTAAAATAGGTTAATATAGACACTAAGTAATTTTTTTGGAATTTTTCGAAGTGTTTTAATATTTTTTGGCATTATCTAAACTAGACAGTGCACAAAAACCATGTTTTTGATTTTTAATAAATACGAAAGTAAAATAAAATCAAAAACTAAAATAAGGGCGTCAAAATACATGTATCCAGGAGCAAAACCCTATTTTTGTGGAATTTTTGGACTTAAAAAGATAATTTAAATAATTACAACAAGCATCCAAATAATTAACAGGCCTGGCAGGGGTATATTTGCAATTTCTCAAACATCCAGGGGCCTAACTGCAATTGTCTCACAAAAATTATAACTGATTAAAATAATTCACGGACTAAACGCCAATACCAAAACCTGCAAGGGTAGTTACAAAAAGTCCCAGGTCACGTGCGAGAGCGTACGCGCCTGGAAGGGACCTTTATGCAATTTGCCAAAACTTCGGGGGTGCAAACGCAATTAGTACAAAACTTTAACACAGCAAATGAAAGTTTGCGGATATAATATTTAAATACAAAAATGCCCGGGTTGAGAACGCAAAATACCCAAGCCTTGCGCGGATCCTACGGCTGCGGGGAGTTCACTAATACACGTGTCGCGCTAGGATCGCGCGATACCCCTTGGCTTTCAACGGCTAAGATCTCCAGCTGATGGGCGGTCCAGGGATGCTCAATCCAACGGCAGCTGCTCCTGTCGATGATCGGGGCAGATCGGACGGCTATGGATAGATCTGGAAGAACTCACGAGGAACTCGAGCTTGGCGAGTTTGGATGCGCCGAAGCTCGAGCCCCCGTGCAGCGAGATCTCCCCCGACGCCTTCTTGATGCTCCAGCAGCGATGATAAAGCCCCAGGTACCCACGAGAGGCTCCAGAGATCCGTGTATGATCCCCGGAGGTCACGAGAACGCCAGCGGGCCTGGGTGCTCTTCTTGGCGGGAATCGAGGCTTCAGACGCCCCCTTCAGGACCTGCAAGGAAATAAGAAGAGAGCAGTACACAAGGGCAGAAGTCCTGGCGGTTATTGGCGGATGGAGGTAGTGCGTGGAGTCGAAAATGGCCGCCGGAGCTCTTGAGCTCCGGCAAGGTGTTCGATGGCAAAAGCGAGTGGATTATTTGATTAACGACCTAAGAAACACATGATCAAATGGGGGCAAACACATGATCCACTTGCAAGTGATCGGCAAACACATGATCTGAATACGGATTCGAAATAATTCCCAAAGGGGCCCATCTTTAAATTGACTACATATAATTAGTTTTTATTTAAAATACTAGGGATGAAAATAGATCGGATACGAATCAGATATGCCTATTTATATATCCATATTCACTTCATCTCTATCAAATACGAATACAGATACGGATATAATTCGGATATGTATTAAGGAAATCGTATCCTTAAAAATACAGATATGAGTACGAATATGATATTTATCGAATCTGAATATGCATAGAATAAAGAGCGAACTCGAATACAGACAAAATAAAGAGCTAATCCAAATATGAACCAATGAAAGAGTGACTACAAATATGAATCCAATAAATATGGAATCCAAATACGGGTCTATTAATGATCACATACGAATACGAATTGATATTTAATAAAAGTTTACAATGATTTTAAAAATTGATAATGAAATATAAATAAGTTTCATCGTAACAAAAGATCGTCGAGGTGACATGCATTCTTAACCAGAAGCAAAAGGGGGGATATAGTTTCGTAACTTTTGGTCGTGCCCATCCCTAAATAAATAGAAGTTTATTAGTATCATGGATATATTGTATTATATAATATATAATACTAATATAATAACATAGGGTTGTGTCTTGTATTATATTAACTAATATATAAAATAATATTAAATATTTTATTCTGATATCCGGATCCGGATATTCAAGCCATTACAATATATGCATCCATATCTGAAAAAATTTTACAATTCATATCCATATATGATTCGTATTCGATTAATATTTGGATACATCCGATAATTTTTCGAATACTGTAAGAGGATATTTAGATATATCCGTATTCGTTTTCATCCCTATCAAATACCAATCCAATGTCTAAATGGCTACACAAGTGCATTAATTATTTACATGCATTAATTATTTACATTTGCACGTGTCATTTGACTCTTCATATTCCTAAATGCCTAAAAAGCTTTTGGGTTCCCCATTGCCACGTTAATATCTTAAAAGTTAAAACCCCACATTGAACTTAAATGTGTCCTTTGGAGACAAATATGACATCCTCCTCTTCTGATTTGCGATTTCTACCACTGTTGTAATTTCTCCTGCTTCAATTCATGAGTAATTGTTGTTGTTGGGCACTCGCAAATCACGGCCTCAGTTAATAGTATTTTTTATATTTGTGTATTGTAATTTTTTTCCCTTAGATCCACAAATCACGATTATTTTTTGGATTCACACATCTACTCACCATATTTCTATAATTGTAAATCATCTCTTATCTTTTTCTAAGAAATTACAAAAGTGAAAGTTATTGCACATTGCAGGGGCTTGGGAATGTGGCGTTAACCACTTGAATTGTTGTTATCTTTTTTACAAAAAGAATTCATCTCTCATTGTTCAATCACATGACATACGTTTCCTTTTTCAACATTTTAATTGTCATTATAGTCAGTTTTTATATTTATGTTAAGAATATTTTATGGTTGGATTGTGAATAACCATCAAATAATCTTTTTAGGTAACTTATTTTGTTTTCCGTGAAACTTAATCTTTATTATTTAATTTAGGTTTCAAGATTAATGCTAGTTGTGATTGAGAAGTTATTTTATTAACATATATATATTTGGATCTTGGACTGTTAATAGAAACTATCAGCTTGACCTGATTACCACTGTCAAATAAAAAAACTGATGACTTGATTATTTTTTCCATAACTATTATTTTATTATCTATTTAAATCATGTATTATTTTTATTGTAATTAATTGTTTAGTGCTTCTTGCTTGAATATTATTATTCTCTAACCTTATTTTTTTCGGCCCATATGATATGGAAAATAGACATGAGATGAAACTCTTAATTGTTTTAAATATATTGTTATTCTAGTCAATGGATATATGTGCTTTTGTGCTTGAACGTTCTGAAAAATCCTAACTTAAAAAAATAATGTCATACATATTTTTTGATAGCTATTGCCCATAGCTTTTGTTTGTATTTGTGTTCCTTGAGTTGCATTATATCCATAGATGTCTATTTCGATTGTAAAAATTATTTTTTATAATATTAATTCATTACTTATTATTTGATGCTCGTTGATCATAAACATACATAGTTCTTTGTAAAATTTAAAGAACTTTATTTATAAGAAAAATACAAATTAAAAAAATAAATTATTTTTTATAGGGGCCCTTTTCTTCTCTTTTGCCTAGGGCCCATGAAATATCAGGGACGACACTGTGTGTGTGTGTATGTATGTCTATATATATATATTCATTTAAAGTTAGTATTAGTTGCTTAATGTGAAATCTTGTTTTGTGTGATACGTGACTAGTCTTGATTTGTTATTGAGTTGATACAACTTGAGAAACGAGCATTCTGAAATGCCATCTTGACGTAGTCCCATGCATATACCATGCAATCCACATCCACGTACGATGGGTCGGGTCAGACTTTTAGGGTCTGTTTGGTTGCAGGGTTGGGCAGGGTTGGGTTGGGCTGGGTTGGGCTGGGTGAATAGTAATCTGTGAGGAGGAAGTACCCTTGTGAATAGCAACCAGGGTTGGGCCAACCCTGCCCAACCCTGCAACCAAACGAGCCCTTAAGGGCCCACTCGAATTGAGGTCTGGCCCGGTCCATACTTGAAAAATCAATAAAATGAAAGCCTGGACCCGACCTTCATTTACATCAGATCCGGAGTTTTTCGGATCGAGTCAGGGTCGGATACGGAACCCGGCCCCATCTTACCTGTTTGGTTACTGGGATGTAATGGGTTGGGGGTAACTCGATGGGTGTAATTCAGGTTACTTCGAATTAACCCGGTTAAGGGCGGCGGCAAAGGGGCAAGCCACTTTGGTAGGAGGCGGCGGCAAAGGGCGACAGAACTGCGGGAGGAGGCGGCGGCGCGACGGAGAGCGACTGCGGGAGAGACCAGATTGTCTTCGAGGAGGGCTAGGGCGCTGTATATCCTTCCTCGCTTGTTTTTCAGGGTGTGAAAGAGAGAGAAAGTAAACCCTATCTGTCTAGAACGGAGAGGGACCTGCCCCGTGAGTTCCCCCTTCGTCTTGAAGGGTTTCCATCTAAATCCTGGTTGTTTTTGTGTGTTTATTTGTTCAAGAACGAAATTCCTTGAGAATTCCACGGGCTTCTTCTATTCTAGTATGGAAATCGAAGAAGGGATCTTCAGGAGCAGAAACTTCCATGTCTACATTCTCCGAAACAAATTGCTCTGGATATTTCTTACGTGCTAGAAATCAGTAACACCAAGTTCTCTTCTTGAGACAAAATAATTATCAAACTTTCCATTCAATACTATGGCATTATGCCTACATCAATCAAATTTGAAAAACAATCAAAATTTTGACCACCCTTCTCTCAGTTGGAACTGGAAGGAAGGAGATGCTATTGGAAGAAGAAATCAGATCACTCTCACACTTACAAAGCATACTTTCAACATCCATTGATAAAAACAGTCCATCTTCTTTAGCTCTGTCAAGCTTATGGACTTGAGTTCCTCATGCTTGCTTGCTTGGTTTTGGTGATGCACTTCTACACGTCAGAGGCCAGAGGGCAAGCTTCAGCCTGAAACACACGTCCAAAGTTAGTGTTGAATAAGCAATAATTTGGAAGCCTGTGTTTGTGTGGAGATTGAGAATTCATGAGTAAGTTCCGTATACATACTCGGACCGAATACTTTAGAGCATAAAACATCTCAAGGTAACGGCTATAAGGACGCCGTTCAGGCTTGGTTGCATACTTCCAGAATCCATAAACACCCGTTAACGTCATGAGTTTCTCAGAGTAGAGCTTCCAGGTGTACCTTTGCAAGATTAAAAAAACAAACATGTCATATAAGAGAAGCCAATTGGAAAGATGCCGATAAATGGAAGCATAAAGAATGGAAGCATACTTCTCTTGGATTCTCTTCAGTCCACCTTGAGAGATTTTGTCCCAGTGGGAGGGATCCTCCTTGCTCTTCTCGAAGAAGTCGACCAGCAGCTGGGAGACTTCCTCAGGGTGGTATGGGTCAATGTGGTAACCGGAGACACCATTCACAATGATTTCACCAGGACCTCCATGAATAGTTGCAAATGTGGGGAGTCCAGTGGTCATGGCTTCGACAACTGTGAGCCCAAAGGCTTCGTATACCGCAGGCTGCACGAAGGCTCCCCTGGTATCTGCAATGACACGGTAGAGTTCCCCGTTGCGGACACGATCCATCTGTTGAGATATCCACCTGACCTGTCCATTCAATTTGTACTCTGCAATGAGATCATGCATCTTCTTGAACTCTGCTTGCTCCTCCTTGTCCTTGGAAGGCTTGCCGTGGTCTCCACAAACCACCACGAGATTAACCAGCTCCCTGAGGCGAGCATTCTTGCCAAACAGCTCAACCAATCCCGTTAAGTTCTTGACACGGTCAAGCCTTGCCATGGTGAAAATAATGGGCTTGTTCCTATCATGGAGTACGTACTTGTGGTCATCATTCTCAACTTGGCTGAAGAGCAGCTCCTCTATCACAGGGTGGAATTGCTTCAGCCTCTTCTCTTGCTCCGAAGGCGGGAAGTAAATGGACATGTCAGCTCCAGGGGAGACAATGTTGAACTTTGGATCGAAGACATCAATTCCTTGAACAGCACGGTAGAGGCCAGGCATGGTGAAATTGATATGGGTTTCATACTGCCCGGGGGTATCTTTGCTGAAAAAAGCCAGCATAGTAGTCTTGTATGTGATTAATTAGACATGACAATTTGTCTACAACATTCACTGAAAATACAGAGAAATCCTTACCTTCCGGCAATTTCTTGGAAAGTACTAGTAATGACGAAATCAGCATGATTCATGGCCAAAAGATCTGCCGAGAATTGGCTCGAGAAGTGGTAATGGTCCTCAAGCTTCTTCCAGTTCAGATCAGAATTGGGGTACTTGGTTTTCTCCAATGCATGCGCGATGGTGCACTGCATCGAGAGCATGTCAGTCAGGATAACGAGCAGTAATCCGAATTTAAATAGTGGTTTGGACAGGAGTAGTAGTAGTTGCATATGATCCTAAGCAGATCCCCATACTAACTTGAGTGACGTCCATCTCATGAGCCATTAAAGTCGACACGAGGTTCCCATCACTGTAGTTACCAACAATCAAGTCAGGCTTGGTCCCAAACACTTTCAAAATCTCCTGAACAACATCCTGAAACAAATTCATTTATCTCAAATGTCAGTGAGGCGGTCCATGAATACCAGGAAGTTTGCGGCAATATTCGATAGCCAACTTCTTATCAAGGCATTACATGGGCATAGGATTCAAGGTAAGGCCACACGTCAAATCGGGAGATCCACTTGCGGAGCATCTTGTCATCATGCGTGAACGGGTAGCGAACGATGTCGGTGAATTGCGTATTGTAGACCTTCTCCACAGCATCGCCGCAGGTGGTTCCTGTGGCATCTGGGAGCAACCTGGTCACCTGCAATAATCAAAGAAGTAGCAACATTTACATGAATGGACCAAAAAGAGTATGCATTCTTTCTTTTCTTTGGACAGTGTTATGGAGAATTACAATGAGGATTTTGGGGGTGATATCGAGGCCTTGCTGCTTGATTCTAAGGAGCATCTCATCCTCCAATGCACGGACTTGATCCAAAATGTAGACAACCTACAAATATGATTCAAATAGATCAAACATGCATGGAGAGAGAAAAATTACACAGGATCTTCTAAGTCATACAGCCATTATACCTGACCACCAGTGTCTGGGTAACCAAGAACATTGTCTTGTGCGAAGTATCCGTGAGGAGATAGAATCACGACGTTAAAGACCATCGGAATCATTGAAATGAACTTCTCGAATGTAGATGGTTCAGGTGCCTCGAGAAGGTTCAGGAGTAAATTGATGTTCTCGAGTGTGACCTTTGCAGAGTCACCCCATCCCTTCTCCAATCCAAGTTCTTGAAGCCTGCGGAATATAGCGTAAAATACCGATCCATTTTGCCTATGTTACTAGAAAATGTGAATAAAATGCTACGTCTTATCGAAGTCTGCATAAGGGGTGTCCGGGGCAATTCCTTGCAAGTGATCGGCTGCCTTTGTGAGAGCAGTTTGGAGCACATCAGGGTTGGTTATTTTGTCATTCAACATTAAACTCTGCAAGAGTTACACTTTCATGAATGACAGAAGAAACCATCTCCGTTTTCGACAATATTATGAATGTGGTTCTTTGTTTACATTGTGTACTAGAAAAACAAAAACTTACAGTTCCCTTATAGTTATGCTCTTTGAGAAAGTTTACAAGCGCGGATACGTATTGCTTGTCAGTGGAGAGCTTTGATGAGAGGTGCTTGTTCACAAACTGCAGACCTTCGCCAATGGTTTTCGACTGTGTGAGGCGAGGGAACGCTGCTTTGAAAGGCGCAAAATCCAGCTCAAGAGTAAACTTGCTGGATCTGATGGATGTAAAAATATTTTATATAAGAGACCCTTCAGTAGAATACATAAAAATGTACTAAGCCTTCTTCCACTATAAGTAGGGTCGGTTACATGGATTCTTACTCAAATCCATGTTGAAAGATTCGACTATTTTTTATGCTGGTCGTCGACTACCTATCGCAACCCCTGCAGGAGTGGGATTTGAACCCTGGTCTTTTGTATGGTAGACACATTGTACTACCACTAGACCATTAAGTGGGTACCTCTAGTAGAATACATATTTTGTATAAATACTTCAAGTTATCTGAAGAATACTTACGGGCCATCAATGACCTCTTCTTTCATCTGCAGGTACTTGGGGACGCTAAGCTCCTTGACGGCCAAGGTTGTAGAATTGACACATACATAACCCCATATCCCAGGCTGAGGACGGATTGCGAGTGCAACGCATGGCGGCAAAACCACTGCTTCCTGCATTGTGGCGAAGGATCATGCAAGTTTTTCTAACTTCACAAAGCCATTCAAAAGTTGCAACAGAAAGAAACCAAGATTATCTGTAATACAAATTGCAACTCACCTGTACCCCTCTTATGTCATATTGAAATGCTGCATCTTGAACAGACTCAAACTTAGCCAACAGCTGCTGGCGTTGGATTATCGCCTTCCCGCCCTCAGCAATGCTGCAGATGTATTAAAACATTCTTACCCTGAAGTTTTCCTGAGATGATTGCATTCGAGTAATCACAAAAGATGAATTTACGGCTGACGGACCTTGCGAAGATCGGGGCCACCATACCAGAAGCCGCGGCCAGGGAGCTGGCCAGACTCTCCTTAATACTGGAAGTTGCAGCCATTTGGTCTGGATCAGATCTCAGTGAAAGAGCCCCTGGCAGAGATGAAACCATACATGATAAGTACAGAGTCTTGTAACTGGAAATTTATTTTTATACAGAAGGAAAAGCATCGGAATTTTAAAGTGAGGATAGTTTGGCGAGTTTCAGCTCCAAATCCAAGGCAGAAGAGAAGGAAAGCAATTCGATAAAGTGGAGTTCCAAGAAAAAGTTGGTATATAGAGAGATTTTGGGTTCATCTGATCAAATGCTTATGCGAATTCGACAGCATTTGATCACTTCCATATGATTTCAAGAAGCTGGATATATTAAAATTTTGCGACGCCCAGGTCAGGATGACAATGCTATTGGAACGACAATGTAAGCGTCTTACTCCTATACTCGTAAGATCGAACGCATGATCAGCTCTGACATTACATTGCGGAGAATACATCATTTCTCGATGAGCAATCTGCTCTCTTTTATGGATGTTGTTCTGTCAGTCAGCAATCGAGTCAACTTTGAACAGCATGGAACTAAGCAAATGCCTAAAACTTTTCGTGTCGACAGCCGTAGCTCTCTAACTAATTCTACATCAAATCGTTGATTGGAAAAGGCCGAAGATTTGGAAGGAATGAAGAAATGGAGATACCAGATGAAGATGAAGCGCAAGAACTCTCAAGAGAAGAGAATGAACGCAATGGAGATGGATGGAATGAAAGTGGCGATGTGCCACACTTTATATAGAATAGTTCAAAATAAAAAAATGGGACGTGGAAGGAGATTGGAAATCTGTGATTGGTCAATAAATTTATGCAGGTCCACTCCAATTTCCCTTTGCTTACCTATGTATGCATCGGTGTGAAGCTTTGTTCTTCTTCCTGTTGGCTTGGGTGAAACAGGTAGCCATATTTTTTCTGTATGAAATTTATACACCATGACCCTAAATAATTTTTCCAATAATCCATGCACACGGATCGAATTGGATCGGATTTTACCTTAATCCATCTTAAATCTAACCTTAACGGATTATTTTCTCGATCTATAATCCGATTCGTTAAATATTCAAATCCAAACCAATACAATCCGCTAGAATTACAACTTGGATCGGATTGGATTTTTGATACGTACATATTCTTCTCCTCGCGGTCTATCCTTGTGTTGGTAGCACTTAACAGATGTTGATTTCATTTAAAAAAAGAGTGTTTACTACGATGAATATAGCTCAGTTAATAAATCAATTACAATAAATATAAATACTTTATAAACTAAATATAGAAGAGTATATATTGTTGATTTTCGGTCGATAAAAATGTAACCGAAATGTAGCACACAATTAGAGAAAAACTTGACCTAGAAGGCAACAATATCAACATCTGGTATATGCTTTGCATTTCGTGGATAGAAAATGAGATGGATAAGAGAATTGTATCCTGCATCTTCAAATAGCGAAAGGAACCAATGAAGGCGACCCCGGGTGTTGAGATTGGAGCATATGCAATTGATCTAAGTTGAAGTAAGCTCCGCTTGAGAAGGAGAAGCAAGTTCCAAATGCTTGCATTGTTAATTTGTGAGGCTAGCTTGTGAGAAGTAGAGTAGGATAGTTGGATTTTTTTATATTTTAACTTAAAATGTTCTTTCTTTCTATTTCTAACATGATGTGAAATCTTAAAATGTCACTTGCCTGAGGAGGATATGGGTATAATTCATAAAGTTGGATAAGAAAGAAGATAGTAAATGTCAAAAATCATCGTTTATAATATTAACGGATTAACAGATATGATCGGATTGGATTTTGATAGTGATCCAATTTGATACGTAATTTATCGACTTTTCAAAATCTCAATCCGATCCACTCCATCAGAATGACAAAACCAAACCAATACAATCCAACCACATTAGATTGGATCAGATTATGGATTTTATCCGATACATGTGCACCTTTACCGCAACTCTACAATCTTACTCGATCTAACATGCATGCACCTTTCCGGTGGCTTTAGTGTGGAAGTTGGTAATATTACGGGGCCGTTGTGGTGTAATTACAAAAATTACATAGGTTATAGTGTAACTGAACAAGATTTTAGAGGCGATGTACGACCCCTAAAATATTGTCTGAATATACCCGAATACATATGCTTTGTATAAGTATGTGTCACGACCCTGTACCCTGACTAAGTCTAATTCACAATCCTTAGACATGGCATATGTGTTAGGTAAAGTAAGATTATAGGGTTTATGGTGTAAATATGAAGATTATAATGGTTATAACGCTATTGGGATTGTGGAAAAATCTATGTTTCATAGGCATGAGAAACTTCAAATGAGACGGGGTCTCATAGTGAATATAATGAGCCACAAATGACAGCCGTTTGATATGTTTTGATGGTCATGATTAAATCCGGTTTTCCAAAAGAAAACAATCATCAAAACCGCCTTCCATCCTCTTTTTATGGAAAATCCTAACTTATTAACTACAATTCCGACTTTTATGTTCGATTTAGAAATATTAAATATCATCAACTTGACTGTCTCGATTTAATTAGGTAAACATACCTATTATGTCTTATTTCTCATTCCAGCTTATCTCATTGTTCAATGTTCTCGAATATCGTCTCCAGTTTTAGAGCTGTTCATTCTGTCCATGTCTTCAGAAAATTTAAACGTTGGTGGTTTCCAGGTTCTTATTTCATCATTTCATCTTAGTTTTTTCTTCGAAAACAAATTTCTTTATTCAATATTATTATAAACACATGATGTGTAATATATCATTCATATTTCAGCATCTTCTTCTTCTCGGTTCATCTGATGCTTTAGTTGAATACCATGATTCGAATCTCGCACAGCAGCAGGTTTATATTTTTTAAATATGTATCAGGTTCTTCCATGTTTGTTTTTAAATAATTTCTTTGAATTTTTTATGTTCTTAACAGGCGCACCTTCTACTGGATGGTCCTTCTGAACGAAGTAATGGAGATCATGAATTCCAAGGTTCGTACAGAATGTTTTCTTTTCTTGTGTAGATGTTCTAAGAAATTCATAAATTTATTTTTTTTAATGTTTTTCGATAATACTTAATTAAAACCCATTATTTAAAGTAATTATTCTTTTTTTAATAATATTCGATATATATTTGAAATTGTTGGTAATATTTACAAATTTTTAAATGTATTTACTTTAGGCATTAAGAAATCTGAAATAACCTGTATTATTTTTAAAATTAATAATATTTTTTTAAAATAAAAAGATAATTGTTTACTAAAACAATAGTTATTTTAATATTTAACTTATATACGTTCAACAGTATTTTAATATTTAATTTATATACGTTCAACAGTATTTTTCAAAATCTTGTTAAATTTAGAAATATAGTAAATATTTTGAAATTTTGCATTTTATTTTAATAACTTACATATATATTTAAATTTATTATCATTATATTAATAAGTACTGAACAACTTCAATACTTTAGTACGTTATCAATTGCAGGTGTGCCGCAATATCTAACTCGAAGTACATTAAATCATTTCAAATTATATAAATTTCAGAAAAGGTTATAAAGTCAATAATATTGTTTATATTTATTTTTTATTTACAGAAGACTGCCATACACCGCAAAGGTCCACTGAATATGAAAATCCATATACTCCAATCATTGGAATGACTTTTGGATCTATTGAACAAGCATACCAGTTATATGAGTCTTATGCTACTATTGTTGGATTTAATGTTAGAAAGAGTAGTACTCGTCACGGTGTTAACAGAGTAACAAAGGAAAAGATGGTTATTTTTAAGAAATTTGTTTGCTGGAAACAAGGTTTCTCGACTCTTAAGAGCAATCGGAAAGTACGTATTTCAGTGGATAGCGATTACAGTGATGATATTGAATTTTATCATGAAGAACGTAGAGTTGGTTTAGTTAGAACTGGATGCAATGCAATGCTTGCTATTCGTCATAGGCGTGAAGAAGGTGACTGGATTGTTGTTAAATTCAGTGAAGATCATAACCACAACCTTGTAACGCCCTCTAAACGACGTTATTTGAGACCGAATAGAAGGTTTTCAAGGGCTACGAAGTTGCTTGTGAAATCAATGACTGATATTAATATTTCTACATCCAAGCAATCAGCTTTCATCGACAATGGTTTTATCACTAATAGTCAAGCTGGTGGTATTATTCGTGATATATACAATCTAAATAGAACTGAAAAGAAAAACAAAGATGGTTTGGATGCTCATCTGCTACTTGAACATTTACGCAATTGTCAAAGGAAGACTCATGAGTTCTTCTATTCCTATAAAACAGATGAGGAAAACAGGCTTACTCATTGCATCTGGATTGATTCAGAGTCTATTGCTGACTACAAACTTTTTGGCGATGCAATTACATTTGACACCACCTACAGGACTAACGAATACAAGCTCGTATTCGGATCTTTTTGTGGTGTCAATCATCATAACAAGACCATATTTTTTGGAAATGCATTTTTACATAGAGAAAATACCGAATCTTTTGTTTGGCTATTTGACAAATTCATCGAGGCAATGGGAAAACACCCTATATCTATTGTTACTGATGAAGACCCTGCTATACACGCTGCTATTCTAGTATCCTTTCCAAATACCATTCACAAGTTATGTGCCTGGCACATAATGTCCAAGCTGAAGACAAAGCTTGGTCGTATACATGATTTAGATAAAGCATTAAAAAATTTTTCTGACCTTGTTTGGCGTACTCATTTTATTGAGCTTTTTGAAAATGGATGGATAGATGCAATTGATCAATTTGGTTTAGCAGAGAATGGATGGTTGGCCGAAAAGTTCAGCATAAGACATAAGTGGCTTGATATATACATGAGGGATAAATTTTTTGCAGGAATGCGGAGCACCCAATGCAGCGAGAGTATGAATGCTTTTCTCCAAAGCCATATAACTAAGCAAAATTCACTACTTGAATTCATCTTCAGATTTCAGACATCACTTCAGAGGCTTAGAGAACGCGACAATGACTTGGATAATGATTCAGAACAGAAGAGACCAATTACAGACACCACCTGGAAGATGGAAGATCAATTATGGCAGGTATATACAAAGACTATGTTCTATGTCGTTCGTAAGCAGCTAAAGAAAGGTATTGAGATGAATGTTGTAATATCTGAGAGCTCCAGCTGCAGAATAATATATAATGTCAACAAGATTGGTCGATCTGAAAAAAGCAGGGAGGTTTCATTTTATACAGACTCAAATATATTTGTTTGTTCTTGTGGCAAGATGGAATACGAAGGTATACCTTGTCGACACTTGTTTGCTGTTTTTAAGACAAGAAATTTTGAGATTCTGGACAGTGGATACATATTAGAAAGATGGACAAAGAGTGTTAAGAAATCTGGAAATTATCCACTCTACAATCGCAATGTTCAAATTGAAAGGGCTGGTGAGTTGAATAGATTATGCTCCAATGTTGTTGCTTTATCAGTTGATGATTCTTCTTCATTCGATCTTACTCAAAAGAAACTTAAAAGTCTTATTTCACAGCTCCAAAATATTAGCTTATCACAGCCAAATAATTTAAATGATAACAACTCTAGCCAGATAAATTCTAGTGCCAATGCTCCAATTATACGTGAACCCAACACTGCGAGAACGAAAGGAAGTGGTCGTGGTGGAAGACCTAAGGGCAGTGGTAATCGCCAAAGGCCAATAAATGAACTCAGAAGAAACAAAGGGAGGCAATGCAAATCATGTGGTAAGTTCAATGTTGGTCACGACTCTCGCAACTGTCCTTCAAACAAGTTGCAAACTTCTAACAGGTGATTATTTATATGTTTCAATTAGTTAGTATTTAGTTAATATAATCTTCATTAATAAGCTAATTTATATGTTTAATGATATTCTTCTCAGTGATTCATCAATGAGCTCTGGAGACACTGATTCCTAACATGATATTTGTAGTCTATTGGTTTTTGACAGGAATCTAATAAGGTACTTTGTATTATATATTATTTTTTCATTTCATTTAAATTTTCAAAAGTATACTTGGTCAGATTTGATGTTATTCTCATAGAATTGTTGTTGTTTTTTTTCAGGAATTGCTTAAAATTCTCAAGAGGATTCATTAAATTCCATGAAGATAATGTTATCAGCAAACTGAAGCTATATTCAGCTACAATGAGCAAACATAGATTGTTTTTATAGGACATTTACAATGTTTACAATGAAAACAATGTATTCAAATTTTGAACTTTTACTGTATAAAACAGTGTTTATTTTTTAATGTTTGTTTTGTTCGCATTCAACTGTTTTCTATATATTGTGTTCATGTGCTTGTTTTTCCGATCAATGTATATCATGCCTGAAAGTTTTATGTATTGGTTTTTTGACAGGAATCTAATAAGGTACTTTGTATTCAAATTTCGAATCATATTCTGTACATGTGCTTGTTTTTCCAATTCTGTACATGTACTTTGTATTCAACAGCACCTCTTCGTCTGTAATTATTTTGTCCTTCTAATGATTTACCTTTAAAATAGAATAACATTTAGATCTATGGTTATTCTAAAAAGGTTATATTTCTCAATGATATAACATTACTGTATGAATCATTTCAACTTTCATATATAACTTAAATATTGCACAATGATATAAACTATCAACATCATTTAATCACCTGAAATTAGTGGTCCTTCCACTGATTTAATGTAAAAAAAGTATAACGTATAGATGTATTGTTATCTTAACATTTTATAATTCACAATTATTTATCATTGTAATATATCTTAATGATATATACTTCTTCAGATTACAAACATTGTCATTTCCCTCAATCTCAAATTCATTATAAATGCAGGAAGCAATAATCATTTTCATCATAAAGGTAAAAAATGGCCCAAAATATACAATAAGTTCTACATGCTAACTTTTGAATCAAAAATATATAGAGTAACATTGTTTCTATCCATTGTCCAACTACTGATAACACGTAGCTAATGTATCATAAAAAACTAAGTTAAGGTTCTGTATCAATTGAAACTGGAATTTTCCACCCTGCTAGTTCGCAAAAGTTGGCAAGCAATTTCTGCTCTGAATCGCGCGATGTCGTCGTAACTGAAGTTTAATGCTTTTCCTTCGCATAAGTACTCGACCATCTTCATGACATAGATTCCACAGTCCAAGCTTTGTGGTGGTTGCTGAGGGCAGTCTTCAACAAATATTAGACCCCAATTGAAAACGCTATCTCCCAAGTGTGTTGTGCTGAAGTATTCTTTGATCCATCCCATCTGAAATTAAGATTGTAGTTAGATAAGTAAATTATTAGAATGATATAATATAAATTTAAGATCTATTAAAATTTTCAATACCCATTTGTAAAGATCCTTCTTGTGGAATTTGTTGCCTTTCATTGAGTTGTAAGAGTAAAAATTCTTGGTTTCCAAATCTGTAACAAGCAAGTGCCAATGATTCCTTGTATGAATGACCGTGAATACTTTTGATAAGCCAATAAGATCATCAGGGTCATCATATAATTTCTCCAAGTTGTTGAACTCTTCGTCTGTTCCAGCTTCAACATTGTTGATGAAGAATTGCTGTGCATTTTTAGATGTAATATGTTAGTTTGCATCATATTTGTTTATACCTTTATATATTAATTTTTTCACTGACTTACCATTTTGTAAATCGAAGTGCATATGAATGGAATTATGCCTTCATCTTTACGGTGATTATGACAAACAATTTCCATATACATCTCGATTATCTAAAAAGGTTCAGATATTTGTTTAAATATTTGTCTTAGTCATAATTACAGTTGTTCATTATACCATTATTTGTAATAGAGAACAACTATAAACATACCGAGTCTTCAATCATTTTCTCGTACAAGAAGTTATGTATTTCTCTCCCTTTGCAGTAACTCTTGTACGGCGAATGATAAGTTGCATTTAACCTGCAATTATATGGTTAACCAATAATTTATTAACATATATTAATCATTGAAGCAGTAGTAAGATAATTAAAGAATTGTACTTGTCAGCTGGATCTCTCAAGAAACTCTGTATTATTTCCCTCTCTTCAGATGTTATGAATTCATATCCTATGAAATCCGTCGGAGCGTCGCAAAGATACTGCACAGAAAAATGTTTAACGTTATATAAATATATTATATAGTTTCTTAGTTAATTTCTTACCTCTAATTCCAAGTCAGCATGATCATGAAGTTCTGACGTCTTTGATGCATTCTTTGATGACTTCTTTGTCGATTTATTCTTCAGATCATTGATCTTAATTTGATCCTTTGTTGCAGTTTCTGTTCTTGTTCTCGTTGCCTCTCTCATTTCCTTGACTCTTTTTGCTAGAGAGCTTGGATTTACTTGTGTCTTTTCCCTCTTCCTTTTGGTTGGTGTTTCACTAATCAGTGAACATGATGTTTTCCTTTCTTCATTAAACTCAAGGTCAAATGAAGGTATATCCATTGCATTCTCAACATCATTGTTCGACAACTCTTCATGAACCATCTCGAATCTTTCCTCAACCATTTTATTAGTTCCAGTTTTTTCCTCATCTCCATCTTTTCCTTCAAAAGATATGTCAGCTTGTTCTTTTTCAAGCATATCTTTCTCTGTGTTTTTTTCACAAGTTTCCTTATCATCCCTACCTTGTTGATAACATGTCTCAATCATGCTTCCAGTAACTGTAATGCTTGAAACATGCTTTTCAACATTTTCTACCAATGGTTCACTAAGTGCTGATTCTACATGATTCACCAACTTCATGATTTCTTCTTTAAGCTCTTTATTTTCCATCTTCAAATTCATGATCTCAGTCTCATACCGAACAATCAATCTGTCATTGTCTATGTTTTTTGAATCCCGTCTAAGATGCACAATCAGATTTCTTAACTCTGTTACTTCTATTTTCAAAGATTCACACTGACAGCATTTTTTTGTTGAAATTTTCTTTTCATTCTCAGTTTCTTTACCATCATCACTCACTATTGCATGAAACACACCCTTCTTGAAACGTCCTCTCTTCAGTGGACCATCTAATGGAACTGGGATGACCTCTTCAATTATTATTTCTGGTCTCCTCACAGAAAAGCCACTTAAGAGGAACTTCTCATAAGGGAAGACATACTCATCAGGTGCTATCTTTACTATCTCATTCTTTGTTGGATGAATGTTGGGCAAGATCTGGTTTAAATCAATACGGTTCAGTTTATTAATAGTTCATTAAACAATTCATTCTAAAGCATTACATAGTATCTACATATTAATTCATTTATTAGAAATTTTAATTTATCTCTTTACGATAGGACCTAATAATTTTATGTAATATAAATACCTGGTCATTGCTTAATGAAACCAATCTTCTTGACAGCCCTTTTATTGTTCCACTCCACTTCCTAATTCTTGGTCTCAAATCGCGACTCACAACCAGCTCTTTGCAACAGTATTCAAGCATCCACACCTGAAAATAATTCAATCTTAGAACAATATTTAATAAAATCTTTTATAACGTAAATCTAAGAAATAGCTTACGTATAAACAAGCTACGCATCCTGTAAGATAGCCCAGTGTTATGTGTGCTGCTCCATTTCTTCGCTGTTGAATCCTATGAAAGACATCGTCCATATTTGACAATATCATCCTAGCAACAGCATCTGACCAGTTGAAGTATCTTGTGTCCTCTAATGACTCAACATAGTGAAGCAATTCCTTTGGAAAAGAATACACACAATCTGGAAAAAGGAACGTGGCAAACATGAACAAAATCAAACATGCAACATATATGGTCACAGAGTTATCATCATCCCGATCATAGTACTCAATCAACACGTGAATCAGCTTCCTCCTGTTGAAAACCATGCCATTGTCAAATAGCTCAGTTGATATCAAACTTTTCCAAGGCATATGCTTCCCCCTAAATGTAACTGGAAATCCTGTACTTGGTAAACCAAGTATGATACCAACATCATCATCGCTGAATGTCACAACCTTATTTCCAAATCGGAAATCCCTCCCTCCTTGGTATTTCTCCACCAGCCATTGCAAATTTTTCCTCTCTATATCAATATTTCCTATGTTGATAAGTCTTGAAAAAGCCGTCTTTGATATAAGAGATTGTTGTTTTGGAGTAGGTCTGTGCCCATCTATGTAATGGACGAAATGTTCTATGAAACATCTATGTTGCACGTAGCCTTTGCCTGAATTAAAAATTTATATTCAAATATGTATTATAACAAATATATGATTCAAATTCAAAATAAATATTATAGAATTTGATCCATACTTCCGTATTTCTGAAACATCTCTTCTTCTCTACACTGTTCGGAGTCTTGTGTGGTCTTCATATTCAATTCATCTCGTATGTGATTCATCTCTGAAATTTAATTGTAACAGTAACAAGTTTCAATTATTTTAAATAAAAAAGATCAACGGGAAATCGAATAAATCGAATGTTTATGTTCTTTAAGTACCTCTCTGTTTCTTCAAAGAATGATCATGCACTTTTTTTCCGTCAGGTGATCTATTGGATATAGGTAACTCAGCATTTGATCCAATGTCAAAATCCTCATAGTCGGATTCAGACGAAGATATCTCTAACCTGCATCAAAACGATTAATATTTTATTCTTAAATTACTTATAATTTTATCTAAAGTTATATTTTGAATGTATTTACATTTAACATGCATTATTCTCTAACAATCATTCTTAACGCTTCCCAGAAATCAATAATCAAAATTCGTCCATCATAATATTCCAATTTATCAAATTATTATTGTTTCAACGTAATGTAAGACAACAGAAAGATATTACTTTGCTCATTATTTTGGTAAAATCAACTTATAGATGACCTCATAATGAGATATCCATGTAAACTTCTATAATACCTTCATAAATCATGTTTCCCCCAAATTTTTTATTACGAAACCATACTGAAACCCTAAAAAATAAAAAATCTAATGTATTGTCCAAAGTTTAAATCATTACCTTCTTCGCATCATCCTCCTACCAGCAATGCGAGAGGCGGAATCCTTCCCCTCTTGACTCGCCGCCGCAGTCGTATCCTTCCTTCTGCTCATCCTCTTTCGTCTGATTCGCTCGACAGACCTAATTGATGTTTGGCCTCCTCCAGCCACAATCCGTTTCTCGCTTATTTGGGCGGAAATGTCGGAGCAGAATGAGAGCTCCCTTTACGAACTAATTTATTACTTTCCATGTTTTTATTATAATAATAGTCAGCCGTCGATACATTATCTTAATTGGCTAATCAATGCTTTCCATTTTAATATGGATTTGAATTTTATATATGTAAAGTCGGAACATGTAATAGGAATTGTAATTTACAATGCAAGAAATTTTTGTAATTATATATAAGATATTTCAAAACATCTTCACATATTCGTAAAATTCGAACGACATTTATTAAAAAATAATGAGAATTTAATAATTAATAAGAAATTAAATTCAAAATTTTATATTTTTTTATTAATTTGAAAAAGCATAGAGTACTTTGTTGAGGCCATCATCTTTTAAATAAATACGATTAAATTTTAAATTTAAGTAGTATATGTTATTTCGTTTCATATCATAGTATTTGTATTATTAAACGTAACAATTTCAAATTATTGTCAATTTTTTTAAATTATCAACTAACTTTTTCATATTATGTTAATAAATTTTACCATCTAAAACATAGTTTCATTGTTCAAAAAAGCAAATTGGTCGTATTAAAACATCGTTTTCATAAGGATTGGAATTTTTATTTAACTAATCCTCATGTTTGCTTTTAAAACCAACAAAATATGCTCAACTTTATTTATATTTAGTATCTTCATTTCAAAAAAGTATCGTAAAATATCAATTTGTTAAAGTGTTATTCAAATAACAATCTCTAAAAAATTTATTTTTTTAATTTTGTTGACAATCAATATATAAATTAGAGCTTCTTGCGTCTATTTTTAATAATTTAGTTTTCCCAATTTTGTAGATCCGCCCTTTTCCCTCACTGCCGCCTTTTTTAAAAACAAAATGTTAACAAAATTTTGTAATTATAATGATTTTATTTCAAAAAAAGCTCATACAATAGCAACTTGTTAAAGTACTATTCAATAAACTATATCAAAAAAGTAATATTTTTTTAACTATTTTGAAAGTGGCTATATACATTAGCAGTCCTGGCGTCTATTATTAAGAAAGTAGTTTTGCCTAATTTGTACTTCCGGCTTTTTCTCTACTGTCCCATTAAAATCGCACGTTTGTTTTCTCTATATATAGAAATGTTATTTCGTCAAAACCATTTCATATAACGAGAGTGGTATTGATCCGGATCTTCCGATCTTAATCCAACCGTAGTTATTGATGGCTCTCTATAATCACTATGAGACACCACCTCATTTGAAAGGGTCCCTATATATATATATATATATATATATATATATATAGGATTTTTATCCAATGCGCACAGGACGCATTAGCGTTTCGGTGCGTACCATTTATTGACCATACACGTGTATTCCCATTTAAGTGGTTACCTATTTCGAAGGATGTTGTTTTTGGAAGGAGATTAATATGCAAAGCGATTTAACAATAAGTGTTATTCCAATTATATCTCGTCCTATAAAATAGGAAGATCGTTTTGGAAAGAAAACAATCGAATAGATGATTTCTTACAGAAAATCGAGATCCAAATGATCATGTCAGTAATATATATATATATATATATATATATAATAGTCAAGTAAATGGTTGTTGCGAGATCAGTAACATCCAAAACAACGGTCAGTAATTTACATTCATTGTATTACATGTTGCAGAATTTAGTAACATATACACAATGGACAAGTGCTTGTTGTGATGTCAGTAAAACCATAACCAATGGTCAGTAATTTCTATATGTATTACTACTTTGAATAGAAGTCAGTAATTTCGACACAATACTCACGTAAATGGTTGTTGTGAGATTAGTAATATCCAAACAACGGTCAGTAATTTACATAACCAATGGTCAGTAATAGCTACTATGAGATCAGTAATAACAAAGTTATGATCAATAAGTCATGGGCATTGCTCAAGTAAGTCATGGGCATATCCAATGGTCAGTAATAGCTACTATGAGATCAGTAATAATAAAGTTATGGTCAGTAAGTCATGGGCATTGCTCAAGTAAGTGCTTGTTGTGATGTCAGTAAAACCATAACCAATGGTCAGTAATAGCTACTATGAGATCAGTAATAACAAAGTTATGGTCAGTAAGTCATGGGCATTGCTCAAGTAAGAAAGTAACTATTTGTCAATGCAATGCACATTACATAGACACTGGTATTACTAACCATTTGTTATGTTATTACTGATCGCACAACACACATTTACCTGACCATTTTATACATATTACTAGATTATGTACAATGCAACTATTTCGATGTAAATTACTGATCATTTTTTTGATATTACTGATCTCACAATACGTATTTACTTGACCAAATTATATTTATTACTATCATAGTGTTTGGATCCTTAATCATCCGCGTGGAATCATTTATTTGAATTGTTTCTTTCCAAAACCGTCTTCCAATTTTTAACGACGTTGTATAATAGGAAATATAGGATTTTTTAAACTCGTTGTAGCCTATAATTAGAAATATAGTTATTGTTAATACATGTGTAAGGCCTAAAATGAGTGCTCATTGAAACGCTAATGAGCCCTGTGCGCAGTGGATAAGTCCTATATATATATATATATCCATATTTTTTCCCATCAATACTAAATGCACGTATCAATATGGATATAAGGGGAAATGGATTTCGAAAATCACATCTTCGAATACTCGAATATAATTTCGGATTCAGATATTCGTCGAATACAGATAGAAGCAAATCAAATTCAATCTAAGTATTGAACTGTCACTACAACAAAATTGAGCTATAGTACGTTTTTTTTCTTCAAAATCCGTCACTAAATTAGCAGTTGTTAATATATAATGACGATATTATTCGTTGCAAAATGAGTTTTCATGCTCAAAATTAGCAATGAATATCATATCTATCGTTATATCATTAGAAACGGTTCATATAACAATGCTTATACATTGCTATTATTCAAAATATCAACTATTCGTCGCTATTTTTTAGTTCAAAATTTAGCGACGATTAACTAGAAGTTTGAAAAATAGCAACGAATAAACGCCGCTATGTAGACCGTTGCTAATAATATAACGACATATATGATATTCATCGCTAATTTCGAGTACGAAAATCATTTCGTAACGAATAATATCGTCGTTATATATGTAACAACAGCTAATTTAGTGACAGAATTTTAAAAAAAATCATCACTATATTTCGATTTTTTAGTGTGCTATCGATTAAATTTAATCGATAAGTCATGAGCTAGGTCGTAAACATTCGAATATATTCTGAATCCATATTTGTCATGTGTTATTCTATTTGTATTCGGATACGGATAAATCGGAATTTTCGGATATATTCCGATTCGTTTTGAACTTTTGGGCCTTCGAAAAGATGACGAAATTAGAAGCCTCATGCATGTTTCCTCGCGAACAATAATCCATGTTTAATTAGCGATTAAAGATGATAAAGTTCGTGGAAACTCGAATACGTAAATTGCAACATCTTTAAATAAATCACGAGCCAACTCCCAATCGACGATCTCACATCGGCGTGTCAACAACTATGGTCTTTTCTTTAATATTTTTATTATATTTATATATATGCATTAGCTTAGGAAACCAAGGAATTTTAAACCGTTTCACATCGCACGCATCAAGAGCAGCAGCAATTAATTATCTAATGATTTTTGTTGCCAAAAATAACATCGTTCCAACTTCTCAGAGCGTATTTAATTATAAGATGCAGTTCGTGGTAGGAAAGCATGCCTGTTAAACATTTCTGGATGATGCAGTTCGTGACATTAATTTAATCAGGACTGATGCGTTGCATTCGTCAATCTGAAATAAAATATTTATAATGATTTGATATTTTAAATTAATATCTGTGCTATGTTTCAAAGACGATGACCCAAATTGTAGGAATCAATGTAAAGATCATTGTGGTTATTTTTCACAAATTAGCATGTGTACATCATTTATTATATTTTTAAAAGATATTGTAATCCCGCATGCATCATTTGTATTATTAATACAGTTCAAGCACAACCGGTGAGCATTTTTAAATTACAAGTCTCCCATTTTCTATCAAGAAATCATTCCGGTAAACATGTAAGAATACTAATAGAATTCACAAATTATGAGCCATCTCTCTGCCCTCGCGCTGCCCCCAGCCCCAGCCCTCACCGAGCTCCTCCCCCTCACCCTCACCTCCACCCCCTGCTCTTTCCACCACCCTGGCACCTCCCCCTCCGTCCTCCCTCTGCCCCCGCGCCGCCCACTAAGGAGGTGGACCGAAAGATGATACTGGAGCCACCTCATACTTGCATCAGCCTACAAGTTCCTGATTTATAGGACTGACGATGGTGGAGGAGCAGGAGGCTGTGAAGGAGGAGAAGGGGAGGAAGATAAAGAAGATGGGGAGGAGGAGGAAGAGGATGTGATGACCTTTCAGCCCTCTTTTTTTTAATTTAATTACATGTGTGTCCTCAAAGTTAACGTCCGTTTGTGTTGGGGATGGACGACAACTAACCCGAGTGGCACAAGTGATAGAACGATAAGAAGTCAAGGGTACAACTAATATTCCCAAAAAAGGAGGGGCATAACTGAAATTGCAATATTTGAGAGAGACACAACTGATAAAAGTCATATATAAATTGTGTATATAGAGAATATTACAATTTTAAAGATTTTATTTTGTAATTCTAATAAGATAATTTAAGTCTAATAAGATAATTTAAGAAAAATATAAATGAAAGGAAGACACTTCGTGGATAATATATAATGTATAAAAATACCTTATTTTTACTAATATCAAATGTCATAAAAAATAATTATACAAAGAATTATTAAATAAATAGAATATTATTGATAAAAATGTTGAATACATTATGTTATACCATTATATGTTGAATCAAGATAAGACTAAGCTCCTATATAAAATAAATACATTCCGATCTTATTATTTGAAACAACAAGATTAACAGGACATATCTTAACAAGATAAACCACTCAGTTCATCATACGATCATTGATATGTTAAAAATGGATTCATGAGTCGTAAATGATTTTCCATTTACAAATGGATAACCAATATGATGGTCAAGAAAACCTGTAAATATCTCAAGTAATGATCAATATCATCCTAATGATTCCAGTCCTTACCATGGATTATCTTGCAAGGATAACCATCAAAATAAGAAAGCGAATGAATCTCAGGATAAGCCACAAACCACGACAAACATGAAGGAGCAGTGACAGAGGGAAGGGGGTGAGTGGGTGCTATCGACTATTTCGAGCGATGTCTCTTTCAAACGTATCAAGCGAAGATGTGATGTATATTTTCTTTCGTTGCAAGCTGCAGCTTTCTCATCTCCATCTTGAGGGGGTCTTAGAATAGGGCTGCTAATCGAACCGAACTGTAACGAACGAACCTATGTTCGAGTTCGGTTCGATAAGGAAGTTCGAAAGTTCGAGTTCGATAAATGTTCGATAGGATATTTTCGAGTTCGAGTTCGTTTAGAAAACGAACGTTCGAGTTTAGTTCGATAGCAGTTCGTTAACAATTTAACTTAACTAAAACTTGTTTATATGAATAGGTTCGAAATTGGAGTTCGATAACAATGTTCGATAAGCAGTAAAAATAAGAAATTATTCAAATTAAAGTGGTACAAAGCCCAATAAACACCATAATTTCTTTAACCTCGAAATTTATCAAGTGTATAAATACTAAGTTACATACAAATACAAATACATATACATATATCGAACTCGAACATTTATCGAGCGAACATATGTTATGCTCATGTTCGGTTCGTTAAGTTATCGAACTAAAATTTGAAGTTCATGTTTAGTTCGTTTAAAACGAACAAACATTTTTCGAACTATTATCGAACGAATTCTAATCGAATACGAACATGTTCAGTTCGATTAGAAGCCCTATCTTAGAGTATGTAATAGACGTGTAATTAGATCTCTCCATGATTCGATTATCCCCTCTCATGTTATAGTCCAACATCATCTATCTGTGGGAATCCAATCTATATGTGGGGTATATAAGAAGCCACACACCCCTTGTATTTATTGAGAGATTCATTATACAAGATCCAACCCTTTGATGCCTTCTTATATGGTTTCATCCCGCTCCTCATAGAGTAGGGTTCCACGTAAAATCTGAGCATTCTATTTTTATATTTATGTTCTTGTCCTTGATTATCGATTTTGCTTCCATTTTTTTATTTCAAAAGCATCATTTGTGAATTATTTCCAATATTTCGAATGCTAAGTTCATACATTTCTATCTCATTCACGCAAACTATTGGTATATTTTCATCCTTCACATGCTTCTCCATCGTGATACAAAGGATGTTAAAAGATCTACATTAGTACAAGGTTGTACTTGTATTAGTAGTTTGAGTTGAAATTATAAGCTGAAAAACACAAAAGCACACATATTTTTAATCTAAAATAAGTATATATATCTCCTTTCAGCTATTAATGCTATAAATAATTAAACATACATATCATTCTTATAAAGAGGATGTAAAAGCATTTAGACCATCATTCTGCAATGACCCCTAACCGTACTGCGAATCTTTTTTTTTTCTTTTACCTTCTCCCCCTTGCAATATATTATTTTAACAATCACTCCCACGGTTGGTTTTTATCATTTTCTACAATCCACAATGTCGGTACAACTGATTTCATGATTTTTGTGATGTGTGCCACATCATCTCAACAGTAGAGATCAATTATTCCACTTTCTGTACGAGCTTCAGGTGTCTCGAACGATTCATTTCTCATTCTCCTCATCAACGCCAAACTTTAGATTGATTATAAATGAATGCGATGATCGTTCATGCTTAATCTACCCCCTCTGTTGCAATTTTCATCTTCGCGAAGTCCTTCAAGATAAAGCCAATGTAATGTGTAGCACATCGCATCCAAAAATCGACATAGTCATTAAAAGCCTTCTCCTTGTGTTTTTTGTGGGCGGTGATACTAGTACACCGCAAGAACTACTCTCGCTATGACCAACACCATGGAAGTTTATACCTCAAGCATCGAGTTCTTACCTTTCAAGCTCACTCCACATGGATTCTTGTGTTTTCCTCTTATATGAAGCCCTCTCAGCTGGGGTATGAATATCATCTGGATAGATAAAGTCGTCGTTAGAATCATATAAAACATTAAAACGCGCATGGATTCTTCCCATAAAAGTTGACTTGAATCTTGGATTTTTTGCTATATGGTGCAGTGCCCTCCATCATATCTTCCCATTGTCTCTTTAATCATCACACGGCTCAGAATCAGAGGTAGAGTGTGAACCAGTGATCTTGATTTTTCAAACAAAACATGTGAAAACACTGCTGATATAGAGTTATAAGCTAGTCGATACCGACAAGTTAAGAGTAATCTCATATTTACCGAAATAATACTTACTAAAATTAACAAAACCCCTTCAATCTAGAAATAATAATCCGACTTAATATCTAAGCTTGTATATATTAACAGTGTTAAAAAAGTTAATATTATTATAGATTCTAGAATAAATATGAAAACACATATTTAAAACCTTAAAAGATTTCCCTGAGAACTCAATAAGAATAAGAGATTGTAGCCTTAACAATAGGAAGAATTCAATAATAATCAATATTATATGAAAATATATAAAAATCCTAAGACATCCACCTCAAAATCCTTTAAAAATTAAGAAAATCGCCTTAGAAGCCTTCTCCAAAAGCACGACAGACCAGCAACAACAACATAATACAGGCAAACTGGGGAAATGCATCACCAAAATAGGTCAAAAAGAATTGCACTGAAGTCCCCAACCTTCATCGACATGAAACAATATGTTGGTATATCATCAAAATGTCGAGACATATCGATTAATACCAAAGAAAAGTATATTCTAGTGGATATCGGTACCCATCAGCCACTGATACCAATATATGAATCGATGATATATTGTGATATTTTGAATTATTCTTTCAATGCATCCAAAAGAGGAAGGTTTAAGGTACAACAACAAATCACCCAATATATATTGGGATTTTTACCCGACAGACCCTATAAACTTACTAAATGACCTCTGCGACCTTTGAAACATCATAGTTCCTCCCTCGACCCTGTAAACTAGCTCCGTCTTACCCCACAACCCCTACCGTTAATTTGAGGCTTCTTGGGTTAACTTGCTTAGGTTTAGGATTGGGTTAATCAAACTGCAGCAGATCCAAAGGTAGGATTTCCCTCCTCTTGCTCCTTCCTTCTTCTCTCCTCCTTCTTCCTCTTCCTTTCCTTTCAATGGTGAAACACGAGGAGGGGCCGCTGGAGCACCTCGGGATCTCTGCAGTCCAGGAAGAACTCACGCGCAGCACCCCATGGGTATCGCGTGGAGAGGGGTCGAGGTCGGGACGACACAGGGGAAGCTTGGGCAGGGCGGAGGTGGAGGGGATGACGGGTGAGGGGATCTGGGCGGAGAGATCGGCGGGGACAGAAACTACAACCACTTGCGGCAACCTGAACACACGCTCCTGTCGAGATCCGAGATTTGATCACCACCACATCTCCATCGATGTTCTCCAGGCGAGTTGTTCCTCCACTTACACTCAAGTCTAGGACAGGAGAACACACCACCACCTGTGGCATCGTGCCCAATTTCAACCAACTACCCTCCTCTTCAGCGCACCCATCACATTCACTGAGGTGCACTTTCCCTGTCTGCGCACTCGCCGTGAGCGACCCATCACCTTCGTCGAAGTGCACCTTCGTCGAGGTGCACCTTCCCTTTCTGCACACTCGTTGTGCACGACCCCCTCTCCAGCCCGTGTAACCGTCGTGCACCAGCCTCCTCTCCAGCTCGTGCGTCGTTGTACACAACCTTCCTCTCCAGCCCGTACCTCCCCCGCGAGCTCCTGCACCCCTCCATCATGCTCCCCGTCACCGTCCCTCTAGGGCTCAGCTGAATCTGAGAAGACAGAATCATTCCCTTTTCTTTTTAATGCTTGCTAGGTCATGGAGGAGGCCAGGGCAGGAGGCAGAGGAGGTGAGGGGTGGTATGGGTGGAGGTCGATGGGAGGGGAGGTCTGGGGAGGAGAGGTCGAGCGGAGTGGAGGTCAGGAGAGGGGGGGAGTGGATGTCGTGGAGGAAAGGGATATCATTTTTTGTAATTTTAAGAAACAGAATAGGTATTATGGAAAAGGAATTCACGGAATCCGGTTAGTTTTAACATCCAAATGGATGGGAGTTAACCGTAGGGTCTATACGGTAAGAGTTGACAAGCTTACAGTGTCGAGGGAGGAATTACGATGTTTCAAAGGTCGTAAAAGTCATTTAGCAAGTTTATTGGGTCTGCCGGGTAAAAATCCCATATATATTACCCTAAGGCTATAAATGAGTTTTCCAAGACATCCAGAAGGGGAACTGATAAGAAGGCACATAAAGTCATTAGACAGCCATATTGTGAGAAGGCACTCAAGGAGTTAATGCAACACTTGCAGACT
The DNA here is from genome assembly GCA_037367405.1 of Ottelia alismoides. Lineage (NCBI taxonomy): Eukaryota > Viridiplantae > Streptophyta > Magnoliopsida > Alismatales > Hydrocharitaceae > Ottelia > Ottelia alismoides. Next base: position 668,738 of record JAZKJV010002397.1, read on the forward strand.
CCACCCCTACTATCACTACCACATATTGTGACATATATATCTACCTCATCACCTGTGTGTGCACAATTACCTCGACGTTGGTCACAGGAGAAGATCACAGACAAATCCCATATTACCTCAATGTTTAGCGGCACAGCTCGTTGCCCGCTTACCTTTTATTTCGATGTAAATTTTTTCCCTATTTTTCATGATATTTACAACTTTTGTTAATCCCATGATATTTCACTGGAAAACTTACCGAAAGAACCAGACATAGCCTTAGTTTCAGCAGCCTAGAAGCTATAGTCATAATTTCAAGCATGCATGATTATGGTCCTGGCAAACACCCCTGGGGGAAAATGCTCAAAAGACCTTTGATGTGAGACAGATACTTAAGTCACTGGAGCTCTCAGAGTTGGGCATCTGCTGCCAATCAGGGACCGCAATAAAGGGGTAGATTTTAGCTAATGTTGTCATTAACATGACTCCACCCTTGCAAGACCTCGTGGACCCTTTACATAGATTGGACAACTTAGTCATTTGATCCCTGCAAGGATATGAAGGTAAGTCTGCTTTACCAAACTCGTGTGTTCATCCGTGTTATCGACATTTACAGACTAATGGCCTCTTGGGAGGAAGGAAACATTCAGGCAGAAGAATATAAAACATAGCGTTACCGCGAGGGAAGTACAAGGTATCAACAAGGTAAGGATGGACAAGTACCTTACAGAGAGAAAAGAGGGGAGAACGAACTAGGAAAAGATTAGATCGCATTAGCATGCCATCATCAAACTCCATGAATCAGTAGTGAAGCAAATTTCAACACCCTTCTAATGGCCACCAAAGGGAAGAGGAAGATAATAAAAGGAGGAGATATCACTCACCCAGCAATAGAAACAAGAAAAGAATGGTGGTGCAAGTAAGAGATGTGATGCCACTTAACCAGGAGAGCAGATCGTCTGCTGTAACAAGAGTTACAGCAAACCTGCTGTAGTTCATTTTATTTTATTCTTTGGTGATTTCGATTCCAAAATCCAACCTCATAGATTGAATTTTAGATTAATGCTCTACGTTTTCTCCAAATTTCGTTCAAATCCGAGGCTATTTGATATTTTATCTTAATATTTGAAATCCAGACAATATTCAAGCAACTTAAAAGGATTCGGATCTTTAAACATTAAGATAAAATAGCATAATCTCCGATTTGAAAGAAATTTGGAAGATATGTATAACATTAATATAAGATTCACTAAGATTCGAACTATTATAGAAGAATGCCTTAGCTAAATAGTCATTTTTCGATGCCTATGTATCCTGCATTTAGTTTGAGTTTGTTAATGAAGCTGCGACCAAAGAAATTTGGATCGTAAAAATGCGAGATGAGTTGGACCAATTTGAAAGAAATTAGGTTTGGAACTCGGTACTTAAACATGGGGGAAAAACCTAGAACAAGTTGGATGTAAATGAATTAATAATTAGAAATAAAGATAACTTGGTTGCCCGAGTAGATGATCAAGAAAAGAGAATAGATTGTGAGGAAACATTAGCATGTGTGGCAAGAGAGTGGATCCTCTGCAGTACTGCAGAGGTCTGCTGTAAAGGCCCACCAAAGCAGACCTACCAAATCAAAGCTGCTCGATTCCACATTAAGGGATCAGAAATATCCAGATTTTGTGTGAACTGCTTGATCTTGATCGAGGGCTCCGGTTTGGTGGGCCTTTACAGCAAAACTCTACGGTATTGCTGAGGATTCGCTCGCTATGTGGCAAAGGTTAGAATGGAATGTCGTCAGCTTACATGACCATTTTAGGAATTAAGTTATATATTATATGGATGTTAGTAAGCCTTTCTGAACTTACTTATCATAGAAAAGTTTGCCTCAAATAATCACATGCATTCGAGGATGAACATGTCTTTGAGTTGAAGGAAATGAGATGTATTGAAGGTTAAAGAGTTTTTTCATCAAAATCAAGCTTCCAGATGGGAAATTCTAATCCTAACTTTTTTGGTGAAAAATAGAAAATCCAATATGTTGATAATTCAAGCATATGTAGATGATAAAACCTTGGATTTGCAAGTCAAGAATTATGTGATTTTTTTAAAATAATATAAAAAGAGTTTTCTTTTGTATCGCGGAAATTATGTAATTTTTTGGACTACAATTTTACAAGATTGCAAAAGTCGGTAGTCGGTACTCGGTCGGTCAGGTCGCTAATTAAGAATTAATCAGCAGTCAGACGAATAAATGGATTTAGTCAGACTTTAATCGACTTTGAATTTTATGACTATTTTAAATATATAACTCATTTTTATACATATATTTACATAGATTTTGTACATTTTTATCCTATCATAATAAAATAAAAGAAGTAATTGAATTTAAATAAGCATATTACAATAAGCTTGCCTAAAAAAAGCAAAACATAAAAAAATCGTATCTCCAAGCAAAAATTGGTCAACTAGTGTGCCTAGTCGGAATTAGTCGATACTCGGTCGGCCACCCCACTGACTAAACTAGTCGGATCTACTAATCGGGCCAGTCGGGCGACTTTTACAACACTGCAATTTTAATAGCTTAAAAAAATCATCGGATGAAATATACAATGGATATGCTAAAATATACTATGTAGAATTGCGCAAGGATAAGACTACAACATTTAGTATAATCTTCAACCTTATCGACGAAATTACTTATAGAGGTATGATAAGATACTTAGTACAATTGAGAATTAATGAACAATTGACAATTAATGAACTAGACAACATAATGTTTTCTACTTGCATATGCACAAGATTTCAATCCGATCTTCGAAAATCCACACCTAAACATAGTTAAATCGACACTCAACTATCCAAAAGATACTAAATATACAGACTATTCCATATATGATATAACTATAGTCTATTTTGACATAAAACCTTACCATCACGGTGGGAGTAAGAGCAGTACAAACTCTACTAGTGAAACACGTCATTTCTTACGAAATAAATTCCTCTTAATTTTCAGGTAATGTTGACATTATATATGTCAAGAGATAAGGTGTTAAAAGAAAGATTTTAGTTAAAACTTCTGACAAGAAAGTCCGCAGGCCACATTGTTACCATTTTAAAGTTAACATTGCAACTGGGTATATATAATTTAGTGTAGTATTTTTTTAGTGTATGCGGATCTTCTCAAGGTGGGTATGGATAATAGAGAAAGCCCCATATAAATATTGGAGCGTGGGTGCCACTGTTTAATGGAGGTGGTGGTGTCCAATGACTCCACACGATCCCTCCCCCTCCCTCGCAGGCGTAGCAAAGTACAAAAGGGGGAGGGCACCTCCATCTCTTCCTCCCCCATCCATCTCCATCTCATCTGCTCTTCTCTTGTATGGCATTTAACTTTATCTGTTGTTCATTGATGTAATTAGGCCTGCATTATGTTCAGCATTTCCTTCCATTCCCGTAACTTATTCGGCTGAAATCATCCCCCCCCCCCCCAAGTCTTCCGGTTTTGCATGTTGGAGCAGTCAATACGTGAACGAATGACTAACCCGTGTTCTTTGTATGCTTCTTAGGTAACTCAAAGATATCTGATTGGAACGGCCAATGGCTGCGTCAAACAGTGTTCAGGAGAGCCTCGCCACCTCCTTGGCCGCTGCTGCCAGCGCTTTGACGCCGATTTTCGCCAGGTTTGTTCCTCTTTTTGGTTGTTGGTTCCTGATAAACAACAGGAGATGCAGTAGTATGCTTATTTTTTTTGTTACTCACATGGTCCTTTCTGGGCTGCAGCATTGTCGATGGCGGGAAGGCAATAATCCCACGCCAGCAGTTGTTGGCCAAGTTCCAATCTGTACAAGATGAAGCATTCCAGAAGGTCATCAATTCTGCACAGGTGAACAGCCTTTTACCTGCATTCTTGGATTTTCTGTTTCCACTCTAAAATTGAGAAATTGACGCGGTCTTTGTGCTAAACACAGGATGCCGTGGTGTTGCCCCCATGTGTCGCTCTGGCAATCCGTCCTCAGCCCGGGATCTGGGGGTATGTATGTGTGTGTCCTGCAACATTGGCTGTGAGGGAGCTCAGTGTTCCCGAGTACTTGAAAATGAAGGAAGAGGTCATCGATGGACCGTAAGTACTTCCACCCAACAATGATCCCATCGAGTAGAACAAAGTGTTTATTTTAGATTTGTATACTACTGAGATGTGCATCGAAAATTTAAAACTGCTCAATTTCGTACAGATCCACCAAGTACACCCTTGAGTTAGATTTTGCACCTTTCAAAGCAGCATTCCCGCGCCTTTCGCAACCAAAATCTATTGGAGAAGGTCTCCAGTTTGTCAACAAGCACCTTTCGTCGAAGCTGTTCACAGACAAGCAGTATGCGTGCTCGCTTGTCAATTTTCTGAAAGAGCACAACTACAAGGGCACAGTAAGTCTTCTTCATTCACAGGGTGATCTAACAGGATTTATAATCATACCTATACTTTGTCAGACCCTTATCAATAATCTAATCGACAATCAAAAGGGCATCCGTGAATTTGCGCGGATATTTTGCAGAGTCTAATGTTGAACGACAAGATATCGAACCCAGATGTTCTTCAAACTGCTCTCACTAAGGCAGCTGAGTATCTTGGAGAATTCGCACCCAGCACTGCATACACAGAGCTTGATAACAAGTAAAACCCCGATATACATGATGAGAAACTTTAGCATTTTTTTCTCATACAAGAGGTGCAATTAAAGGTGGTAACTTCTCGTGATAATCATGTCCAGACTTCAAGAGCTCGGGTTGGAGAAGGGATGGGGTGCTACTGCCAATGTCGCGCTCGAGAACATCAATCTACTTCTGAACCTTCTCGAGGCACCTGAACCAGCCGCGTTTGAGAAGTTCATCTCGATTATCCCCACGGTGTTCAATGTGGTCATCCTCTCACCACATGGATACTTTGCACAAGACAACGTTCTCGGGTACCCAGACACTGGTGGTCAGGTATAAGACTATAAGCTGCAAAACATGCTTGACTCAGTTGATTCATATCACATGTTTTTTATTCATCTGAATCGCGTCGGAAGGTTGTCTACATTTTGGATCAAGTCCGTGCGTTGGAGGACGAGATGCTCCTCAGAATCAAGCAGCAAGGACTCGACATCACCCCCAAGATTCTCATTGTAAGTCTCTAAAATTCATTCCGTGAAGGCATCGTCGATTACCGTAAATGACGAGTGTTTGTGGTTGACACAGGTGACCAGGCTTCTTCCCGATGCAGTGGGAACCACCTGTGGCGAGCAGGTGGAGAAGGTTTATGAAACCAAATTCACTGACATTGTTCGCTATCCATTCACGCACGACGGCAAGATGCTTCGCAAATGGATCTCTCGATTTGATGTGTGGCCTTATCTTGAAACCTATGCAAGGGTGCTTCCCTACTTTGAACCTCAATTACTAATAAGTTTTCAGAAATATAACATGTCTAAGATTGGGAGTCTGATATGGCTTTCTTTCTGTCAGGATGTTGCAAAGGAGATCACTAAAGTATTCGGGACCAAACCTGACTTGATCGTTGGAAACTACAGCGACGGCAATCTCGTATCAACTTTGTTGGCACATGAACTCGATGTTACTCAGGTTGGTACTGGTGTCTAGCTAGATAAATATGGTACAGTTACCGGTATGACAAAATATGGGAATATGCCCTAACTACTTATTTCGGTCCAGTGCACAATTGCTCATGCATTGGAGAAGACCAAATATCCCAATTCAGATCTGAACTGGAAGAAGCTCGAGGACCACTATCATTTCTCTAGCCAGTTCTCTGCAGATTTATTGGCGATGAATCATGCCGATTTCATTATCACCAGCACATACCAAGAAATTGCCGGAAGGTAGGAATATTTCCCTTGATCTCTCCCTCCCTCCCTCCCTCCCTCTCTCCCTCTCTCTCTCTCTCTCGAGCAATGTCCTTGATATTAGACATGTAGATAATTACAATACGCTTTTCCTATTTCAGCAAGGATACCCCAGGGCAGTATGAAACCCATATCAATTTCACGATGCCTGGCCTCTACCGTGCTGTTCAAGGAATTGACGTCTTCGATCCAAAGTTCAACATTGTCTCCCCTGGAGCTGACATGTCCATTTATTTCCCGCCTTCAGAGCAAGAGAAGAGGCTGAAGCAATTCCACCCTGTGATAGAGGAGCTACTCTTTAGCCAAGTTGAGAACGATGACCACAAGTATGTGCTCCACGATAGGAACAAGCCCATTATTTTCACCATGGCAAGGCTTGACCGTGTCAAGAACTTGACGGGACTGGTTGAGCTGTTTGGCAAGAATGATCGCCTCAGAGAGCTGGTTAATCTTGTGGTGGTTTGTGGAGACCACGGGAAGCCATCCAAGGACAAGGAGGAGCAAGCAGAGTTCAAGAAGATGCATGATCTCATTGCAGAGTACAAATTGAATGGACAGGTCAGGTGGATATCTCAACAGATGGATCGTGTCCGCAATGGGGAACTCTACCGTGTCATTGCAGACACCAAGGGAGCCTTCGTGCAGCCTGCTGTGTACGAAGCCTTCGGGCTCACAGTTGTTGAAGCCATGACCACTGGACTCCCCACATTTGCAACTATTCACGGAGGTCCTGGTGAAATCATTGTGAATGGTGTCTCCGGTTACCACATTGACCCATACCATCCTGAGGAAGTCTCCCAGCTGCTGGTTGACTTCTTCGAGAAGAGCAAGGAGGATCCCTCGCACTGGGACAAAATCTCTCAAGGTGGATTGAAGAGAATCCAAGAAAAGTATGATTCCATTCTTACACGTTTGCAGTCTACAAGACTTGCCAGTGATCTTTTAGATCTAATCTGACCTTGCTCTTGCTTGAATTTATCATGTGGATCACGTAGGTACACATGGAAGCTCTACTCTGAGAAGTTGATGACATTAACAGGTGTATATGGATTTTGGAAGTATGCAACCAAGACTGAAAGGCTTCCTTACAGCCGCTACCTAGAGATGTTCTATGCTCTCAAATATTCTGCCAGAGTATGTGTTTCCTTGTGGAATAATTAGTCTTACAAATTAGATATTAATACTTTCAAGCACATAAACCTTCAAAATTTTGTTGCAGGCTGAAGCTATCCCTCTGGCAATTGACGCATAGATTACCACCAATGGCGTCAAAAAGTGTGCAAGCACATCTATTTGCCTATACTGGTAATTGGAGCATCAGCGGAAAATCAAGAAATTGGGCATTTTGTTTGTTTATTTTATTTGTTTTTGGGAGTTTGTTATACAACAACGCATGCAATCTTTTCTTTTATGTTTTAAATCTCCCTCTGCAACTCTTCGGGCTGACGGGACAGTCAAAATTTTGCCATTTTCCCCATTGATTTTCTTCCCATTTTTCTTGTTGTAAGCACAATGCTACCACCATGAAAAAAACTGTCATTTTTTATCAATACAAGAGCTGGTGATATTTTGCCTCGGCATATTGAGAAATAAAAATCTCATTTAGCCAAAACTTGAGTATTTTAGAAGTCAAAAGTATGGATACCGGATCACAATATAATCAATTAAAATTACAGGCGCTCATGCCAAGTTGGGACAAGGCACAAATTCTATAAATCCATGGAAATGCCTGCTCACCATATGCCCTCTCCCTGCCGTAAAGCACAGGAGGCCAACTGCCCCTCCTATTAAGATATTTGTCACCGTGATGCAAACCATCTCAAAAAATATTCTGCGGATAGGTGTCCTTTGTGTAAGGGAGCAGTGGAGTCGGTGGACCATCTATTTTTTTAGTGTGGCAGGGCGAGGACCTTTTGTCAAGATCTTTGACGTTGTTTGGTTAGACTGCAGTGACCTTACTAACTTTTGGAGCTCAGTCTACAGTGCAAGATCTTGAGCAAATGCTGAGCTACTCCCGATTGCAGCTACTTGGGCAATGCGGCTCGCTCGTAAAGGGGTGATTTCTTCCTTTAGATTCTTTTCGAGTTTGGGCTCCTGTAAGGTAACTATCTTAATATTGTGGGCGGGCACCTTCGCATGTTTCTCCCTCTTTTGCATCACAAAAAAAGATCCCATGAACATATCGAAACCATACTCTCATAAAGTGACAACCAAGAAAAAACTAATCAACATCTCAAAGTCATACTAGATGCAAGTCAATGCACTGCCATTGCCCATCCCCTTCAGAAAACCTCCATGGAAATCCAGCTTCACATACTTGCAAAATTGGGTATAAATTGTCCTTGTCTGCAAGAAATTTAAATGAACTAGCTAGAATTACACATATCTCGGTCTTTCATGGAGGGGTAGATGGTTCGATTGCAACTTTTTCAACCTTAAACTAAACATGAAAGAGATAGTTCAGATCTTGGTAATGGTCTTCATCTAATCGTAAAAGCGTATACTGACTCTATGTAACTAAATGGACCTAGCATCCAATTTTGGACTACTTCAGTGACCCAATGCTCTTTCAAGTACTCAATCTCAACTAGCTATATAATATAGCAATCTTTCAGCCAATGTTTTGTTACAAACTAGGGCCTTTCTAGGAAATTCTAAACCTTACTGAGCTTAATCTAATATGCAGATGATATATATAACCGAAGCACCATTAAACTACTCATGCAGAAAAGGATTTGGGGAAAAGTAGAAAAAGAAGAGCCATCAAGTTTAGTGTGTTTCAAGCAGATGGGAAAGGTGGAGACGAAGTCCGTAATTTTATTTCATTGCATGATCTCCTTTCCAAGACCCCCCTTAGAGATAAGAAGAATTGCAAAAAGAAATAAAGCAAACCCTTATTGACCCCTAATTCAAATAAACAAATTACCCACCCTATATTTAGATATCTCAATCGATCTCAATCGAGGTTTTAAAGAACGTGAGGTAGATTGAGGCGGTTTCCTGTAAGGGATTCAAGGTGTAAGTAAAGAGAAATTAAATTAATAATTCTATATGTCGATATAATACGAAGTTATAAACAAAACGCATTCACAGCTTCCTAATTTGTTGAGGGTTCTAACCAATTTTGTTGCCCCAATATCAAAAGAGGTTTGGTAAAAGAATAAGGAATTCACCATAAAATCGTCTATTTTCAAAACTATATTAATGACTTAGGTTGCATGTATAAATAAAAATTCCCAGTTAACCTAAGAGGATTAGGTACATTATGTGAAAGAGCAATGATTTAACGATGTTCTAGATTTTGCAAAATTTTCGTAGCTATATGAAATTACTAAAAAAATCTTTAAATATCTCATGATTAAGAAATAAGATATCTCAATCACGTAATATTAACTTCTATGTATTAGTGATTGATTGAGTACAATAATCAAAAGGCATATCTATTTTGAAGATACAATTACTATTTAATATATCCTACATCAAGGAATCTCAACCATGAAAATCAAGCATGAAAATCATGCATAAGAAGTATAAGAAACAAGATGAACTAACTAGGATATTAAAACAAACAAGGGAAAATATGTGACCTAACTACAACCTTAACTGATCATATGAGTGTGCAACAAACATTAGTCAACAATAAAACAAGGAAAAAAATCGATCGGCCCAGCTGAGTTCGGAGTTGGAGGAAACAATTGCGTGCACTAATGCCATTGTGCGGTACCGCAAAATGGAGGTCGGAGGCACCGTCACTCCAGAGCAAATGGAAAGGCTGGGGAATGGGCGAGCAAAGCAGTGGTGGGGAGGCGTAAGTGAAATTAAAAATGCCGTAGGAAGGCTATTGTTGGACAGTAGCCTAATTTTTGAGACACTAGCTGTATTACGCAACACAGGTCAAATTCTTAGGTGGATATTGAGAAGCCTTCTCCCACTATAAGTAGGGTCGACTACATGGATTCTTGCTCAAATCCATGTTGAAAGATTCAACTATTTTTAATGCATGTTGAGTTCTTAGGTGGATATTACGAAAGTTTTTTTAAGAGAGAAAAGTGGGTCTTAGTCATCCGAATAGTTGGTCGAATAGACGAATTTAAGGCCGACTATATGATTCCAGTGACTAATGGTCAAATAAGTTTGTTCTATTCGATCACCCTCGTCCCTTCGCACATCGCATAGTCGCTTCGATCATCTGTTCAGTAGGCTGACTATTGCAACCGTGATTGTCATGCTTCAATTGTCATAATCTAATACCAATTGATGCGGAAATGAAGGGATGAGGGAAAGAACATAACTAGCATCACATGTCTTAAGAAAAAGAATGGGAGAGAAGAAATCAAACTCTAAAAGTTTATTTATTCCTATTCAAACCCCTATTACCTCTTTTACATAGAGAGGAGAGAAATTACAAAAAAAATAACAATAACCAAGCCTTTCCCACTTGATCAGCTACATGGATTCTTTACTTCATGCACAAGCTTAAATCCAACAAAATGCATCCTACTCAATAACCTTTGCCAGCCACTTCTTAGATCTTACTAGACCCCTCTTACAAGTCTCTTCTTCTAAGTTTCCACGCCTTCAAACTGGAAAACTAGAACGCCTTCTCTGCCCATGTTCAAACCACCTAATCTGAGTTTCTTCCATTTCATCTTCAATTGTTGCCATATCATCTTTTGGTCTAATACTTCATTTGAAAATTTGATCCATTTCATCTACAACTGTTGTCATGTCATCTTTTTATCTAATACTTCATTTGAAATTTTGTTCCTTCTATCCACGACGGTGTGACCACGCATCCGCCAAAGCATCTTCATCCCAGCTACAAATGTTCTACATGCATGTCTATATTTATCCGCATAACAAACACCATCATAAAGCATTAAAGGTCTCACTTCCACTTTAATTTCCCTTGAGGTCTAAAGGTCATGGAAGACCGCATCGGCGATATATCGCCGATATATTGGTATCGAGAGGTTGGAGGTATCGAAATCAGAGTGTATATCTTTTTACAGGGATATCGTCGATATATCGACGATGTATCACCCTATCGGCCCATATCGGTCAAAAATGAATGGATTCAGTACAAAAAATATAAGATATCGACCGATATCGCCGATATTTTGTCGATATCTCTATATATGAATGCTATTATTCATGCAAGCTTGATTCCACTACCTATCTAGTTACACCTAGTATTAAAACAATATATGATTTATATACTTTGTTCCGAGTATGGTGCGACAAGAGGGTGCATACAATGGTTCTTCAACTTGGTGTATATTTACAAGTTATTTCATGTTGTAAAACTTGAATGAAATCCATTTCCAATATTTATAAGTCAATTCTTCAAAAAACAATCTATAAGTCACGAATCAACATTAATGTCGATGTGTTCGAAATGATCGATATATGCAATATAAGATTTATAGATGATCGATATGTGTGATCTAAGAGTATATTTGTAAATTATTTAGTGATCTAAGAATTTGGATAAACTTCATTTTCAATATATATATATATAGTCAACAACTAACAGTACAACCGTATCGATATATGCGATATAAGGTTCATAAATGATCGATATGTATTATCTAAGAGAGTAAGAGTACATTTATAAATTATTTAGTGATCAAAGTACTTGGATGAACTCCATTTTCAATATATATAGTATGTCAACAACTAGCAATATCAGCGATATGTACGATATGATCGATATGTGCACTATACGGATCATAGTCCTCATAAATGATCTATATGCATTTTCTAAGTGCATATTTGTAGTATTTCATGTTATAAGAAGTTGAATGAAATCCATTTCCAATATTTATAAGTCAAAAATCAATATTAATATCGATATGTTCAATATGACCAATATGTGCGATACCGATATGTGCGATACATGGTCTATAAATGGACTAATATGTGTGATATAAGTATGTATTTGTACGTTATTTGTTGTTTTAATATCTTGGATGACCTTAATTTCTAAAAAAATGCCAAAAAATGGCTTTTTTGCGCCATTTTCGACATTTCCACTGATATCGTCGATATATCGTCGATATATCCCGATATATCCATTTCCAGGCAGATCGAAACGATATCGATATCGATACGGCCTTCCATGCTAAAGGTGCAACAAACACCTAAAGCTCCTTTTCAATTCACCCGTCTCCATTACTCTGATTAACATTTTCATCAACTTTCCAATTCATATGTGATGGAACCTAAATAATAACTAGAGATTAGAACCAAAAGGCTGCACAAAATTCCTAATTTATCCCTTAAATATGAGCTGGTGTGTTCCAGATCAATACAATATGACAATATGTCCTCGTCAGTTCTGTAACAATTATATGTCATTACTTTCAATTCCAATTTTATTAGACCCCGTCCAGGGCACATTGAGAAATGACTCGAGTCCAGGGACAGGGGGCCAAAGTTAGGAATGAAAACAAGAAAGGCAAAAGGAAATGTTGCTTGCTTGGGTTTGTCGAATGGGCTAGGGCTTACTACCTTCCCCTATCCTCTTCATGTTGAGAGCTTCCAGTTTCGCCACAGAATCTACACCATGATTTTTACCCAACTACAGTTCAGTTCATCTCTATGTGTTAAGAAAAATCCTTTGAAAATAAAAGGAAAATTTTACAAAGCAGTTGTGACACCTACTATGCTCTTTGGATCTGAATGTTGGTCTATGAATCATAGACACGTGCAGAGAATGACCATAATAGAAATGAAAATGCTAAGTTGGATGTGTAGTCACATACATGTAAAAAACATATTCGCAATGATGTGATAGAAGGAAAGTTGGTGTAACTCCGATAGAGGATAAGATGAGAGAAAGCATTTAAGGTGGTTTGCCCATTTGTAAATGAGGTTCGAGGTCGACTGATGCACCAGTTACAAGATGCAAGTTTTGGGACGTTGAGCCAGCTAAGAGGGGAAGGCCCGAAAAGTGTTGGAATGTGGCTATCTGAAGGGATCTTAGATTTTTAGATCTAAGCTCGAGAATGACCCAAGATAGATTTAAATGGAGGCAAAGAAATCATGTAGTTGGTCATACTTAATTCGGAAAAAGGCTTTGTTGTTATTATTATTGTTGTATAGTTCAATTCATCTCGACCCACTTCAATGTTGGCCCACGGAATGGAGTACATGGCATAATAAATGTGAGATCCAGGCATAGACAACAAAATATTTCTGCTTTTGACATCTTTCAGGTTTCAACAACTAATCGTCTTTAATTTTGCAGTTATCATTAAAAATGTTGAAGGTAAGCTACCTGATGCAAACACGATTTCGGCGTCGACGTTGACAATAAAATATTTGGGCGGTGGAATATCGGTGGAGAAAGGGAGAGGTTGAGAAGAAGAAAACTCGTCGGAAACGAGGGATTGAAGAAGAAGAAACGTGTAGATCACGCATGGAATGAAATTTCGTGAAATTTCGTCGAAATTTCGCCGAATTTCGATTTCGAGAGGTCATGGGTATCGAAACTCCTATATATATCGATTTTCCAGATTTCGACCGAAATTTCGGTGATATTTCGACATTTTGATCCATTTCGACCCATTTCGACCCATTTCGATTGAAATTCATAGATCTCAGTACAAAATTTCCTGGATTTCGACCGAAATCTCTGTGATATTTCGACATTTCGATCCATTTCGGTTGAAATTCACGGATACATGGTATGTTGAGACAAGATGGTACATACATCGATTATTCAACTTGGGGAGCTTCTTCCCCTTTGGGTTTAAGCAGTGGAGATGAAAAAACTCTATAGCTTCTATATATTTGATATAGCTTGTTCCTTTCATTTGTTTGTCATTTATCTTCGTAAATAGATGCATCTTTATTGTAAGTATGTAATTAATTCTGTAATTCATTCGAACTTTGTCTTTGACGGTTATTTCTATGAACAAAACATTGTTTAATTAATCATTATCTACATTTTTAAATAAAAAATTCTTTTCTATTTTTATGAACAAAAGATGTCTTCTAAGTGTTGTTAACTTAGTTGTTTTGATTTCCATTTCCAGTATCTATCCGACTGCTCAACAATATGTCTGATATGACCGATATGGTGTGATATAAGGCGCACGGATGAGAGATGTGTGTGATATAAGTGTGCATTTGTAAGATGTTGTTTTAAGATCTTGGATTGGATGATATTAATTTCCAGTACATATCAGTCAAGAATCAACATTAACATCGATTTGACGGATATGACCGATATGACCGATATGACTAATATGACCGATATGTGCGATCTAAGGGGCATATATAAGCAATATGTGTGATATAAGTGTTATTTGTAAGCTATTTATTGTTGTAATAACTCATAAGATCTTAATTTCCAAAAAAATCATCGAAAAATGGCTTTTTTGAGTCATTTTCGACATTTCCACCGAAACGGTCGAAATTTCCCGAAGGACCGAAACGAAATCGAAATCGAGATTTCGAACCTTGAGATCACGTGAGGGGAGAGAGAGACGGAGATAGAGATAAAATCTCAATTTTTAATAATACTTCACTGTCTCAAAACGTTGGACTACCATCTCTTTATATAGGAGAGATGAGGTTACAAAAATAGAAATCAATTTAAATTGGACAACTAACTTATCCTAATTTGACTCTGACAAATTAAAAATTCAAATTGACCTCTAATTACCCTAATTAGACTCTAATTAATTAATTGACCAAAATTAAATCTACGAATAAACGTTGAGATCACAGCCGATCTCAATTATTTAATTAGACAATTACGACAACTTAAAAACGTAAATAAAATTGACAATTAAAAATAAATAAATATTTGGCCCTACATTTGGGTCCCACGCTGCATCAACTCTCCTCCGCTTTTAAAAATTCGTCTCCCGACGAATTGCTTGATGTAGTTGCGTTGTTGGAGAAGTCGTATTTGAAAGTGTAGCCTACAATGAGATCTTTTTCAACATTACGTTTGTAGTTCTTTTCAACTGGAGGGCGTCCCTGCAATTTTCGTATCCCTTTATCTAAGGGCACTTTGGAGGAGGGCTTCTTGACATGTCCTTTTGAATAAATTAAGTAGCAAGGGGGGATTTCTTTGCAATTTTCTCCAATTAATATCCATCCCCACAAGTCGTGGGGTCCATATCCCACAAACTTCGGATCACCCGTTAGGGCTCGCTAGGGATGAGCATTGGGCTGGGCCCAGCCCAAAAAGCCCGGCCCGACCCAAGCCCAAACGAACATTGGGCCGGACTTGGGCCTAATTTTTAGGCCCGAAATTTTTTTGGGCAGGGCTCGGGCTTGGCTTGGCCCAGCCCGACCCGGCCCACGGGCCCGACTCGAAGATGGTCCGAACCCTTCCCATATCCTACACGTATGGAAACTCTCATTTGTCATACACACTCTATTCATGTATCCTATCTTCATACAATGTTTATAAATAATGAAAGTCATGTGTAGGACATATGAGTTGATGATCATTGTATTTTATTTCAGAATTAATTTTTCTTAATTAGTCTATGTCTTAGATTCTGGTGGTTATTGTGAGTTTTTAGTGTTTATTTTTTCTATTATAATATTTTCTATTATTGAACCTTTACCCAATATGAGCATTACGCCCATTTTTTAACATGTAATGCCTGGTGCACCCGTTGTTAAATGTGTAAACTTGGTTCACTCTTTCGATTACTGTAATGAGAGACGTTTATGGTATATAACATTGAGTGGACTTGTATAAAATGAGAAATCATCTCCGGTAGAATTGAGTTTTAGTTGTTTCATAAGTATTATGGCATATGTTTTAAACAATTTTAGTTCGTCTAACTTGAATTGAGATTGACTTTAAACACAAACTCAAAGTTGATAATATATAATGGGTTAAGATGGGCCGGCCCGGCCCAAGCCCGGCCCATAGGAATTGGGCCGGGCCTGGGCTTGGGCCGAACCAAAAAAAATTGCGGGCCTCGGCCCGGCCCAAGGCCCGAAGTTTTTAAGTGGGCTTGGGCCTGGGCCCTTAGGGCCCGGCCCAGCCCGGCCCATGCTCATCCCTAGGGCTCGCCCATGTATAACGCCTCCCTGTTGGTGGCCCGTAGATCGGCGCTGGCGGCGGGCTTTGCGCGGCTGTCGCCGCAGCTGGAGAACGGTCAGGGCACAGGGCGGGGGCCGGGTGCAGAGCCGTAGGCGCAGGTGACACCTCTGTTGAGTGCGGGGTTGTTGGTGGCGCGTGTGATAGGTGAAGCGACAGCCGGCGAAGGCGAGCGGGAGGGGGAGGGTACGGCGCGGTGCTCTGGGAAGGAAGCACAGGCGCGGGCGCCGGGGCTCTGGCGGCGAAGGAAAGAAAAAGGGAACCTGCGGGCGCTGGAGTGGCGGGGGGATGGGGTCGGAGGCGGTGATGGCATGGAGGAGCCACAAGCAGGGGTGTGGGGGAAGGTGCCAGCGAGGTTAGGAGGAGGTTTGGGGTAGCCGGGGTTGCGGGAGAGGATGGCAGGGCTGTGGCCGGTGCCGTGGGGGGGTATGGGGATGACGGAGGGACTGTTAGGGTGGGGATGATGGCCGCAAGGGTTGGAGAGGGTAGGGGAGTTACCTGGGAAGGCTGGGGTTGTGCCGAGACGGTCGAAGGGACCAACGGGACCGATTCCGGTGGCGAAATCGGATCTGGAAGGTGCTGGACAGCGGGCGAATCGTCTTCCTCGGCGATGTTTTCTTCGTCAAAGTTCACGGCAGCGGCTTCGACGGATGGAGGCTTTGATTGGGCGTCACGGAAGGCCTCAAAGTTAGCCATTAGATCTCGAAACATGGACTGGAAGTTGGTTTGCAAATCACGTATCATGTACTCCGTCTCCTTGTAGCAGGCGTCAATGGTGGCGATGGTTCGTCGTGTTCATTCGGATGAACGATGGTGTGTCGGCGCGTGTCGGCGCACATGTCGATATGGATCGTCAGATCGTGAGGACGATCTGTAGGCCATGCTCTGATACCAAATGATGCAAACACGATTTCGGCGTCGACGTTGACAATAAAATATTTGGGCGGTGGAATATCGGTGGAGAAAGGGAGAGGTTGAGAAGAAGAAAACTCATCGGAAACGAGGGATTGAAGAAGAAGAAACGTGTAGATCACGTGAGGGAGAGAAAGAGAGACGGACATAGAGATAAAATCTCAATTTTTAATAATACTTCACTGTCTCAAAACGTTGGACTACCATCTCTTTATATAGGAGAGATGGGGTTACAAAAATAGAAATCAATTTAAATGGGATAACTAACTTATCCTAATTTGACTCTGACAAATTAAAAATTCAAATTGACATCTAATTACCCTAATTAGACTCTAATTAATTAATTGACCAAAATTAAATCTACGAATAAACGTTGAGATCACAGGCGATCTCAATTATTTAGTTAGACAATTACGACAACTTAAAAACGTAAATAAAATTGACAATTAAAAATAAATAAATATTTGACCCTACATTTGGGTCCCACGCTGAATCACTACCTCAGCATGTAGAGAGCTTAGCAGGCCCGGACAAAAATTGTACCATCCATTGAAAGGATTATCTTCTACGGTATAATGCAATGGGAGCAGTTATTCAAATTTCTAGAGCATAGACATGGGTTCTGCTGAATAAGAACTTTCAAGTACTATAACACATAAATCCAACTATAAAAGAGTTTCCTGGTGCCCTGAGCTCCTGTTGCTTGCAGGGTCCAAGAAAGGATCAGTCCAACTATAAAAAAGTTATCCTGCATATTTTTAAGGGTTGCCTCCATGTTTTAAACCTCCAAAACCCCCGAACAAATAATGACACATTTTTATATTAACAGAGGCGGCCAACTTTTTCATGTTATTTTCCACCAGTAAAGAAACAATGAGAACCTGACTTTATAGACGCCCTAAGTTTCATGCAGAACTCACCAATAAATTTAAGAATACATAATATTCCGGAATAGACATGATAGATTGTAAATAATCAAATCATGAAATTCAAGGCCATGCAAACAGTCCTGGAATATCAATATCAAGAAAGAGGAACAAAGGTACCGACGGAAATAGGAAAGGAAGTGATCACCTCTATCACAACAGCGATTAAAACAATGTGTCTCCTCCACATCTCAAATCAAATCAGGAAACATAAAATTTGTTTCCAGTGCTCATATTGCCGCCGAATACTTCCAGAGCTAATTTATCAAATATCCCAATGGAACATAGCGACGTATAAAGTCATGCAACTCCCATAATATACATAAAAGCAACAGAATGCCCCCTTCATCGAGTACTCATGCATTTAAAATGCCCAATTGGCTAAAATTTACACGCAGTAAAAGTTTTAGAGAAAGCCTCCCCTGTCGCATAAAAATGAACATAAAAGATTATTACTTCATTGCTTAATAGCTATGGCAATGCATCTTAGATTTCAAAGCTGAATTTAGCCATCTACAATTTTCTTATCGAGTTCAGATTTCTAATCTATCATGATATTGTCATCACTCAATTCCATAACGATCCACAGATTGAATCAAGTTATGAGATAAAGCATTCAAAAAGGGAGAAAGAAAAAACAGATACAAAACATACAAAGAGTGTCACGCATTCTCCTGCTCCTCGAGCTTCTTGACGTAGGCATTGAGCACCAGAACGAGATCGCGGGCGGGGGCCTGGAGGGTGCCGACGAGGGCTGCGGAGGGGGCCGTGAGGGAGCCGAGGAGCTTGGCGTAGACATCGCGCTTGGATGGCATGGTCTCGAGGGCCTTGAACTCGTCGGGGGCGTAGAATTTGCCCTCGAAGACGGCGCCAGAGAAGTCGTTGTCGTCGAGCTTGCGGTCCTTCTGGAAGTCGCGGTAGGGCTTGAGGGCGGAGGGGATCTCCTCGGTGTGGACGAACATCCAGGCGTTCATGCCGGTCAAGCAGGGCCGGAGGGCCTCCCAGGGGGTGCCCTCGATGGCCTTCTCGACGAGGGTGTTCTTCGCCACCACCACCTTGACGCTGTCCGGGAGGTGGCGGCGGAGGTCCTGGAACTGCTTGACGGTGAAGCCCTTGTAACGGATGCCGGCGAGGAGGTAACAGTTCTCCAGCTGCTGCCGGACGTGCTCTACCGTCTCTTCCTTCTTCGTTCGGCTGATGGCCGCGCGGACGGTGGTGCAGAGGTGGCGTGGGGGTGGTGATGTGGAGGTGAGCTTGAGGGAGAGGGGGTTGTGGAACTTGGAGGAGGGGAGCGCGCACAGGGAGGCGTCCATTGCCGGGAGGAAGGAGGTCGTGTGGGTGGGGAGTGGAGATAGAATGGCTGGAGGGCGAACCTTATCTTCATGGGTTACATTCTCCCCCAAAACAATCCGTGCTTTGTTGGATTCCTGACAGTGTTAAAAATAAAATGTAATGTCCATTGTTACTGGAAAAATATTATTTGATATGACATTTTAAAAAGGGTTTAATGGAGTGCGAGGGGAATTAATTTGTTCTCTCGTTCTATTTTTCTCTTTTTTTTTATATTTTGAGAATTTTTTTTGTGAATATTCATCATTATATCTTTACATTATGTTATTCAAATTTCATGTGAAACAGAGACTCCTACTGCCTCCATCCAGACAATCATTTTTTAATAAGAATTGTTAAAAGGGATTTTTACCCGACAGACTCTATAATTTTTGTCAATGACTTCTACGACCTTTGAAACATCGTAATTCCTCCCTCACCCTCGTAAACTTGCTCTGTCTTACCCCACGAACCCTACCGTTAAATTGACACATCTAGAGTTAACTTCTTTGAGTTAAAAATGAGTTGATCTAACCCATCCATGATCGGACGGCTAGAATTCCTCCCTCCTCTAACAGGTTCCTTTCCCACTGCAATAACAAGAGAGGCTCGACTAAAGGAGGCTGGCGGTGGACAGGTTCCACCCGAAGTTGGCAGGAGTCGATGGAGGTGGCCTACGCTGGAGAAGGGCTAGAGAGCAGGGAGAGGCGATGAGCAGGAGGGGTTTCGAATGTGGGTGGAGGCGAGCAAGGGGGATTGAGAGGCGGTTGGGTGAGGCTTCCGGTGGCCCTGCTTCCAGTGGCGGGAGGATCGGTGGGCGGTGCTTCGAGTGGGCGGGGGTGGGGGCTTCGCGGGTGGAGGCGCGGGGGGCTTCGAGTGGGCGTGGGTCCAGGGAGGGGCTTCGATTGGAGGCGCAGGGAGCCTCGAGTGGGGGTGGGCGAGGCTTCGATCGGCAGGGGTGTCGAGCAGGGGAAGACGGAGGGGGGGCGTCGCAGGTGAGGAGGCTGGCCGCGGGGAGGAGGGGCTTTGCAGGGGACGAGGCAGGGGGCGGGAGGGGAGGGGGCTTTGCAGGGGACGAGGCGGGGGGAGCAGGGGATGCCGGGGGGGAGCTGGGGTATCCAACAGAGGACGGGGGAACCGGCTGTGGTGTCGAGCTGGGGACGGGGGGAATGTGGGGAGAAGGGGTGTGCAGGGGCAGGGGTGGTGTCGAGCAGGAGACGGGGTGACCGACAAGGAGCAGGGGTGTCCAACAGGGGACGGGGGGACCGGTAGGGGCAAGGTATCGAGGTCGGACATGGGCAGCAGGCTGCCGGGGGGCTTCGGATGGCGACGTGCCGGACGTGTTCAGCTGGAGGTAGGAGGGAGTGGCACATATAGTAAAATTCATAAATAAAATGGGTATCATATAAAGAAGATAACAGAATCCGGTTACTTTTAACGGTTAAATGGATGGGATTAACCACAGGGTCTTTACGATAAAGATTAACAAATTTACGGGGGTGAGGGAGGAATTACGATGTTTCAAAGATTGTAGAGGTCATTGACAAAGATTATAGGGTCTGCCGGGTAAAAATCCCTTGTTAAAAATGATCCCATCTCGATGTAGGTAGTAAGAGCCTCTGTTTTGTATGAAATTTGAATAGCATGATATAGAGATATAGCGATGAATATTCACGGAAGAAATCTCAAAAAAAAAGAAAAAAATTACGAAAATAGCTCCCCCTTAATGGGACAGTCCCAATTTACCCTTTCAAAATATACCAAGCAATATCCAATAGATTAAAATGATGGGAATATAATGAATAGAATAGTTGGTAAGCGCAGAAGGGCGAACGGAGTAGGACCCCCTTCGTTGTTACAGTCTCAGACCAATCAATTGAATATTTATTAATATCTAATCGATCGAGCATTACTTGAAAACGGTTCTTCTGTTCAGAAACGAAATGTTCCAAATGCTCCTGGAAATTCTTGCTCCCATTGGACCATTTGTATCTATATACATCAGGATCCCGATTCATGGATCTCTGTTCGAGAAATAAGAGGATCAAACCATTTCTTCTGACTCTTTTTCAAATTCGATAAAAATGTCGGTTGATCGTATATTTCATTATAGTTATATGATTGAGAGTATCATTTCCTATTCGATCCCTTGGAATTCCATTTTCGAAGGATCTATTCATTAAAAAGAATCGATTCGATGCATTTCTTATGTATCCACATGTGCTATATTGGATTTGAATCAGATTTCGGATCAATCCATATTGATTGACTGTAAATAAAAAGATTCTTTTTGTACCCTGAAAAATAAATTTTGAAAATCTATTTAGAATGAAAAATTATGGCTAATTTTAATTGATCTCAATTATCTCAATTTTTATTTATTATTATAATAATTAATTGAGGAAGATCAGAATTAGAAATTGATAGAAAAGCACGAATATGGGCCCGCGTGAGTAGGAAATAAAAAATATCTATTCTAGTTCTATTATCAGCTATGGGTTCGAATCTAAGAGAAATTCTAAATAATGTTTGTTACCCTGAAATTTTCTTGTCTTTTCCAAATGATAAGGAGAAAAAAAGATTGGGTTAAAGGAAAATGCCATTTTGGAGTTTTATCAACAATTTGCTTATGTAGGCGGTGACCCAGTATTTTCTGAGTCCTTATTAAGGAATTACAAAAGAAATTTTTTCAACAAAGATGTGAATTAGGAAGGATTGGTTGACGAAATATGAATCGAAGACTCAATCTTGATATACTCAGAACAATACATTTTCCACAAAGTGGTGACGAAACGTATAACTTGTACAAATCTTTCCATTTTCCAATTCGATTCGTTCCATTCGTTCGTAGGGCTATTTACTCGATCGCAGACATTTCTGAAACACCTCTAACAGAGGAACAAATAGTCAATTTGGAAAGAACTTATTGTCAGCCTTTTTCCGATATGAATCTATCTGATTCAGAAGGGAAGAACTTGCATAGACATCTCTATTTTTCCCCGGGGGATCCTTATACACTGCTTAGCTTTCAATTCACCTCCGACCATCAAATTAAATGTGAATAACTCGTCTTCCTCTCTTTGAAATAGGGAGCGCTTTCGGTTCTGTCCGTGCTTCAAACAATTTTGTCTTCTCTTCTCCATATTACCATATCTCTAGAGTCTTCCAAAATTTTTTATTTTTTTGAAAAATGCTTCCGTAGATTTTCTTAAATATATCCCTATATTATGTCGTTCAAATTTCGTGCCAAACAGATACTCCTATGGTCTCCATCCAAACAGTCATTTTTTAGCAATTCTGGAACTGTTAAAAAATAACTGTCTGGTTCGAGGTCGTAGGAGTCTCTATTTCGCACGAAATTTGAATGGTATAATATAGGGATATAGTGATGAATATTCATGGAAGAAATTTAAATAAAAAAATAAATATGGGGGAAATGGGGCGGGGGAGCCAAGTTAGCTCCCTCTAGGGGCAGCCCCATTTTCCCGCATATATATGTGAGAAAAATGTGGATGCTTCTAGGGAGCGTGCGTGCGTGCAAGCGCGGGTGCGCGCATGCGCGCGCGCGCGAGTGTGTGTGTGTGTGTGTGTGTGTGTGTGTGTGTGTGTGTGTGTGTGTGTGTGTGTGTGTGTGTGTGTGTGTGTGTGTGTGTGTGTGTGTGTGTGTGTGTGTGTGTGTGTGTGTGTGTGTGTGTGTGTGTGTGTGTGTGTGTGTGTGGATTTAATGGGGTTGCCCGCCCCCCTATTTCGGCATTTTTTTTATTTTTTTAAATATCACCATGTATATTCATCCCTATATATCTCCTATATGTCATTCGAATTTCGTCAGAAACAGGCCCCTACGACTTCCATCGAGATGGTGTCGATTTAAAAAAAATCTTGTTACCATTAAAAAATGACTTCTGGATGGAGACCCTACAAGTCTATGTTTCTGACCAAATTCGAATGGCATATAGGAGGGATATATGGATGAATATACATGACGATATTTAAAAAAAACGTCGAAAATGGTGCGGGGGCAGGCACATTAATCTCTCCCTCTCCCTCCCTCTCTCTCTCTCTCTCTCTCTCTCTCTCTCTCTATATATATATATATATATATATATATGGGTAAAATAGAGCTGCCCCCAGGGGTAGTTAACTTAGCTACCCCCGCCTCATTTTCTCCATGTTTTTAATTTTTTTTGAAAATTTCTTCCATGAATATTCATCACTATATCCCTATATTGTGTCATTAAAATTTCGTGTGAAAAGAGACTCCTACGGCCTCCATCCAGACAGTCATTTTTTAACGGTAACAGGATTTTTTTAATCGACCCCGTTTGGATGGAGGTCGTAGGAGTCTCTGTTTCGCATGAAATTTGATTGACATAATATAGGGAATTAATAATGAATTTATACGGTTTTAGATTTCAAAAAAAATAAAAAATTTGTGAAAAGGGGGCAGAGGGAGCTAAGTTAGTTCCCGCTGGGGGGCATACCCATTTTACCCATATATATATATATATATAGGAAATATTTCCAATGAGGTGCACCTTTCCCGGATGCATGGAAAGCCACATCAATTTAAGCATTTATTCTATTTATTTTACACATTCTAACTCCATAAATTTAATACTAAATATTAACATAATATGTATATCATGAAAGATTTATGAAAATATTAATATATTTGACATTAAATGTTTGTTACAATATGGATGATATATTTTACATAACTGTATTATCATCATTATTTTACAATATGCAGTTCAAATTTACAATATTGTTACGTAATTTACAAATTTGGTAGTGGCTTTCTGAATTTCAGGAAAGACCCACTTCATTAGAAGGGATCCCTATATATATATATATATATATATATATATATATATATATATATATGGTTAAATGGGGTTGCCCCTTGGGGGAGCTAACATGGCTCCTCCGCACCATTTCGCATATTTTTTTGAAAAATTTTTCCGTAAATATTCATCACTATATCTCTATATTATGTCATTCAAATTTCGTGCGGAACAGAAACTCCTACGGCCTCCATCCAGACAGTCATTTTTTAACGGTAACAGAATTGCTAAAAACAACCCTTCAAGATGGAGGACGTAGAAATCTCTGTTTCGTGTGAAATTTGAATGACATAATGTAGGGATATATTGATGAAAATCCACGAAAGAAATTTTCAAAAAAATAAAAAATAACAAAAAAATAGATGAAATGACGCGGGGGAGCCAAGTTAGCTCCCCCTAGGGGCAGCCCCATTTTACTCATATATAGAGAGAGGTTAATGGGGCTGACCTCCAATGAGACAGTCAGCATGATTTTTTAAATCGACACTATCTCGATGGAGGCCGTAAGAGTATCTATTTCTGACGAAATTCGTATGGCACATAGGAAGGATATAGGGATGAATATACATGGAGATATTTTTCAAAAAAAATAAAAAAAAAACACCAAAATAAGGGGCAGTGCAACCAAATTGGCTCCCCTGAGGGGGCAGTCCCGTTAAATCCATATATATATATATATATATATATGTGAGGAAAGGGAGCCTACTTTGTGAAGTAGGTAACTTACCTACTTCACATTTCACTTTTTGCAAAATTTTTTATTTTTTTCAAAAATACCACCGTGGATTTTCATAATTATATCACTCTAATATGTCATTCAAATTTCATTAGAAACGGAGACTCCTACGGCCTTCATCCAGAACATGGAAAATACAACAAATCTGTGACCGTTAAAAAATGATTGTCTGGATGGAGGCCGTAGGAGTCTCTGTTTCTGACGAAATTTGAATGACATATTAGAGGGATATAATTATGAAAACCCATGATGACATTTTTGAAAAAAATAAAAAATTTTGCAAAAAATGAAATGTGAAGTAGGTAAGTTACCTACTTCACAAAGTAGGCTCCCTTTCCTGTATGTATGTATGTATGTATGTATGTATGTATGTATGTATGCATGCATGTATGTATGGATACATGTATGCATGTATGCATGTATGCATGTATGCATGTATGCATGTATGTATGCATATATATATATGGGTAAAATAGGGCTGCCCCCATGGGGGGAGCTAACTTGGCTCCCCCGCCCTATTTGGCCCGATTTTTTAATTTTTTTTTGAAATTATATTCCATGAATTTTCATCAATATATTCCTATATTATGTCATTAAAATTTCATGCGAAACAAAAACTCATACGACCTCCATCCTGACGGGGTCATTTTTAGCAATTATGTTACCGTTAAAAAATGATTGTCTGGATGGAGGTCGTAGGAGTCTCTGTTTCGCATGAAATTTTAATGACATAATATAGGGATATAGTGATTAAATTCCACGGAAGAAATTTTCAAAAAAAATAAAAAAAATTAGGCGAAATGGGGCAGGGGAGCCAAGTTAGTTCCCCGAGGGGACAGCCCCATCTAGCCCTATATATATACATGCGTACGTGCGTGCGTGCGTGCGTGGGTGGGGGTGTGTGTGTGTGTAACTTTATGTGGGGGCCAACTGCCTGTCCCCGCGCTATTTTTCGGTGAATTTTTTTTTGAAAAATAGCATCATGTATTTTCATCACTATATGTAATATACCATTCAAATTTCATTAGAAATATAGACTCCTATGCCCTCCATCTAGAACAGGGAATTTTTACAGTCTTAGAATTGTTATAATCAACCAGTTCTAGATGGAGGGCACAATAGTCTCTGATGCTGACGAAATTTGAATAACATATAGAGGTATCTAATGATGAAAATACATTATGGTATTTTTCAAAAAAAATTACTGAAAAATAGTGGGGGCATCCAGTTGGTTATCCCATGGGGAAGTCCCATACCCTAATATATATATATATATATATATATATATATATATAAGGGAGTATGCACAGCATTGTGTGGTAATAATCAATCAACAGTAGCAACGAAATGAATTCAATCGTTTGATGGATATGTTATAGGGCTTCAAATGACCTGAAATTTTATACAGTCTTCATTTTATAGTATAAATCAAGATCAACGAATTTGATTTACATTTTTATTAAAAAGTATATATTTTTATAGATGAGAAGACACAACTGTTTTTGATATATATATAGGAAAAAATGAGACCGCCCCTTGGAGGAGATTTTTTTATTTTCGAGGCGACGAGTGAAAATTATCGAGTTGAGATGACATGGGGCAATCGAGTTGGTTTGACGAGAATGGCAGCTTAAAAGTCATATATTAAAAATACGACAATGGTGTCTCATGTCGTGATGGTATCAAGGGTGGCACACATTTTACTGGAAAATAGAATGAGGAAGACCAATCATAATAATTAGGAAGGTTCAAAGTAAAAATATATTCTATTCCAATTTTATCCCAATTTTGTCCTCCAATTAACCAAATTAAGTACGTGATTATTTCAATTACATCCGCACCTCCCTCCTCTTAGTTAACCATGCATGCTCATGTATCTTGACCCCCATAGTTACCCTACTTTTTTGAAGATCAGAATTGATTCCCCTAAATTTACGGTCGTCATTTCTTTGCCTCCCCATTTTTTGTCTTTTTCACTGAAATGAAAGCTTGGTTATATTGGAACTCAAGCACCACGAAGACAACAACCATCAAGCGCAGCGATGGCATATATTGTGAATCACATGAGGAGGAGAGTGACAAAGCTCTGTTCGGTTAAATAATGTGGTTTTTTTGCCTCCCAGGGGACAACCCCATAAACCTATATGTGTGTGTATGAGTGAAAATGGGGTTGCTCTTTGGGATAGCCAACAAGGTGCCCCCTGAAGGATACGGGAAAATCCTTAAGCGTATCACGAAAGTGTGAGCATCGCATCATATACAATCGAGAGCAACTAGTCACACTAGTAGCTCAGTGCAACAGAACTTAAAAATTTTTAAACGATGAAACCACAACATCCCAAAACATTTCTCGGATTATTTCATCTAAATCATATATTAGATAAAGAAATACCTCTTGTAGAGTGGTTGTGATCAAGTCTTTAAGAAAAGAGACCTCTTGTCTCAAGTCCAATCGGTTACAGGAGACGCTTGTCAACGCGGAGATGACTCGCATGCTTCTCACAATCCAAGTAGTTGATCCAAGCAAAAGAACTTCTGATCTCGTCACACGAGATCGAGCATCCTCTTCATGAGCGTAGCGCACCAAAGAAGACAGAGAACCTAGGGCAATCGAAGCGACAACACAATAGCAATCCGATGACGATGGTGGTCTTATCTAGGGTTTGGATGGACGGCCACCCAAGGATATATATATATATATAGAGAGAGAGAGAGAGAGAGAGAGAAAGAGTGTCTGGGGGGTGTGAGAATGAGAGAGAGCTTGATGTGCAAAATTATTGTAACTTGAAGAGCAAGAGGTGCCTCTAATTATATAGTACTTTCGGAGTCCATGTATCACAATCCATGGACTACTGATGAACGCGAAATTCACCTCTTTAATATAGATAATTGTAGTATAGGAGGCGAAAATCGATCGATCAAAAACCACAAGCTTTGAATGTTGTGGAAAATTTTTACTTGGCAAGTCTACCAAGGTCGAGCACAGGGAACGGAGATTTTTAGTTGCGTGGTCTTAAATCAAATTAAATAATTAATTAATGCTCGATTAATTTATGTGTTGAAGAATATACATTGTAAGGATGAAAATGCGATGCAAAGAAAATAAGCAGGGAAGATTATGCCCAGGATCTGTGATTTTAAACGTGTTAAATCCTCAAATAATATGATCAATATCCTCAAAATGAAATCACAGATCAAATAAGAGTTCTCAAAAGACAATGTTATCAATTTAATCCAGAGGCAGGTAAGAATCCAGATAGAAATATATATAATCCTGCGATGATTTTATCTCCGAAATCTTTCTAATTTTATTCTCAAGAAATGTTTGCAGTAAATATCAGCAAGTCAATACATCCAATCATTCTCCCAGATTTAACCCCTGCAAAAATTAAGTCCTCGATTATTAGTTCAACTCTAACAAATTCCTGCAAAATAAATCGTCAATTTTTCCAAGGAAAATGTGGCGCAGATATGTCAAAATGATCCTGCATATGCCAACAGATAGCCTTAATAATAATTAATAATAAACCACCTCAGATCTGTTCACAAACTATGCTAAATGGTAGAGCATGAAAAGAGCTTCAAAATGACATATTATATGCTAAAATCGGAGTCCGTATGAGAAAGATATGATAAAATAAAGTTTCAAGGACTAAAATATAAATAAAATAAAGTTTTCCTTGCAAAGAGGTCCCTGGAGGGATTTATCTGTAATTTCAAAAAGTCGGCGGGGCCCTTTTGTAATTTACCCCAAGTGGGGGTATTTATGCAAAGTGTGAAAGCTCCAGGGGTATTATTGCAATTTTTCCACTGCGCACGTGCGCAGCACGTGCGCCTAGAGGCTCGTGGGATGACCGGAAGGCTTGGGGGCTTAGCCTCAGGCTCGGATGATGAAGTAGAGGCTCGGGGTGGAACGTGAGGCTCGAGGGGGCCGAGCCTCTGGTTTGGGGGACTCGAGCCTCGCGGTTGGGGCCGAGGCTCGGGTTGACGCGTGGCGGTACTGGGGACCGTTGGATCAAGTCTATCAGCCCAATCCAACGGTGGCGGTGTAGGGCGGAAGATCCAGAGCGGTGCGACCAGTGGCGGGCGAAGCGCGGAAGGCGGAAGGGCGTTGGCGGAGGCGGTGCAGCGGCCGGAGGAGACGAAGCCACCCTCAGCCGACACACGGCGTGAGGGGCGGGCGAGCTCGCTGCTGGGCTCGGCGTTCGACGGCTGGAGGAGACAGAGGTGGAGGTGCTACTCGTGGCCGAGGGCAGAGGTGGAGGGTCGAGGGCGGCTCGCCCGGTGGCAGGGAGAGGCGCGGAGGCGGCAGCCGCGCAAGGCGGTGGTGATGGCGGGGCCTTGCGTGCAGGGCGGCGTGCGTCGCGGCGGTGGTGGCGAGGGGAGCTCGGGAGGACTGCGTAATGGCTGATCGGCCGAGCAGGATGAGCTCGACCTTGGAGGCGGTCAGTCGAGGACGAAATGCGAGTCGATGAAGCTCTCGGCGACTTGCTGGAGGGAAGATGGCTGCTGCACGGTGGAAAGATGGCCGGTGGAGTACTGGAGCGAAGGCTCCGGCGGTGGTCGCCTCAGTGGCTGGCCATGAAGCCACGAAGCTTTGCTGCACGAAGCTGGACAGAGGTTTGCGGCCTCTGGATCGCGTCGTTGCCGCTGTCACCGGCTCTGAGAACGAAGGGCGGATGGCGTTTCGAGTCGACGAGGGGGTTGATTTATAAGCAGGGAAGGAGGGCGTTACACGAAGGTGGCGCATGGTGGTTTGATGGCCGCGCATGGCGGCTTTGATGGCCGCATGCGGCGTTATGCGTGAAGGAGGCAGAGGGCTGGAGCCATTGGGGAAGAAGATAATAGGGGTCACGTGCTAGGCACGTGACCCGGAGGGGAGGGGCTGGAGAGATAAGTGGGGTGGCATGTGGCACGCCCAGGGGCTGCCACGTGGCACCCCAAAAAAATTTCAACAATTAAGGACAAAGAAAAATAGAAAATAAATAGAAGGAGACTCGGAACGAAAAATTTTCTTCACAAAAGTTGTTCGTCTTGTCGAGATCTACAACTTTCATGAAGGGCCCGGGAGCAAAAGAGGTCATCTGTGAGAAGTGGTATTTTTGGTGGTTCTCCATGTGTATAGAAAACAGGGTTTTTGGGATTTTGTATTTTTTTGTGGTTTTAAAGGGGATAAAAATTATAGAAAAGATACGATAAAATATAAGAAAATTAATTACACATTAATCTAATTTTTTTGGAATATTAATAGATAAAAAATAGGAAAATAAAATAGAAGTCAGAATCACACAACTTTTGTACAGACCGACAACGAACACTTGGACTTGGTCAGTTTCTTTGATTTCAGTTTTAATCTGGATTTGGATTTTTGTGTTTCTTAATAAAACTTTCATCAAAGAACACAAATGAATAAGAAATAAAATTAAAAGGGTTAATTATATACATAAAATCTGAGGTCAAAAATAGCAAAAAGTTAAAATGCGCAAAAGAGGCCCAAAACCTAATTTTCACAAATGGGCTCCGAATTTTACGAAATTGGTCTTATTTTGAAGGTATTTGAAAATAGAGTACTTTAAAAGTGAGTAGATCAAAATCGAACATTGTATGTGGGAGATATGATCATTTTAGTCTGTTAGATCTGAAATTAGACTTTGGGATTATTTGACACTTATTGGGGTTAGTAATTTTTTTTGTATTTTTTATTTAATAAAGTTAGTAATATATACACAATAGAGGTGGTTTTGGATCAATCAGAGTTAGGATGAATTATTTACAAATGTGATAATTTAGCGGCTTTTTGGGCTAATTTACACTTGGGATTTTTAATGCAATTATGCATGATGAAATGCTGATATTAATTACACATGTACGAATGTTAATAATGCTCTATTAAGGATAAAATACAAGTGAGCGATGGGGAACATAGCCTAAATGACCATTTTTAGCATGATGAATACGGGATTCATCATACCCCTATACTTAAAACATGCTCGTCCCCGAGCATGAATGAATGACTTAGTAGATTACATCCCTGCCTGTGCATGTGTATTTTCAAGGCTTAATTCAACGAAGATCCTTAATTTGAGTGATCCTAAAATTCTAGGCATAACCAAGCTTTAATCAAAAGGAACCCAACTTCTCTAATTTTCAGACTCTCTGTTTGTATATATAATATAAGGATATGATTTTTAGTGTACTGCATATGAGAGTCAAGTCTAGGCATCACCCAAAGTTCTAATCCAAGAGACTCTCCTCTAGACCTAATCCTCAACACTAGGGAATAAGTCTATTGTTGCTTCAGTCAACCGTCTCATTAGTTTGTCAGACTTGAAAGTGTAGATGGATGGCCAGATGATGGAGGGCATAGGATTGTGTCTGATTTTCTCTCCCTTACATTGGAACAAGGTGTCTCTCGAGTGCCTTCTTACTCAACACAAGTATATTTTTATTTTGTTGATCAATGTGTCCGTCAAGAGAATTTGGAATTGTCTGCACTTGTTTTTCTGGGAGTACACCAGGGTGTGTCTCTTTTGAGTATCTAAGATACCTTCGACACCCAAACTTGTAACATTTACGATGCAGAGCCCTTTTTGGTGTCAGCCTGACTCCTTGGCCCTAATTAGCGCTTGGTCCAAGTGGACACTTTGAAAATGTTTGGGAGCGCTCGCCATTGGTGGAAGCTCATTTAGAGTTTGACTTGGATGATAGAGCTTTTCTTTGACATTTCATTTTCTTTTCTGTTGTTGGCTAGCTCCACTGCTTTTACCAAAAGTTGGCGCACACTGATCAACAATTTTCATTAAGTTTCATCACACCCTGGCACTTAGGTCAATATCAAAAAGATAGCATATGAATCTTTTTCACATACTGGCGAGGGTTTTGCTGACACTCAGGTTTTCTGTCGCCTTCATTAACTTTATCCTATCCTCGAATATCATCAGATCGGGTCTAAACTCAAATCTCCAGTCCTAGTTCCTGAAGTGATATCTCAACTCATCTCATTAATCATGCAGTTGTGAAAATGATTGTGCTGATCATATTTTTTTGAAGGTAGAGATGAAGAGTGCAATATAGCGCTCAAATCTTTCAAACTAGGGAAGTATGGATTATTAAGTTCTAAAAACCCTAATGACTAAGGTCGGCTAACTCAGAATCTCAAGATCTCAGAAATCAAGTGTCCTCAAAAATCCTCAAGACTTGAGTGATGGTGAATGTGTCAGGAATATATCAACCAAGGAATGCAAGAAATGCTTGATGAAATGCAAGACCATGAGTGATGATTTTTTAATGCAAAAAGTTGTTTTTTCAGGTTTTTTTTAGAAAAACAAGTATAATACACACTACTTGTACCCATCCCCGATGTTAGATAAAAATGATTAAAGTACGAGCTATGGATAAAGTAGATAAAATATATACAAACACCCCCTATACTTAGCTTGTGATATGTCCTCATGGCACAAAGTGAAATGTAGACATAGCTCGTACGAAGTATAGATGGGTCAAAAATAAAAGAAGAGAAGCGATGTATAAACAATGGTAGCGGTCCCCCTATACTTAGGCTCAGGTCAGCCCGAGTATAGTCGGATAATTACAGATGGGGAACCAGGTAGATTTGCGGATGTACAAGATCAAGGAGGTTTGCAACGGATCTTCTTGCAGGAGTGTGAAGGGAGATAGTATGGAGATGTGGAGTGTGATGAAGAGGGGGCCGATGAAGAAGACCAGCCATCGTCGGAGCCGTTCTCAGGAGAATAGTAGTCGTCTGCAGAGGATCTCCAACTTTTGTCGATCAGAGGAAAGTGTTGGACATGTGAGCCTACAGCGATCCATTATGTAATAAATGTTATTGCGAATATCATTCCCTGATCTGAAATGAAGTATAAATAATTTGCATAATAGGTCCCTCTGTACAATTAGGGTTATGTACCATGGCCATCTTAATGATCATACAGATGTTGCTTCAATTATTGAATCATAGAGGCTGGTGCTTGGATGAATATCTAAAGGGTTAGATTGAGGGTTCATCA
This sequence comes from Ottelia alismoides, assembly GCA_037367405.1. Taxonomy (NCBI): domain Eukaryota; kingdom Viridiplantae; phylum Streptophyta; class Magnoliopsida; order Alismatales; family Hydrocharitaceae; genus Ottelia; species Ottelia alismoides. The sequence goes on from JAZKJV010002397.1 coordinate 701,463, forward strand.
AGCACTGTCAAATGATTGTTAAGAGATGATCTCCAGCCTGAGTAGGAGATGGCAATACTTTCTCACATAGGCTGATATTTGATCGACCTCTTGATGTAGGTCCTCTGCATAGGAATAGAGATTCGGAAGTGTCAGATTAGTTAGGTCAAAGAGTTGACTTAACGAGATCGAGATAACCTAAGTCCTATGTTGAATGTTGTCACAGCATAGGCACGCATCCTCTGACCGGAGACAGATGTGTTACTATATGTCTGAGTGTGTACATTTGGCAGACCAATAGGTTGATGACCTAACCAAGGTCTATACACCGACGCGTTGGTGTGGATATAAGGACATATGAGTAATACGATCTCTCAAAGGGATAATACAGGTTCACTACTGAACCGGAAGACATGAGCTCGCTCATGAGATATTGGGAAGAATCAAATTCCATGCACGGTCGTCTTGCTTTGGAAGCTTGACTGAATTTGTAGGTTTGATATATACTTTTGGAAGTATGTGATCAAGACCTAGGTATGATATATGCTTTTGGAAAGTATATGATCGATATCAAATCCCAATGATCAAATGAGAAAACTTAGTGATCAAACCCTGAAGAAGATAGTGTAAAATTGATCTTGATCTTCGGGTTGACCATGAGTCTTCCGGTACAGGTATTGGGAATACCTGAGGGTGATGTGATCATAAACAATTGTATATCCATGACGCTTCCATTCCGAGGGAGTGATAAAACAGGTCTGGATTTTAGTGACTCCTTCCAGTAGAGAAGCAATCTGATCTTAGTCCAAGTGTTGGACATTGGTCTGAATGAGATTCAGATTCAATGAGAAGATTAGATTTGCGGTCTTGATTTAATCAAGCATCTGTGGGAGGTCCGTAAGATCTGGATTTGAGATGAGATCTCAACATTCAAGTCACTATACGTGGAACAATGCAATCGCCCTGTCCTTATCTCCAAGTATCTGCGGAGAAAGCACATTATTCTTGAAAGGGTTCGAGAATAATTCATTTGATGAAATTCATATCCAAGCAAGAAGAACTTGATGATTAAATGAGATTTAATTATCAAGCTTAACATGAATATGATTCATATTGTGAGAATGATTATCCAAGATAATTAAATGGGATTTAATTATCGAGGATTAGAGAATGTGGATATTATTATCCATAATATTTGTGTATTGTAAATATGACTTATAATATACATATATTCAAGAGAGAGAAATTGAGTAAATAACATTTGTTAATTATTAAATGTGGATTGGATTCACATTTGTTAATTAACTGGAAATGTCATTTACAAATTAGTTTGGGATGTGAATATGATTCACATAAGTTTCAATGGCATGATTGAAATATTCACAAATTAATTTGGAATTAATTTAGTGGATATTTTTTGTGATAATTGAGAGATAATGTAATATAATAAAAAGGAGAAATAAAGCCACCAATTTTGAGGTGGCGTCACCCATGAAAAGTCATGGGTAACGCCCCTTATTTTTAGGAGGCTATATTAACTCCATTTTATTATCTTGATTAATCTCTTAACTAATTTATTTATGTTAAAATGTGCTGATAATGTTGCAACATATATTTAATTTAATTATAAATAAATGTTGTTGGTTTTAACCAACAACAATCATAGCCATTGATTTGACATGGACCAAGCCTGGCCGTTGGATCCATGTGTCCCATGGATTGAGATCCATTGGATCCTAAACTAATATAAAAGGAGGGCTAGGGTAGCCTTCCAAGGCATATAATCAAGAGTTGTGCAAGGTTACAACTCTCTCTCTCTCTCTCTCTCTCTCTCATATTCTCGCCCTCTCTTTTTCTCTCCTCCAAAAGATGGTCGTCCATCTTGTGTAGAGAAAGGAGAGACCTTCTCGGCATTCGCCTTCGACGACTCGAGGATATCCTTCTTCTTTGGAGTTGCTTACTCTAAAGGAAGACGGCGGATTTCGTTTGATGAAATCAGGGGATCCATTGCTTGGATCTTCATCAAGGATTGTGGGACGGACACGACTCATCATTATGCCCGCGAGTGCGTTCTTCGTGGATCGGACTTGAGACAGGAGGATCTCTACTTTGGGATCTCGCGATCACAACCACGCTCCAAGAGGTATTCCTTATACTTTGTGGTTTGATGAAACGATCCGAGAAGTGTTCTCGTGATCATGTGGTTTCATCTTTAGATTTAAAAATTTTAATTTCTGCCGCATCTAGCGACTAGTTGCTCCGATTGCATACGATGTAATCAACACGCTTCCGTGATGCGCTTAAGGATACTTAATATCGTTCAGTAAGTGCCCTTGGATCAGAGTTGTACCTATTGCACTTATCTGATGAACCACATCAGGACCGGATGAGGACTCTTCAGAAATTACCTGATGTCTAAGGTCAAAGGTGACTTTCTTGGTCGGTTTGTTTCCTTGGAAAGTATTGGGAGGAAGTTGGACAGTCTTCATCTCCCTGTCTTGAGTAACCGATGTGACATTCGTGAGTTCTTCATCAGATGAATCCCCGTAAAAGTCGATCAATTCTTGAAGGGTCATGCGCTGCTTCGGTCGAGGGAGATTGTTCCGGGTGATTTTGTGGTTTATGGTTGGGGGTGTTTATGTGACTTTCGGATGATCGTGAAATTTGGTGACATCGGATGTTTCCGGAATCAGTTCCTTATATGGTTCAAGTATCTCATGAATTACTACCGACTCAAAGATTGGACCACTCAAATAATCGTGATGATCTTCAATAATATGGTCCAAATCTTCATAAGCTCCAAAATCTTGATTTTTCCTAGGAGCAGTGATAGAGTGGTGAGAATCTAAAGTCTGTCCAAAAGTTAGTCTTTTAGGTGACTCTCCTAGGGTTTGTCTCAGTGTATCATGCGGAGATGTCTGATAATGTAAAATATAACTGTCGGTTTCAAGTCGGTTTTCCTCAGAGCAGGTTGTGTCATTGGGGGTTTGTTCATCGTGGTCCGAGTTCGGGAACTTGATTTCCTGAGTCTCACAATCGACGATCGCCTTAGCGGAGGTTAAGAACGGCTTTCCTAAAATGATAGGAGACTCAGACATCCTTGCTGGAGGGAGCTCAGGAGGACTGCGTGATGGCTGATCGGACGAGCAAGAGGAGCTCGACCTTGGAGGCGGTCAGTCGAGGACGAAATGTGAGTCGATGAAGCTCTTGGTGACTTGCGGGAGGGAAGATGGCTGCTGCACGGTGGAAAGATGGCTGGTGGAGTACTTGAGCGAAGGCTTTGGCGGTGGTCGCCTCAGTGGCTGGCCGTGAAGCCACGAAACTTTGCTACACGAAGCTGGACAGAGGTGGCTGGCCGTGAAGCTCTCGTTAAAAATGAGTAGACCAAAATCGGACATTGTATGTGGGAGATATGACCATTTTAGTCAGTCAGATGTGAAATTAGACTTTGGAATTATTTGACACTTATTGGGGTTAGTAATTTTTTGTATTTTTTATTTAATAAAGTTAGCAATATCTACACAATGGAGATGGTTTTGGGTCAATTGGAGTTAGGATGAATTATCTACAAATGTGAGAAGTTAGCGGCTTTTTTGGCTAATTTACACTTGGGATTTTTAATGCAATTATGCATGATGAAATGCCGATATTAATTACACATGTATGAATGCTAATAATTCTCTATTAATGATAAAATACAAGTGAATGATGGGGAATATAGCCTAAATGACCAATTTTAGCATGATGAATACGGGATTCATCAACTACATAAAATCAATGGATGAGATTGATTTGTGCTTCTTTCATTGGTCAATATTTTATTGTAATAACACAACAATTAATTTAATTTAGATTAAATATATATTAATAAATCAATATAAATTAATTTCAAATTAAATCAATCATACATTGGAGATTGTGGAATGGAGATTGCCTCCTTCCATGGGAGAAGAGTAGATGACCACCCTTTCCTAATGGGAGTGGGTGGTCGTACACCCTCCCATTAAGGACGGGTGCAATCTCATGTAATCTCATGAGATTACATTATTCCATATTACTTCTCTACTGAGAGGAGTCACTAAAATCCAGACTTGTTTCATCACTCCATCGGAATGGAAGCGGCATGGTTATACAATCATTTATGATCACATCATCCTCAGGTATTCCTAATGCCTATACATCATGCATACTGGAAGACATATGATAAACTCAAAGATATAGATCAATTTTACACTTTCATCTTTAGGGTTTCATCATCAAGTTTCTCAATCTTGGTCATTGAGAGTTGGTATCAATCATATTCTTTCCAAAAGCATATATCGTACATACAATTCGTGTCATGCTTCTAAAGCACGACGACCATGCATGGAATTTGATCGATCCCAATACTTCGTGAGTGAGCTAATGTCTTCCTGTTCAAAAGTGAACATGTATGTCTCCTTTGAGATATCGTATTACTCATAATCATATGCCCTCTTATGCACACCAGCTTGCCAATGTATAGACCTTATTTTGGTCATCAACCTATTGGTCTGCCAAATGTACATACTTAGACATATAGTAACACATCTGTCTCCAGTCAGAGGTTGTTTGCTTTTATAGTAATAGTATATGACACAGGACTTTGGTTATCTCGATTTCATTAAGTAAACTCTTTGACCTAACTAATCTGACACCTCTGAATCTCTATGCCCATGCAGAGGACCTACATCAAGAGGTCGGTCAGATATCAGCCTAATGAGAAAGGATTGCCATCTCCTACTCAGGCTGGAGATCTCCAATCACTTGATAGTGCTTGACGAGTCCTCAATCTAACTCCTTAGGTATTCATCGAAGTATCAACCTCTACGATTCAACTATTAAATCAACAGTTATATGATCATTAAGATGGACATGATACATAACTCTAATTGTACATAGAGATCTTATAGTGCATTCATTCATTTAATCATAGATAGGGAGTGAAAAAATCAATAACTTTTACCATGGGTGAGGAACAAAAATTCCTTGCATCGCTCCTCTTTATAGAACCTTAGATAGCATTTTTCATCAAATTCCTTGTCAGATATCTGCCACATAATCCGAGGTAGGTCTATGTATTTCATCTTAATTGTTATCCAACAATCATCATCACTATCTTTCATCGAGAATATTTCATATTTCAACTTATATGCATTCGTACATTTCATCAAAGCAAATATTTTCTCCATATGCTTGAACCATTTCCTTGCTTTCTTCGGATCAGTGTCTCCTAGAAACATTTCCGCTCTCAACTTTTTTACATGTTCAAACGGCAGCTATCATTGCCAAGATGGCATTGATCATCACCTGAATAATTCACAAGTTCTTCTCGACGTCATGTTGGTTGTATGTGCATTGAAAATCAGGTGCAAATCATGATTTTTGTTCTAAGATAACGATGATCATCAAGATGCACGAAGTGATTTTGTCATGCCAAGTTATTTGTTGCTATCCTCATTATTTTAAATAATAAGATCAATTTGTATTAATTTTCTATAGGAGCTTAGACTTATCTTGTTTTAATATGCAAAGGTAAATAGTCATAAAGACTAGTAGGAAAGAACATATATTTATGAGTTTTATCACAATTCCCCACCTTACATTTACTTCCATCTTCCTACATTACCTACTAGACATTTTTACTTCTCTTTTTCATTCTTTATAAAAAAATCCATCAATCATAATTTAGACATTTGTGCTCCCTCTTCGTGCACGTGAATATGATAGCCATGTTACATTGAATTCCTCCTCCGCGTATGTTGTGGTTTGTGAGAGGGCCCCATAGTCTGGTTGATGATGAGGCATCATATATCAGGGGAAGACTACCGAAGAGGGAAGGCTAGGAAGTAGGCTAGTCTAGTTTACTAAGCAGTGAGCGGTCAATCTCATCTCGAAATTCCCTAGGTGATCTTGTCTTAGAAGCAGATGTCGACCGGTATCAAAGTATTCCTCTTACACCTTTTAGTTTTGTTGATTATCATTCCTATGTATATTGAAAAACTCATGTGAGTCTTATTTTCTGTTTTATGTTAACGATGATCATCACGATGCATGAAGCAATTTTATTGTGTTAAGTTATTTGGTGGCATTCTCATTGTTTCAAATAATACCAGCTTATAGTCATTTCCTATAAGAGATTGGTTTTATCTTGCTTCAATGTACAATGATAGATATAATATGTTCAACTTTTTTGTCAATAATATTCTATCCTTTCAATAAGACTTATATAATTATTTTTTATTTATATATTTCAAAAAAACCTAAATTTAAATTGTAATAAAAAATAATATTCAATAAAGTTAGGAATTCTTATACATTCTATATAATTTGTTGGATATCTTCCTTAATTTTATAATTGTTAACTTATCTTAATAATCTATAGTTAAAATAAAATTATAAAATATACTCTCTCTTTTTGAAAGAAAATAAAATACATCTTTTAAAATTATATTATTCTTTATATATAATTTATATTAGAGTTAACATTTCCAATTTGAAATAAAAATGAAATAAATTTGAATATTCAAAACTCAAAATGAATCGAATCCGAATTTAAGTTAGCAAATTTGTTTAAAATTAGATTCGAATTCCGATTTGAAAATTTTAAAATAAATCGAAAATGAACCCTCGTAGATTCGAAGATATTCAATTCAATTATAGCACCTCTAGGTGCAAACATCACCGAATGAAAAATCCCCAACATGCAAGCCTCACTAATTGCTATGGATATTGATGTGATCAAGTTCCACATTACCAGTTATGGATGGCACAAAAATTCGAAGCCTTCCTGACTATCTCCATGATGGAGATGAGGCATAAGATCAAAAACTTTCCTTGCACCTCGTTTTATAGGCCACTGAAGATCTTTGAAAAGTTTTCAGTAGGGTATCTACACAAATAGCATGACAAATCTATGTTTTTTTTCGTTATCACCAATCCCTACTTCAACTCGACAAACAATATCCTCTAGTTTTCTACCCAACAGTCTATGTAGAATTGATCACAAAAGTCTTCCACAAATTTATCTCAAGTGGTGGGCTTTTCTAGGTTATTTGTTGTGGCAAATCACCTATTGTCGACATAACTAACAAGTGAATATTCAACAAAGGTTGGACAAATTTCTTCTAGGACGTGGATCATCTTCAAAGTTAGGATCCACAAGGGGATGCATGGTCTTGCACTAATGTATTATATCATAGCGCCACTTAAGCCTTAAAAAGACGATAGATTTTTTATAAGAATTATGACTATTTTCCTTGAACTTTGATACCATCTATGACATCCAACTCCACAACCATTGGGACCGTCGACATCGAATGCTTGGAATTTTACGCAAACACCGATGACTATTAATATTGAGCAAACCTCATGCATATAAAATTACCATTCGATTGGATACAACATACAAGCATATGAGGAAAACATACATATTATATAAACGAAAAAGAACATAGTATAAATATCCCTCCCACAGAGATGTATAATTATACCAATATGCCAATGCTACAATAACTTCTAACAAAGTATATCATAAAACATTATGTTTGTCAAAATTTTAGAATACATGAACAACAGCATATGCAAATTAAAATTCAAAAGATTGTACCAAGTTCGGTAGACATGGTGGCAAGCTCATTACGAACCATGATACTAATATTGTGGCACCTGTTCAACTGCCAAGTCTGATTAAACCTAAAATACCAATCATACCATCTGGAAAGAGGTTCAATCAAGTAATGAGGGTCCTACAAACCATACAAGGCAATCAATACGAGCCACATTATCCATTTTATAATTTGAGGTCAAAGCCTTCTAATTACCTAGCTCACGGCCCAAGGATGCATATTATATACCTTACAGTGGTCATCTTCACTCTGTTGGATCTCCTCGCAATATTTACCACACGATTATGCTCCAGTCCTAAAATTCAGCAAGGGTTAAAAAATAATTTTGCAACTTATCATGCTTCTTACACTTCATTCAAACAAAACAAAACAATAAGTTTATATTCAGATTTACTTCACCTATATTTATCAATAATATTACACATAAAAAGGCTTATAACTCCAGCACCCAACTTAAAATTATATCAGAATCTGCTATATCTTATGAAGACTTAAACAGAAGCTCCGAGCAACATTCCTGAAACTAATATGAGAGTACCTTTTTGTATGTTGTGAGACATGTAATAGGATTGATCTGAAAAAAAGATTTCATTTGCAAAGTCTTAACAATCTTGCATTGAGTCAACACAATTCAGTTGCTCCCTTGTCTTTTCAGTAGCCAAGGATGGATCCAACAAAAAAACCTTTTTTTTACTGAAAAACACATGAACAGTCTCCATAAACTCTTGAACAGGATGTCGAAACCTTATTCTTCTAGATATGATGCTCACACAGTTTGCTATTCAAATGCACCAGTTGCTAATGATGTGCATCCTGGCCTCCATCTCCGCCTTCCTTGGCATTGCGCTCTGCAGCTCTTATCTGACGCTGCTCTTCGATGTAGATTCTGTTTCTCCGCTGGTACTGCAACAGCCAACAATAAAATAAGCTCATGTTATAAACTTTTTGAAGAATCTGTTCAAGAGATCTAAGATTTGACTAGATTTTTATGGAATAGGTGTTGATAACAATCCTGCTGACGAAAGCGAGCTCATGTTAAAGCAAAGCTCCTCATGTTATTTAGACCATGTCATTTTATCAACTAGGGTAATCAGCTAAAGTGATCTATAATCCTATAGGCATTCAACATGTAGGGGAAAAAGTTAGCCCCACAAAAATCAGCCTACAACCGTGTATATAACATTGTGATGTTGCATGCCAAACTACCATACTCCAACCCAGACCTGGACCTGCCTTCATATTGTTGTGATGTCATGTGCTACATCATCCAAGATTTCACTTACTAGGCAGCACGTTTTTGTGTTGGCTCTCACTTTTTTCCTATTCATTACATTTTAGAGTTTTGTTCAAGTTATGTTGAAAGAGTCATTTCTGGCTGGTGTACGATTTTTTTCCAAATCAACTTATCATGGCAATATCAATTATCCCAATAACATCCCCGAGGCTTGTTTCCTGGAGTCCCTAGATTATCAGCAAGATTGCGGGCAACATGTGAGTATATGTACACATTGATTACATATAATTCATACTCAGATGAAAAAGTTTTTTAAAAGAAAAAAGGGTTTCTCTCGTATAGGTGTGCGCCCAAAAACACCACAATTAATCACCAAAAATGTACACGCCTATTACAGGTTAAACATAAAGCAAAAATTACAAGATACAACTCAGTCAGCGCCCTAGCATGTGCCACAACATTTTCACCAAAAAAGTGATACTGGCGAAACACAACTCCATTTCTCACTAGTCAAAGCGCCCAAATCATTGCCACACATCCAGATCTCTCAACAAGGCGTGAAGCAGACAGACACCATGTTTGGTTATAAAAATATCATGATGAAGCTGTAAAATTTTGAATTCAATTTTAGCATGAGAATAAGTTGTAGCAAGATGATCTTACATTGTCTTTATTATAGGTTGACCTAGAATGTCATTGGCAATTTCCACAGTAACCGTCCCAGATAGCCAAACCTTATGCATCATCCTCATCCCATGAGACATTGGTCCCTATCATGTCCGCCAGTTCATTCGATATTGGAAGATGCTTCTTGACATAACTGTGCAGCATATTCATGAACTGCATGGCCCATAACTCGTAGTTTATTCCATCCATTTTCACAATGGGTACGGCACCCTTTAAGGTATCCTTGGATGGTGTACCGAAGCTATTTTCTGGCATCACGAACGATCACAGAAACGCAAAACCGATACATTCGGTATCTAAATGATTATGTAACGTGATGATTGTGTTTGTAGAATCATATCACAGCCATAGAAAGAAGAAACCAGTGTCTGATTTTGAAGAAAAATAGGGTAAAATACCTTAAAATGTGAAATCAGACCTGGCCTTCAGTGAAAAATGTCGCGACGTCGGCTGGTTGTCTACAGGTGGCAACCTCGAAGGTACGTCGGGTCGCTAGCAATCAAGAAAGCCGCAAAAGGGGTTGTGGACTGCCACCGGAGACGACAAGGGCCTCTGGCAGCCGCTGCGGCCGCAAGGAAGCGACGGTGGAGGCTGCTGTTGCAATAGGCAGTGCCGATGAAGGCGGCGAGCGGGAACCTCCGCAGCCGCTAGGACGGTGCGCGAGAGGCTACGCTGGGGGCTAGCGGCATGCGCGGGGCAGGAGGCGCGCGCGGGAGGTGCGAGGCTGAATGGTGGGGTAGGGTTTTGGATCAGGGCTCCGGTCTAGGACCGCAGCTCTAATACCATGTTATGGTAAAATGAGAACTTCTTATTCATATAGCCCTGAGGGTTCTCTTATATAGAAGAGAGAAGCCCTAGTGGGTGGAGAAACCCTGATGGGTAAATTACACACTATGTACAGAAGGAAAGTAAAATACATAAAACAATGCTAAAAACACTAAAGCTCTTCAACATAGTAAAATATGAACAAGTTCATTAAATTATATCAACTCATTAAGGGATTGATTCTTCCAAATAGTGGAGAGTTGACGCCATCTGGAATTAATTATTATTTTATTTCTTCATCATCTAATGGAGTGTTAGGATAATTTGCTTGTTTTAATTTCATTTGAAATCGGCAAAAGAATAACTTGTTTTATCATTTAGGATAATAGTTTAGGTCATTTAAATAGCTAACTTTTGATGCAAACATAAATTTAAGATATGAAAAAGAGTAGAGAGTTATAACTATAACTCCGCAAGCTAAAGAAGAATGGGGATGATAGGGTTCTTAATATAGGTCTTTTGCAACTATATGGGCTCTTTGCAGAGGACAAGTAGTGCAAAGAATTGATAGGTCTTGCATGGAAAATACAATTTAGTCTGCGACTAAAGTTTTCATGAGGGAGAATCATAAGCGTGTCTTTTTTTGTTCCTCTATTTTAAATTAAAATTTTTAGGATGATTATTAACCTAGAATGGTCATCCTTTAGCTCTAAAAAAAGTGAAGAAGGAGGAGGAGATGGGGGGAATGCGAGAAACTCCATTTTCATTCATAATTATCTTATGTTATCAATAATCAAAAGATTTTTATATACGCCATAATTACCAAGATCAATAAATAATGACCAAGCAAACAAATTTTAAATAAATTATGTTAACCTTAGACTAATATCCTAAAGAGATATTACAAATGTCCCAATACTACATTCAATTGCAATTAAAACAAAAACTTATCCCAAGAATCCATGTGAAAATTAAAAGAAACATAAACTAATTAATTAAAGGTTGAATTAGTCAAATAACAGGACAGATAACAAGCAAGGGGACCAGGGCAGAGATGGAGATGCACTTTTGTTAAGGCAACCGTTGGTTTTGATGCCAACATATACAGTGCCATGTGCATGAAAATGTTGACCACTGACTAGGTTTCTAGGAGGCCATCCAAACATTTCTATCAGAGGCACAAGATGCTTATGCGGTAAAAGTGGGAAAGGAAATTTAGAAATCAGATGTCGTAGTTCAAATTACGGGAACAACTTCCTTTGTTTATAAATGATAATTGGCAAGACTTGACAATTGGTCTTTAGGATGGGAGGCTTGGGAGCTCACATGCTCAACCAGTAGAACGCTAAAGTAAGTTCTATGATGCCCCTACTCCCGTCCACCTCCAATGTCTAGCTAGTCTCAGCTCTACACGAGAAGCTAGGGAAGTAATCAGCAACTGCGTGTCCCATCTCTCGGTCTCCCTCCACCCTCCTTTCACCAATGAGTATGGACCGAGTCCAATTGCGGCGACGTCTCCCACTTGCAATTCTATGGAAGAAATTTGTGTTTGCATCCCCCTCCTTCGGCCATTTTTGTCAGGATCTTTGTTTCCACTCAACACCTTGTTTCTTATCTTCTACCAATATCTGTTTTTCTACCGCCAATCTCTCTCTGATTTCATCAGGTAGAAGCTACATGATGTCTTCTAATCCATCTAGTCTACGCATCTCTGCCTCTACCCATGCCCAGTTTGCTCTTCTTGCTTCTATAACTTCATTTTTGAAAATGCAAAGTATGATACGAAGGAAGTTCAGCTTCTGTGAAAGTTTGATGGCTGATGAACCTGCAAAAATCATGGTTGTCCAATGGTTGGTTACCAAATCTCTGAAGTTTTCTTCATGTAACCATGTGCACTCAAATCTAAAGAATCCTCGGGGTATTCGCTCCTCTCCTGAATCTCAAACCAGAGGCATATGATCTGACCTAGAACGGGGCCTAGCGGCCAAAGTTGATAGAGGGAACTGATCTAGAAGTTTAGAAGAAGCAAGGAAACGATTAATCTTGGAACGGGACCCAGAGTTTCTCCAAGTGTATTTAGTATTAGGGGCATCAATCACCTCCAACAGAAGGTCATTCACCAGTTCGGAGAAATCGACCGAACCTGGGTCTTGGCAACCTCTCCTACCAAGCCAATCAGAAGAGAACAAAGTAATATTAAAGTCGCCTCCCATCAGCCAAGCTGCCTCTGGAAATTGGCCTCTAGCCTCACAGATTTCAGCCCATAATTCAGGTCTGGCACCTGGCAAGTTTGGACCATAAACATTAGAAAGAAGCAACTACGTGCCAGATCTCAAGTCCTCCAAGAGTACCGTAAGCACACGGATTACCTTCAATTCCTCGTAGAAAAGAGGGACTCATTCCAAGCGATAATAACCCCATTGCACTTCCATTTGCATCAATATTTCTATATCATGTTAACGGGCCAGCCTCGTGGAGTTCCACATAAAGAGAGGGCACTCATTCAACTTAGTTTCCAGCAGCAAAACATTATCACATTTTCAATTAGATAGAAGCGCACAAATTGAGCAATGATTCTCAGGGTCATCCAGAACCCTTATATTCCAAGTCAAAACTTTCGCTTAGGAACCAATTTTGTACCCACCACAATAACAATGCATGCTACTTGAGCCACTAGCACCGTGTGTTCCGAAACCACAGCAATGTTAGGGAGACTTTTTGATGCTATTTTCCAGGTTCTGTATCTTGTGCCTTTGTCGCCATCTTCTTTGTGCGCCACCAAAGCACCAGACGTGGAAGTCGCTAAGGCATCATGGGCCACTTCACAAATATGCTTAATTTTTTGCTCCTGTGTGCCCTCATTTTCAAGCATGTCCACAGCTCTGAACAAATTTTCAAGCCAAAGCAGTTCTTCTGACTCTTGTGATGATCCTGGGGAGGTACTACACTCAAGATCACTCTTTGAAGCTAAATCCGAAGACAACAATGAGGCTCGAGGTGACTGAAGGAAAACATGGTGGAGTTTTCTCGATCTGCAGCAAGCTAACGGTATCCCCATTCGAATCAAGAAAGAAGAAACACTGAGAGTCAAGTGAAGGCAAGGCGGGAGGCCTCTTATCCTGTGAATGGCTTCCGGGCTCCCTCTCCACCAATAGGCTTTCAATCGCAGGTTGGTCGAAGCTCGACATTTTCAGCATTGCTGCAAAAAGGGCTGAGTTGGTTCTCTCCCCCTGAACGAGGTGCTCCCTGTTCAAGAAATCCGGACGAGGATCTAACCTGAGCTCCCCTAAGCCCAACAGGTATAACTGGTTGGCCTGATTGAGGGCCAGACTCGACCCACCTCCTCTGGACATGACCCGACCTGATTAAGCGAGAACGAAACAAAAACTAACAACTGCTAATAGGGCTGCAACTGTCGCCCCTACCCCCGAATAGGGTGCCTCCCAAGAAAGGAAAAGAACAGAAGCCATCGTTGCTCCAACCCAACAGAGAAAGTTTCCAAGAAAGGTAACTTTCATATCTTTGAAAAAAAATGTTGCCCCGTCTCAATGGGAACTCCGAGGTTTCCATAAGTGAAGGTGAAATTACCGCCTCAAATCTCGTATCCAACGGCGGCTCCTCCAAATGCTCGATCTTCGTTGGTGCGGTATCGACCTCTGACGAAGAGGATTCAGAATGCCCAAAAGAGGAGGTCACTATCGCAATTGAGACTCCAACCGGTGGCAGGGGTGGCTGTACCACCATCACCATCAGACTAAATGAAGCTCGACCAACCACCAAGTAACAAAGCTTCTCTGAGGGCACAAAGCTTCCTCCTTCCACCAATACAAGGGTGCCATTGATCTCCTGACCTAGGAGACTACCATCTGCAAGGACCTTCCTCACAAAGCCAAGAGACTCCACTGTGCGGGGGAGGAAGGGAACTCCCTGGACACGCAAAACATGCGTGCTCGAGTTTGGTGCTTCTCCGCCTGTGAACCTCGGATGCCTCCAGCAAACACTTGAAAGCTCGGTCTTGGGCCTACTTTTCAGAAGGATCTCTATCTCCCGGGAAGAGAGACCCCTTACACAACATGATCGTCCGTCCAAGCTAAACAAGTCGCTGGAGAAGTACCCTCCGAGCCCCGACCGCAACGCCTCAAGAGCCACTCCCAAATCTGAACTCCCCCTCGTGGAAAAACCTATCAACATCTTCGTAGGTTTCAACGCGACTGAAAGAACTACTCCAGTTGTAACTTCTACAAACAATCTACCATCATTCGGTGACGGACCCGTGGGAGCCTGAAATCGAACATTGCGCACCATAGAACGACCGGTCACCGATCAGACATGATAGGATGCTTTCCAATGCTCCAAAGATACACGCCCAAAGCACCATGGATGCCAGTGTTCAGGAAAGCAGCCGAGTAAACCGCATACGTAACTACATACTCGTACTCAGTAGCCTTGTCGCTTCGAGTATGGTGAAACAGCCATGTATACGGGTTGACCCGCACAGTCGGCCGAGTATACCCCCAGTGCAGACGCCTATTCGACCTCTTTTCTAATAAACACTTTTTTATTATCCGTATAATAACATAAAATCGTATACTCCCAGCATATAACCGCATACTCTCCCGCATACTCCCCGCATACTCTCCCGATTGAGGATATTAACATAATATTAAATTTTTATTTATATTTTAATAATAAAATTACCACACTGCATAAAAACACATACTCCCTGCATACTCTCCCGTAAACCGCACTCTCTATGCAGTGAACCCTCCGACTGAATACCTCATAGCGCCTTCCTGAACATTGATGGAGGATGCAGGAAAAGAGGAGTTTCATGCCTCGAGAGGCCACATCTGTAGCACCTTCGGCCCAGCTTCCGATGGCTGACCAAGAATGATGCAGCGTAAAAAGGAAATATAGGGTTGTATTTATTTAAATTTATATCCGTCAATTTTATTTACGTTTATTTGAGTTGTCGTATTTTAATTAAATAAACGAGATCGCCTGTGATCTCAAATAATTAGTTATAGATTTGAATTTCGAAATTAGCCGGTTAATTGGTTAGAGTCAAATTAGGATAATTAGTTTTCAATTTGAATTTGATTTCTATTTTTGTAATCTCATCCCTCCTATATAAAGGGATGATTGGCCCATTGTTTTAGTCAGTTCAGTATTTATAAAAATTGAGATTTTATCTCCCTCTCTCTGGTCTCTCTCTCCCCTCGCGATCTACGCGTTCTTCTTCTCGAATCTCGCGCATTCGGTGTGTTTCTTTCCTCAATCCCTCTATTTTCTACCACCGAAAAATCCACCGCTCAAAAAATAAAATATATTTCGTCACGCAAAATTCTCGATCTGCATCATTTGGTATCAGAGCATGGAAACCGAATCGTTCCTACGATTCGCTGATCCTGTTACATATTGGCGTTTGAAGTTTGATCTCAGCCGCCTATCTCATGGTTCGCAGAAGTTCCAACAGCGACTTATATCATGCGTCAAGGTGCAAGCATGGTTAGATGCGCAAACCGAGGAAGAATCGCTCATGAACGGCAAAAATCAAAACACTATACCTGCTGTTCAACACGATTTCGATAAGAATATGAAGGTATTTTTATTCAAGATGAAGATTTATGTGGTACAATGGTTGTACAAGAAGAAAAGGAAGATTTGGGACCCATGTTTGATGAAGAACGTATGGAAGAAGCTGTTGTCCAGGTCATTCCCGATCAGCCACCACCCTCGGAATCAACTCCGCTACGCCCCCCGATCGCCTCCGCACCATCGGAATCATCCCAGGTACCCTCTACTTCAACCTCGCCACCTCCCGGCTCCACCCCGCGCTACCAACCACACCCGTTGCACCCGTGCCCCCTCCCGCTGCACCTGCAACCCTTGTCCCAGCCCCATTGACACCGCCCCCGCCACCCATTGCCCTCGCAGCCCCAACAAAACCCCTTTACCCCCAGCGAAACCCCCTGCCCCATCACCCCCCTTCTGCCGCCACCCTCCCACGCCTCACCCGACCTCAACCCACATCCCCTTTCGACGCACCTACCCTCGCGCCTCCACCCTCCCAGTCCGCCGCCGCCCAGCGCCCATCCCCTTTCCCACCCACACGCGCCAGCCACACTTTGTGCCCTGCATCCGCCTTCAGTCCCCATGTTCAACCGTGCCCTCCACGGAGCCCCAGCCCTGTTCCAGCGCCACCAACCTCTCCCTCTATACCCGAAGGTACCGCACTCACCACACCCCCCCAGCACAACATCACCCCATCCACCATCGCCAACCTGGCCCGCCTCCCATGAACCTTCATCGCCATTGGGAGACCCCACGTTCCCGCCTCAACCTGACAGGTCGCCGCCCTCCTTGTGTGATCACCCACCGCCACCACCACGTGTGCCTCACGCGCAGCCGTCGCCTACACCGACTTCTTCACAGCCGCCGTCACAGCAGTTTGAAGGGGAAGACCGATCTTTAAGGGGTTTGAATCCCATGAAATGTGGGATTGGAAGTTATTTTGGGAGATTTGCAGGAAGGCCCCTCCTCCCATAAGTTTTTATCAAAAGGTTTATTTGGAGAAATTATGCCATGAATTCAACTTAACTGAAGGGGTGTGAAATTTGCAACCAAACCCCCTGTGGCAGAAAAATTTAAAGAGAAGTGCTGAAAAGAGGAAATTTGGGAGACTTCCTTATCCTATTAGAACTAGGACCATGAGTTGCACCTATTTAAAGACCACATGGCTTCATTTCTTGGACACATCTCTTCCTCTACTCTCCTTGTGCTATTGCTTTACTATGGAGTCTCCAAAGGTCATGTTGTTCATGCCTCATCAATTTTTCAATCACCGCAATGAGAAGACAAGGTTCATGAAGACGCCACCATTTGCGCCACACATGTTCTTCCAACATGAAGTGGACGATTCCGGCCACCGCACCAACGCCATCTGGGTTCCACCGTTCGCTCCACATCTATTCTTTCACGAGGCGAACAAGAAAATAGACATCAAATCGGCAAGCTTCGAAGATCCAACAATTTGTCAGGAGACGAATTTTTAAAAGCGGAGGAGAGTTGATGCAGCGTAAAAAGGAAATATAGGGTTGTATTTATTTAAATTTATATCCGTCAATTTTATTTACGTTTATTTGAGTTGTCGTATTTTTAATTAAATAAACGAGATCACATGTGATCTCAAATAATTAGTTATAGATTTGAATTTCGAAATTAGTCGGTTAATTGGTTAGAGTCAATTAAGATAATTAGTTTTCAATTTGAATTTGATTTCTATTTTTGTAATCTCATCCCTCCTATATAAAGGGATGATGGCCCATCGTTTTAGTTAGTTCGGTATTTATAAAAATTGAGATTTTATCTCCCTCTCTCTGGTCTCTCTCTCTCCCCTCGCGATCTACGCGTTCTTCTTCTCGAATCTAGCGCATCCGGCATGTTTCTTTCCTCAACCCCTCTATTTTATACCACCGAAAAATCCACCGCTCAAAAAAATAAAATATATTTCGTCACGCAAAATTCTCGATCTGCATCAAAGAACCACCCAAATTCAGGTCTTACAACTTTAGCGACGGCCCTCCTAATGCTCCCCGATGAGAACCTCTGATCTTCCTCTCGTCATTGCTTCCATTCCCTCTCCCTCACCCTTGCCTCCACTCCTTCTCGCACTCGTCAAAGAAAACCCGCCCTCCTCCTCTTGCTCTCCATTCTCCCCGTCGTATAGGATATATTTTATCCCTAGTGGCTTTGGCAACATAGTTGCATGGTCATGCATATAATGATAAAATTCCACGCTTACAAGTTGTCACTCCTACTACAATGTGGCTTTCTAAAGATTGGACGAAATTGACATCCATTTTAAACCATGGAAGCCTCTCTGTGAAGATGAAGTGCTTATGTTCAATGGACTTTCTCCTTCCTTTCGGTGGTATGTAATGGTAGTAGAGATTGACATGTTCGGATGATCTTCATATTAATTTTCAACTCAGATTTTCAACAACATACCGGTAAGATTATGTTACATTTTGTAAACTTATAGGCTGATGCAGCGTAGGGCCCAAGTATAGGGCCAAATTTTTAAATTAATTTTAGTGGTCAATTTTATTTACGTTTATTTAAGTTGTCGTGTCTTTAATTAAATAAATGAGATCGCCTGTGATCTCAATCAATTAGTTGTCGATTTTGAATTTCAAATTAGTCGATTAGTCGGTTAATTAGTTAGAGGCAAATTAGGATCAATTAGTTGTCAATTTGAATTTGAATTCTATTTTTGTAATCCCGTCCCTCCTATATAAAGGGATGGTGGTCCATTGTTTTTAGTCAGTCAAGTATTAATGAAAAGTTGAGATTTTATCTCCCTCTCTATTTTCTCTCATCTCTCAACGTGGCCTTCACGGTTCTTCTTCGTCGACCCCTCGTTTCCGACGAGTTTTCTTCTTCTCAACCCCTCTCTTTCTCCACCGAATTTCCACCGTTCAAATATTACAAATTTTATCGTCGACGTCGAATCGTGTCTGCATCATTGAGTTGATGCAGCGTAGGGCCCAAGTATAGGGTCGAATTTTTAAATTAATTTTAGTGGTCAATTTTATTTACGTTTATTTAAGTTGTCACGTCTTTAATTAAATAAATGAGATCGCCTGTGATCTCAATCAATAGTTGTCGATTTTGAATTTCAAATTAGTCGATAGTCGGTTAATTAGTTAGAGGAAATTAGGATCAATTAGTTGTCAATTTGAATTTGAATTCTATTTTTGTAATCACATCCCTCCTATATAAAGGGATGGTGGTCCATTGTTTTTAGTCAGTCAAGTATTAATGAAAAGTTGAGATTTTATCTCCCTCTCTATTTTCTCTCCTCTCTCAACGTGGTCTTCACGGTTCTTCTTCGTCGACCCCTCGTTTCCGACGAGTTTTCTTCTTCTCAACCCCTCTCGTTCTCCACCGAAATTCCACTGTCCAAATTATTTTAATTATCAACGTCGACGCTGAATCGCATTTGCATCATTTGGTATCAGAGCATGGAAACCGAATCGTTCCTACGATTCGACGATCCTGTTGAATATTGGCGTTTGAAGTTCGGTCTCAGTCGCCTATCTCATAATTCGCACTCGCATTCGCGTTCAAAGAAGTTCCAACGCCGACTTATATCATGCATTAAGGTTCAGGCATGGATGGATGCGCAAATCGAAAGAAGATCCGGCCACTGTTCAGATCATTTCGGAAGACAAAAGCGACGAAACAGGTGGCTGTCCAGGTAATTTCAGACCTGCAAAAACCCCGGAGTCGGCCAACGCCCCAGCGGCAGCCCTGCCGCCAACCCCCGCTGCAGCCCCAACCTCCCCAGCGGTTTCCCAAGCCGTCCAGCCCTTATCGCACGTCGGCGGCCCCTCCCGCGCCCCCAAGCCCCCTGCAACACCGCCCCCAGCCCCACTTTTCCCCGGCGTTCCCTCCCTCGCCGAACCCGCCCCCATCCGGCACCACTCGCTACCAGTCCTCTCGCCAGTCCTCCCACGCGCACCACCTCCTCCCCTCCCCTACTCCCTCCTCCCCCCCACCACCCCTCCCTACCTCCCACCTGCGCCCTGTCAAACCCCGGCCACACCTCCTTCTCGCCGACCCACGCCCCGTCGACGGCTCCTCCACGCCATCGTCGCCTCCAGCCCCCTCCCCCGCCCCTCCAGCGCCTGCAGTTTCCTCCCTCCCCTTTCCTCGGCCTCCTGCACCCTACCGCCCGCGCCTGCATCTCCTCCCAGCACCCCGCACCCTGCCCTCCCCCTCCCGCTCGCCTTCACCACCCGCCGCTTCCCTTCTCGCGCGCACCACCAACAGACCAGCCTTCAACAGAGGCGCCGCCCGGCCACCTCGCCCTGCACGCTGCATGTGCCCTTCCTCCGTCACCTGCAGTGCTGCCTCCAAGGAGGTCATTGCCGCCGAATGCATCGAGTGATAGAAACCCTAGTGCAAGGGATGTTCTCTGGAAAGGGAAGCAAATCCCTTGAATTGGGAAAATAGACGTATTCCCTGAAGTAGGACAAAAGGGATTTAATGGGGTAAATTTCAGGGAAGCTTCTACTCACAAGAATTTTTTTATATAAGGGGCCAATTGGAGGGTAAGTTATATATTTTAAGTGAAGAGGTAGAATATTTGCAGTCGTACCCCTCCAATCAGAAAAATTACAAACGTAACCTGGAAAAGGATCAAATTGGGAAGTTTGAAGCTACAGTTCAAGGATGAATTCTCCAACGGCGCCTCTACATCGAACATTCGTCGGGAGACGAATTTTTAAAAGCGGAGGAGAGTTGATGCAACGTAGGGCCCAAGTATAGGGCCGAATTTTTAAATTAATTTTAGTGGTCAATTTTATTTACGTTTATTTAAGTTGTCATGTCTTTAATTAAATAAATGAGATCGCCTATGATCTCAATCAATTAGTTGTCGATTTTA